>CM035092.1:52723235-53449838 GCA_020205505.1 Panax japonicus
ACTTAATTTACATATGCATCAAAGTTTACTCCCAGATACGAGACCTTTAAACAGTCATTACATCATAGATAATAAGTATCATTTTCTTAATAAACTATAACTATTACACAACATATTTTAAATCTCATTTGAACCGCTTTCCTTTCCCCTTGTTCTTGCCTGAGCCTTCGGGTTGATCATACTTAACTGAAAACATTTAATTTACCAAGAGTGAGCATTTGAGTGCTCACTCTTAACCGTAATAGTTGTGAAGTAATCTTAACCGATAATAACTAACATAACAACTCTCTATCAAATTTTTGAAACTACGTATTGACTTATATATAGGGTTAAAGTGACATACTATGAACATTGTTTTCAATTTTCGAATAGGTTTAGCAGAACTTCATCCGTAAACCGTCATAACTTATGGGCACGGAGGGTGATCAGCCTGTTGTACCCTGTATGATCAATACTACATACAAGAACGATATCAACATTCACTTTATCCACCTTGGGTCCATAAAAGTTTTCCCTTGATCAGGATGTTCATACTTAGTCTGGAATCCGAATCAAAACAATTGGATTGGATACAAAAAGGTTCTATCATATTCAACGATATTTCTAAATATATCTCTAGCTGATCAAATAGCTTAGAGGTATATATATATATATATATATATAATATATATATATATATATATATATATATATATATATATATATATATATATCAACATGTGATTAAATACAATGATTATCCAAGTGGGGACACTTGTATAACCATGTTTAGAAATTAACGAACAAAATATATATCTGAATTATCATATATTAACATGTTGATAAACAATGATCGGATATAGAATATATCACAATAGGGTTATAATATAGCACAATAATAATAATATAATTCTGAAACCTTCTTACTTATATCCATTGCATAAAGGAAATGCAAAGGTAGAATACTTGCCTGGTACGCTGCTTACAATTCGCAACTTAGTTTTATCTTTTATGTAATCACCTATCAGTAATAAGATCATTTTACTAATTAGAATAACATATTACAACACATAATACTGCCTATTGCAGTCAGCACATAATCTAATCACCTTGTCACACATATCCCACAGTCATTGAATCACAAACAATCATTTAATAAAGTCAACAAACCTAAGTCCATATCAATTTCTGAAACATGTCGGTGTACCGATAATCTTATCGGGTAATAATCAAGTCTAAGACTCTATCCAGTTAGTTCAATAATTGTAATTATCAGTCATATTATTTTTAAATGACTTGAAAATAATTTTTAAACACTTATTATAATTTATCATAAATTTTCAAACACTAGAATCATAATTAAATGATTTAAATATTAAATAATTCTACTATCGTTAATATTTAATCAATATTAAACTACTAATGAAACCATTGCCAAAATATTAAAATTATTTATAATAACTCAAAATATTTTTAAAGTATTAATATTACCCTTAAATGATTTTTAAAACATTTAAAATCATTTTTAAATAATTATCATTAATATTTAAATATTAATTTACTATTTATCCAAATATTAAAAGTCATTAATTATAACTTAAAATATTTTTAATTCATTTATATCCTTTTTAAATGATTTTTAAATTATTAAAACCATTTTAAAATTATTTATTTAATATAATTATTAAATTAATTTAATATCCATACTATTACATTATTATCATTAATATTGAGTTATTACTGAAATTATCCTTTAAATATTAAAAGTTATATTTTATAACTGAAAATATCTTTAAACACTTTATTTTCATTTAAAATTATTTTTTCTAATATTAAAATCATTTCTAAATTACTTTGTTTAATATAATTATTAAATAAATCTATTATCTTTAATATTAAAATATTAATATATTTCATGACAAATATCAAAAGTTATATTTTATAACTTCAAATATTTTTATAACCTTAAAATCATTTTTATATAAATTTTAAATCATTAATTCTATTTTTCATCATTTATTTAAAATATTTATTAAATAACTTAATCATCATTAATATTAATTAATTAATGAATTCATCACAAAAATATTAAAAGTCATAGAAAATAACTTAAAATATATTCTCATACCATAATATATTTTAAAATGATTTATCATGTATTAAAAAACATTTTTATATAATTTAGTTAATATTAAACTTAAATAAATTAAATACCTTTTATATTCCAAAAATATGAAATATACTTTAAATAATTAAAAATGAATTTTTGGACTTTAAAATAATTTTTAATAATTTATTTTGTATTTTTAATAATTAAAAACTATTTTTTTCTATTTTTAATCATTTCCGAAATCTAGTAAAATAAAATTATTAATAACTGTCGCTATAGGATATAACAACACTTATCTGTTATGTTAGGTGTTCTTGGCCTCAAGAACACTGACAAGTCAGTGGTCGAGGTGCCCTGTTTGACCGAATCTAATTATTATCTCGAAATGTTTCTAGGTCATTTAAATATTTTTCATGTAGTGCTTATAAAACACTAGAATTAACAATCAAAATCCAGGTCATAACATACAACATCATGAAAATCTGGCCATTCAAACTTCATGTCAGGCGTTTCTTGGTTTTCCCAGAAACCCAGAAATTCTAGTCCCTTGGTTCGTGCTCAATTTAATTTAGGTTCCAGCTTGTTTCATGTGATATAACGATTCATACTTATAGATTACATGATAGGGAATAATTAAACAACATCAGATCATCATATCATCAACAAAATCAAGATCTATAGGCCGGTCAAAGTATCCTCTCGGACCTGTTCATGAACATTTCTGGGTTTCCCAAAAATGTTTTTGAGCAGTTCCGGCTAGCTAAGTTTGACCATCATTAAAATCGATTTTGTAAAGTGTCTAGGTGATATAAAAGCTTTAACATGTAGTATTCATGTCATTATACAACTACAAAACAACAACATGGCAAAACAACTTAAACATAGCAAGATCCAAGCCCTGCTAAAACACTATCATAGGTTTTTGGGCTGATTCTAGGCTTCAAAAATAGCCGGTCAATGCCGGTCAACCCACTTTGACCTTAAATAACTTTTAATCCACAACAGATATGGACCTGATTCAAGTTGAATATTAAAGATCTCCTAACAGACTACAAGTGTCTAACAAGAACATGGCCATACTATAACGGATCAGCAAACACAGAAACTCCAAATATGACTGTCAGAAATTCTGGGTTTCTGGGTTGCCCAGAAACTCAGAATATCTGATCACTCAACTCATTTTGACCACGAATATCTTTTAATCTACAATAGATATGGACCTGATTCAAGTTCCATATTAAAGTGCTCATAACATACTACAAGAAAGAAATTTCAAAACAAAAAAATCATGAAAGATCACAGAGATATAAGGCCTGACATTCATTGTCAGACTTCATTTTTAAACTTTTTCCAAGTTTTTGAAAACTTTAATTTTGAGTACTTAGATGTTATGGATCCACAAGATACCAACCCATATCACTTAAATAGACTACAAACAACATGTTTTAACAATCAATTGTAACATCTAACATCAAATCACAGAATTTTTAAGTTAGGGTTTTTGGTACCTTTTCTAAGCTTTGATCCTTATTTCGACCTTCTGATTTGTTATTGGTGTTCGTGGGGATTGATTGGGGACTGATCTAACACCAAAATTTCGTGGGTTTGAGCTTGAGAGAAAATGGCTAGGTATTTGTGAATAATTTAGGCCAAATGTGCACTTTATCTCTCTTAAATCTAGCAAATCAATTGGTGCAATGTATTTGTATTGGCTGATCATGTGTTAGAATTGCTAGTTGATAGGTTGGCCTAGGGTGGTGTAGGGTGGCTGGCTAGATTTGCAAAGATTTGGCTAGCAATAATACACCAAATGGGACAAAAAGTGCACTTTGGTAATTTTATTTTAATTTCAAGGGTATTCTTGTCCAAGGTACTTGAATCTAGGGTTTAATCACTAGATTTTAAATCTTAAAATTTCCCAAAAAACTTTCTAGGGTTTGAAAAATTAAAATTGAAGTGTAATAAAATTTTAATTAAAATATACTAATTAAAAATTAGGGTTCCTTAATATCATTAGGGTTTCTAAATTAACAATTAGGGTTTTTAATTATCATTATAATTTACTAAAATAGTAATCAGGGATTCTAATTTTAGCAATTAGGATTTAAATAATAATTAAGGTTTTTCCTAATTACAGAAATTCTATAATACACAGTAAAATTCATATAACACAATTACTACACAGTCTCGAACTCATAACTGAGTTTAACAATTAGGGTGTAAAAACACGATATAAGGGTTATGACATAATTTATCATAATTAACCAACCATTATCTGTCCACACATATACAGTACTTATTATAGCACTGAAAAATCAAAATATTATTAATATTATATTATTATTCTCATTCCTTGATCAAAACCCAGATTTAGGGTTTGGACTTCATATCTGGTTTATCTTTCATATATAACATTAAGTTAAAATAATTAACTTAAATATTCTTAACAAATTCATATAATAAAATATTTATTATTATAGTTCTAATTGTCATTTCATATATTATTAAAATAATATAGAAATTATATTTTTATGGAAAATAAATAGTAAAAACATTTATGCTATAAAAATTAATTACTATAAGACTATAATTTGTAATGATTAATAATTCTAAAATTATTTATAATTTTTCAGGTAATAAATATAATTGCATTTATCATACACATTACTAGACACTTATTCTCATCATTTAAAATAAAAAAAAATTATATGCAAAATTTCTTATTTATTTATATAGAAAATATCGGGTTATTACAACCCCGATAAGGACTTCGGTTTTTATTTTTGATTTGTATCGAGGGTGTCCGATCAGTTTTGGGGATAAGATTCATAGGGCTAATCTTCTTCCAATTAGTATGCATGATTTCGATGTCATTCTTGGGATGGACTGGTTGGATAAGCACCAAGCCACTATCGATTGTCAGGCAAAGAAGGTTATATTTGGAGATGTGAAGTCTCTAGAGTTTGTATTTCAGGGTTCACAACCGAGTAGAGTAGTGAAGTTAATTTCAGCTTTGAAGGCTGGGAAGTTGGTGGCAAAGGGCTTGTGAGAGGTTTTTAGCATTTTTGAATGATACCTCTAAGGGTGAGTTTCATATTGAGGATGTTCCAGTTGTTCGTGACTTTCCCGATGTGTTTCCTGAGGAGTTGTCGGGGTTGCCACCGCAGCAGGAAGTGGAGTTTGCTATTGAGCTTGTTCCTGGTGCGGAAGCCTATCTCTAAGGCTCCGTATCGAATGGCACCGTTGGAGTTGCAGGAGTTGAAGGAATAGTTGTAAGAGCTGTTAGATCGTGATGTGATTCGCTCGAGTGTTTTGCCGTGGGGTGCTCTGGTATTGTTTGTAAAGAAGAAGGATGGGTATATGAGGCTGTGTATAGACTACAGAGAGTTGAACAAGATCACCATCAGGAATCAGTATCCATTGCCGAGGATTGATGACTTGTTTGACCAACTTCAAGGGGCAAAGTATTTTTCAAAGATAGACTTGAGGTCGGGCTATCATCAGTTGAGGGTGACGGATGAGGATATCCCTAAGACGGCTTTTCGTACTCGATATGGGCATTACAAGTTTTTGGTGATTCCCTTTGAGTTGACTAACGCTCCAGCGGTGTTTATGGATTTGATGAATCGGGTGTTCAGGGAGTACTTAGACCAATTTGTTATTGTATTTATTGATGACATTTTGATTTACTCCAACTCTAAAGAAGATCATAAGGAGCATCTTCGTACAGTGTTGGGGATTTTATAGAAAGAGAAATTGTATGCTAAATTCTCTAAATGTAAGTTTTTGTTGGAGCAGGTTGCATTTTTGGGCCACGTTGTTTCTGCTGAAGGCATTAAGGTGGATCTTGTAAAGGTTAAGGTTATCACTAAATGGCCAAGACCTACTATAGTGATAGAGATTAGAAGTTTCTTGGGTTTGGCAGGATACTATAGGCGATTTATGAAAGGATTTTCTTTGCTTGCTATACCATTGGCCCAGTTGCTGAGAAAGGGGACGAAGTTTGTATGGAATGAGGAGCATGAGAAGAGTTTTGAGGAGTTGAAGAAACGACTTGTGATAGCTCCAATACTTACATTGTCGTCAGGGACAGGAGGTTACCAGATTTATAGTGATGCTTTTAACAAGGGTTTGGGGTGTGTTTTGATGCAACACGGTAAGGTGATTGCTTATGCTTCTAGTCAATTTAAACCTTATGAGGTGAATTACCCCACACATGATTTGGAGTTGGCAGTGGTGATCTTTGCCCTAAAGATTTGGAGGCATTATTTGTATGGAGAGACTTGTGATATCTTCACCGATCACAAAAGTCTTAAATACATTTTCACTCAAAAGGAGCCCAATATGAGGCAGAGGCATTGGTTGGAGTTTCTAAATGACTATGATGCTAGAATTTAGTATCACCCAGGGAAGGCAAATGTGGTTGCAGATGCTATTAGCCAAAAGAGTTTAGAGAGTGTAGCAGCCCTTATTACATAACCTCAGCCCTCTTTTATCTCGTGGGTCAAAGAAGCTCAAAAAGAAGATGGGAGTTATGGAGTATGGCACAGAATCTAGAGGAGGGAAAGCAACCCAAATTTCGTATTGATGACCACAGTATGATTTGGATGGGTGAGCGGTTGTGTGTACCATCAGATCCAATCATTCAGGAGGCTGTGCTGGCTAAGGCTCATAGTTTGCCATTTTCTAGTCATCCAGGTTCTACGAAGATGTATAAGGATTTGAAGAAGAATTTTTGGTGGAATGGGATGAAACGAGACATGGCTTAATATGTTGGGAAGTGCCTCACTTGTAAATAAGTGAAGATAGAACATCAACGAGCTAGTGGTTTGCTACAACAGTTAGACATTCCAGTGTGGAAGTGGGAGGATATCACGATGGATTTTCTGACTTATTTGCCGAAGACTTTCAGGAAGAATGATGCCATATGGTTAGTGATGGACTGGTTGACCAAATCGGCAAACTTTTTGGCTATCCATGAGGGTTACTCGGTGGATAGGTTGGCACATATCTTTCACCAGGAGATTGTTAGACTTCCTAGTACTCCGATGTCTATTGTTTTAGATCGGGATCCGCGGTTCACTTCATGGTTCTGGAAAGGGTTTCAACGAGCTTGGGGTACTCGACTCAACTTTAGTACTTCTTTTCATCCCCAAACTGATAGGCAATCTGAACGGACTATTCAGACGTTGGAGGACATGTTGAGGTCTTGTGCACTTGAATGGTCAGGTAATTGGGATGATTACTTGATCCTAGTTGAATTTTTTTATAACAACAACTGGCATGCAAGTATTGGGATGGCTCCGTTTAAGGCTTTGTATGGTAGAAAGTCGGCTCGATCATGGCAAAAATGTTATGCTGATAAGCGTGGGAGGACTTTAGAATTTAAACCTGGTGAGAATGTGTTTCTAAAAGTTTCTCCTTGGAAGGGCATTCGACGATTTGGGTTGAAAGGGAAGCTTAATCCACGATATATTGGTCCATTTGAGATTTTGGAGAGGGTTGGTGAAGTTTCGTATCGGTTATCTTTGTCTCCGCAGCTAGCTTACGTGCACAATGTGTTCCATGTGTCGGTGTTGAGGGGTTATCATTATCATCCCTTGCATGTGGTGCAATATCCATTCGATAAGATTAGGGAGGATCTTGAGGAGCAAGCCGAAGCGATTTTGTATCGTCAATAGAGGATTATGAGGAGGAAGACTATTCCGTTTGTTAAGGTTTTGTGGAGGAATCATTCGAAGTGGGAGGCTACTTGGGAAATGGAGGAGTCCATTCGAGTGGAGTAACCTCATCTCTTTAAAAATAGGTACATTCTATTCTTTTGATTTCGGGGACGGAATCCTTTTTAAGGGGTAGGAGATGTAATACCAATAAAAAATAAAAATAATAAATAATTATTTTGTTTTAAAACATATTAATTGAACTTTGTCATTTATTTTGGGTCAAAGTAATTATTTAATTTGTGTGGGCTAATAAATATTAATAAGAGATGGGTAAATTAATTTAGTACAATTTGGGCCTTAAAAATTTATTTGGGTTTAATTTAATTAATTGTGGGTAATATTAATTTTATTATAATTAGGAGAATTAATAAGATAAATAATAAAAAAATAATAAGTAAAACCTAATCTTACTTTGTTATACGAATCAGAAAAAAGGGGTAGCGACTAAGAGAACGAAACAAAAGCCGCAAGAGATCAACCCATAGTTCTTAGTAACTTCTACATTAGAACCATTTCCCCTTCTCTCCCGTCAGTTCTTCGTTAAATGGTGGGATAATTTTGATGTTAATAGAATTGTTAGTCAAGTCCAGTTAGAGTTTCCCACCACTCCTCTCAAGGTTCTTCCAGTTTCATCCAAAGAACCTTCCAATCAGTTAAAAGAGTCAAAACCCAAAAAGTCCATTTGACAACAGAATAAGTTTCTTAACGAAATTTAAACAGGGTAGTGCATTTTGATGGATCACACAAATTGATTACTAAATAAAAACAATTTTATAAAACAATTTTATTGATAATTGAAGCTATATACAAGTAAACTAACAATTAATTTGACTTACAATTTAGAACATTTAAGAAGAAGAGAAGAGGGGTTTAAGTAGGCTAAATAGTGGTAGAAACCTAAGATTCGTCTGAGAAGGAACTCAGAGTCTTACTAAGTTTCGAAGTCTGCCTGACTAACTAAGTTCAGATTCCTTTTATAGAATAAGGAAAGAACTATTACAAAGTTACTATTACAAAAGTAAATGATTATAGACAACTTTTACTATTGATGAACAGTGCTATAGTGCTGACTTTTTTTACTATTCATGGACGATTTCGACAACTTTTGATGAAGAGGCCGATAACTTTTGACTCAGCAGATGCTTTCGGTAGAAAAGAAAGAGCATCTTTTGACTTTAAAGGCTACTGGGGCAGGTGAACATGAATGGAGCTGCTTTCGGTGGAAAAATAAATTTTTTGACTGAATGGCTGTAAGGGCAGGCGCATGTGACTGGAAAGTCAGGCAAATGGGTCCTGAGCATCTTGTAGATTGATGGTGTCATATGGGTCATAATCATCATCATCAGCTGCAAACTGGCTGAGTAAATCACTCTGAGAGGAAGAAGAATGAACAGAAGCTTCATCATGTAAGGCTTTGTCAATTCTTTTGTTAAGTGCCTAGGCAATTATTATCAACTCTTTACTGGAGCAGTCTTTGAAATCTAAAATGCTACGGGAACACGTTGAACCAGTAGGACTGACAATGGATTTCTTTGACTTAGACTTTTTGGGTTTTGACTCTTTTAACTGATTGAAAGGTTTTTTGGATGAATCTGGAAGAACCTTGAGAGGAGTGGTGGGAAACTCTAACTGGACTTGACTAACAATTCTATTAAAATCAAATTTATCCCACTATTTAATGAAGAACTGACGGGAGAGAAGGGGAAATGGCTCTAATGTAGAAGTTACTAAGAACTGAGGATCTTTTACTTTAGTTGGGGGTACAATGTTATACTGCCATTTAAGAATCCAGGGAATCTTATACTTACTAATAAATTGAAGAACGGACACCATCGTTTTTGGGATTGTGTTTACTGTGAATGCAGAAATGGTTAAGTTGAACTTTCAGTGTTTCGGGAAGGAGGTCATAAGTGGATCCAAACCTTATCCACCAGTGAAAGAACCAGTAAGGGAATTGACTCTTGAATTTATGGTCAAATTAAAAGAACCATGAATGACTGTGAGACTCATTTTGAAAAAGGAAAACTTTATACCATGCTTCTATATAATCATAATAACAATAAGAGTTATCCTGATTAGATAGCTGCATAAGATCTGAAGGATGTTTTCCCCAATCTGCAATTGGAATGAATTGTTTAATATACAAAGAATGATAAAGAACTTTGGTTTTGTCATTATTGGCATAAATATGTTTAATGAAGATTGACTCAGTTTCAAGTAAGATATCCTTATAATACACAAGGGACTTATAAGGAGCAAGGGGCTGGAAATGCCATCCAGAGGGAAAGAACTTGGTTACTAATTTGTTTGGGTCTTCAACAGGTTTCATATGGGGTTCAATATGAAACAGGTGAGTGCTCCATTTGAGCATATAGTCAGCAGGAGGATGACTGGGGTTTGAACTGGAGGCTTTTAACTGGCTGGTAAAAGGGTCAACTGGGATTGGGTTACTGGCTAAGGCTGAACTGTAAGGCTTGGGAATCGTACCAAGACTGGTAAACTTATTGGTGGTTTAATAAATTGGGTTTACTGGATGAGGAACCAAGGTTCCTATGGGTTTATTACTTGGGCCCGTAGGGTGACCCGGTCCGTGCGAGGAAGATGCTCCTCTAAAACTCATGCTGACTGAATAGTACCTGTATTGATAAATTCCCAAGTGAGAAAATCAGGAATAGAATTGTTACTGCCTTTGATGTATTCAATCTCAAAATCAAAGATGCTTAATAGGGGTTACCATCTAGCAAAAAAATGTTTGGAGGCAAGGTTTTCAACATCTTTCTCTAAAACATATTTTACTAATTTGCAATCAATACGAACTAAATTTTTTTGATTTAATAGATCACTTTAAAATTTATTAATACATAATACTAAAGAAAATATTTCCTTTTTAATAGTACTGTAATTTAATTGTGTATTATTTAATGCACCGGAATGAAAAAGGACAATTTGCTCTGGGGAGTTAAGAGTTAACTTTTGCTTTAGAATACCTCCGAAACAGATGTCAGAGGCATCAGTCTCAACGATTTTGAAAGAAAAATCGTTGGAGATGCCAAGGCAAGGCAAAGTCTTGACATATCTTTTAACTTATTGGACGACAGAAGTATGAATGTCAGTCCATGGAGGAGGATTGTCCTGCAAACGCTGAAAGAGAGGTTTGCAAATTATCCTGAGATTTTTATAGAACTTGCCAATATAATTGAGCGAGCCCAGAAATCTCTGCAGTTGGGTTTTATTGGTAATTTTATCTGGGAATCTGTAAGCAAATTGAATAGCTCGATCAATAGGCTGTATGAGTCCGCGATAAATAATTAGACCAAGAAACCGAACTTTAGCTTGAAATAAGCTGTATTTGGAAGGTGAAAGAACAATTCCATTATCCTTAACTGTTTTGAAGAACGATTTCAAGTGTTTAATGTGTTCTTCAACAGAATTGGAAAAAAATGAGAATATCATCGATGTAGATGACAATAAAATGACTGAAAGGGTTCAAAATATCATTGAGAATATTCTAAAATTCACTGGGAGCATTTTTAGGCCAAAGACCTGGACATTCCATTCATAATGACCGAATGGGGTAGTGAATGCGGTTTTGTACCTATCATCTGGGTGGATTGCAACTTGCCAGAAACCAGATTTAAGGTCGAATTTACTGAAGACAGTGGAGTTACTTAAACGGTTAATGAGGTCGTCTTTATTAGTTAAAGGGTACCTAATCTATTCTAAGACTTTTTTTAATGGCTTGTAATTGATCACTAGACGGGAAACACCTCTGTTCTTTTCTGCTTCATTATTAACATAAAAGGCGGGACATGACCATGGGGATTTACTATGTTTGATTAATCCTTTACTAAGTAGATCATTAATCTCTTTTTTACATAACTCCATTTGTTCATGATTCATTTGTATTGGCCTGGCCTTAGTAGGTTGTCCTTTAAATAAGTTTTTAACTCATCAATTTTTTCTTGAACTTCTTTAATCTGAAGTTGTTCTTCGACACGTTTGTACTTAATTTCTTCCTTTAAGAAATTCAAATGGGTGAATTTACAATTCAATAGATATAGTGATTTAGAAATAGACTCTTCTTGAATAAATTTTAAATCTCTTTCTTTTGGTTTAATAAGAAACCTAAATGTTATTTTCTTTCCTAAATGTTTACAACTTAATCCTTCGTTACTGGTAGTAAAAGGGTAAAGTAAATATATAAATGGTAACCCTAGGATGATCTTATCAGTAAGATTACGAATTAAAACAAATGATGTTTTAAAACACATATTATCTTGACAGATATGAACTTTAGGCAATTTATATTTTATTTCTATTTAACTACCGTTGGCTGAATTTAATTTTTCATTAGTTTTCTTATAGTATTTTATTGGGATTAAACCTTCTTGAATACAATTGAGATCTGCACCAGTATCAACTAGATTGTATAGAAAAGGTTTTATCAACAACTAGATTAATGGAGATATACCATTTTTGAATGTTGATATCTTTAATTCGTTTAAGAGTGAGACCTTGGACAAAGAGATCTGTTTCTTCTTTTGCTTCAGACGACTCAGGCTCATTGTGACTTTCATCAATAGATGAGGAATCATGGATTTGAAGATCGGATTTCTTGTCCTCAAATTCTTTTCTTAAACTAGAGACTTCTAATTTTAAATTAGAAATTTCCCTTTTTAGTTTATTATCTTCTTGATTTAATTCTGGGAGGGTAACTTCTTTTACTGGTGATTTAAATCTCTCAAGAGTTTTATTAAGACTAAATACTTGTTTTTCTTTAGCTTTAATAATCTTATCTTTAACTCTATTATCTTTGGTTAATAAATCTTTTAACTATTTAGTGTATTGAGATTTTAACTCTGGGTCAGAAATTTTACTAATTAACTCAATTAACAAAGAACTTTCTTCATCTTCTTTGGTAATTACACTAACTCTTTTATTGCAACCCTTCTTCTCATTGCAATTGTTAGCACAAATAGTGACTTCGTCATTCTCACTATCTGTTTCGTGGTTACTAGTACTGCTATTAGAAGAATAAGGAATATCAGAACTTTCATCATTACTGACGTCGTTCTCTATCCTCATTAATTCTAATAATTGCTCAGTATCTTCACTTGAAATATTTAATTGAGATAATTTCTTTTCAATTTTACACTCATTTTTGTAGTGTCCTTTCTGCATTGACGAATTTTTCTTTCCAGAATGGTTTGTTACTATCAGTTCGCATCATAACTCTGGAGGTAAACACATCTTTATACCACCTAAAATCACTTAGGGTGGGACAAGTGAGGTTACTTAACTGGTCATGAATTCTCTCAGTAATATTACTGGGAGTACCAACAAAATGTTTTTTTTTTGCTAAATTTTGTTTGTATAGAAAAGAACCAAATTACATAGACAAGGGGCATACCCACAGTATAGCTACATCATCTATAGACAAGCCCAAGATGAGGAAATTATACAAGGAACTATACCAGAAACCAAACTAGCTAGTAATTGTTAGGTTTGTAATATTCATGAACGCAATCAAATTGCACAAATAAGCGGAAACGTGTAAAATCAGAGTTTTAAAAATTTTACAAACCATATACCCGGATCACCCTTTATGCACAATTATTAATTAAACGAAAAAAAAGAACAAGAACCATACCCTTGAAGATCCGAGCTTCCTCAGGTACAAGTTCACCTCCAATCCTTTTCGCGTTCAACTTGAATCCACCGGGTTTGGTTCCTTCTTTTGATCAACGTTAGCCACCCAAGTGTTTGGCCTCTAGAGGTAATCCACCAAGGAAGGAGAAGAATTCAAGAAGATGGGTATTTGGCAAAACCCTAGTTTTCTATCTCTATAGAAAAGACGTACTCTCTCAACTATTGAAATTACGTATGTTGTAAAAGTCAACAACCTATTCACCCATAATAAGACTCCTCTTATTTATAGATGTGGTCAACCCTCCTTAACAATTAAGGAATTGGGTTTTATTTTAATTAATTAAATTCTTTTAATTAATTAAGCTCCCTAATCTTATTAGAGATAATTAATTAAATTCCTTTAACTAATTTTCCCTCCTAATCATATTAGGAATAAATGAGAGTACTTATATTAAATTAATTCCTAAACTCTTTTAGAAATTAAAATAATAATAATTTTAATAATATTAATAAGACTCCTCTTATTAATTTATATTTAATATTTCTAAAATATTAAATAATAAATATTAAGCTATTTAATTTATTCTATCACCATAGATTAAATTAAATATACTTAACATATTATTACGATTATGCCATTAACTTCTTAAATAATTATTCTTCCTTTTATGGTGTAACCCTTTAGGTTCTCCATATTAAACCGGTTGTGAATAAATCAATTAGAACAATTCTAATCTTATTTAAATAAATAAATTAAACTAATAATTTATTTAAATAAATAATATTTATTCTACAATAGGGATAAGCCTCCCTAGCGATCAACGACTTTCCAGATAATATAGATTTCAACATTAATCATAAAAGAACCTTTGAGTAAATAGTTACCGTACAATTCAATCCTTCCACCATACAATGTCCCAATTAAATATAAGACATGGAATTTCTGTCAAGTCTTATTTTATTTAATTATATGTATTTCGACTCTTAAATGCACAACTCCAAATAATGCAAATTAGAAACTCCTTTCTAATTTCATTCTGCCTTGGCCAAGGACTACTGAGTTGTCATTTATCGAATCACATAGGACATTTCTCTTCTTTTACTAGAAGTGGTAGATTCTTTATTTATCATACATTATCTCCATGTACAACTTATTATACCCAAGCATACCCTTTGATATACCCTAAGGGTCTTAAGGAATAAGTCAAAGTATAACTCATCATACACAAGATACTATGATGATCTCAAGTCCAAGGATCACTTGTACTACTATCACTACAGGAATTCCTATTGACATGCAAGTAAAACTCCATTAGGTATTCCTTAGCGAGTCACGTTCAGTGAACTTATTCTTTAATAAGCACCTACATACTTGCTTTAGTGTCTCCACACAAATGATCATGAGATCAATCATCCTCATCCAATGAGCAAGCAACGTATGTACCAATCTATCCGGATTCACTAATCCCCAATTTAGTAATCCAACGATTGGGAACTATTTTAGTTTTAAGCTTTCTAAGAATTTAGATCTCATTAGAATGATCATCATCATTATTCTAAAAGCATTGCTTAAAACTACGGGTTTATCACATATTATAAAACAACATCATATAGATAATTAAAAGCCTTTAATAAATTAATACTTTTTATTAATAAATGAATAAGATTGTTTACAAAGTATATGCTTTATCATCAAACATGATTGGCTTGTGTGCATACTACTTTCAGTAATAGGCCTATTACAGAATCATGAAAAATTTCTATCTTTGATAAGAGAATTACAAGGACCTCGTACCGCCACTTGCCCGAAGGCGAAGACAAGTACCACTACCTCTTTCGAATCCGAAGCTACATTTCCTTTTCCACCTCGCCTGAAGACTTGGGTTCTGCCTCAAGCCCGAAGCCAGAAGCTCGAAACCCGAAGCCCGAAGCCCGAAGCCCGAAGGACCTCGATCAATGGACCTCACTCGAAGCCCGAAGCCCTCTCGCCCGAAGCCCACCTCATAGACCTCGCTCGGAAGACTTTGTCCGAAGCTATAACATGGCTCGACCAGCACCGCCCCACTCAAAGGATCTTGCCGATATTTGTCAGAAGCCACAAAAAAAAGAACGCCCAAACTTCTCTAACTAGTTAATAGCCAATTACAGAAATATTGGTTATTTGTGGCTTTGATAAGTGATTTGCAAGCGGAAAGCCTAGACTTAATAATGTGGATAACATCCTATGTGATCCTGGTGAGTGGAGGGAGTTGATCATCATGAAGCTTTTTGTTCCTTGCTTCCCAAATTTTATAAAAACAGACTTCCACCGTCAAACTAAGGATGTTACGTGACAATTTAGAACCTTGATAAGAAGTGAGAAACTCCATAATGTCATCCCACGAACTGGGAAAAGCAGTCCAATTTCCAAGGCTTATAGCATTCAGAAGAACCGATTTGGAGAATACACAGTTGAAGAACATATGATCAAAGGTCTCCAGATGAAGGTTGCATAGTGGACAGTTCCAGGATCTGTTAGAGAATCTGACTGTTCTGTCATTGGTGGGGAGCTTTTTAAGAATGCCAAGCCACAAAATAAAAGAGTACCTTGGAACATGGCATTTATTCCAGATAATGGAGCACCAAGAAACCGACTGCTGCCTCGTGCGGATAGAGTCCCATAACTAGTTGGCTTTTATATTCTTCGTATCCCAAGAGTCCCAAAGAATCTTATCCATTTGCTGAGAAGGAGGGGGAAGGAGAGCTAGTTTTCTCCTCAGGATGATCATATCATGGTAATTGCCTTGGGGCATGACCCATCTGTTGTTACTGATAAGGTGGCTAACAGTTGCAGATCGTTATATCCCAGAGGAAGACATAAAACATTGGGGAGGATTGATAGCTGTGTCATTTAACCAAGGGTCGAACCATAGGCTTGTATCCTGCACATTACCAACATGATAGTGAAGGTGTCGAAGAGCAAGTGGACGAAACTTTAAAACTTGTTTCCAAACCCAAGAACATGTTGTTGTGTTGCGAACCTGCCAAAAGGATGTATGTTTTAATGAGGTTGCTTTGATCCAATTCACCCATATAGAGTTGGAATGGGGTTGAATAATGCGAACCAAGTGTTGAAGGATAAGAGTAGAATTCCATTCCACCAGATTTTTGATGCCAAGACCACCTTCAGCGAGTGGAAGTGAAATAGTGGACCATGCAACCTTTGCACCATACTTGTCAAGAGTTGCTCCCTTCCAAAGAAATCGGGTCAAGATTGATTGAATATCTTTGAGAACCCCTTTTGGCAGCAGAAAGTGGGAGCTCCAGAATATTTGGATAGAACAAAGAATGGATCTGATAAGTTGAAGTCTACCCGAGTAAGATAGCACGTTTGATGTCCAAGAAGAAGCCCGATATGTGATCTTTTGGATTAAGGGGATGCAATCAGCCGACGACAGCTTCCTGGACAGGAGAGGAACACCCAAAAATTTTGAAGGTAAGGTTCCAGAGTGGAACCCAAGGATGAGAGAAATATCACTAACATCTATGTTTGCCGAGTTTGAGAGGAAAAAATGACTTTTGTGGGACCAACAAAATGTTTAATAATGGTAAAAATTAAAGTATTAACACCATCTGGCGGACCAATACCAACATCTTCATCAAAGATGGGATTTCCGTCATCGTCTAACTGGACAACATGAATTATTGATAATCTAGTATCATCAGTGAGATGTTTTTTCCACCAAGATCTGAGAATACCAGTGAATCTACTAGCTAATAACTCAACAATATCTGGCTGAGATAGGTTGTTGAATTTAGTTATATAGCTATTTACTACCATAGACATGTGATTTAACTTGTTTAATATCTCTTGCTCGCTAAATCCATCAATATTCCATTCATAAATCTTATTAGATGACACAGAAAACTGTTTATCTAGATTTCTCTCTTCTAACTGTAGATCTGGAGGAGTAGGTCTAGAATACCAGTTTCTGGTTATACTAGTGTTCTTGACTGTTAATTTATTTAATTAATCATTAAAGTCTGGTATTGAATCAGTATCAGAATGATCTGACTGACTACTAGTTTCAATAATAGTTTCAACTTGATCAATAGTAGCACTAGTGCCACTTGAACTGGGTTCAATTTTTAATTTTTTAAATAACTTATCAATTGAACGGACAAGTTCGCTATCATCATTAGGCAGACCTAATCTACTTCTACTTTCTGGTAATTTTATTAAAGGATGTTTAATTTTTGAATCAGGTTTTTTAATAGTAGTCTCTTCCAATTTTTTTCTTCAATTCTATCCAGCTATTTTCCTACGGTTGCTAGATATTGATAACTAAAATTTAAATGTTCAATAATTTTTTTTATCATCTTTGTTATCATCTGAAATCTTAAAGGGACTAGCAACAACAAAAGTATTTTTAACTGGAATTATCACAGTTTCTAATGGTGGGTGACTAGAAGAAATTTTTGACCTATCTTCTCTTGTCCATTGAGTTTTAGTAATAACACTACATTTACATTGATATTGATCATACCAGTCGTAAAAGTTAATATTTATTTATTCATTGTTAATAAAACGTTTCCATCTATTAACTACTTTATCACGTTCTTTTACAGAAGGGTGATTAGAACGAAACAAATGTCTTTTTTCCTTATTAGATTTGCAATTAAAATCTTTTACAAGATTGTCCCAATCTAAGATGAATTCCTTTTTAATGACTCTTAATTGATTATTAATAGGAATTTTGAAATCTGACTGAGTTGGAAATTCAGAAGTAGTAGGAGAAGATGAATCTTCTTCTACATGGTCATTACGTGCATAACAAGGGTGACTAGCTTGACCTTGATTAAGGATTCCCTTTAATTTAATATCCCTAATTGAAGGATTACTGAGTACTTCAGTATCTCTTCGAGTGTGAATTAAAGGAGCTGAAGAACTAGTAAAATCTTCTATAATAATTGGTCTCCTAGTACGCTCAAAACTTATTTTGACTGTTCCATTAGAAAATTGTTTAACATTTTCAATATTTGACAAATTGTTAACTACAGGCTATTGTGGTATTTCATTGGGTAAAGTCCATTGACTAGGTAATGTAATATATTTCCAGAGGATAGTTCTCGGGATCTGAATATTAGCATCACTAGTTGAACTTTGAATTAAAACGGTTTGATCTTTAGGACTTTTATTGAGAGCATGAACGTTTAAATTCATTTTCATGGTCTTATAATAAATCCTATAAATCAAAGCTATGGGCTGAGAACCCTCATCATATGAGTGATCTCACCAGACGTTTTAATGTTTAATGTTAAAGCTTTTAATAAATGTTGATCACTTAGACTTAAAGTGAAATCAGGAAAGCAATTAAAATGGATAGGTCCATTGTGCAGACTTGACTCCATAGCACCTATCATACTAGGATAGTAATTCAGGAATTTAGCATCTCTGAGACAGAGGTAGATGCTTGAATTAATTCCCTTAATGTTCAATGGTTTAACTACAACTTGAACTAGACCGATGTGAATAAAATTGTAACCATTCTTCCTATATTTTTAATGACATCAGGGGATAAAAGACTACAATTTTCATATTCTTTATTAATTACATAAACCTTTTCTACAGTTTTAACATTATAATCAGTTTTGAAATTATCAAAAAATGTTGACTGGTAAATTTCCATAGGGTAAACCCTAGGTATGTTCCAATTGTGTAAAGCTTGACTGATATTTTCATAACTGTGTGTTTCTTGGTTAACTATGTCCGGAACAGGAGGCAAAGTCGACCGGTTACTAGTTAAAGAGTTAGACATGAATAATCTACTCTTCTTTTACTATTTTCAAAATAATTTTTATTCATTATTCTTCCATTCATACCCTCTTACCTTAGACAGACTCATACCTATGTTCTTTACCCGACACTGCTCATCCAAGAGACTTACAAAAGGTAGACACGAACAAGGTGGACTGAAGTAAGTTAGGTGACTTCGAAACGGGAATAAAAGAGAAATTTTGAAAAGAGTAAATGGATATGGGTTGAACGAAATAAAATAAGTACTTTGATTAATAGATATTCTCTTTTGCAATATATAGATCTCACGTGTATCAAGTACTGATACCTTTTTTTGTATTAATATTTATATGAATTGATGATTGCCTTTTTCCTATAAAAAAATAAATCGTTATCATCATGCAATTGAAAATTTGTTGTACTTTTGTAAGGTAATAAGCATTTATATCATAAATATATATAGTATATATATATATATGTATATATTGTCTATATTATATTAACTAACTTGTGTTATTTATAAATTCAATTAAAAATTTTGTATACTATTAATTAATTCTAATGATAAAATTATAAATTTACTTAATAATAAATTAAATAATATTATGTTAGTAATTGTTGGAATTGTAATAAAATCTTATAAAATTATTTAGATTGAACGGAGAGAGTCTAAACGAGTTTTTTGAATATACTTTGGGTATTACATTGCTTAATCTAGGTACGGATTCCGTACTTATTCAGCAATACTCTTTAATTTTAGCTTGTTCGTTTTGCTTCTCGTTTTGATTTCGTATATTGTCTCGATACCTTTATCTTAGTGAAGTTCATATAACAGTTTATTTTGATCTTTAGAATATCATAACTTGTACTCTTTGAACTTGTTTATCATATTTAATATTTATTTTGATTTTCGTAGTGATGTACAAGTTAGTATATTTTTGGAGACTTGTGTTGATGATTCGTTTGATTTAACATGTACACGTTAGAACCCCTTTGTGTTGATATTGTGTCTCATGTGTTGTGACATAATATTTTTGTTAGAATATCGTAGGGTATACCTTAGCTATAACCACCTATTGGGGTACCACAGACATGTCCTCTTGGCACCGAGGCATGATGTAAAACCCCAAATTTTACGAATAAAGATTTAATTTTCTCGAAATATTTTTTTTGAATATTATGGTGTGGATTTGAGATAATGTTATAGTTGTGGGTAATATTTATAAATTTTGAAAAGTATGCAAGTTGTTGTATAATATTTATTTGGTCGAGGGATATTTTTTTTGTTGGGGAATATCTGTACGACGACACAATCATTGGTGGACCCCACAACGGAATTATTGTCTGATTGAGAAAACGACAAAAATATTTTTATGAAAATAATGGCGGAAGTTTTACCGTTAAAACTGTTGAACTACTCGGTAGTAAAAGTACAGTAATACGCGTGGTTGCATAGTAGCACACGGTATTGTATATTGATGCTTACTTAAGAAGTCACTCAGTTTTGTTCAATTATTGCTACAGTAATTGCTGCATAATATCTCACGTTATTTGATTCAATTATTGTCGATATTTTATATATTATTAAATCAATAATTGAGATGACAGAGTTATTAATATTATTATTTGCAATATTAACGATGTCTAGAAGTTCTGCCGAGGAGAGGTTTGGTCACCTAATTGCGCGCCAATAGGGAGAAATTCTTATTGGAAAGCCCCCTCTTTCCTTGAAACGACCTGGTCGATTAATATTGTGAATTATAATTATGATGATAAATGTTGTTAAATATATTGATGTGTCTTTTTATGAAGTCACGGAAGTTTATATATATATAGATATAAATTTTGTTTTATTAGTATTATTAATGTAATAAAACATAAAAACTTTTTATATAAAACAGAATACTTTTATAAAGTTATTTGTTTTATTAGATGATAATTAGAATATAATATATTTTATTATGCATAGTGTTTTGCATAGTAAAATCTTTTTATATAAAACAGAATACTTTTATAAAGTTATTTGTTTTATTAGACAATAATTAGAATATATTATATTTTTTTATGCATAGTGTTTGCATAGTGCCTGCATAGTATTTTGCATAGTAAAATCTTTTTATATAAAACAGAATACTTTTATAAAGTTATTTATTTTATTAGACAATAATTAGAATATATTATATTTTATTATGCATAGTAAAATCTATTTATATAAAACAGAATACTTTTATAAAGTTATTCGTTTTATTAGATTATAAATAGAATATATTATATTTTATTTAAAAGATTTTGTTTTATTAGAATAATTTATTAATACTGCATAGTAAATCAATATGGACCGCCTGTTTAAAAGTAAATTAATCTGGATCGTTCATGAATTAGTTACTATTCAGTCCATTCTCCTATAAATAGAAGCTCATTCCTTCATTATTTCTTACGAATTCACTGAAACTCTAGAGAGAGAAACTATAGAGAGAAAGAAGAAAAGTATTCTGCTACCTCATTTTTCCAATATCCAGTTCTTCTAAGGTAAGGGGTATTATTTCTTTGGTATTCATGAAGAGAACTTCTGTTATTCCATTCTCTTTTATTATGTTGGAATAACATGTATATGCGAAGTACCGCATACATGGTGAAATTCTTCTGTTATTCCATTCTTTATTATTCTGTTGGAATATCCTGTCGGTGCGTATTATGTCTGACCTGGTTCCATTAATTATTATTCTGTTGGAATAACCTGTCTGTGCGGTCTATCGCGTGCATGATGATTTCTGTTGTTATTCCATTCTTTATTATTCTGTTGGAATATCCTGTCGGTGCGAATTTTGCCTGACCTGGTTCCATTCTTTATTATTCTGTCAGAATATCATGTCTGTGCGTTTACGCATGACCTGATTCCATTCTTTATTATTTTGTTGGGAATAACTTGTCTGTGCAGTCTATCGCACACATGGTGAATCCTTCTATTATTCCATTCTTTATTATTCTGTTGGAATAACTTGTCTATGTGGATTGCCACATGCATGGTGAATGATCCTTTGTATTCATTCCTTATTAAATTGTGGAAATGATCTGTATACGTAGATTACCGCATGACGGGTGAAAATTCATTTGCAGTTTCATATATTCTATTATACTCAGTTGGTTAAAGTTTTAACTTCTATACTCCATGAAATTAGTGGAATATCCATGATATTTGCGCTTCATCCAGTATCTTTTCATGGAAATATTCTTCTGAGCATTCTTGAATTTTACTCTACAAAGCAGTATCATGTTGACAATTTGGACGTTATTGAATTCTGGATAAATTATTTCTTGAACTTGTTTTATTGGATTCTTATATCATTATCATCATCCTCATGCTTATATTATGTTGAAAGTCATTTGTGGCCTGTTGTGCATAGATGGACTTGGCATGATTATGACCAGGGATTATTCGGTATAATCACGACTGTAATGTTACAAATGATGTAGTAAAAGTCCTCATTGGCCCGTAGTGCATTGATGGACAGTTGTTGGCATAATCATGACCATTCATGAATACACGAATATCTTTGTCCCGTAGTGCATGGATAATTTGTGGTTATGATATTAATGAATATCCTAAGTCGTAGTGTAGGGATGATGTGGATTATTTATTGAGATGAGTCTCAGCGATAAAAGTGATGAAAAACCTTTTAAATCATAGAAGATAGTAGATTTTATTCTCTATTTGACTCCTCTAATGGATTGCTTATTCCGCTGCAGTTAAACTTGATGTTTGTTATATTATATCAGTTTTAACACTGTTAAAGGCTAACAATAATTTATTCTGCATTATCTTAGTCATAATATTTCTTACTGGGCTAGTTGAGCTCATCCTTTTACTTTCATTGTTCTCTTCAAGAAATGACAACGTAGCAGGGACTAGTCGGGGAACAGAGTGACGGTCTAGATGATAGCATTAGTAGTGCTCACTATTCTGTTAAATAGTGTGACAATAAATGTAATGAGGACTTCTTTGAGTGTGGATATTGTCTAGATCACAATATTCTTATTAAAACTCTCAATTTATGTTTGTCGCATTTTACACGATAACTGTATTATTAAGTTGTATTTGTATTCTGTACCATGTATATGGCGACTCAGAATAGGTAATGTATACCTATTTTGAGGGCGTCACACATGACACCTTCCGTGGTGGTGTGATCAGTACACGGCGTCTCCATTTTATGCTCCGGTGAGAGTTGGCCATTTGGTGTTTTGTTATGGGAGGCGTATGGGTCGACCCTAGTTTTCTGTTCTGTTCTGTGGATTGGTGATGTTTGTGCCAAACACACCTTTTGATTTTACATGCATTGGATTCGCGGTCCAATGTATGTGATTTTCCCGTGTGGCATTATTTGACTTGCCTGCGTGGCAAGGTATATTTGATTTCTGATTTTACATGCATTGGATTCGCGGTCCAATGTATGCCTCAGATTTGTAAATTATAGCTCCGTTTCAGAATTGATGCTGATGGAATGGTATGAACTCTTGGTTGGAATTTGATGATTTGATGGTGTGTTACAAATTTGGTTAGCACAATGGAAATAAAATCTGAATTTTTTTCTTTTACTTTTTTTCCCTTTTTCCCCTTTTTTTACAATATATATTTCGACAGAAAATTAAAGATAAGTAAATCGCTAGAAAAGCTTGGCTTTGATACCAAATGATAGGCTCCAAGGCACGCTTGCGTGAGGTATTCGTCGCCCGGATCGTTTCTAGCACAGTTGTTAGGTGAATTTCTTGCAATACATTAACCCCTCGTCTATACTTTAGACAGTAATCTTGGTACAATTGCTCGCGTTCGGAATCTGTGTGGAATGGACACCAACGACACGTTGACCCCTCGCTTATATTGAAACTGTAATCTCGATACAATTAACGATTGATGCGGTAGAAGACGCCACACACAACTATGAATTATTGTATGATAAGTCAAATTGAATCTCAAAGAAATAACTAAGAAACTACTAATTTCTTAGGAATTCTTCAAAGAACCAAACGTAGAGAATTACTGCACAAGTTTATTGAATAATGAATAATGTGTTTAATTACATCAACTTAGACCTCTATTTATACTACTCAAAACAATTCAAATCCTAATAGGAATTTATAAACTATAACCCTAATAGAAGTCAATTTGGAAAAGAATTCTAATTAAAAAAAGAAGTCCTAATTACAATAGAATTATAAAAATCTAAAATTTGTGGGCTTAGTAAGAGCAGAATTGGGCTTGTATTAAATTGACCCAAATTTGTGTCTCATCCTTCTCTTTGGGTTTCCTTATGTTAGCTTCAGCCCAAACATCTTGGATCAATCCATTGAGACCTTATTTGAACCTCTTTATTCTATCATTGCTTGATTCCCATGTCATTGTAGTCTTATTTGAGTCCACGCATGCCATGTCCTCATCACCTGTTGAGGCAAGAGAGGTCTCTTTTAACGGATCTAAGTTTCCCTGCAAGGGATTGCAAAGGGTTACCAAAAACATGAATATCCCAAGTAAGTCTGACTACGTTGTGAAAATTATCAAGATCCACCATAAAATTGAAATTTTGAAATGGTTTAGGAATGCGAGGCAACTTCATCCCTGTGTGGACAATGATTGGGCAATGGTCAGAAAGGTCCCTCGGAGAGAAATGAGTGTGGGACAGTGAGAGTTGATATAGCCATAGGGAATTAATCACGGCTCTATCTAATTTTTGATAGATGGGAGATGAACAACTGGAGTCCCACCAGGTATGGCAAGGACCCACAGCCCGTAGGTCCACCAAGGATAGATCCCCAATACAGTCCTTGAAATCCTGCATACCACTGTCCCATGTCTCATTACCCCCATTAATTTCAGATAGGTGCAGGACCTCATTGAAATCCCCCAAGATACACCAAGGTTTGTCAATAGAGACCAGAGTAGCCCTTAGGTCACGCCAGAGGACCTTTCGTTCAAGTGCAAAATTGAGACCATAGATAACTGTAACAAAAAGAATGGTGTTGAGATCCACAGTAGCGACAAGACAGTGGATATCTGCTTGAAATTTACGGTTACTTAGTGTGTTGATTGGTTTTGATTTTTAGTTTAGTAGTTTTTTCATAATTGAAATCATTAATTCGATTAGTTTAATAAAATTGAAATAATATAAAATTGGTAATTGTTAGATTAAAATTGACTTGTCTATATGGGAACGATACTCTACTTATTATTATATTACCTGTTGATCACGTATACTTGCGTGTAGAGCTTAATTTAAAATATACCCAACAAGTTTTTGGCACTGTTGTCGGGGACTAGTTTTGATTTTATTTACTTTTAATATCAGTTTAATTAGTTCGGTTTTAGTTAAACAATTTTTCTTTTTCTTTTTTTTTGTTATTTCTTATTTCAGGTTCTTTGACTTTAGTGTATGCAAACTCGGTCTAAGAAGCCATACTTGCTTCCTTACGAGGACGGTATCGAACGACGGTTTTAGAGACTCAGTAAGTGGATTAGGGAAAACAGAGAGAACTTTGATAAACATGAAAAGAAAATTATGGCTGCAGAGGATCAGAAAGCGTTGAGGGACTATGTTACTCCCAGAGTCATTGAGATTCAGTCAAGCATTACCAGGCCTACAATAGTTGCAAACCACTTTGAGATCAAGTCTGGGACGATACAAATGATACAGAATTCAGTGCAGTTTGGGGGATTAACCAACGACGATCCGAATGAGCACTTAGTCAGCTTTTTGGAAATTTACGACACCTTCAAGTACAATGGGGTGTCTGATGATGCAGTCAGGTTTTGCTTGTTTTTGTTCACACTACGTTCACACTCGCTACCACCAGGGTCGATTACTACATGGGATGACCTTGCTCAAAAAATTTTAGCTAAGTTTTTTCCATCGGCTAAGACTGCAAAGATGAGGAATAAGATTACTATGTTTGAGCATCAGCATGGGGAGTCTCTGTACGAAGCTTGGGAAAGGTACAAGGAACTGCTTCAGAAGTGCCCACATTATGGAATACCCAAATGGCTGTAGGTGAAAACTTTTTACAATGGATTGAATGGTAATCTACGTACTAGCATTGATGAAGTGTCTGAAGGAGCGTTTATGGCTAAAAGTTATGAGGAAGCTTATGAATTGATTCAAACAATGGTGGCTAACAACAACTAGTGGCCCACAGCGAGAATGACACAACCTAAGGTAGCTGGGGTGTTAGAGGTAGATGGTGTGGCAGCATTAGCGGCATAAATTTTAGAATTGTCAAAGAAGATGGATGTTGTTATGGGTGCACAGGCTCAGCAGGTTGCATTTGTTTATGAGTTGTATGCAGGGGAACATCCTACAGAACAGTGTGCCATTAATCTAACTGTGGTACAGTTTGTGGGCAGCTATAATAGAATAAAGCATAATCCTTACCAGAATGCTAACAATCCTAGGAATAGGAATCATCCCAATTTTTCGTGGAGTAATAATCAAAATTAGCAAGCTCAACAACCATCTTATCCCCCTGGGTTTCAAAATCAGCATCAATAGCAACCTCCACAACATGAAAAAAAGTCAGATTTGGAAGAGCTGTTGTTGAAGTACATATCGGGTAATGAGACAGCGATGAAAAATACAAGCATCGGCGATCAAGAATTTAAAAAATCAGATGGGACAGCTTGCATTAGTGCTGAATAATAGGCCTCAAGGGACTTTACCTAGTGACACAGAGAAGAATTCAAAGGGGAATCACGAATAGTGTCAAGCAATCACTTTGAGAAGTGGAAAACATCTTGAGGCACAGAATTAAAAAAATTGTTCAAGGAAAGATGTGAAAGATAATGAAGACAAAGTGGTTGAAGAGAAACAGGGTGAGGACAAGCAAGTGAAAAAAAGTCAGACAGATGTTGAGCCAGTTGTCTATCCTCCACCACCGTTTCAACAGAGGGTTTCAAAAACATAAATTAGACTAGCAGTTCTCAAAGTTTTTGGAAGTCTTCAAGAAATTATAGATTAACATTCCTTTCGAAGAAGCCCTAGAACAGATGCCTAGTTATGCTAAATTTATGAAGGGTATTCTGTCGAGGAAGAAGAAGTTAGAGGACTACGAGACTGTGGCATTGACGGAGGAATGCAATGCAATATTATAGAGAAAGTTGCCTCCGAAGTTGAAGGATCCGAGGAGTTTTATCATTCCTTGCACAAGTGTTTCTGTGATTTGGGGGCTAGTGTGAACCTCGTGCCATTATCAATATATACTCAGTTGGGTTTGCCAACTCCGAAACCTACAAACATATCACTACAGTTAGCGGATAGATCGGTGACTTATCCATGAGGGATTGTTGAACACATTTTAGTTAAGGTGGATAAGTTCATATTTCCAGCAGACTTTATTATTTTGGACTATGAAGAGGAAAAAAATATCCCAATCATCTTAGGGAGGCCATTTTTGGCTACGGGGAGGACTCTCATTGACTTTCAGAAAAGAGAGTTAACAATGAGGGTGCAAGGCCAAGAAATAAATTTTAATGTGTTCAAAGCCATGAGGTTCCCTACAGATGATGAAGGGTGTTTTAGAATGGATGTGATCAACAGAATGGTAAATGAAGACTTGGTTAGAGGTTTGGTCAGGGATACGTTGGAATATACTCTACTGGGAGATGATGACTTGGATGATCTAGAATTCATGGACTACTTGCATATACTGGATGTTTTGCCTAGAGTGAGCATGTTCAAAATGCCATTCGAGCCTCTACATATAGAAGAAAAAGCATCGGCACGAATGAAACCTTCAATTGAGGAACCACCCACTCTTGAGATTAAGCCTCTCCCTAAACACCTCAGGTATGCATTTTTGGGTAATTCTAATACTTTGCCTGTTATTATTGCATCTGCGCTTAACGAATTATAGGAAAGTAAATTGTTGAGGATACTTAAAGAGTACAAGTCTGCAATTGGAAAGACGATCACTGATATCAAGGGGATAAGCCCTTCATTCTGTATGCACAAGATACTCCTAGAAGAGGACTTAAAGCCAACAATGGAACAGTGGAGAAGATTAAATCCAATCATGAAAGAAGTGGTAAGGAAAGAAATTTTGAAGTGGTTGGATGCTGGGATAATATACCCAATTTCAGACAGTTCATGGGTAAGTCCAGTTCAGTGTGTCCCGAAAAAGGGTGGAATGACAGTTATGATAAATGACGACAATGAACTGATTCTGATGAGAATAGTGACCGGATTGAGGGTTTGTATGGATTACAGGAAGCTTAATAAGGCAACCCGGAAGGACCACTTTCCTCTACCCTTTATTGATCAGATGTTAGACTGTTTGGCTTGGTATGAGTATTATATCTTACTAGATTAATATTCGGGGTATAACCAGATAGTCATAGCTCCTAAGGATCAAGAAAAGACTACTTTCACGTGCCCATATGGCACCTTTACTTTCAGGAGGATGTCCTTTGGGTTGTGTAACGCACCAGCGACCTTCCAGAGGTGTATGATGGCCATATTTTCAGATATGGTGGAGAGGAATGTTGAAGTGTTCATGGATGACTTCTCAGTCTATGGGAACACCTTTTATATCTGTCTTGAAAATCTGGTCATGGTTTTGAAGTGTTGTGTGGAAACGAACAAAAGTGCCACTTTATGGTTGAAGAAGGAATTATTCTTGGGCACAAAGTATCTGCGAAAGGGTTGGAAGTTGATTGGGAAAAGTTGGACACAATTGAGAATCTTCCACCGCCGACTTCAGTTAAGGGAATCCGCAATTTCCTTGGACACGCTAGATTCTACCGCAGGTTCATTAAGGATTTCTCTAAGATTGCAAAACCACTATGTAGTCTATTAGAGAAAGATGCAATTTTTAGTTTTGATGAAGATTTTATGTGTAAGACCCCAACTTTCATAAATAAAGATTATTTTTTTTCAAAATATAATTTTTGAATATTATGGTGTGGATTTGATATAATGTTATAGTTGTGCGTAATATTTATAAATTTTGCAAAGTAAGCAAGTTGTTATAAAATATTCGATTGGTCGGGGAATATTCGTACAACGACACAATCATTGGTGGACCCCACAACGGAATTATTGTGAGAAATAAAAAATGACATAAATATCTTTTTATGAAAATAACCGCGAAAGTTTTACCGTTAACTGTTGAAATACCAGGTGATAAAAGTATAGTAATACGCATGGTTGCATAATAGCACACGGTATTGATTATTGATTCTTACGTGAGAAGTCACTCAGTTTTATCCAATTATTTCTACAGTAATAGCTACATAGTATCTCACGTTATTTGATTCAATTATTGTTATAATATTTTATATTAATAAATCAATAATTGATATGACAAGTTATTCACATTATTATTTGTATTGTTGACAATGTCTAGAAAGTTCTATCGAGGAAAGGGGTTTGGTCACCTAATTGCGCACCAATAAGGAGAAATCCTTATCGGAAAGCCCCCTCTTTCCTGAGAATGATTTGGTTGTTAATATTGCATGTTATATATATATATATATATATATATATATATATATATATATATATACGGTCTGGATCCCTTATCTAGCTCACCTTGCTCACCCCCCCTTTAGCGACGGACCGAGCGATGATTCGGTCCATCGCTATATGTTTGGTCCGTCATTATATGTTGTATGTCGCTATATGTTGTCCATCGTTAAAAGCTAAGACGACGGTTCTATATATAGCGACGGATCGAATCGTCACTCGGTCCGATGCTAAACGGGGGTGAGCAAGGTGAGCTTAAGATCCGGACCGTGTATATATATATATATATATATTATAATTAGTTTTTTTATGAAAAATAGAATATATTATATTTTATTATGCATAGTGTTTGTATAGTGCCTGTATAGTGTTTGCATAGTAAATCAGAAAATAAATTCAATCGAACGAAATTTCCTATGACCCTTTTCCTATGCAGTCTGTGATTTCTAAATTCAAACAGTATTCTTCCATTCTCCTATAATTAGGATACTTAGTTTAGAATTAAAAATCACACCAGAATCAGAGAATTCTTCTTCTATTATATTGAGTGTATTTCTTTTGAGTTTTAGGAAGCTTTGAGTGTAGAAAATAGTAAAGGTTTTTTTCAAGAATATCCCCGCTATACCAGTTGGAATACTCTTCTTTATAAGGTAAGGGATATTATTTTTGTTCAATATTCGTATGAAATAATATTTTCTTCCATACTCTGTAGTATGAAAGTAATAATATTTTATTTCAGATTCTGAATTCTACACTCATTTTGTTAAATTATGGCTTTTATACTCCATGAAATTAATAGAATATCATTGAAATTTGCGTTTCATCCAGTATCTTTTCATGTAAATATTATTTTGAACATTCTTGATAAGTTTTAACTTTTTCATGCCGAAGTACTATTTATAGGGTACTATTCCCGAAGTACTATTCACGAGATACTATTCACTCGGGTACTATTCACCTGGGGTACTATTCATTATAAAAAATGATTTCCTTTTGCTCCAAATCATTTTTGGTACAATATTATTCTTGAATTTTACTCCATAAAATAGTATCATATTGACAATTTGGACATTATTGAATTCTAGATAAATTAAATTATAAATCTTTAAAAATTTATCATTTACTTTCTTTTAATTGAATTCTTATATCATTGTCATCATCCTCGTGCTTATATTGTGATAAAAGTCATCTTTGGCTTACATACATAGATGGACTGTTGATTGGTATGATTATAACCAGAGATTATTCAGTGTAACCATGACCCGTAATGTTACAAATGATGTGGTAAAATTCCTCATTGGCCCGTAGTGCATTGATGGACAGTTGTTGGCATGATCATGACCATTGGTGAAAACATGAATATCATTGGCCCGTAGTGCATGGATAATTCATGGTTGTGATACTAATGAATATCCTTGGCCCGTAGTGCATGGATAATTCAGTGATGTGGATTATTTATTAAGCTGAATCTCAGCAATAAAATTGATGATAAACTTTCTAAATCATAGAAGATAGTAGATATCATGCTCTACTTGACTCTTCGAATGGATTGCTTGTTCTGATACAGTTAAACTTGATATTTATTATATTTTATCAGTTAAACACTGTTGAAGGCTAACGATAATTTATTCTGCATTATCTTAGTCATAATATTTCTTAATGGGCTAGTTGAGCTCACCCTTTTTCTTTCATTGTTCTCTTCAGGAATTGAGAACGTATCCGGGATTAGTCGGGAAACGGAGTGATGGTCCGAGATGGTGGTTGTAGTAGTCCTCATTATTTTATAAAATAGTGTGATAATAATTATAATGAGGACTCCATTTGAGTCTGGATATTGTCTAGAAGATAATATTTGTATTAAAACTCTCACCTATGTTTTGTCGTATTTTACACGATAGCTGTATAATTAAGTTTGTATTTGAATTATGTACCATGTATTTGGCAACTTAAGATGGGTGATGTATACCTATTTTTAGGGCATCATAGTTGGTATTAAAGCTTAGGAATATGATCCCTTGCTAAGATGTAAGACAAGAACTAGGTGGGGAGAGACGATGAAATCCTTCGCTAGTATGACCTACCAGCGATAAAAGTGATGAAAAACCTTTTAAATCATAAAAGATAGTAGATTTTATTTTTTACTTGACTCTTTTAATGGATTACTTATTCCGTTGCAGTTAAACTTGATTTTGTTATATTGTATCAATTTAACACTGTTGAAGGCTAACGATAATTTATTATGCATTATCTTAGTCATAATATTTCTTACTGGGCTAGTTGAGCTCACCCTTTCTTTCATTATTCTCTTCAGGAAATGAGAACGTAGCAGGGACTAGTCGGGGAATGGAGTGACGGTCCAAATAATAGCATTAGCAGTCCTCACTATTCTGTTAAATAGTGTGATAATAAATGTAATGAGGACTCAATTGAGTGTGGATATTATCTAGATGATAATATTTGTAATAAAACTCACAGCATATGTTTTGTCGTACTTTATACGACTATTGTATAATTAAGTTGTATTTGAATTTTGTACCATGTATTTGGTGACTCAAGATGGGTGATGTATACCTATTTTGGGGGCGTCACAGTTGGTATCAAAGCTTAGGGATATGATCACTGACTAAGATGTGAGACAAGAACTAGGAGGGGAGAGACAGGGAATTCTTTTGCTAGTATGACCTACCTAAGTTTATTTGTTATTTAATTGGTTGGTCAGAGTATATTGATAATATGTGACAGGTGAATTAACCCTTGTTTTGTGACAGTATTTGAAAATGGCAACTGAAAATGTCAACAATTGAATGAGAATTCAAATATCAAGGATCAGCTGAAAGAAGAAACAACTGAATGAGTGAGAATGAAGGATGCATGGGTAACAGCCGCACGACATGTTGATATTGTAGACAGAGACGTCCGATCCAAAAAGATTAAAATAGATGATATACATTTCTCTTTTTGGACAGCAATTGGGAGAATCCAACATCGAGTTTTGAATTATCCTATACAGAGCGGTCAATCTCAATTCGATATGGATCGAAGATTGATGATTCAAATCATGAAACAAGGGTACGATGAAGTAGTTGAGGGTGGAATATGCCCTATAGTGATGACACCAAATGATACCCCAGACAAGTCAAAGTCGGGTAGTTCAAAGGAGAGCGGTTGTCATGACTTCCCAATAAGTGAGCAACCCAAATGAAGTTATCACGAGTAAGCTTATCATAAACTCTAGCGAAGTCTATACCTTATTTGATACTGGTTCTACCCATTCTTTTATTTCTCCTACTTGCGCTCAACGTTTAAATTTGACTCCAGAGAAATTAGACTTCAACTTATCTGTTGAAACTCCGTTGGGAGAAACCTTCATTACATCCACTGTTTATAAGTCTTGTTTAGTTCAAATCGGCAACCGCACGTACCTGTCGATCTTATTTCTTTGAAAATATTTGCATTTAATGTGATTCTAGGGATTGATTGGTTAACTACACATCATGCTAAAATCAATTGTTTTTATAAGGTTGTTAGCTTTCATATTCCTAACCAGTCTATTATGCGAATTCAAGCAACCAAACCACTAAAGTCAATCACTGTTATATCAAGCCATAAGTAAAGAGCCCCAAGCTTTTCGTTGTTAACTTCCTTGTGTGGAATGCACCAAAGCCAGACTTTTCGTAGGCAACACCGTGAGTGACGATGACAAGTTGATAGGTATCAATTTGATGTGTTATCCAAATCTTGGGATGGGAGTCACAATTTTGAATGATATTTCTATTGTTAATAAATTTCTTGACGTATTCCTGAAGATTTCTTAGCCTACCCCTAGAGCGTGAAATCGAATTTTGTATTGACCCCAGTACAAAACCCATTTCTAAAACCCTCAAATATTTCTTTACCTAAAATGATTGTATAATGTGCCAAAGACGTTGACTTGAGCTGTTGAAGATTACGATCGTACTATTCAATACCATCATGGGAAAAGGGAACGTGGTAGCTGATGCGTTGAGTAAAGATTGTATGCGTTTACGAATGCGAATATATGAACCTACGTGAAGATAACGAATATACGATTAGAATCAACTTAATCGATAAAGTTAAAGTCGCTCAAGCTACAGATTCAGAGTTGATGAATGTGAAGAAGAAGGTTCAAGAGGGCTTTATTCTAAAAGCAAGAATCAACGAAGAGAGGAAATCTTAACCCTCGATTTTATTGGTCTATTTGTAATACTCGATCGAGTAGGAACTGTGGCTTATAGACTCGTTTTACCGCCAAGAATGTCGCGTGTTCATAACGTTTTTAACGTATCGATGTTACGTAAAAATATGGACGACCCGAACCGCATTATTGATTTAGAACCGGACGAGATATCGGATGATTTAACATATGAAGATGTACCTGTTCAAATTTTGGATAAGAAGGAGTATATTTTATGCCCAAAGATTATATTTCAAAGAGTTAGAATCTGAAGAGGTATCCTCATCTGTTCGGCATACTAGATACATATATAAATTTCGAGGGCAAAATTTCATAAAGAGGGGATATTGTAAAATCCCAAATTTTACGAATAAAGATTTAATTTTCTCGAATTATTTTTTTCAAAATTATGGTGTGAATTTGATATAATGTTATAGTTATTGGTAATATTTATAAATCTTGCAAAGTATGCAAGTGGTTATATAATATTCAATTTATCAGGGAATATTCGTTTTAATAGGGAATATTTGTACGACGGTACAATCATTGGTGGACCCCACAACGAAATTATTGTCGGATTGAGAAAACGATAAAAATATCTTTTTATGAAAATAACGGCAGAAGTTTTACCGTTAACTATTGAAACACCTGATGTTAAAAGTACAGTAATACGCGTGGTTGCATAGTAGTACACGGTATTGATTATTGATGCTTACATGAGAAGTCACTCTGTTTTGTTCAATTATTGGTACAGTAATTGCTGCATTATATCTCACGTTATTTGATTCAATTATTGTCGATATTTTTATATTAGTAAATCAATAATTGAGGCGACAAAGTTATCAATATTATTATTTGCAATATTAACGATGTCTAGAAGTTCTGTCAAGGAGAGGTTTGGTCACCTAATTGCTTGCCAATAGGGAGAAATCGTTATTGGAAAGCCCCCTCTTTCCTGGGAACGACCTAGTCGATTAAGATTGTGAATTATAATAAAGGTGATAAATGTTGTTAAAATTATTAAGGTGATTTTTATGAAGTTTTGCTTATTTTATGACCCCCATTTTGCCCATTTTTCAAAATAAGCAGTAGAAATTTTTTATAAAGGTGGGGCCCACATGTAGAGAGCACATATGGGGCCCACATGTGAAGTATGAAATCTGAAAATAGGGGTGAGAGGAAGTTATGTAAAAGAAATGGAAATTATATATATAGGTATGTGATGTGTGTTTATACATATATATATATATATATATATATATATATAATATAATATAATATAATATAATATAATATAATATAATATGAGTGGAAAGCGGTGAAAAAGTGATAATATGAAAGTGATAGGTGTAAGGGGTGTGTGTGTGTGTGTGATAGTGATTTGTGTGTGTTGGTAAATGTGAGTGGTGGAGTGTGTTAATATATATATATATATATATATATATATATATATATATATATATAATCTAGTGTGTGTATAAGGAAAGTGGAGAAATAATAGGTGGGGCACATGTTTGAAATTGTTGGAGGAAAAAAAATGAATGCATGTTCGGGTGGTTTAGTTTTCAACCAACATGTGGCTATGTGACAACCCGAGAATTTGGGCAATTTATTAAAATCTTAAATGATTGATTTAAGGTCAAATAATATACCTAAACAGAAAATAAGTGTATGCGTTTGATATTATTAGGGTGAAATTTTGAGGATTTCAAAATTCTGTGAAGGATTTAGGTGAATTATTCAGGATTAAGGATTTATGTGATTAAGTTCTGTGAATATGGTTATGTATGTGTGCTGAATGTGGTTAAAGGTCAAGGGTTGACCAGATTAATTATATATGTGTCAAACCCTAATTATATATTAAGAACTTTAACGTTCGGTTAGAAAATCCTAGCGATTAATAAGAAATCCAAGAAACTGGTTCTGAAAACCCTAATGTTAGTTCCGGGAATCTAAAACCCTAATTCGGTGCATGGAACCCTAAATCGGGAATTTAATGGCGAGTGTAAATAATTAAAGGATTAATTAGGGTTAATCTTAACAAAGTGGTTACAAAACCCTAATTCCAAATTTGAAACCCTAATTTCGGTATTAAAAACTCTAATTTTATAATTAGGGAACCTAAGTGTTAATTTAGTAATTTAATGTTAATTAGGATATATTAATCCTAATTTTAAAGTTAAGTAATTAGAAAACCCTAATCTAATTACGAAATTTAATTTCTAATTTAGAAAATTTATTTTTTATTAGAAACCTTAATTTTTGGGTTATAAACCCTAATCCGCGATTTTGACCCTAATTGCTTAATTAGCGATTTTAATTAGGAAATATTAATCCTAATTAGTAAGATTTAAGATATGATTAAGAAATGTTAATATAATTAGAAAATCCTAATTATATGTTAAAAATATTAATTTTCAATTTTGAAAATCGAAATTGGAAATTTTAGAAATTTAATTTGGAAGTTAAGGGTTAAAACTTAAACCCTAAAAATACTCCAAACCCTAAACCCTAACAAACCCTAAACCCTAAGGGTTTGGCCAATCATCTAAAATACCATTAAAATTAATTGCTAAATGACTATACTACCTTTATTGCATAATTGAAGATTACTTGTAGATTTAGCCCTAAATAAGTTGGTGAACCAACCCTATCACTAGCTTATGACTTATTGGTCCAGAAATCAGCAGCAACTCAACCACCTAGCACCAATTATATTCATGCATCAAGAAATATAAGAGACTAAAGTTCACTTTAATTCTCATTTGCTCCCAAGACTCTCTCTCTCTCTAGAAATCAGGGAGTTAGAGTGAGAAAGTGTGAGAAACCAAACCATGATCAAGCTTTAGCAATCCAATAACAGAACCAAGAGTCAGAAATCAAAAATCAAGGCTCAAAGTGGTATGAACCCTAAAATTCGAAATCCTTGGATCTTATGTTGGATTTTGTAATTCGTTGTTTATAACAGTGTTAGAAGATGTCATTTAGTGATCTGGGTTGTTAAAACTCAGATCCATAACATCAAAATGCACGAAATAGCATTTTTCAAAAATATGGAAAAATAGAAATTTGGGGCCTGACAGTCGAATGTCAGAGCCCATAAATTCATATCTGTTAATTATTTTTGTGTTTTGATTATTTATATTGATAGTATGTTATCTGGTCTTTACTCTGAAACTCGAAGCAAGTCCAGATCTTGTCTAGATCGTAAGTTACAAGCGGTCAAAGGTCGTTGACCAGTCACAAAAACTTTAATCTGGGCAACCCAGAAATATTCTATGTTATCTGACAAGATTTTTCGGGCTATGAATCTTACTGATGTTTGATGTTTAGGCTAAGTTTTTGCTTTAATCTGGTTGTCTGGTATATAGACTATACACTAAAGTCCTTAGATCTCTTATATATTGAACAGAACAGTGTAGAATCATGGTCAAACATCATTGACCGAACTACCTGATGAAGGTTTTCTAGAAAACCCAGAACTTCATCAGCCGAATTTTTGTCAAAACTTTTACAAGCTTTAATCATGTGTATATGTTGTTTTTAGATCTACTTTTTGATATGTAATTGTAGCCTTACATCTCCCCTACAATATTTAACCTTTTGATCACAGAAGAAAAACCTAGACTGCAAGTTACAAAGAATAAAAGTAGGCACCTAAGGCTGTTCCCCAGAATTTGAAGAACAGGTCTGACAATGAATTCTGAAGCTTAGATCTCACAACTTTGTTATGTTTTTGCCATGAAATGGATTAATGATGGTAGTATTACAATTATACTACAATCTAAACACTTTTATATGGCCAGGAAACCTTAGGATCATAGATCAAATGATGGTCAAACTACCAACCTCGAAGTCTGACTATGAAGCTCAAGAGCACTCAAGAACACCTATAGCGACAGAAAGTGTCGCTATAGCTCTTTAGCAACAGTTTATTATTATTATTTTCTGGAAAATGATTAAAAATAGAAAAAATGGTTTTTAATTATTTAAAATACTAAATAAATTCTGAAAAATTATTTTAAATTCTGAAAAATAGTTTTTAACTATTTTGAGTATATTTCGAAAATATTTAATATTTTTAGAATATAAAAGGTATTTATTTATTTAATTATAATATTAAATAAATGATTTAAAAATGATTTTAATTCATGAAAAATTATTTTATGGTATAAGAAAATATTTTAAGTTATTTTTGATGACTTTTAATATTTTGTGATGAAATTCATTAATTAATTAATATTAATGATAATTAGTTTATTTAATAGATATATTAAATAAATTATGGAAAATTAGAAATAATGCTTTATAAATCATATAAAAATGATTTAAGTGATCTAAAAATATTTTAAGTTATAAATTATAACTTTTGATATTTTGGCATGAAAATATTAATATTTTAATATTAATAGAAATTATCAGATAATGAATTTAATGGTTTAAAAATCATATAATTATGATTTTAAGGTACTAAAAATACTTTGGTATATTATAATTATATTATAATATTATGTAATGATTTTCATTAATATTTTATAATAAATAAATATTAATGATTAAGTAATTATGTGGTATTTAATTTATTTAAATACGGTTTTAATGATTGAAAATGGTGATAAATGATAATAATTATTTGAAAATTATTATAAGTCTTTAAAAATTATTTTGACTGCTTAGATAATTATCTGTGATAATTGTTAAGTGTTAAGTCAGAGTTTAATTGAACTTAAACTCGAGTGTTGACCGACTAGATCGTTGGGATGCTAGAATTGTGTCGGTTTCAAGTCAAACTGAAATAGTTTGACCTAATACCAAGTCTTATGTGTTGTATAGACTGATAGGCTTATGTGCTATGTGTTTAGGTTATTTTGTGGATATATATATATATATATATATATATATATATATATATATATATATATATATATATATATATATAACAGTATTATACTGTGATGATATTATTCTAATATTGGAGATCTATATTACTAATATTAGGTCTTTGGGTAAAGCGATATGAAGTAGTTCAGGCAAGTTTCTTTGTACTTAACTCTAATAAGAATGTTTTATTCAAGCTTATGGTTAATCATTGCTTATTGCTACAAAAATTGTACTCTGTACATCTTGCATGTATAAGTCAGGTATGAAAGGCTGATCACCTTCATTACCAGTTGGTTCAGAAATGTTTGTTCATGTTTAAAACTTGTTCAGTCAAAAGTTTGTTCGTGCTAGTTCTCAATTATATTGATAAATTATAGCCAGCTTATTATTATACTCTTCAATCATGATATATCGTTATATTATTGTATTTAAACTTGCTGGGCAACTTTCATGCTCACCCTTGCTATATCATGATAAAATATTGCAGATAAGGCGAATGCGTTCGGATACAGGAAAAGATATTGCCAAGTCCGGCTTGGGATAAAATGTGCGGCTAGTTTGTAATAGTATACTTTGATAAATATTGTTGTGTGATAAATAATTTATGAATTGTGTATAATTTAAGGTTACTCGACCTTGGGAAATAGTGTGTCATGTCTTGTATAAACAATTTATGTTTATATCTTCCGCAATTAGTGAAAGAATTAGTGTACCGAATCCGCAGCGATTTGGGGCCCGGATTCGGGGCTATCACAGGCTATATGTGTGTGTATATATATATATATATATATATATATATATATATATATATATATATATAAGTTAAGTTTGAAAAATTGGCAGGGAGAGGTATAATTATTATTATTATTATTATTATTATTATTATATATACATGTGTTAATTTGAAAGGAATTCACGAGATTTGGCAGGATATGGAGTGATTTTTCATGCTTAATCATTATTGGCCAATTTGTTTCAATCATGAAGCATTGTTGACAACTTGAGGTGTGGGGTGGGTTTTAATTGGTTTAGGCTTCTAATTGGCATGTGTTGGTTTTTTTATTATTGGTTAGCGCTTTGAAAAGAAGAGATTGATATGTTGAAAATGTATACTTCGTCTGAATAATTACTGTTGCATCCGTGATTTTTGCAAATAGTATTCTTTCCATTCTCCTATAAATAGAAGTTCATTCCTTCATTATTTCTTATGAACTCACTAAAACTCTTGAGAGAAAAAATTATAGAGAGAAAGAAGAAGAGAAGTCTGCTACCTTTCTTTTCCTATATTCAGTTTCTTCTAAGGTAAGGGGTATTATTTCTTTTGTATTCATGAAGAGAACTTCTGTTATTCCATTCTTTATTATTCTGTTGGAATAACCTGTATACGCGGGCTACCCTATACTTGGTGAAATTCTTGTGTTATTCCATTATTTATTATTCTGTTGGATTATCATGTCTGTGGATTTTACGCCGGACCTGGTTCTGTCTTTATTATTCTGTTGAAATATCCTGTCTGTGCGTTTTACGCCGGACCTGGTTCCGTCTTTATTATTTTGTTGGAATATCCTGCATGTGCGGTCTATCGTAGGCCTGGTGATTTCATTTGTTATTCCATTCTTTATTATATTCAGTTGGTTAAAGTTTTGATTTCTATACTCCATGAAATTAGTGGAATATCCTTGATATTTGCGCTTCATCCAGTATCTTTTCATAGAAATATTCTTCTGATCATTCTTGAAATTTTCTCTACAAAGAAGTATCATGTTGACAATTTGGACGTTATTAGTTCCTGAATAAATTAATTCTTGAACTTATTTTATTGAATTCTTATATCATTGTCATCATCCGCATGTTTATATATTTTTTTTAAAGTCATCTGTGGCCTGTAGTGCATAGATGGACTTGGTATGATTATGACCAGGGATTATTTGGTGTAATCATGACCGTAATGTTACAAATGATGTGGTAAAAGTCCTCATTGGCCCGTAGTGCATTGATGGACAGTTGTTGGCATGATCATGACCATTGATGAATACACGAATATCCTTGGCCCGTAGTTCATGGATAATTTGTGGTCATAATACTAATGAATATCCTTGGCCGTAGTGCATGTATGATGTGGATTATTTATTAAGCTGAGTCCTAGCAATAAAAGTGATGAAAAACCTTTTAAATCATAAAAGATAGTAGATTTTATTTTTTACTTGACTCTTTTAATGGATTACTTATTTCGCTACAGTTAAACTTGATGTTTGTTATATTGTATCACTTTAACACTGTTGAAGGCTAACGATAATTTATTTTGCATTATTTTGGTCATAATATTTCTTACTGGGCTAGTTGAGCTCACCTTTCTTTCATTGTTCTCTTCAAGAAATGAGAACGTAGCAAGGACTAGTCGGGGAATGGAGTGACGGTCCAGATAATAGCATTTGTAGTCCTCACTATTCTGTTAAATAGTGTGATAATAAATGTAATGAAGACTCAATTGAGTGTGGATATTGTATAGATGACAATATTTGTATTAAAACTCACAACATATATTTTGTCATACTTTATACGACTGTTGTATAATTAAGTTGTATTTGAATTTTGTACCATGTATTTGGCGACTCAAGATGAGTGATGTATACCTATTTTGGGGGCGTCACATGTTAGGTACTGTAAATTGGCGCCGCAGCGCCAGTGTTATATATAAAGGCCGCGCCGCAACGTCGAGACAGGGAAATTGTTAGATGAGTTTAGTTTGAACTCAATTATTTCAAGACCACTATAAGTTAAGTTTATATACTTAATGAACATACTAAAACCATTCCTATTGTGAGACCCCAGATTTTATAAATAAAGATTTAAATTTCTCAAAATATTTTTTTTAATATTATGGTGTAGATTTGAGATATTGTTATTTTGCAAAGTATGCAAGTTGTTATAAAATATTCGATTGGTCAGGGAATATTCTTTTTGTCAGGGAATATTCGTACAACGACACAATCATTGGTGGATCCCACAACGGAAATACTGTCGCAGTTAGAAAACGACAAAGATATTTTATGAAAATAACGACGAAGGTTTTACCTTTAATACTATTAAACTACCCGGTAGTAAAAGTACAGTAATACGCGTGGTTGCATAGTAGCACATGGTATTAATTATTGATGCTTAAGTAATAAGTCACTCAGTTATACTACATTATTGCTACAATAATTGCTGCATAATATCTCTCATATTATTGATTTGATTATTGTCACAATATCATCTGCATAATATGTTATTTTATTAAATCAATAATTGAGACGACAAAGTTATTCATATTATTAAATTGAAATATTTACAATGTCTAGAAGTTCTGTCAAGGAGAGGTTTGGTCACCTAATTACGCACCAATAGGGAGAAATCCTTATTGGAAAGCCCCCTCTTTCTTGGGAACAACCTGGTTGTTAAATATTATGAGTTATGATATTAATGATGATTAAGTTCATGTTGATTGAATTTGATAGTTTCATTGTGTTGGGATTATTTGTGTTAGTAGAAATCGACATCTATTCCGATGATAATTGATGTTTGGAGGTTATATTGTTCAATCGGGTATTCAGGACACTTTTTGTGTTAGATTTACTATTCATGAGTTACTAGTCACCCGGTTACTATTCACTCTAGTATTGTGCATTCAGGTATTTGGGTACAATATTATTCCATGAGTAGATGTGCTAATTTTTCAGACCGTTGGTTGAAATGATAATAGTAAATCAATATGGATCGTTGATTTAAAATCTTAATAGTAACTTGTCCCTTCAATATTACCAAGAGTTATTTGTCTCTTCTGTATTCCAAGAGTTAATTGCCTCTTCGTAAATAGTAGTTGTCTCTTCAATATTACCAAGAGTTATTTGCCTCTTCGGTGTTCCAAGAGTTAATTGCCCCTTCGCAAATAGTAGTTGTCTCTTCAATATTACCAAGAGTTATTTTGACCCTTCGTTAAGACCAAGAACCACTCTCAGTTTTTCTATAAATAGAAGCTCATTCCTTCATTATTTCTTACGAATTCACTGAAACTCTAGAGAGAGAAATTATAGAAAGAAAGAAGAAGAGTGTTTTGCTATTTCACTACTTCGATATCCAGTGTCTTTTATAGTAAGAGATATTATTTGGTGTACCCATAAGGGGTGTTATTCTTTCTTATTCATGAAGAGAACTTCTGTTATTCCATTCTTTATTATTCTATTGGAATAACCTGTATACGTGGCATACCCTATACATAACCTGTATGCGCGGCATACCCTATACTTGGTGAAATCCTTATGTTATTCCATTCTTTATTATTCTGTTGGAATAACCTGTATACGCGGCATACCCTATACTTAGTGAAATCCTTATGTTATTCCATTCTTTATTATTCTGTTGTAATAACCTGTATACGCGGCATACTCTATACATAACCTGTTTACGCCGCATATTTTATACTTGGTGAAATCCTTATGTTATTCCATTCTTTATTATTCTGTTGGGATAACATGTATACGCGGCATACCCTATACATAACCTGTATACGCAACATACCCTATACTTGGTGAAATTCTTATGTTATTCCATTCTTTATTATTCTGTTGGAATATCCTGTCTGTATGTTTTACACCGAACCTGGTTCCGTCTTTATTATTCTGTTGGAATATCATGTTTGTGTGTTTTACACCGGACCTGGTTTCGTCTTTATTATTCTGTTGGAATATCATGTCTGTGTGTTTTACACCGGACCTGGTTCCGTTACTTATTATTCTGTTGGAATAACCTGTCTATGCGAAGTACCGCATGCATGGTGATTTCTTTTGTTATTCCATTCTTTATTATACTCAGTTGGTTAAAGTTTTAACTTCTATACTCCATGAAATTAGTGGAATATCCTTGATATTTGCGCTTCATCCAGTATCTTTTCATAGAAATATTCTTCTGAGCATTCTTGAATTTTACTTTACAAAGAAGTATCATGCTGACAATTTGGACGTTATTAGTTCCTGGATAAATTAATTCGTGAACTTGTTTTATTGAATTCTTATATCATACCTAAATGAAGTAATAAGTGAAGTTGTGATCTTAATTCTCCATAATCTGATTTTTAATTAGTGGTAATTAGAATTAGTTTAGTTAAATATTTTAATTTATAACATTAAATTCATTTGTTTAAATAAGATTGAGTTGGTTACGGGTTAGTACTTGGTGATTTTTATTAAATAATTCTCTGTGGGAACGATACTCAACTTATCACTTTATTACTTGTTGACCACGTATACTTGCGTGTTGTGCGTATATAGATTTTACCCAACAAGTTTTTGGCGCCGTTGCCGGGGAATTAGTTTAATACAGTTTTACCAATATTAGCTTCAATCAAATTAGTCTTAATTTAAATATTTTTATTTTTATTTTTAATTCTCTTCCTATATTTCTCTCTTTTCAGGTACCATGGATGACTTTGCGTATCAATGGCCATACACGAACATGACTCAACCAAAAGAAAAGGAGATTGACAGACTCGCGACACTTTCCGCAATGTCAGCACAAATTAAAGAACTTTCGAGGGAGTTGGACGTTATCGCAGCCCAACAGAGTCAAAGGATGGCAATCATGTGTGACTATTGTGCTGGCAACCATCCGAGTCATCAATGCACCGTTAGTTTTGGGCGGCGAAAACAAGGTGGTGTATACCTCAACCAGTATGCATATGATAATTACCATCAAGTTTGGGGGTATCACCCGGATTCTTCATGGAGCTACAACTATCAGGACCAATACTCTGCTCCAAATCCAACATATCCATCAAATTTCTCAAATCCACCTCCAATGCAACAAGAAGACAATTCAGATTTCAAGGAATTCATGTTAAGGATTATAGCAGAAAAAGAAGAGATGATAATGAGTCAGGAGTTATCAACCCAAAATTTTAATAATCGAATGGAACAACTCCTCACTACCTCAACCAATGGTCCTCAATACATGGCTTCCGAGATTGAAAAAGAAAAGTCAAGGTTGGAGGAATTGGTGTCCAAGTTCATAGCATCAAATGAGGAGAGAATGAGTAATCAAGCGAGGTCAATTCAAAATCTTGCGGATCAAATAGAGCAAATGACCAAAGCCGTAAGCAACCTTCCTCCAAACACTTGGTTTTATGACATGGATGACGAAATTGACGAAGAACCTGAACCAAATCTACAACTAGATGAGCCTCGAGATGTTAAAAAAGAGGAGACAATTAGGGATAATGACAACAAGGTCGGTAAAGAACTAATTGTGAGAACCAACAATGATGAGCCGATGTTATTTATGCCTCAAGTGACTTCTCCTCCACAGTTCAAGAATCTGGTTAGATTTGCAAAACCTTGTCCAATTGGTAGTCATGTCATTGGCAATACTCCATGTGACGTAAAAGCGAGTACAACTTCGAAGCCATGGTGCGATGAGTTGGAGAAGATAGAAGAAGAGATTGTTGTGTCTGACAAGCCTCAATGCCAGAATATATTCGCAGACACAGTGGAGAAAACGCCTAGATGTTGGACGTTCTTCAATCTAATCTTATATAAACAAAGCATGTTAGGTGACTTTAACTTGATGGCTATCACAAATGGGAACCTACCAAAAGCTATATTATTTCCGATGGATGGAGGGTTCCTCAACTTTCGAAGAGGAATTGGATAGTATTGACCAGAAAAAGTCAGGCTGAAAGACTATAAAACAAGCGCTTATTGGGAGGCAACCCAAGTTTAATTTTTATTTTTTATTTTTTATTAAGTTTTATATTAGTAGTTTTGAATTTGCATTTATTTAGGATTTAATAAAATTGCTTCTATCATGGTTTTACAGGTTATTCAAGTCAAATTCAAGTATGGTGCCCAATTTGTTCCATGTGCTTAGCCTATTCTCCAAACTTAGCGGGCAAGGAGGACGATTGCTATATTTTCAGGGAAGTCCTCTGCTTTAATTTTTTCTATTTTAGTCATTGAGGACAATGTCTAGTTTAAGTTTGGGGGTATTTTAGTGTCGTATTGCATGTAGTTAGTTATTTACATTGTAATTCGTTATGTTTTCGGGTTATTTACATTTAGTTTTTGCATTCAGTTTTTTTGTTTAAAAAAAAAATTAAAAATCGCAAAAATAATAGTTAGTTTACTATGTTTGTTGCAGTTAGTTTATATTTGTATGATTCCAACTGTTAGATAGTAAAAGTCTATTTTGGCCAATGATGAGACTTGAGTTAAGTAGATAAGTATAGTATTGAATATTCAGGCTTTGATGTGATTTCTTGTTATGAATTGAATCTTTTCCTGTTTAAAACTGGTATAATTAAGGTTAGCACGTTAATAACAGATATGTTGACTGATTAAGTTTAAATTGATACATAATGGATTTCTTAAGGATAATACTAATGTGAAGGAATGAAAGACATGAATAGGCGGAGATGACTAAATTTTGATAAAAACTTAAGTTTGGGGGGAAAATTTGGGATATATAAGCTTCGTTAAAAAAAAAGAAAAAGAAAGAAAAAAATAAAATAAAAATTACCGTGGCTAGTTTTGTTTCGGAGCCTTTGTTACTTGAGTAAGTACGCCCAAAGGGGTATCTTAAAACCTAGCGCCCTAAGGTCTTATATGGTCTGGGAGTCGTTGGTCGAAAGCTCGCTAAGGGGTGACACTGTTAGCCTAATGGAATGAGACATTGCACAGTCATGGTTAAAAAAAAGGAAAAATAAAATAAAAAAAAGAAATATAATAAAACGGTAAAAGAGCAAAAATCCCCCGTGATAAAAAGTAAAGCATAAGTATCCCGGATTGGACTCTTGAACTTGGTGGATGTTTGACTTTAGTTGGATCTAGCTTGTTCGTGAATTTTGTGAATTTACACTGTATGATGCCTTCGAAGATATCCATTATGTCTTAAATTTGACTCTATATCAGTTAACATTGTTGTGGAGCACACACGCACTATATCTGTGATAACAGTCTAAGATTTGATGATTGATTGAGAAATTACTGATTTGTTTAAATATGATGTATTATCATGTTTACTTGATTTCTCTAAGGCCGGTTAAATAGACTTGTTTCTGTCATTACTGTTGGATTCGTAGGCATATAGATTAGTTTCATTACATTGCATTGCATAACATTTTTGTGTTTTTGCTTGAGGACAAGCAAATGTTTAAGTTTGGGGGTATTTGATGAGTGAGTTTTATACACATGAATTGGATACATTCAAGCTTAATTTATTGTTGTTCTCAAGTCTTTTAGGTTGTTTTTATGTGTTTGTGTCTATTCATGCAAGTTTAATATTGTTTTGTAGGAATTGGGATAAAAGTTACTTGGATCGATGTTTGGGGTGGCTAGATTCGCGTTTTTGGCTTGCCATTTACACAGCAGTCACTTCAGAGCCAATTTGACTATAGCTCCGGATATTATTTTGCGAAACTTCAAGAATGAAAGTTGTAGATATACTTTTCCTCTTTCCAGAACATCTTGAATCATCTAAATCGGAGTTCGGACGAAGAAGTTATGGTCATTTTCCCAAAGGACGTCGGAGCAGAAAATGTTGGAAAAAGGAGCAAGCGCCTAGGCGCTCCAGCCAAGGCTAAATCAAGCGCCTAGGCGCTCAAAGTCAGTAACTACTATGCTACCAAGCGCCTAGGCGGTCCAGCCAAGGCCAAATCAAGCGCCTAGGCGCTAGGAAGCAGAGTTTGAGCTGGGGAAAGGCTTGGTGCGGGCCTGGACGCGTTTTGGGCGAATTTTGACACCTTTTTGACTCCAAATTGGATTAGGTTTGTTCCTAAGTTAAAAATTAGACTTGTAACCTATAAATACATGATGTAAGGCATAAAATAAGGGGGGATTACATAGATTAGACTAGATTAAACACTCCTTTAGATTAGAACATAACCCTAGTTCTAATTAGATTTGGAGATTGAAGCAACTTGGAGACCATTGAAGATTTAAAGTAGGAGCAAGGAGGGAGCGTCAAGTCTACTGACAATAGATTATTTCTTCTCATCTTCTTCTATCTTTATCTTTTAATGATTATTCAATTGTGGATTCTTAGTTTAAATTCAATAATCATGAACTAATTCTTTGTTTGAGATTACAATGGATCTTATTGTGTAGTTTATTTTAATATGCTTCGTTATCAATTAGTATTTTCTATTGTGAGGATTGTCTATTATGATTTGGAATTAATTTTTTAATTGCTTGGCCATCAATTACCGTGATAATCTATATGAACTCGAGAGATGAAGTATAGATTTAGATCTAATCATGATAGCATGTGTTCAGGATTTTGTTAGTAGCTTAAACTTGATGAGTGTTAAGGTAGAGATATGCTTGACGCCGCATGTAATCTTATAGAGAACTTGTTCTTCAACTTTCTTCAATTGTAATTCACATAGAGATATAGTGGGTTAGTTGGTTAAGGTGTTTAACGGATTTCTATCTTAATTGTGGATTGACGTAAATACGGTATTAGTGCATCGAGAGGTGGTTAATACTACTTTCGTGTTCTTGATTAACAATTTTGGATAGAGAATAATTGATGAGAAGTGTGTTAACCTAAATGAAGCAATAAGTGAAGTTGTGATCTTAATTCTCCATAATCTGATTTTTAATTAGTGGTAATTAGAATTAGTTTAGTTAAATATTTTAATTTATAACATTAAATTCATTTGTTTAAATAAGATTGAGTTGGTTACGGGTTAGTACTTGGTGATTTTTATTAAATAATTCTCTGTGGGAACGATACTCAACTTATCACTTTATTACTTGTTGACCACGTATACTTGCGTGTTGTGCGTATATAGATTTTACCCAACAACAACTTTCTAGAATCATCATTCCACACCCCGACTAGAACTCGCTACATTCTCGCCTCCTTAGAAGAAAAATGGAACAAAAAGGAAAAGGGTGAGCTTAACTAGCCCAGTAAAGAATATTATGACTAAGATAATATAGAAAAAATTATCGTTAGTCTTCAACAGGAAAAAATCTGATAAAATACAATAGACAACAAGTTTCAGATCAATATTCGCAGCGGAAATAATAATTCATAGAAGAGTTACGTATAGAATGAAATCTACTATAATCTATGAATTTAAAAGTCCATCATCAATATTTTATCCCTCTAACATCAATCAATATTCATCTTGAATCAAATATTCATCTTTGCACTACAAGCCAAAGATAGTCATCAGTTGGTCATGTTCATCTCAACACATTTACATCTTTGCACTGCGGGCCAAAGATATTTTTAGGAAAATCAACCATCTTTTCACTACAGTCCAAAGTTATTCAGTAATACCATTATTTAGGAATGAGGATGATGAAAAATATTTTAAAGAAAACAAATCCAGTGAAACAAAAGAGCAAATATTAAGGATTCATACTTTAAACAGTCCAAGTTCAAAAATACTTCATTAATAATTATAGTGAAGTAAAATTCAAGAATGATCAAAACATGGATACAATCAAAGATAGTATCCATAATAGATATTTTAGGCAAAAAATGAAAATTTAATTTTTTTTGTGAATAGTGCCGTATTCGTGAATAGTGCCGTATATGTGAATAGTGCCATATACGTGAATAGTAATCCCGACACTAAAAGACAAGAATTTTACAAGAAAAATCTTACCAATATTCTGGCATAATATTATTAGAAGAAATAATATCATTTTTTTTTAAAAAAATATCCCTTACCTTGAAAAGACTGTACTTCTAGCTAGAATACCGGATATTGTACTGAAGGGAACTTGCACCGTATAGCAACACTCAAAGTATCAAAATACTCTCAAGAATACGCTCGATAATATAGAGAGAGAAAGTGAGAGAAAACTTCAGTTTCTGGTGTGATTTTCAATTCTAACCTAAGCACCCTATCTATAGGAAAATGCTCAGAACACCAAAGAAGAAAATTTAATAAAATATTAATATATTTATAAAAAAAATTCCTTAGCCTACGTTGACCATCTGAATTCAGCCACCAAATAATGACAAAAACATAAAAAACATTTTTGTTATTAAAAATAATTAAAACTTTCAAAAATTAATTATTTCGGAACTACGAAACTTCAATAATTCATAATAAATAGCCATTTTATCATACAAATTTGAATCACATGTCCTTTCCATAGGAAATTTCATTCTCTACAACTTTGTAAGTTTAAGTTTTTCCAAATTCCAAGTAGAAGTTGATCGAAATCCACAAACGGGCGATTTTACGGGCTATAAACCAATTTCAGTCAAGAAATGGGGTCCACCGACATGTTTAACATGTTTTAAACATTAATTGTAACAAAAATACTCCTCCTCCTCATATACTCATATATCCCACATTCATTGTAAAAATATGACTATTATTATATTATTAAAATATTATAATATATTTAAATGATTTATTTATCAGAAAAGATAAAATAACAATTTTTCAACAATTGTCACATTAAAAAATTTCTCCATCTATAACCACATAAAATGAATATTTTCCTTATCATATAAATCAATAATTAATTATTCAAAAATAATATTACAGAATCACAATACTGACAACCAAGTAGTTTCAAAGAAAGAGGGGGCTTTCCAATAAAGATTTCTCCTTACTGGCGCGCAATTAGGTGACCAAACCTCTCCTTAGACAGAACTTTCTAGACATTGCCAATAATGTTATCTAATAATATTATTCAAATAATATGAATTATTGATCTGATTATGAAAATACTGTGCAGTGACAATTATTGAAACAACAATAATATAAAATATCAATGTAGCAATTATTGAATCAATAAAATATTGAACAGTAACTACTAGTAACAATTATTGAGTAATGCCTTCCTACGTAAGAATCAATAATTGGTGCAATACTGTGTGCTACTGAGTTTTAACCACCGGGTATTCCAACAGTATTAACGGTAACAACTACGTTGTTATTTATAAACAACTTATACTTGTCGTTTTCTTCATCCAATCGCTTTCCGTTATGGGGCCCACACAAGGCTGCGCCATCATACGAATATTCCCCGACAGTAAGAATATTCCAAGACCAAACGAATATTCTCCGATAAAAATGAATATTTTATAACCACTTGCATATTTAAAATATTTACGCATTTTACCCACAACTAACCACATTAATCAAATCAACCCTTACTATTTCAAAATAATAAATAGAGAAAATTTAATTTTATTTATAATAAGTTGGGGTCTTACAGGCAGAACTTCTGGACATCGTTAATATTACAAATAATAATATTAATAACTTTGTTATCTCAATTATTGATTTAATAATATATAAAATATCGACAATAATTTAATCAAATAATATGAGATACTATGCAGCAATTACTATAGCAATAATTGAACAAAACTGAGTGACTTCTCACGTAAGCACTAATAATCAATACCATGTGCTACTATGCAACCACGCATATTCCTGTACTTTTAACACTGGTTGTGTTAACAGTTAACGGTAAAACTTCTGCCGTTATTTTTATAAAATATTTTTGTCGTTTTCTTAATCCGATAATAATTCCGTTGTGGGGTCCACCAATGATTGTGCCATCGTATGAATATTCCCCGACCAATCGAATATTATATAACAACTTGTGTACTTTGAAAAATTTATAAATATTACCTACAACTATAATATTATATCAAATTCATTCCATAATATTTAAAAATGATAATTATAGAAAATTCATCTTTATTCATAAAAGTTAGGGTCTTTCAATCTCCTATTCTTATGAAATTTCGCCCTCAAAATTAGGGTACGTACCTGGTATGTCGAAGAGGTAAGGATACCTTGATTTCATTTCAGATTCTAACTCCCAGGTCATTTCCTCAACATCGTGGTTCCTCCATAAAACTTTGACTTGAGGTATAACCTTGGAGCATAGAATATGTTCCTTCTTATCCAAGATTTGAACAGGAACCTCTTCATACGTTAAATCTTTCGCTATTTCATCCGGTTCTAACTCAATAATGTGGTTCGGGTCTTTCACGTATTTACGTAACATTAATATATGTAAAACATTATAAACACGAGACATACTTGGCGATAAAGCGAGTCTATACGCCACAGTTCCTACTTTATTGAGGATTAAAAATGCGCCAATGAATCGAGGATTGAGCTTTCATCTCTTTCCAAATCTCGTAACTCCTTTCCATGGAGCAACACATAACAACACACGATCTCCAATATCGAATTCCACGTCCTTTCGATAAAGATCAGCATAACTCTTTTGTCGGTCTTGTGAGGTTTTTATAAGTTATCATATCATTTGTATCTTTTTCGTAGTCATACGTACTAACTCCGGTCCCAATAACGTTACTTCACCCACCTCATCCCAGTATACTGGAGAGCGACACTTTCTTCTGTACAACGCTTCAAATGGAGCCATGCCAATACTTGTTTGATAATTGTTGTTGTAGGAAAACTCCAGCAATGGTAAAAACTTGTCCCAACTTCCCTTGAACTCAAGGACACATAGTCTTAATAAATCTTCAAGAGTTTGAATAGTTCTCTCTGATTGTCCGTCTGTCTGAGGATGATATGCCAAACTAAATCGTAAATCCGTGCCCATAGCTTTTTATAAACTAACCCAAAATCGTGAAGTGAATCTTGGGTCTCGATCAGAAACTATGGATACTGGCATACAATGCAGTCTTACAATCTCGTTTATGTACATACGAGCAAGACGTTCAAGTGTATAAGTTTCTTGTATAGGTAAGAAATGAGCAGACTTTGTCAATCTATCAACAATGACCCAAATTACATATATGCCTTGAGAAACCTTGGGAAAACCAGTAACGAAATCCATGGTAATGTGCTCCCACTTCCATTCTGGAATTTCAAGTGGTTGCAATGGACCTTTTGGTACTTGATGCTCTGCCTTGACTCATTGACAAGTTAAACACCTTGAGATAAACATCGCTATTTCTCTCCTCATATTGCCTCACCAAAATGTATGTCGAAGATCATGATATATTTTGGTACTCCCAGGATGGATTGCAAATAATGTGTTGTGCGCCTCCATCATGATTTTATACTTTAAATCAGGGTCGTTAGGAACACAAAGTTTGGAGTTGACTCAAAGTATTCCTTCTTCATCGATTCTTGTTTCTGGTATAGCACCTTCTTGTACTTTCTTCCTCATATGCATCAGCTCCAGGTCTGTAGCTTGAGTAGCTTTAACTTTATCGATTAAAGTCGGTTCTACTCAAATATTTTCCATCATCACGTGGGTCCCCGGAGTCTTTATCTCTATCTCAATCCTTTGCAAGTCATACAAAATGGGCCTTTGCGTTGACAATATCGCACTCGTACCCGTATATGATCTTCTACTCAATGCGTCAGCTACCACGTTTGCTTTTCCAGGATGGTATTGGATGGTATGATCATAATCTTTCAATAGTTCAAGCCAACGTCGCTGTCGCATGTTGAGTTCCTTTCGAGTGAAGAAATATTTGAGGACTTTTATGATCCGTAAAGATCTCCACTTTCTCCCCATACAAGTAATACCTCCAAATCTTTAGTGCAAAAATGACTGCTGCCAACTGTAGATCATGAGTAGGATAATTCCTCACATATTCTTTGAGTTGTTGAGAGGCATAGGCTTTGACTTTCTCATGTTGCATGAGAACACATCCTAACCATTTGCCCGAATTCTCAATGTAGATGACAAATCCCTCCGAGCCAGATGGTATTGTCAGAACAGGTTCTGAAATAAGTTTCCTCTTGAGTTCTTGAAAACTCTTCTCACATTCCTCGCTCCACCCGAATTTTGTATCTTTCCGAGTCAGCTGAGTTAACGGAGTAGCGATTAAAGAAAACCCTTCTACGAATCTCCGATAATAGCTAGCTAAGTCAAGAAAGCTATGTACTTTGGTCACTAATTTAGGTTGCTCCCAGCTTTGAATATCTTCAATCGTTGTTGGGTCAACAGATATTCCATAACTTGATACCACGTGCCCAAGGAATGCTACTTCCTCAAGCCAGAACTCACATTTCTTCAACTTGGCATAAAGCTTATATTCACGAAGCTTTTGGAGTATCAACCTTAAGTGTTGCTCATGATCTTCACGGCTTTTGGAATAAATAAGGATGTCATCAATAAAGACGACTACAAAGTGATCTAAATATTCCTTGAATACTCGGTTCATCATATCCATGAAGGCATTAGGGGCATTAGTCAATCTAAAAGACATGACTAGGAATTCATAATGCCCGTACCGAGTTCTGAAAGCCGTCTTTGGAATGTCATCGGTTCTAATCTTCAATTGGTGATATCCAGAACGACGATCAATCTTTGAAAAGAATTTGGCGCCTTGCAACTGGTCAAACAAGTCATCAATACGTGGCAATGGGTACCTGTTTTTGATGGTGACATGATTCAACTCCCGATAATCAATATAAAGTCGCATACTCCCATATTTCTTCTTCACGAATAGAAAAAGAGCACCCCAAGGAGACATACTAGGAAGAATGAAATTGATGTCTAACAATTCCTATAGTTGGGTCTTTAACTCCTGAAGTTCAATAGGAGCCATTCGATATGGGGCTTTGGAAATAGGTTTCGTACTGGGTTCAAGGTCAATACAAAATTCAATTTCACATTCTGGGGGTAGGACAGGAAGTTCTTCAGGGAGTACGTCACGAAATTCATTAACAATAGAAATATCATTCAAAACTGACGTGTTTTTATTTAGATCCGTGACATGAGCTAAGAAAGCTTGGCATTCGTTTTTTAATAAACGAATAGCTTTATGGCTTGAGATGACAGTGATTGATTTTAATGGTTTGGTTGCTTGAATTCGTTTAATAGGTTGTTTAGGAATATGAAAGCTAACAACCTTACGAAAATAATCAATTTTTTCATGATGATTAGTTATCCAATCAATCCCTAGAATTACGTCAAATGCAAGTATTTTCAATGAAATAAGATCGACGGGTAATGTGAGGGTACCGATTTGAACCAAACAAGACTTATAAACAGTAGATGTAATGAAGGTTTCTCCCAACGGAGTTTCAACAGATAAGTTAAAGTCTAATTTCTCTGGAGTCAAATTTAAACGTTGAGCGCCAGTAGGGGAAATAAAAGAATGGGTAGAACTGCTATCAAATAAGGTATATACTTCGCTAGAGTTTATGACAAGCTTACCCGTGATGACCTTGTTTGGGTTCCTTGCTTTCTGGGAGGTCACGATAAACGCTCTCCCTTGCACTACTAGCTTTGACTTTTTTAGGACTTCCTTTGGTGCCTCCATTCTAGCTGAACTTGTCTTCGATGAATAGAAAAATCGGGCTAGCTGACCTTCTCTTCCACAATTATAATATGCTTTGGACGGCATCGTGCAGTTTGGATTGATGTGTCCTTCCCCTCCGCATTTGAAGCATATGATAGGCGGTCGTTCTCCTTCATTTACCACGGGTGCTGGTGCTGACGTCTTTCCATCATTTTTGAATCTCATCTTCTTGAAATGTTCATTCTTATTATTTTGGCCATGATTACCACCGAAGTGGTTATCATTTCTGGCATGTTGATTCCCTCCACGCTTATTGTCACTGCTTTGATGACTGTTATCACTAATATTATCATTTCCCCGACTGCTCTCTTTGGTTGGGTTGACTCATTATCGTACTCCAATAACTGAGCCCTATTAACAATATCTGAATACAAACACAGTTTGTGAGAGATAAAATATTGACGTATCTCAGGTTTCAAACATCTTAGAAACATTCGCGTCATTCTCTCCTCATTATCAACCAAATGGGACGCAAACCGGGACAACTCGGCAAACTTGGCTTCATACTGTGACACGGTCATGCTATTTTGCTCCAGCTTGATGAACTCTACCTCTTTCATGTGACGAATACTTTCGGGAAAGTACTTGTCATTGAACAATTCTTGGAACTTCTCCCAAGTCATCTTCAGTGCGGCAGGTTGAGCACGTTTTACAGATTCCCACCAGTAATCTGCCTCTGCACGCAACATGAAGGTGGCCAAGGGAACCTTTTGCTCCTCGGAGCATCCCAAGACATCAAATATCTTGCAGATTTGCTTTATCCACATCTCCGCCTTAAGTGATTTTGGCTCTCCAAACAACTCCGGTGGTCCCAGTTCCTTGAACTGCTTAGCGGTGACCGTCCGAGAGTTGCCAGTGTTTGCACCTGCATTTTGGACAAGAGCCTCTCTTGCCTGATGTTGCATGAATTGCATAAAGCTTCTGAACATTCCATCGTTCATCATCTGGTCAGTGTTGTTGTTTACCTGAGGATTGTCGCCTTCCTGATGCACATTATCCTGATTATTGATTTGTGGAGACTTAACGGTCTCTTGTGCTCCATTGATGTTCTCAACATTCTCGGATGCCATTTTCAAACACTGCCACAAAACAAGGGTTAATTAAAATATCACATATTATCCCTATACTCTGACCGACCAATTAAATATCAAATAAACTTAGGTAGGTCATACTAGCGAAGAAATTCCCCGTCTCTCCCCTCCTAGTTCTTGTCTCACATCTCAGCCAGGGATCATATCCCTAATCTTTGATACCAACTGTGACGCCCCCAAAATAGGTATACATCACCTATTATGAGTCACCAAATATATGGTACAAAATACAAATACAATCTTTCATATACAACAAGAGAGCTGAGTTTTAATACAAATACTGTCTTCTAGACAATATCCACTCTCAGAATAAGTCCTCATTACATTTATTATCACACTATTTAACAGAATAGTGAGGACTACTAATACTATCATCTGGACCGTCACTCCGTTCCCTGACTAGTCCCGGCTACGTTCTCATTTCCTGAAGAGAATAGTGAAGGAAAGGGTGAGCTCAACTAGCCCAGTAAGAAATATTATGACTAAGATAATACAGAATAAATTATCATTAGCCTTCAACAATGTTAAACTGATAAAATACAATAGACATCAAGTTTAACTACAGCGGAACAAGCAATCCATTAAAAGAGTCAAGTAGAGAATAAAATCTACTATCTTTTATGATTTAAAAGGTTTATCATCACTTTTATCACTGGGACTCAGCTTAATAAATAATCCACACCATCCCTGCACTACGGCCAAGGATATTCATTAGTATCACAACCACAAATTATCCATGCACTACGGGCCAAGGATATTAGTGTATTCATCAATGGTCATGATCATGCCAAAAACTATCAATCAATGCACTATGGGCCAATGAGGACTTTTACCACATCATTTATAACATTACGGTCAGGATTACACCGAATAATTCCTGGTCATAATCATACCAAGTCCATCTATGCACTACAGGCTACAGATGACTTTCAAAAAAAATATAAACATAAGGATGATGACAATGATATAAGAATTCAATAAAAACAAGTTCAAGAATTAATTTATTCAGGAACTAATAAGTCCAAATTGTCAACATGATACTTCTTTGTAGAGTAAAATTCAAGAATTCTCAGAAGAATACTTCTATGAAAAGATACTGGATGAAGCGCAAATATCAAGGATATTCCACTAATTTCATGGAGTATAGAAGTCAAAACTTTAACCAACTGAGTATAATAAAGAATGGAATAACAAAAGAAATCACCATGCATGCGGTACTTTACATAAACAGGTTATTCCAACAGAATAATAAATAACGGAACTAGGTCAAGTGTAACACGCACCGACATGATATTCCAACAGAATAATAAAGACGGAACCAGGTCCGGCGTAAAATGCACAGATAGGATATTCCAACAGAATAATAAAGACGGAACCAGGTCCGGCATAAAACGCACAGACGGGATATTCCAACAAAATAATAAAGAACAGAAGAATTTCACCAAGTATAGGGTAGCCCGCTTATACAGGTTATTCCAACAGAATAATAAATAATGGAATAACAAAAGTTCTCTTAATGAATACAAAAGGAATAATACCCCTTACCTTAGAAAGAAGAGTACTGGATATAGGAGTAGTGAAGTCACAAAACACTTTTCTTCTTTCTCTCTATAGTTTCTTTCTCTAGAGTTTTAATGAATTCGTAAGAAATAATGAAGGAATGAGCTTTTATTTATAGGAGAATAGACTGAATAGTAACTAATTCATGAACGGTCCAGATTGATTTACTTTTAATCGGACGATCCCTAAACTTTTAAATAAAATATTATATATATATATATATATATATAATATATATAACATGTGCAGAAAAGTATCACGGGTGAAAACCCCATGAACTCAATTGATTTCATCTACAAAGTTTTCAAACTTACCTAATATAATAATATAATAGTACTCCTTCATGACAAACCAATTCCCTCCCCCCCCCCCATTCTGACTAACACGTTTATATACATAATAATATATAATAATTATATATATATATAAACAAAATTGAGATAACTTTCCACCGACAATTTTGAAAATGGCTAAATGGGTGTCCACAAAATAAATAAAATTTACATCACATACTTCATAAAAATTACCTTAATAATTTTAACAACATTTAAAATATTAATCGACCAGGTCATTCCCAGGAAAGAGGGGGCTTTCCAATAAGAATTTCTCCCTATTGGCGCGCAATTAGGTGACCAAACCTCTCACTGGCAGAACTTCTAGACATTGTTAATATTGCAAATAATAATATTAATAACTTTGTTAATTGAATCAAATAACGTGAGATACTATGCAGCAATTACTATATCAATAATTAAACAAAACTGAGTGACTTCTCACGTAAGCACTAATAATCAATACCGTGTGCTACTTCTCACTTTTTGAGAAGTCACGAAAAAATGCTCTTCATGAAACCACCGACTTTGTTTTGTCTGTATCCGCCTTTGGTTCCACCGTCCCAGCCGAACTTGGCTTTGGTGCACAATAAAATCGGACTATGTGACTGTCTTTTCCACAACTAAAACATACTTTGCTTTGTTTTCGGATTATACCTTCCCGATTATTTCCTCTCTATCATAATTTTCCCATTTCTCATCTCATGTATTTCAGATATCATTCTAGAATACATCTTCAAAACAAAGGTTAAGTTACATGCCACAAAACAAGGGTTAATTAACATATCACATATTATCCCTATACGTTGACCGACCATTTAAATATCAAATAAACTTAGGTAGGTCATACTAGCGAAGGAATTCCCCGTCTCTCCCCTCCTAATTCTTATCTCACATCTCAGCCAGGGATCATATCCCTAAATTTTGATACCAACTGTGACACCCCCAAAACAGGTATACATCACCCATCTTGAGTCGCCAGATACATGGTACAAAATTCAAATACAACTTAATTATACATCAGTCGTGTAAAATACGACAAAACATAATCTAAGAGTTTTAATACGTATATTGTCATCTAGACATTATACAAACTCAATGAAGTCCTTATTATAATTATTGTCACGCTATTTAATAGAATAGTGAGGAATATTAATGCTATCATTTGGACCGTCACTCCGTTCTCCGACTCATCCCAGCTATATTCTCATTTCCTGAAGAGAATAGTGAAAGAAAGGGTGAACTCAACTAGCCCAGTAAGAAATATTATGACTAAGATAATGCAGAATAAATTATCAATAGTCTTTAACAATGTTAAACTGATAAAATACAATAGACATCAAGTTTAACTGCAGCGGAATAAGTAATCCAATAGAAAAATCAAGTAGGGTATGATATCTACTATTTTCTATGATTTAAAATATTTTCATCAATTTTTATCGCTGAGACTCAGCTTAATAAATAAATCACATCATCAAGTCATCCCTGCACTACGGGCCAAGGATATTCATTAAATCATCAATTGTCATGACTATACCGAATAATTCCTGGTTATAATCATACCAAAAACTGTCCATCAATACACTACAGGCCACTGAGGACTTTTACCACATTGTTTATAATATTACAGGTCATAATTATACCGAATGATCCTTGGTCATAATCATATCCAGTCCATATCTGCACGTAAGCCAAAGATATACAACTATAAAACCAATAATCAACAGTCCATCTTTGCACGTAAGCCAAATATATATAATTCAATAATCAACAGTCCATCTTTGCACGTAAATCAAATATCACTATATAAGCATGTGGATGATGACAATGATATAAGCATTAATCAAACAAGGATAAATATTAAAGACTTTAAATTTATCCAAATATTATCAATCACTTAATAAACTCATAATCTAATATTATTAATATTATAACAATATTTTAATCACTTTTTAAACTTATAAACAATTTATTTTAATTGTTTATACTTTACAAAATAATGGATTTAATCATTCAAAAATGCCATACTCATAAGATTTCATCACCAATGATCAAATCCCTTATCAAAAATCTACATATACCCTATATAGGATTCCCAAGCCATAAAATCTTATTTTCCATTTTTTTTACTTCACATAACATATTTAACTCATTTACTCATAACTAGATTATTTTCAAGAAAAATACCAAATCAGTCCCAAAAATATTTTTTTCTGGATTTAAAAGAATATAGTTCCATATTAAATATATATTTTTCTCGAAATTTTTAAAATTCATTTACTATTTTTCAAAAATCAATTTCTCATTAATTCCTTAAGAAATTAGCTAGCTCAAGTTTAACTCCAGAAATTCTCAAATCTTGGCAGGACCTTACACATGTTAACGTGATCTTCCAATTTAAATTTCATGGTCATCGGAGTTATAGAACTCCGGTTATATCATTTTTCGTCGGAAATAACCTAAATATTGAATTGGTCATAACTTGCTCATGTTAAGTCGGAATGAGCTCATTTTTGGACAGGTGGTACTTTATACCATATATTTCCATGTCGCAAAAGGCCGAAATTTTCTCACAAATTAAGTGGCCGAAATAGCCCTTACAAAATTTTGACAGTAGCCTTTTTGGTATTTTCAGTTTTTGACTCCTTCACTAAAATCAGTCCACATGAAAATTTACAACACCTTTTCCAGTGATTCCACTTGGATAAGTTAGAAAACTCATAGATCTAACTCTAACACTTGACCACACTCAAAAATTCGAAATATAATATGAGATATGGTCAATTGAATTTCATGTTCCATTTTAACCAAAATCTGATTTTCAACTCTTTGTGATTTCTAAGAAAATTTCATGTTTTCACATAATAACCAACATAACTCATCATAACACTTACTAATACTACATATACCCATGATTTTCATCAGTCCAATGCTTTTATTATGACTTTCATCATAATCCACGTAAACAGATCATTTCCATAATTTAATAAGAAATGAATATAAATGATCATTCACCATGCATGTGGTAATCCACATATACAGGTTATTCCAATAGAATAATAAAGAATGGAATAACAGAAGGATTCACCATGCCTGTGATAGACTGTACAGACAGGTTATTCCCAACAGAATAATAAATAATGAAACCAGGTCATGCGTAAACACACAGACAGGATATTCCGACATAATGATAAAGAACGGAACCAGGTCAGGCGTAATCCGTACAGACAGGATATATCAACAGAATAATAAATAATGGAATAACAACAGAATTCACCATGCATGTGATAGACCGCACAGATAGGTTATTCTAACAGAATAATAAATAATAGAACCAGGTCATGCGTAAACGCACAGACAGGATATTCTGACAGAATAATAAAGAATGAAATAATAGAAGAATATCACCACATATGTGGTACTTCGCATAGACATGTTATTCCAACATAATAATAAAGAATGGAATAACAGAAGAATTTCACCATGTATATGGTAGTCCGCGTATACAGATTATTCCAACAGAATAATAAGGAATGGAATAACAGAAGTTCTCTTCGTAAATACGAAAGAAATAATACCTCTTACGGTACAACAAATAATATCCCTTACCTTATAAAGAAGAGTACTCCGATGGGTAGGGCTGGAATATACTTGAAGAAAACTTGCATTACGCTTAAAGCTTTCTTAAACTCTAAAGAAATACGCTCAAGATTATAGAAGAAAAATTCTCTCTACAGTTTCTCTCTCTAGAGTTTCAGTGAATTCGTAAGAAATAATGAAGGAATGAGCTTCTATTTATAGGAATTCGGATTGAATAGTAACTAATTCATGAACGGTCTAGATTGATTTACTTTTAAACGAACGGTCTAGATTGATTTAATCAAATATTCTAATAAAAGAAAATCTTTTTAAATAAAATAAAATATATTCTATTTATAATCTAATAAAACGAATAACTTTATAAAAGTATTCTATTTTATATAAAGAAATTTTACTGTGCAAACACTATACAGGCACTATGCGAACACTATGCATAATAAAATATAATATATTCTAATTATTATCTAATAAAATAAATAACTTTATAAAAGTATTTTGTTTTATACAAAAAGATTTTACTATGCAAAACACTATGCATAATAAAATATATTATATTCTAATTATTGTCTAATAAAACAAATAACTTTATAAAAGTAGTTTGTTTTATATAAAAAACTTTTCTATTTTATTACATTAATAATACTAATAAAATAAAACTTTATCATCATTATTATAATTCACACTATTAATCGACCAGGTCATTCCTAGGAAAGAGAGGGCTTTCTAATAAGGATTTCTCCTTATTGGCGCGCAATTAGGTGACTAAACCTCTCCTTGGCAGAACTTCTAGACATCGTTAATATTGCAAATAATAATGTTAATAACTTCTTCGTCTCAATTGTTGATTTAATAATATATAAAATGTTGATAATAATTGAATCAAATAACGTGAGATACTATGAAGCAATTACTATAGCAATAATTGAACAAAACTGAGTGACTTCTCACGTAAGTATCAATAATTAATAACGTGCGCTACTATGCAACCACACGTATTACTGTACTTTTACTACTGAGTAGTTCAACAGTATTAACGGTAAAACTTCCGACGCTATTTTCATAAAAATATTTTTGTCGTTTTCTCCATCTAATAATAATTCCGTTGTGGGGTCTACCAATGATTGTACCATCGTACGGATATTATACAACAACTTGCATACTTTGAAAAATTTATAAATATTACCCACAACTAAAATATTATATCAAATTCACTCCATAATATAAAAAAAATATTTTGAGAAACTTAAACCTTTATTCGTAAAATTTGGGGTTTCACACCTGGTCTTACTCTTAGATCCACCAACAGAAACCATTGGTTTAACACTATTTCTAGCACTTGAAGTTTCACATTAACTATTAACAACTTGTTATGCATTGTAAACTGTCACATATTCATCAAACAGTTCTTGCAAAGCATTTTGAATAAGTGTTAAGTTCCTTTTTGTTTCAAACTCACTGACATACATCTTTGGAAATAAAATATAACTAATTACATCTTATATCTTGGATCTAAGATAGATGTAATAGCCATCAGTAAGTTGCATTGTCCCCAATATTTATCAAACTTCTATTTCATCTTGGAAGCCATTTCTTTCATATATTCACAATCACCAATAATAGTTTCATTCAAGAACTCCTTGATTTTCCAAATCTCAAGTAAAAACAGATTGGAAGTAGGATATTCACAGCCAGAAAACACATTTATTGCTTCATTAAACCCTCTCAGCCCTGTCCCAATCTTCCCTACTAGGCAAAGAGTTATAATGAAGATCTCTCTCTTTGTACAATGGGAACACATCCTTGAAATTGCAAAGCAAATTCTAACATGGCATATGTAGAGTTCCACCTAGTGAGAACATCTAAGATCAATCTTTTTGAAGATGGTAATTGTACATTTTTCATAATCTCACCAAATTTATGAAGATGAGATGGAGACATTTTTAAGTACTTGACAGTCTCACGAACGTTTTGAATAACATTTTAGATAATCCCCAAACCATCTTGCACCATCAAGTTAAGAATGTGGGCACAACATCTAACATGAAATATTTTACCACTAAAATAAAGGCCACCTTTCAGAGTAAAATTATCCCTAAGATGTTTTACAAATGAATCATTTATAGATGCATTATAAAGAGCCACAGTTGATATTTTATTTTCAATTTCCCACTCAGTTTTACAATGTAAAATATAATTAGAAATCAAAAGACCAGTGTGTGGAGGTGCCATGCTACAAAAATTAATAACCCTTTTATGCAAGTTCCAATCCGAATCCAAAAATGAGTAGTGAGGCACATATAACCAATAGTTTGATTAGAAGTCCACAAATCAGATGTCAAACTTATTCTACTAATACTATCAAACAGAGCTTTAATTTTTTCTTCTCTAAAGCATAAAGCTTCATGCAGTCATTCCTTACTGTCATCCTAGAAATGGGATCAAATCATGGATTCAAAGTTTTCAAAAATAATATAAAAAATTTATGCTCAATTATACGAAAAGGGTATTCATGCACACATATCATCTTAGCAAAAAGCTCCCTTACTTTTTCTTTATCATATTTGAAGAAATTCAAGTTACCAGATTTACCTTCAACATCTAAAGTAGGATAAGATAATACATGCTGTTTGGGTTTTTCGGAACCAGAAATTGAAGCCAACCGAATAGAATAGGAGTTCATGTGCCTATTCAAATGAATGGTAGAACCTGTATTCTGAAGAGCAAGCCTTGAGTGGCAATGCTTGCACTCAACCTTTTTGGTTCCATCTCTTAATGTCACAACAGTAAACTCATGTCATGCTTTTGAGGCCTTTTTTTCCTTTTTTTTCTATGCTCAACTTTAGCCTCAACCTCAGTAGCATTTTCAGGCTAAGAATTACCATTAAGTTGAGGTTAATTTTCAGTTTGAGTATTTGGCACTTGAGATGGTCCAGATGGGTCTTCAATCAAACTTATGATCTCATTGTTACCTCAAATAAACAAACAAAAAATTATCAGAAATTCAAAATTAGAGACAAAGGATATAACATATGCATGCACAATAAAATTACCTTATTGAGTATTACATTCAACTAAATATATTTTGAAATACAATGTCAAATAAATTAAAATACAACAGTCAATCAGTCATGCTTACATAAAAATAGCATTATAATATCTAGTAAAAACTAGAACTATATATATACTTATTTAAGTTTAGCATTCTCCAAAGGTATGCTAGAACTGTAGTGACAAAATGTAAGTTGCACAAGATAAAATGTGTTTTGACAACAAGATTACAGCTGCCAGCTGAACCAGCAACCTATCTGCTTTCTTGTCTCTCCTTTTTTTATTAAATATATTCATTGAAATGGCGGCTCAATTTAACAGTTAGAACAGTTATCCTCCTGTATGCATATCAAATGCTTCAGTGCTATTTTAACTCATCCTTCTATCTATACTTGATCAAAGGCTTTTTGTATTTTTATCTGTTTTATCATTTTATTTCTCCTTTCCTTTGTGTAGTCTACTTTATTATATGAATTTAGTTTTAGCCTACTCCAATTAATTGAAGATAAAAAAAATATTGTGGAGATTCACTTGCATATTGACTATCACATTCTTTAACTGTTGCTTCTCTTTGGTTATGTTTGTTTTGATATAAATCCCTCCTGGAATGAATGCTATAGATAATATGACTGGTCTAGCTCAAACAAAAATCTTAACAGAACTGTAGTGGCAAAATGTAAGTTGCACAAAAAAATCAGACTCCTTGATTATTTTGCAAGGAAAGTCTCTGTTTATCGATCAATTCTAACTACTAAAGTGAAAAACCAAACAACACCAATGCAGATAGTCAATAATATCCATTTCCAACCCATTTAATACCTCAAGTAAATGAGTCAAAATTTAATATAATTACAAGTTAATTAGTTCAGAAAAAATATATAAACTTATTATAAATGACAGGTTGGACGAGAGGCAAATTTAATAGCATTCATCCATTCAGTTTCATTGTACGTTCAAGTATGATGTAATACCTGAAGCCATCTCACTTATTCTTGTAATTTCTGACCAACAACAGATGAAAGTTTATTTAGCAAAAATATAATCTATCGAAAAGGCTGCACTACCATGACATAAACACTAATTCACTGCTTGAAGCTGACATTCTTCTAGAACCAAAATTATTATCAAGCCTAACTATGGACAAACATTAAATACATCCTAGAAAATAGCAACACATTAACTTATCAAAAAAGAAAGAAAGTAACACCTTAGATTGCAATAGACGTGTTATACTATTAAACGAATAAGCTACAGGCCTATAGGTACTCTAATAACACTACAAAATCAGTAACAAGAGCATGGCAATTGTAACTTCATTTTATAGAATGCTCAAGTTCCTACAACTAATCATTGGTGGGAGTTCCAAGAAAGGAAAATCAAGGGAAAACTACACTATAAAAGAAATATTAAGACACTTCACCATCTGATTTCTCAGTCTATCAGTGTCACTGAAACAAACTCAGCCAGTAGCTCATTACTCATCACTCTAGTAAAACTTGAAGTTTGAGAATCGTGAGAAATTTTAAACTCATGTTCCATTGAAATCATTTTTATGAATTGATATAATATACTTAGTGCCATCTGCAGGTTCATTCCATTTACAGAAAAACTTCATTCAAGGGAAAAGCTAAAATATCCAATAAAAGATATCTGCAAGTGTAATATTTGTATTATCTTAATGAACATGGTATAGCAACACCATGGGTTAACCCCACTTTCTCTTTGATAGCTACAGACTATTAATAAAAGGATTAGGCACGAGTAAAAGATGATGAAAACACTAGAAAATCATAGCAAGGTCTTAGATAAGTACTAAAAACATAAGTCCATAATCTGATAAACATATGTATTATGTAGGGTCTCTAACTTTTAGGTTTATTTTGATGATAATAATAATTAGTAAATAAATTAATTAAAAAGGGCAGAATTCTCTCCATAGGATTTTTTTATTATAATTGTTTTAATTATCTTATTTACTTTGACCAAAAATATTTTCTAAATCTCTTTTAATTAATTTTCTTGATCTTGATATTTTAATATGTTAAATAGATTGGGTCGTGCATTGTGGGACAAAATTCATATGTTGACCATCAAATACTTGTTTGACCGAATTTGGAAAAAAGATGGAGATTTTGATTAAATAATTTTTGACATATGGACATTTTTATATTTATTCTGAAATTAATTTTATTATTTAAAGATTTCAAAAATTATTTTAAGTTATTTTAAAATTGATCAAAATTATTTTATTGCTTATATATATATATATATATATATATATATATATATAAGCAATAAAATAATTTTGCCCAATTTTAAAATAACTTAAAATAATTTTTGAAATCTTTAAATAATAAAATTAATTTCAGAATAAATATAAAAATAACCATATGTCAAAAATGATTTAATCAAAATCTCCATTGTGACAACCTGAATTTTTATAAGTTATTAAAATAGGAATTTAATAATTAAAATTCTTATTATAAGATATTTTGAGTTTGGGTATGAAATACTATAATTTGATTATTATGCCTTATTGGCAATGGAATTGTTATGAATTAAATTTCATAAATATTGAGAGTAATTCACTTATTAAAATAGTGAATTAATGTAAATATATTTATTTTTAAGAGGGTATGTGTTACATATAAATGTAATATGTTAATGTAATTTTATTGTGAATTTTATAAATAGTTAAGATAATTATCAAGTAAAATAAATATTTTAGTTGAGATATTTATTTATAAAGTAAATATTTGATGGGAATTATTATGAAATAATTTATTCATGTATGATAATATTAAGTAAATTGATGATAAACAATTTTATAATCGGTACGTATTTTATTACGCTAATGGAATGACAAGGCTCTAATTTAATTAAATAATTAAATTAGAGGATGAATAATTTATTAAATAAATTTATTATGATGATAAGGAGTGATTTGATAAATTAAGTTATTAATAAACACAATGTAACTTAATATGAAATTATAAGATTAGGTTTGGTTATGTGTGACAAATGTACCATATAATAGAGGAGTATTAAAATAAATTGAAAAATGAGATTTTGGGTGCTAGCCAAACATGGCTTAGTGACCCTTTGTTATTGTAACTGAAGATCCCATAATGCATACGCATTATGTTTATATCAGTTATATTGATATATGTGTTTTGTTCCTAAAGCCTAAGAATAGAGAAAACAAAGAATAGGAGAGAAATTGAGAGAGAAAGAGAAGAAATCCTTTGTTAAATTGAAAAAAAGGGTGATTGTAAGAATCAAAGAAGGGAGAGGAAGGATAATCAAGCCATTCTCATCCTCTAATTAAGCTTATAGAGAAATTAAAAAGGTAATATTATAGCCCTAGTTCGTAGTTGTGTTTATCAAAACTTCTTCTCTTTAATTGGTTATGGTGCATGATTTGAGTAAAGAATTGGTTTATAAAGATTATTGGATATATATAATCTGTTAACCATCATATATGATTGATACTTGTTTGTCAAAATTTTGAGAATTTGGATTGTAGGAAGGAATTGTAAAAATAGTGTTTATGTTTATAGGATATGGCTTGGAAAGTACAAAATTTCATGATCAATACTTGCTATAATATATAAATTGAAGTTGGATTATGTTAGTATGTTAAAAAACAAAAATAATGTAGTTTAAATCGTGTTAATTGGTTAAGTAATGAAGTCGCGGCGATCGAATTCGCTAGAGATGTTAAAAACATGAAAGTAATGTATGAATATGTGTTTTGGGTCAAATTTCAGGTTGTTTAATGTTTTTATAAATTGTTAGAATTCTAGTATGTTGTAGTTCTATGAATTACAAATCTATAGAATCGAAAATGGACTAATTTGAATGTGTATAACTCAAGTTATGAAGATTAGTAGGAGAAAAAGGGTCAACAATCTTGAAGAACAGTAGCTTCAGGTCCCGTTTCTGTTAACGGGCACAGCTGCGCCGTGACAACTTGATATTTTCTATATAAATAAAACATAAATTTTGCGTATAATTTTTTTTTAATAAATATGAATGATATGTGCCAAGGTAATGTGTAATATATATTTATAGGTGTGATAAATAAAATTTATTTATTACATTAAGTATTGCAAATAAATTTATTTTAGAATTATTGATTATTATCAATTATATTTTTATACTAATTAATTCCTTATTGGAAATGTTTTATTAATTATTTTTTAAGGAAAATATAATCTTATATTATTTAAATAATATAAGAAATGATTTTAGAATAATTATCTGTTTTAAGGGTAAGAATGCGTGAAAGGTATTATGTATGTATTTATGTGATGAATATAAAATATATTTATTACATGAATGGTTATGAATAATTTTATTTTAGAATTATTGCTCATTATAAATTATATCCTTATAATAATTAGTTTTATAGTAAAAATATTTTTAATGATTATTTTCCATGAAAATATGATAATTATATTAATTGAATAATATATGATATGATTATAGAATTATTATAATAATTATTTATTATATGAAATTATTTTAGAATAGTTAAGTAAATTATTTTTACTTAATTAATAAGGTTATATATGGCAGATAAAATCAGATATGGAATCCAAACCCTAATTGTGAGTTTTGATCAAGGAATAAAAATAATAATATTATATTATTATTCGACAATGTTATAGATATGTATGGTTATGTATGTAATGTTAATGTGTGGAACAATTTTATTATATTACGACTAAACTCTACTAATATTTTTATAAACCCTAGTAATATTTTGATAAACTCTAATTCTGGTTCTGGAATAAGGAGGGATGATAATATTATAATATTAATTATATTTTGATTTTTCAGTGCTATGAATATGTACTGTATTTCTGTATTGATAATGGTTGGTCAATTACGCTGTATTATGGTCAAACCTTAGTAATAATGTTAAACCCTAATTTGAGATTCAAATTAGAGTGGAAGATTTGTTTTATAAGTGTGTTATATAATTTATGGCATGTATTAAATGTATTAATTAGGTAAACCCTAATTAAAATTCTATAAAACCCTAAATTATTAAAAACCCTAATTTGGAACTCAGCTGTGAGTTCAAGACTGTTGTTTAACTGTGTTATATGATATATGTTATGCATTATATAATTTTGTTATTTAGAATTCCTATTTAAAAATAGAAACCCTAGTTTCAAACTGTCAAACCCTAAGTTAAAGCCGAATGTCGGCTTAAGACTGTTATGTAATCATATTCATGTGATTTATGTATATGTATTAACCCTAGTTAGGGAGAATCGTAATTATTCAAAATCCTTATTATTTTTCTATATTATAAACCCTAATTTCTTAAATTAGAAACCCTAAATAATAATTAACTAATTGCTAAATGAAAAATCCTAATTTAAAACTCAAGTTGAGTTCGACACTGTAATATAAATGTGTTATATGGTGCATGCATGTTATGTATTATATAATTTCATATTGATTAGGTAAACCCTAATTAATAATTTAGATTTCTAAGAAACCCTAATATTTATTTTATAAACCCTAATTTATTTAAATTGTAAACCCTAATTTTTGATTTGGAAAGTTTAATGCTAATTAGTGTAACTAAGACCTAATTAGTAAAGTGTTAATTAATTAAAAACTTAATTAACTAAGAAACCCTAATTTTGTATTTTAGAAACTAAAAATTTATTATTTTATTTATTTATTATATTTTTGTGCAAATCCTAATTTTGAAAATTCTTGAAATTATTTTTTAAACCCTAAAATGGTCCAAACACTAAGCCCTAAATCAAACCCTAAATCCTAAGGGTTTGCCAAGATTACAATTTTGCCATTTAAATGATTTACTAAATGACATTTTTGCCCCTAATTGAATTATTTTGGCTAGAATAGGTTTTGACATTTAGGGGAAGTTGGTGACCAAACCCAACAACCCCATGTGATGATAAATGACAGCAACCAGCCTCTAGATGATCAGTTCATGCATCTAATTGTCCATATATATGGATTGGAGAGAGAAATTGCATTTTTGCTCACTTAATTTGTGCAAAAACCTTACTCAACTCTCTCAAGCACCACACCTACGAAAATATATTGTGTACCAGTCCCTTATTGAAGCCCCACGAAACCCCATACCAAATCAGTAACATAGGATCAAGGAATCGAGCAAGAAAGGTATAACACTAAACCTAAAAATTATGTCCATAATCGGTTATTTGATTTTGTGTTTACATGTTGGAATATGTTGTTTATAGATTATAGTGATGATATGGGTTGGTAGAAAGTAGATCCATAACATCTAAGTCCTTAAATTTGATTTTTAAGAAAATCTGGAGAAAATTTTTTGAAGGTCTGACAGTGAATGTCAGGCCATATATATCTTTGATCGTATATTATTTTTGTTGTTTTCAAGTTTTAATTTGTAGCCTGGTATATGGTCTTTAATCTGAAAGTGGTAGAATGGCCATTTGATGTCTAGAATTATAGATATTTAAGGTCAAACAGCATTGACCGAAGTTGACCGGTCGAAATCTGGGTAAACCCAGAAAACATGAACATAGTCTGACAATGTTTTGTAACGAGCTGATCTGTTAGACCTTTTAATGTTTCTATGATATTTTGTATTCATGTTGTAGCTGGTAATGTGGACTGTAGATTAATGTCTTATTATACCATAAACAATCAACAGATCAACATTTATAAGCGGTCAAAGTATACCACTTGCACTGTTTTGGCACTTCTGGGAATTTCCAGAAAATTTGAAGAACAGATTTCTGACATGGTTTGACCATGCCAGATCTTTCACATGTTTTGATGATATAATGTTTTGATGTTATGAAATTGTACCTTGATATATATTCTAGAGATTTGAACCTTTAAATGACATAAATCATGAACAGAACATAAAGTGAATCGTGCATGAAGGTGTTCACTTGAACTGCTGGGTTTCTGGGAAAACCCAGAAACCGTCTGTCAGAAGGTTTATGAGCTCAGATCTTCTTGTGTGTTTGATGTATGATCTAGTTAATTGTTGATAGTTGTAGTATTACATACTGAGTACAATATCCATGCTTGAGATAGACTAAATCATGATCAGATCGCGTTTTTCAGCTGGTCAAAGGAAGCAACTCGAGCACTGACCTGTCGGTGTTCTTGAGGCTCAAGAACACCTACAGCGACGCTTTTTGTCGCTAAAGACCTACAGCGACGATTTGTTATTATTTATTTCTGGAAATTAATTAATAAATAGAAAAAAATAGTTTTTAATTATTAAAAATACAAAATAAATTATTAAAAATTATTTTAAATTCTAAAAATTAGTTTTTAATTATTTTAAATATATTTCATATATATTTAATATTTTTGGAATATTAAAAGTATTTAATTTATTTAATTATAATATTAAATAAATTATTTAAAAATGATTTAATATTTGAAAAATCATTTAAAATTATATTAAGGTATAAGAAAATAATTTTAGTTATTTTTGATAACTTTTAATATTATGTAATAATTTTCATTAATAAATTAATATTAATGATAATTAAGTTATTTATTAAAAAAAATTAAATAAATGAATTAAAAATGATTTTATTAAATTTAAAATCATTTTAAATAAGAATAAGATATTTAAAAATATTTTAAGTTATAAAATATAACTTTTAATATTTAAAGGTAAATTTCATTAATTAATTATTATTAATGATGTTAAAGTTATTTAATAATTATATTAAATAATTTAGTTTAAAAATGATTTTAATATTATAATAATCATTTTAAATGAAAATAAAGTGTTTAAAGAAATTTTAAGTTATAAAATATAACTTTTAATATTTAAGGGATATTTTCATTAATAATTTAATATTAAATAAATGTTAATGATAATAGAATTATTTGATATTTAAATCATTTAATAATGATTCTGATATTTCAAAAATTATGGTAAATGGTAATAATTATTTTATAATTATTATAAGGTCATGAAAAATGATATGAGTGTTATTTAATTAGTCTAAATGGATATTGAACAACTGTTTAGAGTCTTAGACTCGATATATACCCGATAAAGCTGTCGGTAAATCGACATGGTTCAGAAATTGATCTGGACTTAGAAATTTAGTTAGTTAATTATTTTATTTGTGATTCAATGGTGGATAAAGTCGTGTGACAATGTGATTAGGAATGAGTTAACTGTTTATTTGTGATGCCATGATTGTGAAACATGTGTGATAAGGTGATTAGGTTATGTGCTGACTGCGAAATGCAGTACTATGTGTTAAGGTATATTATTCTAATCGAATAAATGATCTTATTAATGATAGATTTCGGTATAACAGATAGATCTAAGTTGCGTAATTGTAAGCAGCGCATCAGGCAAGTATCCTACCTTTGCATTTTCTTTATGCATTGGACAAGTGTAAGAATGTTTCAAAGTTATATTATTACTGTACAGATTGTTAAGCCTATATTATATACGCCTATTGATTATCAACATGTTAGTATATGATAATTCAGTTATATATATTCTGTTCGTTAATTTCTATAAATGATTATACAAGTGTCCCCACTTGGATAATTATTGTATTTAATCACATGTTGATACACCTTTGATATACATATATGTTGAATTATATAAGACCTTTGTTATGAAAACCCTGACAAATATGAACATCCCTTACCAGGGAAAACTTTTATGCGCCTAAGGCGGATCAAGTAAATGGTAACACCATTTTTATAATGTAGTATTGATCAATACAGGGCCCATGGACTGTACACCCTCAGGCCCGTAAGCAATGGCCAGTTTATAGATGAATTTTCTGTTTAAACCCTTTCGAAAATGAAAACAATGTTCATAATATGTCACAGAAACCCATGTATATACAATACACAGTTTCAAAAGTTTGAAAGAAGGTTGTTATGATATTGTTATTGGTACAGATTACTTCACAACTATTGACTGGTTGTAGAAGAATATTATAAAGAAAACATTTAAATTCTTTCAGCTTATACATATATATATATATAATACTTGCTGGGCACTCAAATGCTCACCCTTGCTTTATTTAAATGTTTTCAACTAAGTATGAAGGACTGGGAAGCTCGTGCCAGATCTAGTAAAAAGGAAAGCAAACAGAATTTGTTTATTTGTATATTTTTGTAATAGTTAGACTATACTATGTTAATGATATTTATTATATATCATGTAAAGAATGTAGTAAAGGTCGTGTACTTGGGATTAGACTCTGATAAATGTAAGTTTAGTTTAAAATTTATATTATTGTTATTATTATTAGTATTATTCCACTCATAGAAATGGTATCGTGAAGTACCGAGTTCGGGTTTCAAGTATCCGGGTTCGGGGACTTTATAGGTTGGTATCAAAGCTATAGGGTTAGAAACTTTAGGTGGGTTAGACCTTAGGCTATAACCTTAGAACAGAGGGAAACGTTGAAAATACAAATAACTCATATAGAGTTTAAAGATAGATGAATTGAATAAATTCATCGTCAAACAAAATAAAAGATAACTTATATAAAACCTTTATGTGTTATGTGTATTTATTATTTGCTATTCAAGAAAATTTTTGTGTATAGCTGTTAGAAAAGAACAGAATTAGGATACCCTTAAGTCATAAAGAATAAGTCAACCTCCATGATTGAGCCAATATCAAAGCTAATAGCTGTAATAAAGGCTCACATTGAAAGCTACCTCAAAGAGGTGGTTATTTTGGAAAGTATAGTACTGGATCAAGAAACGCTAAGTATAACTGATAGGTAAAGTATAGTTAAAAGATATGTGGTCAATGTCGAGTTCTTAAACTCGTATATTTGTGGTGAGTTCTTAAACTCATAATGTGTTATAAGTTGTGACAAATTAGGTATAATTGTGTGTAAATGGATATTGAGGATAATGGAAATGGATAGGTTATTAAGCAATTGATCGTTAGGGAAGGTGTAAGGAATAGGTAATATGAGTATTAGTTGGATATGTATAATTTTAGGTGGTATATATGATAGGTATGTTAGTGTAATATAATATTTTGTATAAGTTATGGCAGCGATTCCCGACTTTTAAGTCACAAAGGGATAGCGGATGTTTAAAGCAGTATGTGCTAAGGCATGTCAAGTAGTATAAATATGAGTTTATGTTGGTTTAATGGGATAAGTTGGTATAAAGATAGTAGATATTTATTGGTCACTGGTTATTACAGTAGACCAAGTTTTCAAAATCTAATATTTTGAGTACATAATTATTTGAATAGAAAATTTTGTGTTATATGTCGACCAGATACGATATGGCTTAGAATGTAAGGTAATAAAGAATAATTTATGATAATGTCAGTCAAAACGAAAAAGAAACCAAAGGATAGAAGGACCTGTAAACAAAGTTGGAGGACAACCAGACCTGACATCGAAATTTTGCGAATGCGGACGCTCAAGCTGTGTAGAACGGAATACCAGTCGCGGGAAATCAACTAAAAAAAAAATCGATCGACAAACTTCAAAGACTTCAAAAAAATCATATCGCAAGGAATTAGAAAATCAAATGACCTTGTAGAAACGTTAGTGATAGCTAGGATAACGACTGGGCAACAGACAACTCCTATAACCTATATGATAAAAGAAGATAATTTCAATAAATAAGCCAAGAATGTGATTAAAAGAAAAGTTTATGTGTGAAAAGTAAGGACAGAAGGGATATATATCTTTCCAAAATGTCCCAATCCAAGAATGTATAGTGAATGTGTTGTGTGTGAATCAATAAAGCATAAGGTGAAAGACTGTCCAAGAAAGGAAATGGAAACAAGGAATGCGAATACAGAACAAGACAGCAGGACATTGGCGACAACGGGATCAACTTCAACAAACAAACCAACGAAATCAACCGCAAGCGTCTTCAGCGGGATTGTTCAAGATATCGTGGCAGCCGGGGATGCAACTCCATGTATTACTCAAACCCATTTTTATTTTCTTATTTTTTCTAATATATAGTAAATTATTTTTATAAATTATTTTGAAGGAGGAATTTGAGTTCTCTTAGAAATCAAATTTCTGTTTAAAAGGATAGATAAGCTTTTTGCTGAATAATTAAAGATCGGATCGATCAATTATGATCGAGATCTATTTGCAATGATTGTGTATACTATGTACCCTGGTATGTATAGGTTTTAAAAGGTGATTCCGGGGACGGAATCTTTATAAGGGAGGGTGAATGTGACAACCTGATATTTTCTATATAAATAAAACATAAATTTTGCGTATAAATTTTTTTTTAATAAATATGAATGATATGTGCCAAGGTAATGTGTAATATATATTTATAGGTGTGATAAATAAAATTTATTTATTACATTAAGTATTGCAAATAAATTTATTTTAGAATTATTGATTATTATCAATTATATTTTTATACTAATTAATTCCTTATTGGAAATGTTTTATTAATTGTTTTTTAAGAAAAATATAATCTTATGTTATTTAAATAATATAGGAAATGATTTTAGAATTATTGCTCATTATAAATTATATCCTTATAATAATTAGTTTTATAGTAAAAATATTTTTAATGATTATTTTCCATGAAATTATGATAATTATATTAATTGAATAATATATGATATGATTATAGAATTATTATAATAATTATTTATTATATGAAATTATTTTAGAATAGTTAAGTAAATTATTTTTACTTAATTAATAAGGTTATATATGGCAGATAAAATCAGATATGGAATCCAAACCCTAATTCTGAGTTTTGATCAAGGAATAAAAATAATAATATTATATTATTATTCGACAATGTTATAGATATGTATGGTTATGTATGTAATGTTAATGTGTGGAACAGTTTTATTATATTACGACTAAACTCTACTAATATTTTTATAAACCCTAGTAATATTTTGATAAACTCTAATTCTGGTTCTGGAATAAGGAAGGATGATAATATTATAATATTAATTATATTTTGATTTTTCAGTGCTATGAATATGTACTGTATTTCTGTATTGATAATGGTTGGTCAATTACGCTGTATTATGGTCAAACCTTCGTATTAATGTTAAACCCTAATTTGAGATTCAAATTAGAGTGCAAGATTTGTTTTATAAGTGTGTTATATAATTTATGGCATGTATTAAATGTATTAATTAGGTAAACCCTAATTAAAATTCTATAAAACCCTAAATTATTAAAAACCCTAATTTGGAACTCAGCTGTGAGTTCAAGACTGTTGTTTAACTGTGTTATATGATATATGTTACGCATTATATAATTTTGTTATTTAGAATTCCTATTTAAAAATAGAAACCCTAGTTTCAAACTGTCAAACCCTAAGTTAAAGCCGAATGTCGGCTTAAGACTGTTATGTAATCATATTCATGTGATTTATGATCGGTGTATATGTATTAACCCTAATTAGGGAGAATCGTAATTATTCAAAATCCTTATTATTTTTCTATATTATAAACCCTAATTTCTTAAATTAGAAACCCTAAATAATAATTAACTAATTGCTAAATGAAAAATCCTAATTTAAAACTCAAGTTGAGTTCGACACTGTTATATAACTGTGTTATATGGTGCATGCATGTTATGTATTATATAATTTCATATTGATTAGGTAAACCCTAATTAATAATTTAGATTTCTAAGAAACCCTAATATTTATTTTATAAACCCTAATTTATTTAAATTGTAAACCCTAATTTTTGATTTGGAAAGTTTAATGCTAATTAGTGTAACTAAGACCTAATTAGTAAAGTGTTAATTAATTAAAAACTTAATTAACTAAGAAACCCTAATTTTGTATTTTAGAAACTAAAAATTTATTATTTTATTTATTTATTATATTTTTGTGCAAATCCTAATTTTGAAAATTCTTGAAATTATTTTTTAAACCCTAAAATGGTCCAAACACTAAGCCCTAAATCAAACCCTAAATCCTAAGGGTTTGCCAAGATTACAATTTTGCCATTTAAATGATTTACTAAATGACATTTTTGCCCCTAATTGAATTATTTTGGCTAGAATAGGTTTTGACATTTAGGGGAAGTTGGTGACCAAACCCAACAACCCCATGTGATGATAAATGACAGCAACCAGCCTCTAGATGATCAGTTCATGCATCTAATTGTCCATATATATGGATTGGAGAGAGAAATTGCATTTTTGCTCACTTAATTTGTGCAAAAACCTTACTCAACTCTCTCAAGCACCACACCTACGAAAATATATTGTATACCAGTCCCTTATTGAAGCCCCACGAAACCCCATACCAAATCAGTAACATAGGATCAAGGAATCGAGCAAGAAAGGTATAACACTAAACCTAAAAATTTTGTCCATAATCGGTTATTTGATTTTGTGTTTACATGTTGGAATATGTTGTTTATAGATTATAGTGATGATATGGGTTGGTAGAAAGTAGATCCATAACATCTAAGTCCTTAAATTTGATTTTTAAGAAAATCTGGAGAAAATTTTTTGAAGGTCTGACAGTGAATGTCAGGCCATATAAATCTTTGATCGTATATTATTTTTGTTGTTTTCAAGTTTTAATTTGTAGCCTGGTATATGGTCTTTAATCTGAAAGTGGTAGAATGGCCATTTGATGTCTAGAATTATAGATATTTAAGGTCAAACAGCATTGACCGAAGTTGATCGGTCGAAATCTGGGTAAACCCAGAAAACATGAACATAGTCTGACAATGTTTTGTAACGAGCTGATCTGTTAGACCTTTTAATGTTTCTATGATATTTTGTATTCATGTTGTAGCTGGTAATGTGGACTGTAGATTAATGTCTTATTATACCATAAACAATCAACAGATCAACATTTATAAGCGGTCAAAGTATACCACTTGCACTGTTTTGGCACTTCTGGGAATTTCCAGAAAATTTGAAGAACAGATTTCTGACATGGTTTGACCATGCCAGATCTTTCACATGTTTTGATGATATAATGTTTTGATGTTATGAAATTGTACCTTGATATATATTCTAGAGATTTGAACCTTTAAATGACATAAATCATGAACAGAACATAAAGTGAATCGTGCATGAAGGTGTTCACTTGAACTGCTGGGTTTCTGGGAAAACCCAGAAACCGTCTGTCAGAAGGTTTATGAGCTCAGATCTTCTTGTGTGTTTGATGTATGATCTAGTTAATTGTTGATAGTTGTAGTATTACATACTGAGTACAATATCCATGCTTGAGATAGACTAAATCATGATCAGATCGCGTTTTTCAGCTGGTCAAAGGAAGCAACTCGAGCACTGACATGTCGGTGTTCTTGAGGCTCAAGAACACCTACAGCGACGCTTTTTGTTGCTAAAGACCTACAGCGACAGTTTATTATTATTTATTTCTGGAAATTAATTAATAAATAGAAAAAAATAGTTTTTAATTATTAAAAATACAAAATAAATTATTAAAAAGTATTTTAAATTCTAAAAATTAGTTTTTAATTATTTTAAATATATTTCATATATATTTAATATTTTTGGAATATTAAAAGTATTTAATTTATTTAATTATAATATTAAATAAATTATTTAAAAATGATTTAATATTTGAAAAATCATTTAAAATTATATTAAGGTATAAGAAAATAATTTTAGTTATTTTTGATAACTTTTAATATTATGTAATAATTTTCATTAATAAATTAATATTAATGATAATTAAGTTATTTTTAAAAAAAATTAAATAAATGAATTAAAAATGATTTTATTAAATTTAAAATCATTTTAAATAAGAATAAGATATTTAAAAATATTTTAAGTTATACAATATAACTTTTAATATTTAAAGGTAAATTTCATTAATTAATTATTATTAATGATGTTAAAGTTATTTAATAATTATATTAAATAATTTAGTTTAAAAATGATTTTAATATTATAATAATCATTTTAAATTAAAATAAAGTGTTTAAAGATATTTTAAGTTATAAAATATAACTTTTAATATTTAAGTGATATTTTCATTAATAATTTAATATTAAATAAATGTTAATGATAATAGAATTGTTTGATATTTAAATCATTTAATAATGATTCTGATATTTCAAAAATTATGGTAAATGGTAATAATTATTTTATAATTATTATAAGGTCATGAAAAATGATATGACTGTTATTTAATTAGTCTAAATGGATATTCAACAACTGTTTAGAGTCTTAGACTCGATATATACCCGATAAAGCTGTCGGTAAATCGACATGGTTCAGAAATTGATCTGGACTTAGAAATTTAGTTAGTTAATTATTTTATTTGTGATTCAATGGTGGATAAAGTTGTGTGACAATGTGATTAGGAATGAGTTAACTGTTTGTTTGTGATGCCATAATTGTGAAACATGTGTGATAAGGTGATTAGGTTATGTGCTGACTGCGAAATGCAGTACTATGTGTTAAGGTATATTATTCTAATCGAATAAATGATCTTATTAATGATAGGTTTCGGTATAACAGATAGATCTAAGTTGCATAATTGTAAGCAGCGCATCAGGCAAGTATCCTACCTTTGCATTTTCTTTATACATTGGACAAGTGTAAGAATGTTTCAAAGTTATATTATTACTGTACAGATTGTTAAGCCTATATTATATACGCCTATTGATTATCAACATGTTAGTATATGATAATTCAGTTATATATATTCCAGAGAGTATTCGTCATATGAAGGAGGTGGAATTCATCAAGATGGAACAAAACAATATGATTGTATCGCAATACGAGGCAAAGTTTATGGAGTTATCCCGATTTTCATACCATTTGGTAGATAATGAGGAGCGTATGACACGAATGTTTCTGCAAGGTTTGAAGCCTGAAATTCGTCAATACCTCATTCCTCACAAACTTTGTTTGTATTCAGATGTTGTAAATAGGGCTCAGTTATTGGAGCGCTATAATGAGTCAGCCCAACCAAAAGATAGCAGCCAGCAAAATGATAATAGTCATACCAGTGGTAGCGGTCATCGAAGCGGTGACAACAAATGTGGAGGAAATCATCATACCAGAAATGGTAACCACTTCGGTGGTAATCATGGCCAAGATAATAGAAGTGGAAATTTCAAAAAGAGGAGATTCAATAATGATGGAAAGACAACAGTACCATCACCAATTTTTAAGGAAGGAGAACGACCATCGGTCGTATGCTACAGATGCGGAGATGAGGGACACATCAGTCCAAACTGCACGTAGCAACCCAAAGCGTGTTTCAATTGCGGAAGAAAAGGTCACCTAGCTCGATTTTGTCGTGTAATGAAGTCAAGTCCAGCTGGGAAGATGACACCAAAGGCTGTCCCAGACAAGTTAAAGCCGGTAGTTCAAGGGAGAGCGTTTGTCGTGACCTCCCAAAAAGTGAGAAATCAGAATAAAGTTATCACTGGTAAGCTAATTATAAACTCTTTTGAAGTTTATACCTTATTTGATACCGGTTCTACCCATTCTTTTATTTCACCTACTTGAGCTCAACGTTTAAATTTAACTCCAAAGAAATTAGAATTTGACTTATATGTTGAAACTCCATTGGGAGAAACCTTCATTACATCCACTATTTATAAATCTTGTTTGATTCAAATTGGCACCATCACATTACCTGTTGATCTTATCTCTTTGAAAATACTTGTATTTGATGCGATTTTAGGGATTGATTGGTTAACTACTCATCATACTAAAATTGATTATTTTTGTAAGGTTGTTAGCTTTCAAATTCCTAACCAACCTATTATGCGAATTCAAGCAACCATACCACTAAAGTCAATCGTTATCATTTCAAGCCATAAAGCCATTCGTTTATTGAAAATTGGATGTCAAGCTTTCTTAGCCCATGTCACGAATTTAAACAAAAATACGTCAAATTTGAATGATATTTCTATTGTTAATTACATCACCCATTCTGAGTCGCCAAATATATGGTACATAATTTAAATATAAACTTTATTTATACAATACGACAAATGCGTAGCTGAGAGTTTTTACATGAATATTGTCTTATAGACAATATCCAAATTGAAATGGAGTCCTCGTTAGATTTATTATCACACTATTTCATAGAATAGCGAGGAATACTACAGCCACCATCTCGAACCGTCACTCCGTTCCCCGACTAGTCTCGGATTCTCATTTTCTGAAGAGAACAATGAAAGCAAAAGGGTGAGTTCAACTAACCCAGTAAGAAATATTATGACTAAGATAATGCAGAATAAATTATCGTTAGCCTTCAACAAGATTAAATTGATAGAATATAATAAACAACAAGTTTAACTGCAGCGGAACAAGCAATCCATTAGAAGAGTCAAGTAGAGCATGATATCTAATATCTTCTATGATTTAAAAAGTTTATCATCAATTTTATCGCTGATACTCAGCTTAATAAATAATCCACGTCACTGATTTTTCCATGCACTACGGGCCAAGGATATTCATTAGTATCACATCCACGAATTATCCATGCACTACGAGCCAAGGATATTCGTGTTATCACCAATGGTAATGATCAAGCCAACAACGGTCCATCAATACACTACGGGCCAATGAGGACTTTTACCACATCATTTGTAACATTACAGGTCATGATTATACCGAATAATCTTTGGTCATAATCATACCAATCAACAGTCCATCTATGCACTACGGGCCAAAGATTCATCACAATATAAGCATGATGATGATGACAATGATATAAGAATTCACTTAAATGAAAGCAAGGATAAATTTTAAAGATTTATAATTTAATTTATCCAGAATTCAATAATGTCCAAATTGTCAACATGATACTACTTTGTGGAGTAAAATTCAAGAATAATATTGTATCAAAAATGATTTGGACAGAAAAGAAATTAATTATTATCATAAATAGTACCCCGGGTGAATAGTACCTGAGTGAATAATATCCCGTGAATAGTACCCCGTGTATAGTACCCCGGCATGAAAAGATCAAAATTTATCAAAAATGTCCAGAAAAATATTTCAATGGAACAATACTAGATGAAACGCAAATTTCAAGAATATTCCACTAATTTTAAGGAGTATAGAAGTCATACTTTAATAAAATGAGTGTAGAATTTGAAATCTGAAGTGAAATAATATTACTTACAAACTACAGAGTATAGAAGAAAATATTATTTCATACGAATATTGAAAAATAAAATAACATCCCTTACCTTAAAAGGAGAGTACTTCTGATTGGTAGTACTGGGATATTCTTGAAGAAAGCTTATACTATTTTCTACGCTCAAAACTTCCTTAGACTCTAAATAAATATGCTCAATATTATAGAAGAAGAATTCTTTAATTCTGATGTGATTTTCAATTCTAAACTAAGCATCCTATTTATAAGAGAATAGGAGGATACTATTTAGAAAAAAAAATTCACGGTTGAACAGTGGGGGAATCACGGATGATTTTCATAAGCGCATACTAAAGGAAATTTTTTTGATTTTACTATGTTGCACTATACAATACTATGCAAATAATAAAATATAATATATTCTATTTTTCATAAAAAAACAAAACTAATAATATATAAATATATATATATATATTGAATAACTTTCTACCGATTATTTTGAAAAATGAGTAAGTGAGGGTCCAAATAATACGCCAAACTTACAACAAATACTTCATAAAATCCTCTATATTTATCTCAATTCACTTGTCTTCACAAAACACATTTTTAATAACATTCATCATTAATATTATAACTCATAATATTAACAACCAGATCATTCTCATGAAAGAGGGGGATTTTCAATAAGGATTTCTCCTTATTGGCGCGCAATTAGGTAATCAAACCCCTTTCCTCGACAGAACTTTCTAGACACAGTCAATAATGCTAATAATAATATGAATAACTTTGTCGTCTCAATTATTGATTTAATAATATAAAATATTGTGGCAATAATTGAATCAATAATGTGAGATACTATGCAGTAATTACTGTGGAAATAATTGAATAAAACTGAGTGACTTCTCACGTAAGCATCAACAATCAATATCGTGTGCTACTATGCAACCATGCGTATTACTGTACTTTTATCACCGGGTATTTCAACAGTTAACGGTAAAACTTTCGCCGTTATTTTTATAAAAAGATGTTTCTATCATTTTTCTAACTCAAACAATAATTCCGTTGTGGGGTCCACCAATGATTGGGATGTCGTATGAATATTCCCTATTAAAACGAATATTCCCCGACCAATTGAATAAAACTAATCTTTATTCATAAAAGTTGGGGTCTTACAACCTCCCATTCTTATGAAATTTCGTCCTCGAAATTGGGGTACGTACCTGGTATGTCGAAGAGGTGAGGATACCTTGATTTTATTTCAGATTCTAACTCCCGGGTTATTTCCTCAACATCGTGGTTTCTCCACAAAACCTTGACTTGAGGTATAACATTGGAGCGTAGAATATGTTCTTTCTTATCCAAGATTTTAACAGGTACCTCTTCATACAATAAATCTTCCACTATTTCATCCGGTTCTAATTCAATAATGTGGTTCGGGTATTTAACATATTTACGTAACATAGATATGTAAAAAATATTATGAACATGAGACATACTTGGCGATAAGGCGAGTCTATAGGCCACAGTTCCTACTCGATCGAGGATTTCAAATGGGCCAATGAATCGAGGATTGAGCTTTCCTCTCTTTCCAAATCTTGTAACTCTTTTCCATGGAGCAACACGTAACAGCACATGATCTCCAACATTGAATTTCGCGTCCCTTCAATGAAGATCAGCATAACTCTTTTGTCGATCTTGTGAGGCTTTTATACGTTGTCGGATCATTTGAATCTTTTTTCTTGTCATGCATTCCAATTTTGGTCCCAACAACGTTGCTTCACCCACCTCATCCCAGCTTCCTGGAGAACGACACTTGAGTCCATACAATGCCTCGAACGGAGCCATGCCAATACTTGCTTGAGAATTCCACCAATAGCAAGAACTTGTCCCAACTTCCTTTGAAGTTAAGGACACAAAGTCTTAATAGATCTTCAAGAGTTTGAATAGTCCTCTCCGACTGCCCGTCTATTTGAGGATGATATGCCGAACTGAATCATAAATCTGTGTCCATAGCTTTTTGGAAACTAACCCAAAATTATGAAGTAAATCTTGGGACTCGATCGGAAACTACAGATACTGGCATACCATGCAGTCTTACAATCTCACTTATGTATATACGATCAAGACGTTCAAGTGAATAAGTTTCTCATAAAGGTAAGAAATGAGTAGACTTGGTTAATCTATCAATAATAACCCAAATTACATCTATGTCTTCAGAAACCTTGGGAAGACCAGTAACAAAATCCATGGTAATGTGCTCTCATTTCTATTCTGGAAGTTCAAGTGGTTGCAATGGACCTTTTGGCACTTGATGCTCCGCCTTGACACGTTGATAGGTTAAACACATTGAGATAAACTCTTATATCTCTTTCTTCATATTGCTCCACCAAAATGTATGTCGAAGATCACGATACATTTTGGTACTCCCAGGATAGATTACAAACGGTGTGTTATGCGCCACCATTATGATCTTATAATTTAAATCAGGGTCATTAGGAAAATAAAGTCTGGAGTTAACTCAAAGTATTCCTTCTACATTGATTCTTGCTTCCGGAATAGCACCTTCTTATACTTTCTTCCTCATACGCATCAGCTCCAGGTCTATTGCTTGAGCAGCTTTAACTTTATTTATTAAAGTCGATTCTACTCGTATATTTGGCATCATCATGTGGGTTCTTGGAGTCTTTAACTCTATCTACATCCTTTGTAATTCATACAAAATGGGTCTTTGTGTTGATAATATAGCACTCGTACCCGCATATGATCTTCTACTCAATGCGTCAGCTACCATGTTCGCTTTTTCAGGATGGTATTGAATGGTTTAATCGTAATCTTTCAACAGCTCGAGCCAACGTCGTTGTCGCATGTTGAGTTCCTTTTGGGTGAAGAAATATTTGAGGCTTTTATGATACGTATAGATCTCCCATTTCTCCCCATACAGGTAATGCCTCCAGATTTTAAGTGCAAAAATGACTGTTGTCAACTCTAAATCATGAGTAGGATAATTCCTCACATATTCTTTGAGTTGTCGTGAGGCATAAGCTATGAATTTCCAATGTTGTATGAGAACACATCCTAACCGTCTACCTGAAGCATCCATGTAGATGACAAATCCCTCCGAACAAGATGGTATTGTCAGAATAAGTACTAAAATGAGTCTCTTCTTGAGTTCTTGAAAACTCTTCTCACATTCCTCGCTCTAACCAAATTTTGTATCTTTTCGAGTCAGCTGAGTTAATGGAAAAGCGATTCGAGAAAATTCTTCTATGAATCTTCAATAATAACCAGCTAAGCCAAGAAAGCTACATACTTTGGTCACTGACTTAGGTTGTTCCCAGCTTTGAATTACTTCAATCTTCGTCGGGTCAACAGATATCCCATGATTTGATATCACGTACCAAAGGAATGCTACTTCTTCAAGCCAGAACTCGCATTTCTTCAACTTGGCATAAAGCTTGTTTTCACGAAGCTTTTGGAGTATCGGCCTCAAGTGTTGCTCATGATCTTCATGGATTTTAGAGTAAATAAGGATGTCATCAATAAAGACAACCACAAAATAATCCAAATATTCATTGAATACTCAGTTCATCATATCCATGAAGGCAACATGAGCATTAGTCAATCCAACAGACATGACTAGGAATTTGTAATGCCCGTACCCAGTTCTAAAAGTAATCTTTGGAATGTCATCAATTTTTAATCTTTAACTGATAATATCCAGAACGAAGATCGATCTTTAAAAAGAATTTAGCGCATTGTAACTGCTTAAACAGGTCATCAATGCGAGGCAACGGGTACCTACTTTTGATGGTGACATGATTCAAATGCCGATAGTCAATGCAAAGTCGTATACTTCCATATTTCTTCTTTACGAATAGAACAGGAGCACCCCAAGGAGACTTACTAGTCTGAATGAAACCAATGTCTAACAATTCCTGCAGTTAATTTTTTAACTCCTAAAGTTCAATAGGAGCCATTCGATATGGGGCTTTGGAAATGGCTTTTGTACCTGGTTCAAGGTCAATACAAAATACTATTTCACGTTCTGGGGGTAGGCCAGGAAGTTCTTCAGGGAATACGTAAGGAAATTTATTAACAATAGAAATATCATTCAAATTTGACGTATTTTTGTTTAAATCCGTGACATGGGCTAAGAAAGCTTGACATCCATTTTTCAATAAACAAATGGCTTTATGGCTTGATATGACAGTGATTGACTTTAGTGGTTTGGTTGCTTGGATTCGAATAATAGGGTGGTTATGAATGTGAAAGCTAACAACCTTACGAAAATAATCAATTTTAGCATGATGAGAAGTTAACCAATCAATCCCTAAAATCACATCAAATGCAAGTATTTTCAAAGAGATAAGATCGACAGGTAATGTGCAGGTGTCGATTTGGATCAAACAAAATTTATAAATAGTGGATGTAATGAAGGTTTCTCCCAACGGAGTTTCAATGGATAAGTCAAAGTCTAATTTATCTGGAGTTAAATTTAAACGTTGAGCGCAAATAGAAGAAATAAAAGAATGGGTAGAACTGGTATCAAATATGGTATAGACTTTGGAAGAATTTATGATTAGCTTACCCGTGATGACCTCATTCGGGTTTCTTATTTTTTGGGAGGTCACGACAAACGCTCTACCTTGAACTACTGGCTTTGACTTGTCTGGGACGGCCTTTAGTGTCTCCATCTCAGTTGGACTTGACTTCACTACATGAAAAAATTGGGCTAAGTGACCTTCTCTTCCGCAACTATAACATACTTTGGACTGCATCATGCAGTTTGGACTGATGTGTCCCTCCCCTCCACATTTGAAGCATACGATCGGTGGTCGTTCTCCTTCCTTGAAAATGGGTGCTAATGTTGTTATCTTTCCATCATTATTGAACCTTCTCTTCTTGAAATTTCTACTTCTATTGTCTTGTCCATGATTACCACCGAAGTGGTTACCATTTCTGACATGTTGATTCCCTCCACGTTTTCTATCATTACTGCTACCACTGGTATTGTCGATTTGTCGGCTGCTCTCTCTTGGTTGGGTTAACTCATTATCGCGCTCCAATAACTGAGCCTTATTCACAACATCTGAATACAAGTAAATTTTGTGAGAAATGAGCTATTAACATATTTTGGGTTTCAAACCTAACAGAAACATTCGCGTCATTCTCTCCTCATTATCTACCAAAAGGGATGCAAACTGGGATAACTCCGCAAACTTAGCCTCGTACTGCGACACAGTCATATTGTTTTGCTCCAGCTTGATAAACTCCACCTCCTTCATTTGATGAATACTTTTGAGAAAGTACTTATCGTTGAACAGTTCTTGGAACTTTTTCCAATATATATTTAGTGCGGCAGGTTGAGTACATTTTATAGATTTCCACCAGAAATCTGCCTCTCCTCTCAACATGAAGGTGGCAAAGGGAACCTTTTGCTCCTCGGAGCATCCCAAGACATCAAATATCTTGGTGATCTGCTTTATCCACATCTCTGCCTTAAGTGGTTCTGGCTTTCCCAAAACCTTCGGTGGTCCCAGCTCCTTGAACTGATTAGCGGTGACCGTTCGAGAGTTGCCAGTATTTACACCTGCATTTTGAACAGGAGTCTCGTTTGCCTAATGTTGAACGAATTGCAGAAAGCTCCTAAACATTCCGTCGTTCATCATTTGATCGGTGTTGTTGTTTACATGAGGATTGTTGCCTTCCTCATGCACATTGTCCGGGTTATTGATCTGAGGTGACTCAACGGTCTCCTGTGCTCCATTGCTTATCTCAACATTTTCAGATGCCATTTTTAAATACTACCACAAAATAAGGGTAATTGACATAGCACATATTATCCCTATATTCTGACCGACTAATTAAATAACAATTAAACTTAGGTATGTCATACTAACGAAGGATTTATCCGTCTTTCCCCTCCTAGTTCTAGTCTCACATCTCAGCCAGGGATCATATCCCTAAGCTTTGATACAAACTGTGACACCCCCAAAATAGGTATACATCACCTATTCTGAGTCGCCAAATACATGGTACAAAATTTAAATACAAATATCATTTATACAATATGACAAAAGCATAGCTGAGAGTTTTTACATGAATATTATTTTATAGACAATATCCAAACTCAAATGGAGTCCTCATTACATTTATTATCACACTATATTATAGAATCGTGAGGAATATTATAGCCACCATCTCAGACCGTCACTCCGTTCCCTGACTAGTCCCGGCTACGTTCTCATTTCCTGAAGAGAACAATGAAAGCAAAAGGGTGAGCTCAACTAGCCCAGTAAGAAATATTATGACTAAGATAATGCAGAATAAATTATCGTTAGCCTTCAACAGTGTTAAACTGATAGAATACAATAAACAACAAGTTTAACTGCAACGGAACAAGAAATTCATTAGAAGAGTCAAGTAGAGCATGATATCTACTATCTTCTATGATTTAAAAAGTTTATCATCAATTTTATCGCTGAGACTCAGCTTAATAAATAATTCACATCACTGAATTATCCATGCACTACGGGCCAATGATATTCATTAGTATCACATCCATTAATTATCCATGCACTATGGGCTAAGGATATTCGTATTATCACCAATGGTCATGATCAAGCCAACAACTGTTCATCAATGCACTACGGGCCAATGAGAACTTTTACAACATCATTTGTAACATTACATGTCATGATTATACCGAATAATCCTTGGTCATAATCATACCAATCAAAAGTCCATCTATGCACTATGGGCCAAATATGACTTTCATCACAATATAAACATGAGGACGATGACAATGATATAAGAATTCAATTAAATGAAAGAAAGGATAAATTTTAAATATTTATAATTTAATTTATCCAGAATTTAATAATGTCCAAATTGCCAACATGATACTGCTTTGTGGAGTAAAATTCAAGAATAATATTGTATCAAAAATAATTTGGACATAAAAAAAATCAATTTTTGTCATGAATAGTACCTCGGGTGAATAGTACCTGAGTGAATAGTGTAAGGTTTGTAATATTTTTGGACGCAATCAAATTGCACAAAATAAGCAGAAACATAAAAAATAGAGTTTTAAAATTTTACAAACCATATACCTGAATCATCCTTTATGCACAATTATTAATTAAAAGAAAGATAAAGAATAAGAATCATGCCCTTGAAGATTCGAGCTTCCTCATGTACAAGTTCACCTCCAAATCCTTTTCGCGTTCAACTTGAATCCACCGGGTTTGGTTCCTTCCTTTGATCAACATTAATCACCCAAGTGTTTGGCCTCTAGAGGTGATCCACCAAGGAAGAAGAAAGATTCAAGAAGATGGGTATTTGGCAAAACTCTAGTTTTTCTATCTCTCATAGAAAAGGATGTACTCTCCCAACTATTGGAATTACGTATTTACGTGTTATGTGAAAGTGTCAACTTACCCCACTCATAATAAGACTCCTCTTATTTAAAGATGTGGGTAACCCTCATTAACAATTAATGAATTGGGTTTTATTTTAATTAATTAAAATCCTTTAATTAATTAGGCTCTCAATCTTATTAGGAATAATTAATTAAACTCTTTTAATTAATTAGCCTCCTAATCTTATTAGGATATATGAGAGTACTTTTATTAATTAATTCCTAAACTCCTTTAGAAATTAAATAATAATAATAATAGTAATAATAATAATAAGACTCCTCTTATTAATTTTTATTTAATATTTCCAAAATATTAAATAATAAATATTAAACTATTTAATTTATTCTATCACCATAGATTAAATTAAATATACTTAACTTATTATTACGATTATGTCATTAACTTCTTAAATAATTATTCTTCCTTTTATGGTGTGACCATTTAGGTTCTCCATATTAAAGCGATTGTGAATAAATCAATTAGAACAATTCTAATCTTATCTAAATAAATAAATTAAACTATTAATTTATTAAAATAAATAATATTTATTCTACAATAGGGATAAGCCTCCCTAGCGATTAACAACTTTCCAGATAATATAGATTTCAACATTAATCATAAAAGATCCTTTGAATAAATAGTTATCGTACAATTCAATCCTTCCACCATACAATGTTCCAATTAACTATAAGGCATGTAATTACTGTCAAGTCTTATTTTATTTAATTATATGTATTTCGATCCTTAAATGCATAACTCCAAATATTGCAAATTAGAAACTCCTTTCTAATTTTATTCTGTCTTGGCCAAGGACTACTAGGTTGTCATTTATCAAATCACATAGGACATTTCTCTTCTTTTACTAGAAGTGGTAGATTCTTTATTGATCATACATTATCTCCATGTACGACTTATTATACCCAAGTATACCCTTTGATATAACCTAGGGTCTTAAGGATTAAGTCAAAGTATAATTCATCATACACAAGATACTATGATGATCTCAAGTCCAGGATCACTTGTACTACTATCACTATAGGAATTCCTATTGACATAAAAGTAAAACTCCATTAGGTATTCCTTAGCGAGTCACGTTCAGTGAACTTTTTCTCTAATAAGCACCTACATACTTACTTTAGTGCCTCCACACAAATGATCATGAGATCAATCATCATCATGCAATGACCAAGCAACGTATGTACTAATCTATCCGGATTCACTAATACCCAATTTAGTAATCCAACGATTGGGAACTATTTTAGTTTTAAGCTTTTTAAGAATTTAGATCTCATCAGAATGATCATTATCATTATTCTAAAAGCATTGCTTAAAACTATGTGTTTATCACATATTATAAAGCAGCATCATGTAAATATTTAAAAGCCTTTAATAAATTAATATTTTTATTAATATATGAATAAGATTGTTATAAAGTATATGTTTTATCATCAAACATGATTGGCTTATGTGCATACTACTTTTAAATAGTACCCCGTGAATAGTACTTCGGGAATAGTACCTCGGGAATAGTACCCTCTGAATACTACCTCGACATGAAAAGATCAAAATTTATCAAGAATGTCCAGAAAAATATTTTAGTGGAACAATACTAGATGAAATGCAAATTTCAAGGATATTCCACTAATTTCAAGGAGTATAGAAGCCATACTTTAACAAAATGATTGTAGAATTCAGAATCTAAAATGAAATAATATTACTTACATAATACATAGTATAGAAGAAAATATTATTTCATACGAATATTAAACAAAAAAAATTACATCCCTTACCTTAAAAGGAGAGTACTTCTGACTAGTAAGGCGGCGATATTCTTGAAGAAAACTTATACTGTTTTCTATGCTCAAAGGTTCATTAAACTCTAAAGAAATACGCTCAATATTTTAGAAGATGATTTTTCTGGTTCTGGTGTGATTTTCAATTCTAAACTAACCATCCTATTTATAGGAGAATGGAAGGATACTATTTAGAAAAAAAATTCACGGGTGAACAGCGGGGGAATCACGGATGATTTTCACGGGAGCATACTGAAGGAAAAAAATTTTGATTTTACTATGCTGCATTATGCAGCACTATGCAACACTATGCAGTACTATGCAAATAATAAAATTTAATATATTCTATTTTTAATAAAAACAAAACTAATATCTATATATATTAAGTATATATAATATTTACTGAATAACTTTTCTACCAATTGTTTGAAAAATGAGTAAGTGGGGGTCCAAATAATACGTCAAACTTACAACAAATACTTCATAAAATCCCCTCTATTTATCTCAATTCACTTGTCTTCACAAAACACATTTTTAATAACATTCATCATTAATATTATTACTCACAATATTAACAACCAGATCATTCCCAGGAAAGTGGGGGCTTTCCAATAAGGATTTCTCCTTATTGGTATATAATTAGGTGACCAAACCCCTTTTCTCGACATCGTCAATAATACAAATAATAATATGAATAACTTTATCGTCTCAATTATTGATTTAATAAAATAAAATATTGTGACAATAATTGAATCAATAATGTGAGATACTATGCAGTAATTACTGTGGTAATAATTGAATAAAACTGAGTGACTTCTCACGTAAACATCAATAATCAATATTGTGTGCTACTATGCAACCACGAGTATTACTGTACTTTTATCACCGGGTATTTCAACAGTTAATGGTAAAACTTTTGCCGTTATTTTTATAAAAAGATATTTCTATCGTTTTCTAACTCCAACAATAATTCCATTGCGGGGTCCACCAATGCTTGTGCCGTCGTACGAATATTCTCTGTTAAAACGAATATTCCCCAACCAATCGAATATTTTATAACTACTTGTTTACTTTGCAAAATTTATAAATATTACCCACAACTATAACATTATATCAAATCCACATCATAATATTCAGAAATATTATTCAAGAAAAATTAATCTTTATTCATAAAAGTTGGGGTCTTTCTGTATCGACCTTGAACTCGATATAAAACCCATTTTCAAAACCCCATATCGAATGGCTCCTATTGAACTTCAGGAGTTAAAAACCCAACTGTAGGAACTGTTAGACATCGATTTCATTCGTCCTAGTATGTCTCCTTGGGGTGCTCATGTTCTATTCATAAAGAAGAAAGATGGAAGTATGCGACTTTGTATTGACTATCGGGAGTTGAATCATGTCACCATCAAAAATAGGTACCCGTTACCTCGCATTGATGACCTGTTTGACCAGTTGCAAGGTGCCAAATTCTTTTCAAAGATCGATCTTCGTTCCGGATATGATCATTTAAAGATTAAAACTGATGACATTCCAAAGACTGCTTTCAGAACTCGATACGGGCATTACAAATTCCTAGTCATGTCTTATGGATTGACTAATGCCCCTGATGCCTTCATAAATATGATGAACCAAATTTTCTAGGAATATTTGTATCATTTTGGGTTACTTTCATATATTGATAACTAACCCTAATATACTCCAAAAGCCGTGAAAGATCATGAGAAACATTTAGAGGATGATACTCCAAAAGCTTCGTGAAACAAAACTATACTCAAAGTGAAGAAATGCTAGTTAACGCTTGAGGAAGTAGCCATTCTGTTGGGCACGTGATATCGAATCAGGAAATCCGTTGCCCTGTAAAGATTGAAGCAATACAAGCTGGGAGCAACCTAATTCAGTAATCAAAAGTACGTAGCTTTCTAGGCTTAGCTGGTTATTATCGGAGATTCGTGGAAGGATTTTTCTCAATCGCCACTAACCAAGTTACTCAACTGATTTGAAAAGATACAAATTTCGATTGGAGCGAGGAATGTGAGAAGAGTTTTCAAGAACTCAAGAGGAGACTCATTTTACCACCTGTTCTGATAATACCATCAGGTTCGGAGGGATTTGTCATTTAAAGTGATGCTTCAGGCAGAGGTTTAGGATGTGTTCTTATGCAACATGGGAATGTTATAACCTATGCCTCACGACAACTCAAAGAATATGAGAGGAATTATCCTACTCATGATCTAGAGTTGGCAGCAATCGTTTTTACGCTAAAGATCTAGAGACATTACCTGTATGGGGAGAAAGTGGAGATCTATACTGATCATAAAACCCTCAAATATTTCTTCACCCAAAAGGAACTCAACATGCGGCAACGACGTTGGCTTGAGTTATTGAAAGATTACGATCATACCATTCAATACCATCCTAGAAAAGAGAACGTGGTAGCTGATGCATTAAATAGAAGATCATATGCGGGTACGAGTGCGATATTGTCAACTCAAAGGCCCATTTTGTATGACTTAAAAAGGATTGAGATAGATTTAAAGACTTCAGGGACCCACGTGATGATGTCAAATATATGAGTAGAACTGACTTTAATCGATAATGTTAAAGCTGCTCAAGCTACAAACCCGGAGCTGAAGCATATAAGGAAGAAAGTATAAGAATGTGTTATTCTGAAAGCAAGAATCGATGAAGAAGGAATACTTCGAGTCAACTCTAGACTTTGTGTTCCTAACGACTTCGTATGAAAATGTTATGCCCAATTTTCTAAAGGACGTCCGGACAGATTTTGGCTTAACACTTGACTAGCGCCTAGGCGCCTAACTTTGGCCTTGGGTAAACACCTAGGCACCCACGAACAGAGTCTAAACGCTGAGCCTAGCGCCTAGGGACTCGACCCTTGGCACTTGACTCTAATTTTCTAGATTTTACAACTTTTGACATACATACTTCAAATCTTCATAACTTCTTCATTTTAAGTCAGAATTAGTCCGTTTTCAAGGCTATGAAAAGATTGTAACATGCTCTAAAAAACCCCATGATTTTATAATTTTTCAGATTCATTAATTATTCCAAAATTTGGCTCAAAAGTCCCCCAAGATTAAGTTTTTCATCGTTTAACATGTTTTACGAAACTTTCACCACTACTTTGATTTAAATCATTTTTAGTTCGTTCAAATTGGAATATTTCCATAAATTCTTAATCTATAGATCCTCCTCCTCATATTTTACACATAAATCAACCATCAACACTTTTACAAGTTTTATTTAAGTCCTCAACATAACTTTTGTTCATCCTCAAACATATGCCCAATTTTTTGATCTTAAATTTTGTTATGACATGGATTAATCATAAAATCTTTAACATATACTTCCTTATTAATTTGGATCCATAATGATCCCCTATAACCCAACTTTTAACAAATCAAACTCTTAGAAAAATTAAAGAGATGAAAAGTTTTGGTTTTACCTTTTGATTTCTTATTCTGCCTTCATGCTTCCATGGTTTCATCTTATTCTTTCTTCCTTTCTCTATTTCTTTCTTTTTCTTTCCTTCTCTCTCTTTTTCTTTCTTTTCTTCCTGCAGATTTCGTTGTAGGAGAAATGGCGGTGGGTGGAAGTATAATTATTGCTTTCTTTTTCTTTCCCCTTTTTCCTTCATATCCCCCTCTTTTCTCCTTCTTTTTCTTTCTTTTGAACATGGGCTATGGGAGTATCAAATATAGAGAAGGCTGAGAATTTCCTTAGTAGGCTAATAAGTTAGCCAACACCTTCACCCCACACTTTCCTAACATTTGAAAATTCACCAACCATAAAAGGCTTTGGTGAATGAATTATGAAAAGTTTGGAGCATATAGAAAATCAGCATTTCTTCCACAATTATTTTCCCCACCATTTTCCACTTACTCTCTTTCTTCTCTATTATCAACATTTCATTTATTCACTTTCCCCTTTTATTAGCTCATTTATCCGATTAATTGTTCATTTGACCATTTATCAATTTGGTATTTTACAGTTTTAGAATAATAACCGTAAATTAAATTAAACTTTTATTTCATAAAAGTCAGGGTCTTACAGTACATATGCCTGCTCATTGGATGAGGATGATTGATCTCATGATCATTTGTGTGGAGACAATAAAGCAAGTATATAGGTACTTATTAGAGAATAAGTTCACTGAACGTGGCTCGCTATGGAATACCTAATGGAGTTTTACTAGCCTGTCAATAGGAATTCCTGTAGTGATAGTAGTACAAGTGATCCTTGGACTTGAAATCATCATAGTATCTTGTGTATGATGAGTTATACTTTGACTTATTCCTTAAGACCCTTAGGGTATATCAAATGGTATGCTTGGAATAAGTTGTGCATGGAGATAATGTATGATCAATAAAGAATCTACACTTCTAGTAAAAGAAGAAAAATGTCCTATGCGATTCGATAAATGACAATCCAGTAGTCCTTGGCCAAGGCAGAATGAAATTAGAAAGGAGTTTCTAATTTTCATTATTTGGAGTTGTGCATTTAAGGATCGAAATACATATAATTAAATAAATAAGACATGACAGCAATTCCATGTCTTATATTTAATTAGGACATTGTATGGTAGAAGATTTGAATTGTTCGGTAACTATTTACTCAAGGGTTCTTTTAAGATTAATGTTAAAATCTATATTATCTGGAAAGTCGTTAATCGCTAGGGAGGCTTATCCCTATTGTAGAATAAATATTATTTATTTAAATTAATTAATAGTTTAATTTATTTATTTAAATGAGATTAGAATTGTTCTAATTGATTTATTCACAATCAGATTAATATGGAGAACCGAAAGGGTCACACCATAAAAGGAAGAATAATTATTTAAGAAGTTAATAGCATAATCGTAATAATATATTAAGTGTATTTAATTTAATCTATGGTGATAGAATAAATTAAATAGCTTAATATTTATTATTTAATATTTTAGAAATATTAAATATATAAATTAATAAGAGGAGTCTTATTAATATTATTATAATTATTATTATTTTAATTTCTAAAGAGTTAAAAATTAATTTAATATTAGTACTCTCATTTATTCCTAATAAGATTAGGAGGCTAATTAATTAAAAGATTTTAATTAATTATTCCTAATAAGATTAGGAGCCTAATTAATTAAAAGGAGTTCGATTAATTAAAATAAAAACTCAATTCCTTAACTGCTAAGGAGGGTTGCCTACATCTATAAATAAGAGGAGTCTTATTATGGGTGTGGTGGTTGACGTTTTCATAGAATACATAATTCTAATAGTTGGGAGAGTACACCCTTTTATGAGAGATAAAAATTAGGGTTTTGCCAAATATCATTCTTCTTGAATATTTCTTCTTCCTTGGTGGATCACCTCTAGAGGTCAAACATTTGGATGGCTAACGTTGATCAAAGGAAGGAACCAAACTCGGTGGATTCAAGTTGAACGCGAAAAAGATTTGAGGTAAACTTGTACCTGGGGAAGCTCGAATCATCAAGGGTATGATTCTTGTTCTTTCTTTTTCGTTTAATTAATAATTGTGCATAAAAGATGATCCGGGTATATGGTTTGTAAAATTTTAAAGCTCTGATTTTTCACGTTTCCGCTTATTTTATGCAATTTGATTACGTCCAAGAATATTACAAACCTAACAGCGGCATCAGAGCCAAACCTTTATGCGAATTATTAATTATTTTAAATTGATATATATATATATATATATATATATATATATATATATATATATATATATATATATAGACAGCGGATCCAGTCCGGGAGTCCGGACTGGATCAAAATACGGACCCTATTTTTTTTTTTTTTTTGTAGAACAACTAAAAAAAAAAATTATGGAACTGAAATTTTTCAATAATACAATGTTTTGGGTGTGTTTTTAATACCTACACCAACCAATGTATGTACAGTCTGCCCAGACTGTACAGACATATTTTGTTATAGGCATCCAAATCACGCCAAAAACACTGTATAATATAAAAATTCCAATTCCATAAATTTTTTTTTTTAGTTGTTTCAAAAAAAAGCAAAAAAAAAAAAAGATCCGGATTTTAACAAAATCCGGGAGTCCGGACCTGATCCGGACTATATATATATATATATATATTGATATTGATATGTGTTTAGAATATTTTAATTGGGCATAATTTTGTTGTATAAAATTTATTTTTTAAAAAATCCGAAAATTAATGTGACGTTGATTGATTCCGTTTTGGTTTCTATATATATAGATTACTGATGTATTTTTCCAAACGTTGGTCCTACACATGCTTTTGTTAAATTGTGAATTGATTGTTAACTTTTAATAGGGGTTTAACTTGGTTATATATATATATATATATATATATATATATATATATATATATATATATATATATATATTAATCTTAATAATTTTATAATTAAAATAAAAGTTTATTTTAATCTTAAAATAAAAAGTTTATTTTAATTTTAAAATTGAATTTCATGCTAATTAATTAGAATTGGAATTGGATTCCATGCTAACTAATTGGAGTTGAAATTGAATTTCATGTTTCCTTAAATGAAGGAGTTTATTTAGATATGAAATAAAATTTCATATTATTCAAAATAAAGGAGTTTATTTGTGAATAGAAAAGAGAATTCGTGTTTCCTTTAAATAAAGGAGTTATTTTTTTTATTTTCTTGGAATTGAATTCCATAATTAATTAAAATAAATAAGTTTATTTTGATCAAATAATTTGATTAAAATAAAATAATTTATTTTATTCAAAATTGGATAAATTAAAATAAAAGAAGTTTATTTTAATTTAAATTTGGATTAAAATAATGGAGTTTATTTTAATTCAAAATTAGATTTTATACTAACTAAATTTGCCCATTAAATGATATCAATATATATATATATATATATATGGAATGTTTATTATTCATGAGATGAATGATATTTATTGATGCATATGGTGATGTGTATGATAATAAATGAAATTAATTATGGACTATTGGTCAATGTGATTGAATTTTATTTTAGTTGGATGCATGAATGTATGGGTTTTATTAAATGGGGTCTGCGTACCTCGTCTTCTTTAATTTTTCTTAACATAAATTCTATCTACCTCCTATGTATTTCCCCTTAACTGCTGATCAATGTTTCTATTTATTTTAAATAATTTTGTAATAGGAATAATTATAATTAATTTTGAAGAATTGGAGATTAAGGAACAAGGAGAGCTTGAAGACCCGTTTGTAATGGAGCCCGAATTTAAATGTAATAGTTATATTTAAATATTAATTCTTTCACCCCTAGGTTTGACCTTTTGGTTCACTTGGTGGCTCTATTGAACCAAACTAGAATAAAAGTCCATAATCAATCCGGGTAGAATATAGTATTCTATATGTGCATGCTTATACTATATATATTATATATTATGCAAACATGTTTCGCATGTTAATTAATATGACACGTATTTTATATATGGGATTCCATCCACAACAACCGGTTGTTGGGAGCAACCTATTTTTTTCCAGCCGCTACAGCTTGTAGCGGCTTATAAAAAAAAATATTTTTAAGTGGCCGGTACAAGCTGTAGCGGCTGGGAAAAAGGGGTTGCTCCCCAACAACCGGTTACTGTGGATGGAGACCCTTTATATATATATATATATATATATATATATATATATATATATATATGTGTGTGTGTGTGTGTGTGTGTGTGTGTGTGTGTGTGTGTGTGTGTGTGTGTGTGTGTGTGTGTGTGCGCTAAACAAGATGAGACAAATTAATAACAAACCCCTCAAATTTTTTATATTAAGTCCTAAGCGTTCAAAGATATTTGGAATATTGAACGTAGCCTTCTAGCATGATAAAAATAATATAGTATCAATTAACTATTATAAGTTTGTTGTGTCACCACAAGGCTTATCTTAATTCTTTGAGATGTTAATTTTATCACATTTGATGCTTATAAAGAAAATTGAACAATGTTGTTTTATTGTGTCACCACAAGGACAATATTTTTTTTTTGAATATATGGAGTTCTAGGTTGTACTTAACTTAGATAATTTTTATTCGGATGTGCCACCACTTGATCAAAATAATCTAAGAGGCAAAATACAAGGAGTTGCATAGTTGATGTAATTGACAAGAGTTGTCTACCTATTTATTTATATATAATTTGTTGTGTCACCACAAGGCTATATACATTTGAAATGGGATCCTTATTCTCACTAGCATATCTTCAATTAGATATTGCCGAACTATATATATTGAGGGTAATATAGTTTGATGAAAATAGTAGGAGATACCAATTTAAAACAAGACCTAATTTATTTTGATAATTAATAAAAGAATGTATGCTAAAAAGTTGTTAATTACAAATTCATTTACAAAATTTTACAATGTTTAAATTACTATCACTGCGAAGCATATTAGATGTTATTTAACCGTACTGAATTAAACGGTCTAGTTAAGGAGTTTGAGAATAGTTCTCACAGCTGGAAAGCTAACTTATGTCCTTAATACGCCTATCCCTGTAATTGTTGCAAACAATGCCTCTAAGGAAGATTGCTACTTTTAAAAAGTAACAAGATGATGCACAATGGGCTCAATGCATCATGTTCGCATCCATGAGTAACGAGCTTCAGCGTCAGCATAAAACTATGGATGCTCTTACTATATTTCTGCACATCAGGTAGTTGATGGTGGGGAAAGTAGGACTGATAGATATTAGATATCTAAGGAGCTCTTCCGATCTAGAATTACCAATGGCACTATAGTACAGACAAAAGTCCTTTATATTATCAATTTGATTGAACAATTAGGACAACGGGTTTTGTCATGGATGGAGAGTTGAGCCAATATTTGATCTTGAACTCACTCCCGGACTCCTTTCACAATTGTTGTGAATTTTTCATATGAACAAGCTAGATATCAGCCTCGTTGATTTTCTTAACATGTTAAAAAATGTTGAGAGTCACTTTCCAACCAAGAAAGACCATGTCTTACTAGTAGGGGCCAAAGGATCTTCTGAAAAGAAGAACGATTCAAAGAAGATAAATAAAAAGGCAAAAACAAAGGATAATAAGAACAAAACTGATACAGATAGCAAAGGAGTTTGCTTCCACAACAATAATCCTGGACACTGGAAAGAAACTGCGAGAAGCATCTTGTAGAGGCTAACCAAAGAAGCTTGGTGAAGTTTCGATTACAAATATAAATTTTTTCATGATTTAAAATAAGTTTTTCTTTAAGTCAAGGTTCTACTTGGGTATTGGATACCGACTTTAGTTATCATAAATATAGATTTATGAAGGGACCAAACAGAAGTAGAAAGCTAAACAAATATAAGTAATCCTATGTGTGAGAAATGAAGCAAAGGTTGCCACATTAGCCATAGAAACTTATAGTTTAGCAATGCCTGCGTGCAAATCTATTAAGTTAATAAATTGTTATTGTATTCCAGTTCTTGTTAGAAACATTATTTCTATTTTATTGTTGGACAATAAAATTTTTGGTATTATAATTAAGAACAATTGTTGTTCTATTTATAATAATAACATTTTGTATAGAACTAAAATATTACTTAATGGATTTTGTGTACTTGACTTATGTAAAAATTATTTTACAAATTGAACAAACTAGTATAAGAAAAAGGAGATGATCAGTCAAAAAGTTGAATGTGTGTATTTGCTGAAATACAATTGTGAATTATTTGAAAGGTTCAAAGAATTCAGAAATGAAATAAATTGGCAAAGTATTAGGATTCTTTGATCGGATCAAGGATGGAATACTTGTGCAATGAGTTTCTAGATCATCTCAAATGATTTTCTCATAATGGACGCTTCCTGATACGCAATAATTGATTGATGTAACTGAAAGGAAAAATCATACCTTGTTGGACATGGTGCATCCATAATGATTTTACCAACATTACAATATCCCTCTGGGGTCATGCCCTAGAAATGGTTGCATATTTATGAAAAGGTAACCTTAAAAGTCGGCCACAAGACTCCATAAAAGTTATGAACAGGAAGGATTCCTAATTTTAAGTAAGTTAAGATAAGGATTCCTAATTTTATATAAAAAGATTTTACTATGCAAATACTATGCAGGTATTTTGCAAACACTATGCATAATAAAATATAATATATTCTAATTATTGTCTAATAAAACAAATAATTTTATAAAAGTATTCTGTTTTATATAAAAAGATTTTACTATGTAAACACTATGCAAGCACTATACAAATACTATGCATAATAAAATATAATATATTCTAATTATTGTCTAATAAAACAAATAACTTTATAAAAGTATATTGTTTTATATAAAAAGATTTTACTATGCAAAAAACTATGCATAATAGAATATAATATATTCTATTTATAGTCTAATAAAACAATTAACTTTATAAAAGTATTATGTTTTATATAAAAAGCTTTTCTATTTTATTACATTAATAATACTAATAAAATAAAATTTATATATATATATATATATATAAATATCCGTGACTTCCTAAATAGACACCTCAATATATTTAACAACATTTATCATCATTATTATAATTCACAATATTAATCGACTAGGTCGTTCCCAAGAAAGAGGGGTTTTCCAATAATGATTTCTCCCTATCGGCGCGCAATTAGGTGACCGAACCTCTCCTTGGCAAAACTTCTAGATATCGTTAATATTGCAAATAATAATATTAATAACTCTGTCATCTCAATTATTGATTTAATAATATATAAAATATCGACAATAATTGAATTAAATAACGTGGGATACTATGCAACAATTACTGAAGCAATAATTGAACAAAACTGAGTGACTTCTCACGTAAGCATCAATAATCAATACCGTGTGCTACTATTGTAAGACCCCAACTTATTATTAATGAAATTGAATTTCTTCTATTTATTATTTTGAAATAGTAAGGGTTGATTAAATTAATGTGATTAGTTATGGGTAACATACGCAAATATTTCAAATAAGCAAGTGGTTATAAAATATTTATTCATTGTTGTCAGAGAATATTAGTTTGGTCGTGGAATATTCTTACTATCGGGGAATATTCATACGACAGCGCAGCCTTGTGTGGGTCCATAACGGAAAGCAATTGGATGAACGAAAATGACAAATATAAGTTGTTTATAAATAACGGCGTAGTTGTTACCGTTAATACTGTTGGAATACCCGGTGGTTAAAACACAGTAGCACACGGTATTACACCAATTATTGATTCTTACGTAAGAAGGCACTACTCAATAATTGTTACAGTAATTACTGTTCAATATTTTATTTTCTTGATTTAATAATTGCTACGTTGATATTTTATATTGTTGTTGTTTCAATAATTGTCACTACATAATTTTTTCATTACCAGATTAATAATTTATATTATTTAATATTAGATAACATTATTGGCAATGTCTAGAAATTTCTGTCTAAGGAGAGGTTTGGTCACCTAATTGCGCGCCAGTAAGGAGAAATCCTTATTGGAAAGCCCCCTCTTTCCTAGGAACGGCCTAGTTGCCAGTATTGTGATTCTGTAATATTATTTGTGAATAATTAATTATTGATTTATATGATAAGAAAAATATTCATTTTATATGGATATAGATGGAGAAAATTTTAAAGTGACAATTGTTGAAAATTTGATATCTTTTCTGATAAATAATTCATTTAAATATATTATTATATTTTAATAATATAATAATGGTGATATTTCTTTACAATGAATGTGGGATATATGAGTATATGAGGAGGAAGAGTAATTTTGTTACTAAAAATATTTAAAACATGTTAAACATGTTTGTGGGCCCATTTCTTGATTGAAATTTGATTATAACCTGTAAAATCGCCCATTTGTGAATTTCGGTCAACTTCTGTTTGGAATTTGGAAAACCTTTCTTCTATAAAGTTGTAGAGAATTAAATTTCCTATGGAATGGACATAAGATTCAAGTTTTTCTGATAAAAGGGCTATTTATTATGAATTATTGAAGCTTCGAAGTTCTGAAATAATTGTTTTTTGGAAGTTTTAATTGTTTTATTTAAGAAAAAGGTTTTTTTACACTTTGGTGGGCCCCACTTGCACATGTTAGTGGCTGAATTTAGATCTTCAAAAGTGGGCGTAAGAAAATTTAATAAATATTATTATTTTATTAAATTTTATGCTTTGGTGTTCTAATCATTTTCCTATAAATAGGGTGCTTAGGTTAGAATTGAAAATCACACCAGAAACTGAAGTTTTCTCTCTCTATATTATCGAGCGTATTCTTGTGAGTATTTTGAAGCTTTGAGTGTTGCTATACGGTGCAAGTTCCTTCAGTGTTATATCTGATATTCCAGCCAAAAGTACTATTCTTTTAGAGGTAAGGGATGTTATATTTTTTTTAAAATGATATTATTTCTTCTAATATCATTATGCCGGAATGTTGGTAAGATTTTTCTTGTGAAATTCTTGTCTTTTAGTGACGGGGTTACTATTCATGTATACGGCACTATTCACGTATACGACACTATTCACGAATATGGCACTATTCACAGAAAAATCAAATTTTTGTTTTTCATCCAAAATATCTATTATGGATACTAGCTTTGATTGTATCCATGTTTTGATCATTCTTGAATTTTACTTCACTATGATTATTTACGAAGTATTTTTGAACTCGGATTGTTTAAAGTACGAATCCTTAATATTTGTTCTTTTGTTTCACTGGATTCATTTTCTTTAAAATATTTTTTTCATCATCTTCAGTCCTAAATGATGATATTACTGAATATCTTTGGTCTGTAGTGCAAAGATGGTTGATTTTCTTATGAATATCTTTGGCCGTAGTGCAAAGATGTGCAGGTGTTGAGATGAATATGACCAACTGATGAATATCTTTGGCCTGTAGTGCAAAGATGAATATTTGATTTAATATGTATATTAATTGATGTTATAGGGATAAAATATTGATGATGGACTTTTAAATTCATAGATAATAGTAAATTTCATTCTCTACGTAACTCTTCTATGAATTATTATTTCCGCTGCGAATATTGATCTGAAATTTTTTGTCTATTGTATTTTATCAATTTTTTTCCTGTTGAAGACTAACGATAATTTGTTCTATATTATCTTAGTCATAATATTTTTTATTGGGCTAGTTGAGCTCACATTTTTCCTTTTTATTCCATTTTTCTTCTCAAGAAGCGAGAATGTAGCGAGTTCTAGTTGGGGTGTGGAATGATGGTTCTAGAAAGTTGTTTTAGTAGTTCTCACTATTTTTGTAAAATAATGTACCAATAATTATAGTGAGGACTTATTTGGGTGTGAATATTGTCTAGATGGCAATATTTGTATTTAAACTAACAGTTTTTATGTTGTATTAATAAAGTTGTAGTTGTTTCTGTACCATGTTATTGACGACTCAAAATGGGTGATGTATACCTATTTTGGGGGTGTCACAACTATGCAACCACGCGTATTACTGTACTTTTACTACCGAGTAGTTCAACAGTTTTAACGGTAAAACTTAATTCCGCCGTTATTTTCATAAAAATATTTTTTGTCATTTTTTCAATCCGACAATATTTCCGTTGTGGGGTCCACCAATGATTATACCGTCGTACGGATATTCCTCGACAAAAAGAATATCTCCCGACCAATCGAATGTTATATAACAACTTGCATACATTTCAAAATTTATAAATATTACCCACAACTATAACATTATCTCAAATCCACACCATAATTCAAAAAAATTATTTCGAGAAAATTAAATCTTTATTCGTAAAATTTGGGGTTTTACAATCTCCCCTCCTTATGAAATTTTTCCCTCAAAATTTATGTACGTACCTGGTATGCCGAACAGATGAGGATACCTCGTCAGATTCTAACTCTTGAGGTATAACCTTTGAATGTCGAATATGATCCTTCTTATCCAAGATTTTAACACGTATCTCCTCATACGTTAAATCTTCTGCTATCTCGTCTAGTTTCAATTAAATAATGTGGTTCGGTTCGTTGACATATTTACGTAACATCGATACGTGAAAAATGTTATGAACACGCGACATATTTAGCAGTAAAACGAGTCTATAGGCCACAGTTCCTACTCGACCAAGGATTTCAAATGGGCCAATAAAATTGAGGGTTGAGATTTCCTCTCTTAGTCGATTCTTGATTCTACAATAACGCCCTCTTGAACCTTCTTCTTCACATTCATCAGCTTCAGGTGCGTAGTTTGAGCTGCTTTAACTTTATCGATTAAAGTCGATTCTACTCGTATATTTGATATCACCACGTGGGTCCTTAGAGTCTTTAACTCTATCTTCATCCTTTGTAAGTTATACGAAATAGGTTTTTGTGTTAATAACATCGCACTCGTAAACGCATACGATCTTCTACTCAATGCGTCAGCTACCACATTCGCCCTTCCACGATGATATTGAATGATATGATCGTAATCTTCAAAAGCTCGAGCCAATGTCTTTGGCACATTATACGTTCGTTTTAGTTGAAGAAATATTTGAGGGTTTTAGAAATGGGTTTTGTATTGGGGTCAATACAAATTCGATTTCACGCTCTAGGGAAATACGTCAAGAAATTTATTAACGATAGAAATATCATCCAAAATTGTGACCCTCATCCAAGACTTGGATAGCACGTCACATTGATACCTATCAACTTGCCACCATCATTCACAGCGTTCCCTACGGAAAGTTCAGGTTTAGTGCATTCCACACAAAGAAGTTACCAGCGAAAGGCTCGGGGCTCTTTACTTATGGCTTGATATAACAGTGATTAACTTTAGTGGTTTGGTTGCTTGAATTCGCATAACTGGTTGGTTAGGAATATAAAAGCTAATAACCTTACGAAAAGCATGATGAGTAGTTAACCAATCGATTCCTAAAATTGCATCAAAGGCAAGTATTTTCAAAGAGATAAGATCGACAGGTAACGTGAAAGTGTCGATTTGAATCAAACAAGATTTATAAACAGTGGAGGTAATGAAGGTTTTTACTAACGAAGTTTCAACCAATAAGTTAAAGTCTAACTTCTCTGGAGTCAAATTTAAACGTTGAATGCAAGCAAGAGAGATAAAAGAATGGGTAGAACCGGTATCTAATAAGGTATAGACTTCATAAAAATTTATAATTAACTAATCAGTGCTAACTTCGTTCGGGTTACTCACTTTTTGAGAAGTCACAAAAAATGCTCTTCTTGAAACCACCGACTTTGTTTTGTCCGTATCCGCCTTTGGTGCCACTGTCCCAACTGGACTTGACTTCACTACACGACAGAATCGAGCTAGGTGACCTTCTCTTCCACAATTGAAACACGCTTTGGGTTGCTGCATACAGTTTGGACGGATGTGTCCCTCCTGTCCGCATTTGAAACATACGACTGGTGGTCGTTCTTCTTCCTTTGAAACGGGTGTTGGTGTTGCTGTCTTTCTATCATTATTGAACATTCTCTTCTTGAAGTTTCTACTCCTATTATCTTGGCCATGATTACCACCGAAGTGGTTACAATTCTTGGCATGCTAATTTCCCCCACAATGGTTATCATTGTTCCGATGGTCGTTGCCACCGGTATGATTACTATTGTGTTATTGGTCGTTGCCTTTTGGTTGTGTTGACTCATTATCGCGCTCCAATAACTGAGCCCTATTCACAACATCTGAATATAAACAAAGTTTGTGAGAAATGAGGTATTGACGTATATCGGGTTTCAAACCTCTTAGAAACATTCACGTCATTCACTTCTCATTATCGACCAAATGGGATGCAAATCGGGATAACTCCGCAAACTTAGCCTCGTACTGCGATACGGTCATATTATTTTGCTCCATTGCTTATCTCAACATTTTCAGATGCCATTTTCAAACACTGTCACAAAACAAGGGTTAATTGACATATCACATATTATCCCTATACTCTGACCGATCAATTAAATACCAAATAAACTTTGGTAGGTCATACTAGCGAAAGAATTCCCCGTCTCTCCCCTCCTAGTTCTTGCCTCACATCTCAACCAGGGATCATATCTTTAAGCTTTGATACCAACTGTGATGCCCCCAAAATAGGTATATATCACCTATTCTGAGTCGCCAAATACATAGTACAAAATATAAATACAACTTAATAATACAGTTGTCGTGTAAAATATGACAAAACATAAATTGAGAGTTTTAATAAGAATATTGTCATCTAGACAATATCCACACTCAAAAGAGTCCTCATTACATTTATTGTGACGCCCCCAAAATAGGTATACATCACCCATTTTGAGTCGTCAATAACACGGTATAAAAATAACTACAACTTTATTAATACAACATAAAAACTATGAGTTTAAATACAAATATTGCCATCTAGACAATATTCACACCCAAATAAGTCCTCCCTACAATTATTGGTACATTATTTTACAAAAATGGTGAGGACTACTAAAACAACTTTCTAGAACCATCATTCCACACCCCGACTAGAACTCGCTACATTCTCGCCTCTTGAGAAGAAAAATGGAACAAAAAGGAAAAGGGTGAGCTCAACTAGCCCAATAAAAAATATTATGACTAAGATAATATAGAAAAAATTATCGTTAGTCTTCAACAGGAAAAAATCTGATAAAATACAATAGACAACAAATTTCAGATCAATATTCGTAGCGGAAATAATAATTCATAGAAGAGTTATGTGGAGAATGAAATCTACTATTATCTATGAATTTAAAAGTCCATCATCAATATTTTATCCCTATAACATCAATCAATATACATCTTGAATCAAATATTCATCTTTGCACTACAGGCCAAAGATATTCATCAGTTGGTCATGTTCATCTCAACACCTGCACATCTTTGCACTACGGCCAAAGATATTCATAAGAAAATCAACCATCTTTTCACTACTGACCAAAGATATTCAGTAATATCATCATTTCGAACTGAGCATGATGAAAAAAAATATTTTAAAGAAAACGAATCCAATGAAACAAAAGAACAAATATTAAGGATTCGTACTTTAAACAATAAAATATACTTCGTAAATAATCATAGTAAAGTAAAATTTAAGAATGATCAAAATATGGATACAATCAAAGCTAGTATCCATAATAAATATTTTGGACGAAAAATAAAATTTTAATTTTTTCTGTGAATAGTTTCGTATTCGTGAATAGTGCCGTATACGTGAATAGTAATCCCGACACTAAAAGGCAAGAATTTCACAAGAAAAATCTTACCAATATTCCGAAATAATGATATTAGAAGAAATAATATCATTTAAAAAAATATAACATCTCTTACCTTGAAAAGAATAGTACTTCTGGCTGGAATATCAGATATAACGCTGAAGGAACTTGCACCGTATAGCAACACTCAAAGTATCAAAATACTCACAAGAATACGCTCGATAATATAGAGAGAGAAAACTTTAATTTCTGGTGTGATTTTTAATTCTAACCTAAGCACCCTATTTATAGGAAAATGATTAGAACACCAAAGTAGAAAATTTAATAAAATAATAATATTTATTAAATTTTCCTACGCCCACTTTTGAAGATCTGAATTCAACGATTAACATGTGAAAGTGGGGCCCACCAAAGTGTAAAAAAATATTTTTCTTAAATAAAACAATTAAAACTTCCAAAAATTAATTATTCTAGAACTTCGGAGCTTCAATAATTCATAATAAATAGGTCTTTTATCAGAGAAATTTGAATCTTATGTCCATTCCATAGGAAATTTAATTCTCGACAACTTTGCAGAAGAAAGTTTTTCCAAATTCCAAACAGAAGTTGACCGAAATCCACAAACGGGCGATTTTAAAAGCTATAATCAAATTTCAGTCAAGAAATGGGCCCACAAACATGTTTAACATGTTTTAAATATTTTTAGTAACAAAAATACTCCTCCTCATATACTTATATATCTCACATTCATTGTAAAGAAATATCACCATTATTATATTATTAAAATATAATAATATATTTAAATGAATTATTTATCAGAAAAGATAAAATATCAATTTTTTAACAATTGTCACTTTAAAATTTTTTTTGTCTATATCCACATAAAATGAATATTTTCCTTATCATATAAATCAATTATTAATTATTCACAAATAATATTACAGAATCACAATACTGGCAACTAGGCCGTTCCTAGGAAAGAGGAGGCTTTCTAATAAGGATTTCTCCTTATTGGCGCGCAATTAGGTGACCAAACCTCTCCTTAGATAGAACTTTCTAGACATTGCCAATAAAGTTATCTAATATTAAATAATATAAATTATTAATCTGATAATGAAAAATATTGTGTAGTGACAATTATTGAAACAATAACAATATAAAATATCAACGTAATAATTATTGAATCAATAAAATAAAATATTGAACAGTAATTACTGTAACAATTATTGAGTAGTGCCTTCTTACGTAAGAATCAATAATTGGTGCAATACCGTGTGCTACTGTGTTTTAACCACCGGGTATTCCAACAGTATTAACAGTAACAACTACGACGTTATTTATAAACAACTTATATTTGTCATTTTTCTCCATCCAATCGTTTTCCATAATGGGGCCCACACAAGGCTGCGCCGTCGTACGAATATTCCCCGACAGTAAGAATATTCCACGACCAAACTAATATTCCCCGACAACAACGAATATTATATAACCACTTGCTTATTTAAAATATTTGCGCATTTTACCCATTACTAACCACATTAATTTAATCAACCCTTACTATTTCAAAATAATAAATAGAGGAAATTCAATTTCATTAATAATAAGTTGGGGTCTTACAACCTCCCCTCCTTATGAAATTTTGTCCTTAAAATTGACGTACATACCTGGCGTTTCGAAAAGGTGAGGATACCTCGCTTTCATTTTCGTTTCCAACTACCAGGTCATTTCCTCTATAGCATGGTTCCTCCAAAAAAATTTGACTTGCGGTATGACCTTTGTGCGTAGGACATGCTCTTTCCTACTCGGTCAAGAATCTGAAATGGACCAATAAATCATGGATTGAGCTTTTCTCTCTTCCCAAATATTGTAACTCCCTTCCATGGAGCCACACGCAACAATACATGATCCCCAATACTAAATCCCACATCCTTTCGATGAAGATCCGCATAACTCTTTTGTCAATCCTGTGCTGTTTGTATACGTTGTCGAATCATTTGGATCTTTTCTGTAGTCATACGTACCAACTCTGGTCCCAACAATGTTGTTTCACCCACCTCATCCCAACATACTGGAGAGCGACACTTTCATCCATATAATGCTTCGAATGGAGCCACACCTATACTTGCCTGATAACTGTTATTATAGGAGAATTTCACTAATGGTAAATACTTATCCCAACTCCCTTTGAAATCTAAGACACAGAGTCTTAATAGATCTTCAAGATTTTGAATAGTCCTCTCTAATTGTCCGTCCGTTTGAGGATGGTATGCCGAACTGAATCGTAAATCCGTGCCCATAGCTTTTTGCAAGCTAACCCAAAATCGTGAAGTGAATATTCGATCATGATCCGAAACTATGGATACTAGCATGCCATGCAATCTCACAATCTCATTTACACACATATGAATAAGACATTCAAGGGAATAAGTCTCCCGTATTGGCAAGAAATGAGCAGACTTGGTTAATCTATCAACAATAACCCAAATAGCATTTATGCCCTGAGAAACCGTGGGAAGACCCGTAACGAAATCCATGGTAATGTGTTCCCACTTCCATTTCGAAATCTCAAGTGGTTGCAATGGACCCTTAGGCACTTGATGCTCCGCCTTTACACGTTGACAGTTAAACACCTCGAGATAAACTTTGCAATCTCTCTCTTCATATTGTTCCACCAAAATGTATGTCGAAGATCACGATACATTTTGGTACTTCCAGGATGGATTACAAATGGTGTATTGTGTGCTTACATCATGATCTTGTACTACAAATCAGAGTCATTAGGAACACAAAGTCTGGAGGTAAGCACACTAGCGAAGGTTTTACTCGTCTCTCCCCTCCGAGTTCTATTCCCCGATCTCTGCCAGAGATCATATCCCTAAGCTCTGATACCAACTGTGACGCCCCCAAAATAAGTATACATCACCCATTTTGAGTCGTTAACAACATGGTACAGAAATAACTACAACTATATTAATACAACATAAAAACTATGAGTTTAAATACAAATATTGACATCTAGATAATATTCACACCCAAATAAGTCATCATTACAATTATTGGTACATTATTTTACAAAAATGGTGATGACTACTAAAACAACTCTCTAGAACCATCATTCCACACCCCGACTAGAACTCGCTACATTCTCGCCTCCAGAGAAAAAAATGGGACAAAAAGGAAAAGGGTGAGCTCAACTAGCCCAGTAAAGAATATTATGACTAAGATAATATAGAACAAATTATCGTTAGTCTTCAACAGGGAAAAATCTGATAAAATACAATAAACAATAAATTTCAGATCAATATTCGTAGCGGAAATAATAATTCATAGATGAGATATGTAGAGAATGAAATCTACAATTGTCTATGAATTTAAAAGTCTATCATCAATATTTTATCCGTGTAACATCAATCAATATTCATCTTGAATCAAATATTCATCTTTGCACTACAGGCCAAAGATATTCATCAGTTGGTCATGTTCATCTCAACACCTGTTCATCTTTGCACTACGGGCCAAAGATATTCATCAGAAAATCATTAAACTTTGTACTACAGGCCAAAGATATTCAGTAATATCATCATTTAGGACTGAGGATGATGAAAAATATTTTAAAGAAAAAGAATCCAATGAAACAAAAGAACAAATATTAAGGATTCTTACTTTAAACAATCTGAGTTCAAAAATACTTTATAAATAATCATAGTGAAGTAAAATTCAAGAATGATCAAAACATGGATACAATCAAAGCTAGTATCCATAATCGATATTTTAGAGAAAAAAATTAAAATTTAATTTTTCTGTGAATTGTGTCGTATTTGTGAATAATGACCTATACGTGAATAGTGTTGTATACGTGAATAGTAACCCTGACACTAAAAGGCAAGAATTTCACATGAAAAATCTTACCAATAATCCGGCATAATGATATTAGAAGAAATAATATCATTTTTTTAAAAAAAATAACATCCCTTACCTCGAAAAGAATAGTACTTCTGGCTGGAATATCAGATATAACGCTGAAGGAATTTGCAACGTATAGCAACACTCATAGTGTCAAAATACTCACAAGAATACGCTCGATAATATATAGAGAGAAAACTTCAGTTTCTGGTGTGACTTTCAATTCTAACCTAATCACCCTATTTATAGTAACTGTGACGCCCCCAAATCCGAGTATCTTCCAACACGACTGATGGTGCTACACGATACTCATAACTGTACATTCATTCTATTGAAATGACATCAAAATGTGTGTATCAACGATATTCTTATTACATTAATAATATTACATCTCGTTTTCAGGTTCTAAAACCATTACATTCTTTGTTCATCATTTTATAATATATACAACTTACTAGTTTATTACAAGGTAAACTAATCATTCAGCTTCATCTTGCTTCTATCCTTGTCAGATCCCTCGGTTCATTCGGTCTTAGCTGCATTCATTTGATTCAAGCAATAGTGAGCATAACAAGCTCAGCAAGTACAACAATTTCTTTTAAATAACAAGCTTGAAATATAAGAATCGTATATCTTCAGTGACTGAACAATAGTTAGGAAGTACTACCGATAATTCAAAATAGCACTTCTTTTCATTCAAAACGTTTTACAACAATAATATTAAGTAGAATATCAACTATGGCTCAAGACTATGAGCAGTTCAGAATTTCTTTTGAAAAGGACAACCCGGCACTTAGTCCGTAAGTCTGGCATATCTTACGAGCACTTCTGGGTGATCAGCCTATAGTACTCTATGTTGATCAACACTACATCCATTAAACGAATGTATGTTTAAGTTTTGGCAACCTCGCGTGCCCATCGAATAATCGATGAAAAATACATTTGTTTATTCATACTCAGGATTACCTTGAATCTGTACCAAACAATTGGCGTAGGATATCGTTAACAATTCTATATTTGAAAGACTTGTAAATAAATCAATCAACTCTTCAAGATTAGTCTAACCGAGATAAAATTGGCATCGACCCTTTAGTAAAATAGTTCATCCATCCCATAGCATGAATTACAGAAAACTTGGCTAACACGAAGGTTAGACAAGCGTTTAAGAAAAACTTGTCTTCAGCGTCTAATAACTTTTCCTCTCAGTCTTTACGATCTCTACAATACATAACCACATAACATACTACATTAGGTCATGAATGAACATACATGGGTTTTAATGAATCTTACCCTTCATCTCAATCTAATCATATATTAGATTTGTTACTATTGGTTCCGGCTTGCCATTATATTTTACATTATTCTTACCAACTTCTTTCTCTTCTATATCTTATGTAGATTTACTTCATTAATCCAACTCGTTTCGAGTTAATCATCATTCCTCATGGCTTACTAACATCCTTACGTTATTAATCGAAACTCGATCGTCTTTTTTTAAGTACACTTCATTGAATACCATTTACGTTCACGTATTACTTAACAACTTTTAGTTGAAACTCTTAATGTTATAGGCCTTATCATTGTTGAATACGGTTCACGTTCCTTATATTTTACATTCGTCGTTTAACTACTCATTAAACAACATTAAATTCCTAAAGTCATCACTATAACAGTGATTTAGGAAAGGTCTTATCATTATTCATTAAGTAATTACATAATCCATACTAGTATTGCAAACCATTGGATTCATAATCAACTTGGTCAACAAATTTCTACAGTCGGCTTAGCACATTACGTTGTTCTCATTACATTTCATCTTCAATTGATTATTAACCTTTAATCATCATACATTAAGTGTCTATAAATGTTTTAACAATGTTATATTAACACCTTATTTCATTACTAATGAGTTATCTTTCCTTCTATACTTGTAAACATTCTTTTCTGTCAAAACTCTGGGACTGGCGCCGCGGTGCCACACTTAGCTCTTCATCTCACACCGCGGCGCGAGTTAGCAGTATGCCCTGACACTGTTACGGTGATGCGGTGCCAACTCTGTGCCTCAGCTAGTTTGCAAAATTTGAAAATTTTACGAAACTCCCGGACTCATAACTTCTTCGTTATAAGTCCGAATTGGCTTGTTCAAAAGCCTAGGGTTCACAAATTACATACTCTATGCGTTCATGCAAGATTTTTATCTATTTGACTTCGTTTGCTAAAATTTCACCTATTAGTTCATTTTAACGAAAATGATAAACGTTCGTGAACGTTCAACGCTCGTTTCTTCGTTCTAAGTCGGAATTCGGTCATTTTCGAGTCCACAACTCTATAATGCCAAATATGGCTTTTCTCTATTGAAAACCAATGTTTCCAAGCTCAAACACAAAATACGACTTCTATTCTGAGAATTTCACGAATTAGACGCTTAACGTCCAATCGTGTGAATTCCGGCATAACTTCTTTACTAACGATTTGATCATTGTTATAAATGGATTCTAACCATCATATAAACATTTCAAACTATTTATTACATTAAGTTATTTTCAAATTAGATTTTGACTTATTCTTCATAAATTCATGGCTTATCAACTTATAACTTTCATGATTTCATTTACTTATGACTTATTATTGATTTAAGTCCTTTACTCAATGTTCTCATACCATATCCAACATACTAACATCTTGACATACATATTTCATTAACTTATTGACATGATAAGTTATTACTTGTTATCCATTAGTCTATAACTTGTAAAAGTATGAACTACTTATGAATTCACTTTGCATGACTTATCATAGCTTAAATCTTTTAACCATCATCCTTACTTCTTATTATCATATAATCTTATTAAAGTAAACATATCAGAAGTTCATCTAATTTCCTTATGAGTTCACAACTTAATTAAGTTTGAATTACTTATTCATGATTTATACGGCTTATTAAGACTTAAGTTCTTTGATTACTCATTCCTAACATTCCTTAGCATACAAGTTCTACCACTACCCATCTCCCTACCAATGGAAGAGAAAGAGATTCATGGTTTAAGTTCTTACCCTTGAATATCACTTGACTAAGCTTTAATCTCCTTCTTGGTTCTTGAAATTCTCATAATGGTAGTTTGACTTATAAGTGCTTATTCTCTCTAACCAATAAGTTGCTTAACTTGAGAGGAGTTGGGAGAAATTTTAATTAAGCAATCAAATGAATTGAGAGCTCTCTATTTATAGGCAATCCAAAGTGAGGGTATTATGGACATTAGGACATCCCACCTCCTTAACTAACCTCCTCAACTTCACCTCCTTACTATTCATAACCTTGGCTCTAAGTTAAATTGCTAGCCACTTCCCTTTCTTGCTCATCACAACACTTGATCACCGCACAAAGTTCTTGCTCATCAAGTCTACCCACATTAACATGGTTTGCTCCATGTATCCTCCTAACCCAATGGATTCTTACTTTGGGCTTAAGGCTTAATTAACTTAGCTTATTCATTTTGGGCTTGCATTAAGTTACTTTGGGCTTCTTATTAATCAACCACTTGGGCTTACACATTAATTCTTATTGGATCCATTCTTACATTTGGGCCTTACCAATTCTCATTGGACTTTATTGTTATCCTAATTGGACATTACAATTTCCTACACAATTCAACAAATTCAATACCTTTGGTTTAAAGTCTTATAACGTATAATCTACGTATAATTCTCGTATTCCAACTCGTATACTTATTTAATATACGACATTCCATCATTCATATATACTCGTATAATACCTCGTATTCATTACTTCGTACAATACTTACATATAATACAATTATTACTTTAATTCATTAATCGCATTTAAATTCCTTCTCAAAATTCACTTTTCTTAACCGTTAGGTTTTAAGTCTGGAGACGAAAAATTGCGTTTTCCATAACTGAAATATTATTGGATATTCCATCTTGTCTTAGAATTCTATCATTATGTATTTCTCGGAAGTTCAAAAATAATTTCCGAGCAGAAATGCGTGAATAGTATTTTTCAGAAAATTTCTTGGAAAGCTTTTATTTTCATCTTGGAAATTCAAACACTTTAATTCTACCACATAGCCAAAATACTACAGCATTTCGATATGTCTAGGTCATAGAACGACCTTCGAATAGCTTACTCCCATAATTAATTAATTAAATTCATTTAATCCACATAATTAAATTAAAAAAAATTAATTTTCAAAAATCCAAATTTTCTGGGGTGTTACACTCTTCCCCCCTTATAACGATTTTGTCCCGAGAATCACACTAATAATACATACACCATTGAGGAAATATTTTCCTTTATTTTAATCTCAAGCTCCCACAATGCTTCTTCGACATTGTGGTTCTTTCATTTCACCTTCAACGAAGGTATTATCTTTTTCACATAACTGGTCACTTCCTATCAATAATATGAGTTGGAAGTTAAACACTTATTAACACATTACGTTATTACCCTTTCATTAGCTTTTAACTTAGAATTATTTGGAACTCAAATTTCTCATTCAAAACAAGATTATACTTGATCTTCTCTTCATCATGCATCCTCTTCTTCATTCGTTTGCACTCTTCGTTACCTAGTTGTACTTAATTAACTCGTTTCATTATCATGGATTGAGTATACGTTGTGAATAACATTTCAACCTCTTCATTCCATAATTTAGCTTCTAACTCCGTTTTCTCCATTTCCGTTATTAACTCATTCTGAGTTGTTAACATCGATAGCTTTTCCATACCCTTCCTACTTAACGCGTCGGCTTCTACGTTAACTTTCCCGGATTGATATAGCATATCAACGTCGAAATCTCTTATCCATTCTAATTACCTTCTCTACCTCATATTCAACTCCTTTTGTGTGAAGATATATTTCAGACTCATAGAGTCCGTGTATATCTCATACTTCTCACCGTATAAATACTATCTTCAAATTTTCAATTAAAAAACTACAGCTGCCAATTATAGATTATAAGTAGGATAGACCTTCTCATAATCCATTAACTGGCGTGATGCATACCTAATGACTTTTTCATGCTACATAAGCATGCAATCTCGTCATTTATGCGAAACATCGAGATATACTACAAAATTCCCCATATCATCTGATAGAGACAATACAGGTACCTTACTTAACTTCCTTTTTTTTAGTTCCTGAAAACTATTTTTCTCACTTCCCATTTCGACAATACCAACCTGTGACGCTAATTGTACTTTTAATCATAGCACCTCATAAGGGTATCTATCAATTTACCCCCGACTTGCTCAACGCCTCTTACGAAAAATCTAACTACCATAAATTAGTCAACCCAATTGACATAACTAGAAACTTGTCATAACTATAACGAGTTCTGAATGTCATCTTAGGTACCTCCTCCTTCTTTCTTACTTTCTACCAACTATACCCCGTACGCAAATCTATCTTAGAAAAATTCTTTGCCCTCTTCAACTAATCAAATAGATCATCGATCCTGGGCCATGGGTATTCATTCTTAACCGCTAACTTACTCCTATTACAATAGTCGATACACAACCGTAACGACTCATCCTCTTCCTTAACATCCTCCTAACTTGCTTCATCGTTAGACAACACGAGTGTCACGGTATTTTATTACCATAAAATACTACCTTGGGATACTTAGAAAACCGAAGATCCTTACTTTTATTCTAACAATTTATTAAAGTTCTATAGTTAATCAACTTAATCATACCGAGAATTACTTCAAATTCTCTCAACTTTATTGGTACTTATATACCAATACTTGCTTACATTCCTTATTCATGAAGCCATTTCCATGAATATAATCAATGAAAGTTATTCCCTCCTCCTTTACCGTAATGTTTAAAGGTACTTATAATCCCTCTCAGACAGACTCCTAGATGAGTTTTTCCACATGTCTTACACACTTCAATCTTATACTTAGGATCCCCTTGTCCCACTCCAGTATTCCCGGAGTTAAAATTCTTTCTTTCTGGCTTACTATCACTACCACTGGCACTCTTTGCCTTGGTCCCTCCCTCTCCCTTGCTCTTATTCTTCCTCTCTTTGTGGTATTGAGTCAACGCCTCACTATCACCCTTGGCTATAATCACCTTCTCCAGAATGGCCCCATAGGAAACACTTTGGAACACAAAAATCCTACTACAGAGCCAGGGTTTTAGGCCCTGCTCAAACCTACGAGCCTTCCTCTCCTCCACTGCATACTTGTAGGGAAATAATTCTCGAAGAAAACCTTCTTGAACTGTTCCCAAATTACCGTATTTGTTCTAGCCCCATCCAGGTGAACCTCCCACCAAAATTGGCTTTCCCTTCTTATTATGTAAGTCGCAAAAGAAGTCCTTTTTGCCTCACGTACGTTTGTAATAACAAACGCCTTCTCTATTTCCTTTACCCATGTCTGGGCCTCTATGGGGTCCGTTGTTCCTTTGAACTCCGGCGGACCTACGCTTTTAAATTCTTTAAAGGTAGTCATTCTGGCTAACCTAGGTTCGGCGAGTACTCTACCCCCGGTTTAGTTAAATGCAGCTGTTAATAAATTAACGAACTCTTGCGTAGGGTTGTTTTGACCCCTTTGATTTTCATTACGTGGTTCCGCTTCCTGATTACGTTGGCTTCTTCTTGATGGCATTTTCTGATTAAATAAATAAAATTTCATTATTATCTATTTACTTGCTTGGTTATTATTCGCCACATAACAACTCATACCATAACAAAGCATATTATATGAAAACTTCATTATATTCATATGCTTCTTCATAGTCTGAAACTATTTACACTTTACTTCCATAGCCAATGGCTAGTACATTTCTATCCCGTAATTGAACTTCTCAAAAGTTGGGATTTACAAAAAGACTACCCTTTTATACAAAAGAGGGTTTTACATCACTACACACATATTTATAACTCTAGATTTCTAATAATGCATAACAGCATCCTCGTGTTTTTCATTCGCAATCATCGCTACAATATCCCGACTAATAGTATGTCGAGTCTGCCCCCGACTCTATGGGATGACAAGCAACTTTAAGCTTGAAATCCTTATGAGCTCTCTTATGGATCTAAGACATCCGTGCTATCTTCTGATCCTTCTCCCCCAATTCTTTACGAAGCTTATCGGCCTCCTTCTTTTAGTCCCTAGCCTGCTCTGTCATAAGCACCTATCTATCATGTTCTAACTCAAAATTTGCTTCTGCAGACACCTTAGCTTCATGGAGATAATTAATCTCTTCACTCTGATTCTGCACAACTGTACTCAATTGCACATTCCTGTCAAGTACTTCCAGATACAATGCTCTCATTGCATCTAGAGGTATTGACTCTAGTGTATGTAGCACCGTATTAACCGATATTACCTCTATTTCCTCCTCTTCATCGACCATCATATTAAAATATGACGTTATATCCATATCTCCCTCGGAGTAGTCTTCCTCAGAAAAGTACTCCACTGTCTCCGACTCCTCTAGAATCACTAATGGTACCTCCGCCACCGGCATAGGTACAGACTCTACTCTGTTCACAACTTCTTCGCTCATCGCGTGTATATCTCTATACATCAAGCTATCGATCAAAATCCTACCATAACACATATGTTGATTAGTACATAACACACCATAGTATAAGCCCAAATCACATTAAATTTATTTAGGGTTACTTTCCATCTTTTAAATCTTTCAGTACTAAGTTTCCACAATACCTTATTAACTCATTCAACTGAAGTAAAGCTTGAGTTTACTTCCTTCAGTCTTTTCTTTCTTGACGAGGTTATTAGCCTAAGGTTCTCCCCCCTTAAGTTTTATAACCTAATGCTTTGATACCAACCTGTGACGCCCCCAAATCCGGGTATCTTCCAACCCGACAGATGGTGCTACACGGTACTCATAACTGTACATTCATTCTATTGAAACGACATCAAAATGTGTGTATCAACGATATTCTTATTAAATTAATAATATTACATCCCGTTCCCAGGTTCTAAAACCATTACATTCTTTGTTCATCATTTTATAATATATACAACTTACTAGTTTATTACAAGGTAAACTAATCGTTCAGCTTCGTCTTGTTTCTATCCTTGTCAGATCCCTCGGTTCGTTCGGTCCTAGCTGCATTCATATGCTTCAAGCAAGAGTGAGCATAACAAGCTCAGCAAGTACAACAATTTCTTTTAAATAACATGCTTGAAACATAGGAAACGTATATCTTCAGTAACTGAACAATAGTTACGAAGTACTACCGATAATTCAAAATAGCATTTCTTTTCATACAAAACATTTTCCAACAACAATATTCAGTATAATATCAACTAAGGCTCAAAACTATTAGCAGATCATAATTTCTTTTGAAAAGGACAACCTGACACTAAGTCCGTAAGTCCGGCATATCTTACGAGCACTTCTGGGTGATCAGCCCATAGTACTCTATGTTGATCAATACTACATCCATTAAACGTATGTACGTTTAAGTTTTGGTTGCCCATCGAATAATCGATGAAAAATACATTTTTTTATTCATACTCAGGCTTACCTTGAATCCGTACCAAACAATTGGCGTAGGATAGCGTTAACAATTCTATATTTGAAAGACTTGTAAATAAATCAATCAACTCTTCAAGAATAGTCCAGCCGAGATAAAACTGGCATCGACCCTTTAGTAAAATAGTTCATGCATCCCATAGCATGAATCACAGAAAACTTGGCTAACACAAAGGTTAGACAAGCGTTTAAGAAAAACTTGCCTTCAGCGTCTGCTACAGTAAAAATAACTTTTCCTTTCAGTCTTTACGGTCTCTACAATACATAACCACATAACATACTACATTAGGTCATGAATGAACATACATGGTTCCTAATGAATCTTAACCTTCATCTCAATATAATCATATATTAGATTTGTTACTATTGGTTCCGGCTTGGCATTATATTTTACATTATTCTTACCAACTTCTTTCTCTTCTATATCTTATGTAGATTTACTTCATTAATCCAACTCGTTTCTAGTTAATCACCATTCCTCACGGCTTACTAACATCCTTACGTTATTAATCAAAACTCGATCGTCTTTTATTAAGTACACTTTATTGCATACCATTTACGTTCATGTATTACTTAACAACTTTTAGTTGTAACTCTTAATGTTATAGGCCTTATCATTGTTGAATACGGTTCACGTTCCTTATACTTTACGTTCGTCGTTTAACTACTCATTAAATAACATTAAATTCCTAAAGTAATCACTATAACAGTGATTTAGGAAAGGTCTTATCATTATTCATTAAGTAATTACATAATCCATACTGGTATTGCAAACCATTGGATTCATAATCAACCTGGTCAATAAATTTCTACAGTCGGCTTAGCACATTACGTTGTTCTCATTACGTTCATCTTCAATTGATTATTAACCTTTAATCATCATAAATTAAGTGTCTAACAATGTTTTAACAATGTTATATTAACACCTTATTTCATTACTAATGAGTTATCTTTCCTTCTATACTTGTAAACATTCTTGTCTGTCAAAACTTTGGGACTAGCGCCACGGTGCCACACTTAGCTCTTCTTCTTTCACTGCAGCGCGAGTTAGCAGTATGCCCTGACACTATTACAGCGTTGCGGCACTACCATTTGGCCTTGGGTTGGCGCCTCTGTGCCTCAGCTAGTTTGCAAAATTTGAAAATTTTCCGAAACTCCCAGACTCATAACTTCTTCGTTATATGTCCGAATTGGCTCATTCAAAAGCCTACGGTTCACAAATTACATACTCTATGCGTTCATGCAAGAGTTTTATCTATTTGACTTTGTTTTCTAAAATTTCACTTATTAGTTCATTTTAACGAAAACGATAAACGTTCGTGAACATTCAACGCTCATTTCTTCATTCTAAGTCGGAATCCGGTCATTTTCGATTCCACAACTCTATAATGCCAAATATGGCTAATCTACATTGAAAACCAATGTTTCCAAGCTCAAATACAAGATACGACTTCTATTCCGAGAATTTCACAAATTCGACACTTAACGTCCAATCGTGTGAATTCTGGCATAACTTCTTTACTAACGATTTGATCATTATTCTAAATGGATTCTAACCATCATATAAACATTTCAAACTACTTAGTACATTAATTTATTTTCAAATTATATTTTAACTTATTCTTCATAAGTTCATGGCTTATCAACTTATAACTTTCATGATTTCATTTACTTATGACTTATTATTGATTTAAGTCCTTTACTCAATGTTATCATATCATATCCAACATACTAACATCTTCATATCCATACTTCATTAACTTATTGACATGATAAGTTATTACTTGTTATTCATTAGTCTATAACTTGTAAAAGTATGAACTACTTATGAATTCACTTTGCATGACTTATCATAGCTTAAATCTTTTAACCATCATCCTTACTTCTTATTATAATACAATCTTATTAAAGTAAACATATACGAAGTGTAAGACCCCAACTTATTATAAATAAAATTAAATTTCCTCTATTTATTATTTTGAAATAGTAAGGGTTGATTTGATTAATGTGGTTAGCTATGGGTAAAATGCGCAAATATTTCAAATATGCAAGCGGTTATAAAATATTCATTTTTATCGGAGAATATTCGTTTGGTCGTGGAATATTCTTACTGTCGGGGAATATTCGTACAACGGCGCAGCCTTGTGTGGACCCCATAACGGAAAGAGGTTGGATGAAGAAAACGACAAGTATAAGTTGTTTATAAATAACGGTGTAGTTGTTACCGTTAATACTGTTGGAATACCCGGTGGTTAAAACACAGTAGCACACAATATTGCACCAATTATTGATTCTTACGTAGGAAGGCATTACTCAATAATTGTTACAGTAGTTACTGTTTAATATTTTATTGATTCAATAATTGCTACATTGATATTTTATATTATTGTTGTTTCAATAATTGTCACTACACAGTATTTTCATTATTAGATCAATAATTCATATTATTTGAATAATATTATTAGATAACATTATTGACAATGTCTAAAAAGTTCTGTCTAAGGAGAGGTTTGGTCACCTAATTGCGCGCTAGTAAAGAGAAATCTTTATTGGAAAGCCCCCTCTTTCCTGGGAACTGTCTAGTTGTCAGTATTGTAATTCTGTAATATTATTTTTGAATAATTAATTATTGATTTATATGATAAGAAAAATATTCATTTTATGTGGATATAGATGGAGAAATTTTTTAATGTGACAATTATTGAAAAATTGTTATTTTATCTTTTTTGATAAATAATTCATTTAAATATATTATTATATTTTAATAATATAATAATGGTGACATTTTTACAATGAATGTGGGATATATGAGTATATGAGGAGGAGGAGTATTTTTTAAAATTAATGTTTAAAACATGTTAAACATGTCGGTGGAATCCATTTCTTGACTGAAATTGGTTTATAACCCGTAAAATCGCCCGTTTATGGATTTCGGTCAACTTCTGCTTGAAATTTAAACTTACAAAGTTGTAGAGAATGGAATTTCTTATGGAAAGGACATGTGGTTTGAATTTTTCTGATAAAAAGGCTATTTATTATGAATTATTGAAGTTCCGTAGTTCCGAAATAATTGATTTTTGAAAGTTTTAATTATTTTTAATAACAAAAACATTTTTTTGTTTTTGTCATTATTTGGTGACTGAATTCAGATGGTCAAGGTAAGCACCCTATTTATAGGAAAATGATTAGAACACCAAAGCAGAAAATTTAATAAAATAGTAATATTTATTAAATTTTCCTATGCCCACTTTTGAAGATCTGAATTCAGCCATTAACATGTGCAAGTGGGGCCCACCAAAGTGTAAAAAAATGTTTTTCTTAAATAAAATAATTAAAACTTCCAAAAATCAATTATTCCGGAACTTCGGAGCTTCAATAATTCATAATAAATAGCTCTTTTATCAGAAAAAATTGAATCTTATATCTATTCCATAGGAAATTTAATTCTCTACAACTTTGCAGAAGAAAGTTTTTCCAAATTCCAAACAGAAGTTGATTGCAATCCACAAACATGCGATTTTACAGGCTATAATCAAATTTCAGTCAAGAAATGAGCCCACAAACATGTTTAACATGTTTTAAATATTTTTTGTAACAAAAATACTCCTTCTCCTCATATACTCATATATCCCACATTCATTGTAAAGAAATATCACAATTATTATATTATTAAAATATAATAATATATTTAAATAAATTATTTATCACAAAAGATAAAATATCAATTTTTCAACAATTGTCATTTTAAGATTTTCTCCATCTATATCCACATAAAATGAATATTTTCGTTATCATATAAATCAATAATTAATTATTCACAAATAATATTACAGAATCACAATACTGGCAACCAGGCCGTTCCTAGGAAATAGGGGGCTTTCCAATAAGGATTTCTCCTTACTGACGCGCAATTAGGTGACCAAACCTCTCCTTAGACAGAAATTTCTTGACATTGCCAATAATATTATCTAATATTAAATAATATAAATTATTGATCTGATAATAAAAAATACTGTGTAGTGACAATTATTGAAACAACAACAATATAAAATATCAACGCAGCAATTATTGAATTAATAAAATAAAATATTGAATAGTAATTACTGTAACAATTATTGAGTAGTGCCTTCTTACGTAAGAATCAATAATTGGTGCAATACCGTGTGCTACTATGTTTTAACCACCGGGTATTCCAACAGTATTAACGGTAACAACTACGCCGTTATTTATAAACAACTTATATTTGTTGTTTTCCTTCATCCAATCGCTTTTCGATAAGGGGCCCACACAAGGCTACGCCGTCGTATGAATATTCCCCGGCAGTAAGAATATTCCACGACCAAACTAATATTCTCCGACAACAATGAATATATTTTATAACCACTTGCTTATTTGAAATATTTGTGCATTTTACCCATAACTAACCACATTAATTTAATCAACCCTTAATATTTCAAAATAATAAATAGAGGAAATTCAATTTCATTAATAATAAGTTAGGGTCTTAAATTTATTGTCACACTATTTAATAGAATAGTGAGGACTACTATTACTATCATCTGGACCGTCACTCCGTTCTCCGACTAATCCCGGCTACGTTCTCATTTCCTGAAGAGAACAGTGAAAGAAAGGGGTGAGCTCAACTAGCCCAGTAAGAAATATTATGACTAAGATAATGTAGAATAAATTATCATTAGTCTTCAACAATGTTAAACTGATAAAATATAACAAACTTCAAGTTTAACTGCAGCGGAACAAGTAATCCATTAAAAGAGTCAAGTAAAGAATAAAATCTACTATCTTTTATGATTTAAAAAGGTTTTTCATCACTTTTATCGCTGAGACTCAGCTTAATAAATAATCCACATCATCCCTGCACTACGGCCAAGGATATTAATTAGTATCACAACCACAAATTACCCATGCACTACGGGCCAAGGATATTCGTGTATTCATCAATGGTCATGATCATGCCAACAACTGTCCATCAATGCACTACGGGCCAATGAGGACTTTTACCACATCATTTGTAATATTACGGTCATGATTATACCGAATAATCCCTGGTCATAATCATACCAAGTCCATCTATGCACAATAGGCCACATATGACTTTCAACATAATATAAGCATGAGGATGATGACAATGATATAAGAATCCAATAAAACAAGTCAAGAATTAATTTATCCAAAATTTTGTAACGTCCAAATTTTCAACATGATATTGCATTGTAGAGTAAAATTCAAGAATGCTCAGAAGAATATTTCTATGAAAAAATACTGGATGAAGCGCAAATATCAAGGATATTCCACTAATTTCATTGAGTATAGAAGTCAAAACTTTAACCAACTGAGTATAATAGAATATATAAAACTGCAAATGGATTTTCGCCCCCCATGCAGTAATCCAGGTATACAGATCATTTCCATAATTTAATAAGGAATGAATATAAAGGATCATTAACCATGCATGTGGTAATCCACATAGACAGGTTATTCAAACAGAATAATAAAGAATGGAATAACAGGAGGATTCACCATGTGTGCGATAGACTGCACAGACAGGTTCTTCCCAACAGAATAATAAAGAATGGAACCAGGTCATGTGTAAACGTACAGAAAGGATATTCCGACAGAATAATAAAGAACGGAACCAGGTCAGGCGAAATTTGCACCGACAGAATATTCCAACAGAATAATAAAGAATGAAATAACAACAGAAATCACCATGCATGCGATAGACCGCACAGACAGGTTATTCCAACAGAATAACAATTAATGGAACCAGGTCAGGCGTAATATGCATCGACAGGATATTCCAACAGAATAATAAAGAATGTAATAACAGAAGAAATCACCATGCATGTGATAGACCGCACAGACAGGTTATTCCAACAGAATAATAAATAACTGAACCAGGTCAGGCAAAATTCGCACCGACAGGATATTCCAACAGAATAATAAAGAATGGAATAACAACAGAAATCACCATGCATGCGATAGACCGCACAAACAGGTTATTCCAACAGAATAATAATTAATGAAACCAGGTCAGGTGTAATACGCACCGACAGGATATTCCAACAGAATAATAAATAACGGAACTAGGTCATGCGTAAACGCACTGACAGGATGTTCCAACAGAATAATAAAGAATGGAATAACAGAAGAATTTCACCATGTATGCGGTACTTCACATAGACAGGTTATTTCAACATAATGATAAAGAATGGAATAACAGAAGAATTTCACCATGTATGCGGTACTTCGCATAGACAGGTTATTCAAACATAATGATAAAGAATGGAATAACAGAAGAATTTCACCAAGTATAGGGTAGCCCGCGTATACAGGTTATTCCAATAGAATAATAAAGAATGGAATAACAGAATTTCTCTTCATGAATACGAAAGAAATAATACCCCTTACGAGTACAACAAATAATATCCCTTACCTTAGAAGAAACCAGATAGTGAAGTAGCAGAATACTTTTCTTCTTTCTCTTTATAGTTTCTCTCTCTAGAGTTTCAGTGAATTCGTAAGAAATAATGAAGGAATGAGCTTCTATTTATAGGAGAATGGACTGAATAGTAACTAATTCATGAACGGTCCATATTGATTTACTTTTAAACGGACGGTCCATATTGATTTACTATGAAGTATTAATAAAATATTCTAATAAAATAAAATCTTTTAAATAAAATATAATATATTCTATTTATAGTCTAATAAAACAAATAACTTTATAAAAGTATTCTATTTTATATAAAAAGATTTTACTATGCAAACACTATGCAAGCACTATGCAAACACTATGCATAATAAAATATAATATATTCTAATTATTGTCTAATAAAATAAATAACTTTATAAAAGTATTTTATTTTATATAAAAAGATTTTACTATGCAAGCACTATGCAAACACTATGCATAATAAAATATAATATATTCTAATTATTGTCTAATAAAATAAATAACTTTATAAAAGGATTATATTTTATATAAAAAGATTTTACTATACAAAATACTATGCATAATAGAATATAATATATTATATTTATAGTCTAATAAAATAAATAACTTTATAAAAGTATTCTGTTTTATATAAAAAGCTTTTCTATTTTATTACATTAATAATACTAATAAAACAAAATTTATATATATATAATATATATATATATATATATATATATATATATATATAAACTTTTGTGACTTCATAAACAGATACCTCAATATATTTAACAATATTTATCATCATTATTATAATTCACAATATTAATCGACCAGGTCATCAGGAAAGAGTGGGCTTTCCAATAAAGATTTCTCCCTATTGGCGCATAATTAGGTGACCAAACCTCTCCTTGGCAGAACTTCTAGACATCGTTAATATTGCAAATAATAATATTAATAACTCTATCATCTCAATTATTGGTTTAATAATATATAAAATATCGACAATAATTGAATCAAATAATGTGAAATACTATGCAACAATTACTGAAGCAATAATTGAACAAAACTGAGTGACTTCTCACGTAAGCATCAATAATCAATACTGTGTGCTACTATGCAACCACACGTATTACTATACTTTTACTACCGAGTAGTTCAACAGTTTTAACGGTAAAACTTAATTCCGTCGTTATTTTCATAAAAATAATTTTATCATTTTCTCAATCCGACAATAATTCTGTTTTGGGGTCCACCAATAATTGTACCGTCGTACAGATATTCTCCGACAAAAAGAATATTCTTCGACCAATCGAATGTTATATAACAACTTGCATACATTTCAAAATTTATAAATATTACCCACAACTATAACATTATCTCAAATCCACACCATAATTCAAAAAAAAAAATTCGAGAAAATTTAATCTTTATTCGTAAAATTTGGGGTTTTACAGTGGCTCTCTTGATCTTCTTTGTACTCTGCCACTTTTCTGAATGCTCTCTCCTTGGCCTTTTCGGCTCTCAGCTTGGCAGCCATCTTCAGTGGCATTCTCATCTTGGTTGAGTGAAGCTCTAGTCAGTTTAAGTCCTTCTTTAAAGCTGCTTCACTTCTACCTATGCAGTCTCACTGTCACTGAGACTTGATCTGTTAATCTTTTAGTGGAACTCGTAGAGTCAACAATAACATTCAACAACTCAACGATTCTACAACACTACAATCATCATCTTTTGCTTGTTGAAACTCTGGCTTATTTATACTCCTTCCCAATCTTCCCATTGGAAAGTAACCGTTGAAAGTTATTCAAATTGCTTCATAGATCTCGAGTTGTTTGGTGTAGACTACAGATGTGACATGACATGACTTTCTGACACTGTAGTCTATTGTTTCACCTACCCCGTCAGAGATGTCATTTTAATGTCTCGAGCAGGTCGACGACTTTATTTCCCCCTTCTGATTTCTAGATAAGATGTTGTCCTTTTGCATCGATGCTCTCAATAAGCTATTGTCTGAATACCGACCTTCAGATTGAACTGTTGCCAATTCTTCAATCTTCGGATGACCGAACTCTACGATTCTGATGCATGCATTTCTTGGACCTGATCGTAGTGTCTAGTTGACGGTAGAGACAACACTACGATCTTGAAGAGTGTTCATTGGATCTGCAATGTAGAACACTTCTTCCTTCTCTTGTACAGTGCTTCAACACTTCTGTTTGCTTCGAATGCTCTCAGATACTGATGACTTGACTCTTTGTTCTGGCCCCTTCTGAATAGCAAGACACTTCAGATTTGTGCCATGTCCAGCTCGCTTTCTCCTTGTGATCTCCCGTTCACTTATCATCAATGGACTGACCCAATGCTTAATAATTTTAGCCTTGTTCTTCAGAGGCTGACAGTATCTCTGTGTACACTCCATCAGTTCCTTCTTCGTTTGGCAAACACTACGATCCAAGTTGCTTCCAAGATCGTCGTCTTCTATTTTCTTGACAGCTACTGTACTTGCTGACTTTCCTTAGTCAGTTACTGAAGTTTTCTTTTGATCAACCTGTGGAAGACTTCATTCTCGAATGGCTTCATGACTCATTCTGGATGTTAATTGAGTTGGTGCTTAGGTCTTCTGCTAGCTTACACGCCATTTGTTGAGTGCTCTCTGGTTTCCTTCAGGTGGGATGTATCTTTGCAGTACCAACCAGAGGCTTCGTTCCTTTGGATATTCTGAGAGTTCTCATTTATTGAGAATCGTGTTTACTCTAAGATTCTGTCTTGGCGTTGTGAGCACATCTGTTAAAGCCTTAGTTCTGCACTCTACGATTCTGCCTTGGGTTGTGCAGACACTACGACTCTGAGATCAGATCTTGACACTCTACGATTTCTGTCATTGTGCTTGTTGTCTTCATCTGATCTTGATTGACTACGATCTCAACCTTTGATACAATCAGCAGACTCTACAACTCTGAGTGTAGTCTACGATTCTTGACTTGGCTTCGGTAGATGCTCGGTCGGCTCGTAGGCAGGTTGTCTCTAGGATTCTGAACATGACTTCCTCAGCAGACTACGATTCTGAGGAAGTTCCACTCGACACACTACGATCCTTCATCGTCTCTCCTGGCAGTCTATGAACTCCAAGATCTACTATCTTGTAGACTATGATTCTGCCTCGATAGCTCTCGAGATTTCCTCGACTCTCCTGGCAGACTACGATTTCTGGTGCAGTGCCCGACGATCAGACAAGCCTATCTATTACATCATAAGATCAACCTAACATGTTTGATCTTTCTATATTTATAGTCCTTGTACATCATTTCTTTTTAAAGACTTTACAAAACTGTTTTGCTTATGTAGGATCAACCTAACATATTTGATCAATTCATTCTAAGTCCTTGTACATATGTTTCTATAATCTATCAGAGGACTTTACAACTTTTTTTAATGCAAGCATACGTGCATATTCATATATATATATATATATATATATATATATATATATATATATATATATATATATATATCATAATCAAATCATATGTAAATAGGAATATCATTCACATGCTTATTCCTAACATTCTTTATTGGGCTAGTTGAGCTCACCCTTTTCTTTCATTGTTCTCTTCAGAAAATGAGAATATAGCTGGGACGAGTCGGGGAATAGAGTGATGGTCCAGGATAAGTGGCTAAAGTAATCCTCACTATTCTATAAAATAGTGTGAAAATAATTGTAATGAAGAGTCCATTTGAGTTTGGATATTGTCTACGAGACAATATTCTTGTTAAAACTCTCATCTTATGTTCTGTCGTATTCTGCATAACAATTAATAATTGTGTAAATTAAGTTGTATTTGAATTCTGTACCATATATTTGATGACTCAGAATGGATTGTGTATACCTATTTTGGGAGCGTCACAACACGCATGTCAATATATAGAGATAAAAAAATTAAATAAGAAAAAAAAGAAGGTGAAAGAGCCCACATAAAAAATTGCGAAAGAAAATAATTAAAACTAAACTTGCAGTGACTTTATAATGAGAAATATAAAGTAAAAAACAGGGTGATAATTAAAAAATAAAGAAAAGATTGAGAAAAAGAGAGGAAAGTTATGAGAAAGGGAAGGGGTGATGACGACCTAGCCCTTTGGTAATTTCCAGTTGTGCGCCCTTGTTCGCTAAGTGCTGCACAAATATTCATGGACAAATATTTATATGGAACAATTACATTTTATAGTACATTTAAAAACATAATTACAAGAAAAGTGCACTCATTAAATATTTACACAATTAATATTTTTAAAATTTTATTTTTATTATTAGTACATATTTGTGCTTCCTTTAATTATGGGATGTATTTTAATTTCCACGATTCTCTCCCACAATTTTCTCCCCATCTCTCCCACGATTTTCTCCAACTCCATTTCTGTTTCTCTTCTTCTTCTCCTCCTCCTCCTCCTGTCCAACCCCTCCCCACCCTCCGCCTCCCCCTCCTCCTCCTCCTCCCGCCTCCACCTCTACCTCCACCTCCTTCCGCCACTCCCTCCCCAACCCCTCCCTCTCCTCCCGCCCCTTTCTCCTCCTACTGCCGCCCCCTCCCCCTACCCCTCCCACTCCCACTCCCACTCTCACTTCTACCTCCCTTTGCCTTCCCCCTCCTCCCACCCCCGCCTCACCACCTCCCCTCCCTCCGCCTCCCCTTCCTCCCGCATCCCCCTCCTCACGCCTCCCTTTCTCCTCCCCCTCTTCCCGCCCCCTTTCTCCTCCACCCTCCTCTCCCCCCACCCCCCACCCCCCACCCCCTCCGCCTCCCGCCCCTCCCTCTCCTTGATCCCTTCGCCTCTCACTGCCACCGGTCCATTCTTTATTTTTACTGGTAATGAAATCTTCCGATAAGGTAACCAATTCAGTTTTATTAGGCTACTAATTTATTTTGGATGTGATGCAGTTGGTAATCAAACTTCATGTAGTTGGTTACCAAATCATTTAATAAGGTAACCAATTCAGTTTTATTAGCTTACTAATATATTTTGAATGTGATGCAGTTGGTAACCAAAATTTATACAGTTGGTTACTAAACCTTCCGATAAGGTAACCAATTTAGTTTTATTAGGTTACTAATTTATTTTGGATGTGATGCAGTTGGTAACCAAATTTCATATAGTTGGTTACCAAACCATTTGATAAGGTAACCAATTCAGTTTTATTTGATTACCAATTTTATTTTAAATGTGATGCAATTACTAGTCAAAATTCGCATAAAGGTAACCATTTCAATTTTTGTGGGTAACCAAATCGTCAAAAGAAATTCAGAATAGCAACTCCGGTTGCGGCGGCGACGATGTGGCCGCGGCAGCGGTGGCGGCGAGAGAGGAGGATGATGAACATTAGCTCCTTCATAATTTTTTATTTTTAATTTTATCATTTTGATTTAAATTTTGAAATATAAATTTGAAATTGTTGTTAGAGACAAGATTTGAATTTGAATTTGAATTATTAGTTATCCTTGATTTTAAGTTTCTTTATTAATGTGAATTGCACTATTTTTGTAATATAAGTCCTAATTACACTCTTTTTGTAATTATTTAGTTGATGCACTTTTCTTATAATTACTTTCTATTTGTTGTATATTTATGTAAAGGACCCTATTTATATTTTGGTAGACGACAAGTGTTGTTGTGGGATGTCTCTAGTGTAAGTGATCACTAAACATTGTCAAGAGATAGATTTTTCAAGTAGCCTTCTAAAATATGATTATGATTTTATTTAAGAATTAAAATTATATTAATTATTTTTAATATGGGTTGTGTGGGTTAAAATTATATGGTTATAGTTCAAAATCATATTAACCATATTAAGTATTTTAAGATGTTTTGACTTTTAAACAAAATTTTTGAAAAATAAAATTTTGACCGTCACAATTAAATTAATTAAGTAATAATATGATATAAAAATTATTAATATAAATAATAAAATACTAAAAAATTATACTAATAAAATTTTAAATTGAAATTATTAATACTCTTCCATATTTAAATAATTTTTCAAAATTATTATTAACATGCTAATAGAAAGGTTGGAATCCAAAATACACTATAGTATAATTCTATGAATGTCGTTTAAATATTGAAACATATTTATAATTCTTTTGTAACTAGAATACTAGTAGTATAATTCTTTTGTAACTAGAATATTAGAATTTACATAAACTTTAAAAGTATATTATAAAAGTAGGTAAAGAGATCAGCAATTTCTAATTAATTATGAGCTGAGTTGATTAGTCATCACACATAATTAAAAAAATTAGTAAGATGACTTAGTTAGTCATCATATGTAAGATTAAAAAAAATAATTTTTAAAGTATTCTATTAAAAATAAATATATGCACATTAATTCATATATTATCAATTTGCATACATGATTTTGACGTCTTTATTTGCATAAATGTCATACTTTATTATCCTAAATGCAAATATAAAGATATTTTTTAGTTAATTTTTGTTACATGTGTGTTAAATGTTGAATTTTTATGTAGTCACGTCATATTTAATATATACATATAATATACATGTGTTACTAATAAAAGAAAATTTGATAGTTTTGATTGATCATACTTTATTTAGATAATATAATATTTATATAAAATACATGTTATTTAATAAACATAAAAATAAATAAATCAATACTTACGAAACAAAATTGTAAGAAATAAAATTTTAACTAAATTATATTTATTGATTTTTAGAATTAGTCCGGAATTGGATAGGACCCGAAAAAAGATAAGAAAAGAACTTTTCGATTTGGATCAGAATGAAATATGGGTTAAAAAATGGTTAACCGGTTCAGAACTATATTTAGTTTAAAAAATAATATAGGTTCAAACTTTAACAAACTTGAATAAATAAAAATGATTAACCAACTCATTTGGTTCCAGTTAATATGGTTTGACCCAATAATTAACTAACTTTATTGCGAAATCTAGTTTGAAGTGTCAAAAAATATTATCTAACAAACTTTGTGGTGTATTATGTTAAGCCAAAAAGAATTTTAGAATACATTTTTGATCAGTTTAAATTTGCATTTTGTTTAACATAATAAATTACAAACCTCAACTAGCCTACAATATCTAGGTACAAACTATATTTTAGTCTTTTTTTTAAGGGGGAAAAATTGTTTGGGATTATTACTTTTCAACGCCGCTTAAGAAAGGAACAAATAAGGTGGCTTTGGCGTGTAAATTAGTGCAGTACACGTGGCTTATTTTCATTGGTGTAAAGTAACGAGAGAAACGTCTAGAGTTGGGTCATAGCGCGTATAAAATGAGGCATTTCTAGGGAGTACTTCTCATCTCTGGTTAGATAAAATCCTCTTTCGTTTATTACGATCTTCTAAATTTCTCAACAATCTTCTAATTCGATTCCTTTCGACCAGATTAAGGTATGAATGATTTGTTGTTTTTGATTTATATTTCTTAGGAATTAAACTTTTGTTCTTTGATATGTGAATCCAATAATCATATGTTAGATTATTTGTTGTTGTTTGTTTCGTTTAAAATTCTCTTACACTCTGTTTCTGAGTTTTAAAATGGACAGAAAAGAAAAGAAATGGACGGAAAATTTAAGTTTTCTTACCAATTTTTATGTTTCTGAGTTTTTTAATAAACGGAAAAGAAAAGAAATGGATAGAAAACTTGGCCACTTTTCCTGCCAAAGTTTTCCGTCCAAAATTGGCATGATTTGGACGGAAAACAAATTAGAATAAGTAATATTTTTATAATTCCCATATTATCCTCAACTTTTAATATAATAAATTTTAAATTACAACTCATGTCCTTAATTTTAAATTTTCTATCCTTTTCCATTAAAAACTCAGAAACAACACAAATGAAAACTTTAAGTTTTCTATTCTTTTCTTTTCTATTCTAATTTAAGTTTCCTATTCTTTTCTTTTCTGTTCAAAACTTAGAAACAGAGTGTTAGGTTGATTTATATTGTTTTAGATCTGAATTCGCTTTCTTTCAATTAGGTTAAGGTAAATGTGATTCGTTCCTTTTGATATATAGAGTATTTCTTAGGAACTAAAATTTTGTTCATTGATATGTGAATCGAAGAGTCCTACGTGAGATTATATTGTTTTTTTATTAGTCTCTTAGGTTGGTTTATATTGTTTTAGATATGCGTATTTTAGAGCATCTCCAGCAAGTGTAACTATACAGACTATAGTTAGTCCATACGTCAATCTATGAGATAGTTTTTCGATAGATGGACTATCTCATGAACTATATAATATTAAAAGATTATATTATATTTAATGAATTATTGTCCATCAATCATTCTTCTACACTACTATTTAAATATATTAAAAATTTATAGTCCACCAATCCAAGTTCTTAGTTATAATCTTTTTGTTTTGCCGGAAAATACCCTAGATTATATTTAGTTTGTCTGGCGCCTGCGGGAGCAAATTCTGAGTCTTAGACTAAATTTAGTCTAGGATTTGAGCATCTCCGGCCGGCTGGAGATGCTCGTATCGCTAGTTCATTTATATTGTTTTGTCAGTATATTTATCTTATTATCTATGTGATTAGGGGTTCGAGTTATGCTATTTTGTAATTGGTGTTTCTGAATTAATATTCGATAGATTTATTTTGCTCTGGGTTATCATTCATATGCTATATTTATTTATTTATTTTAATATTTTCTAGTGATATTACCTGTTAAGTATAGCAAATCAGGAAAAATTATTCCACAAATACTGTCCATAAGGACTAAAAGGGTTAATCTAAGTGACAGTTTTGATATAGTTTGGAGCTGTTCTCTTGGTGAAGTAATTGGATCATTCTTTACATGTTTATACAAATTTAATAAAACCTCAATTCAACATAATTGGATGTGTTTAAACAAAATATAAATGTTTGTTTTCCCAAACAGATTCTCAAATATGTAAATTTGGTTGGTCTTTCATTTAAATTTTTGGAAAGTGAAAATTAAAGTGGGAAAATTAAAAATTGAAGATCAAGTTTTGTGCTATATTTGTAGTTTTTATTGAATTTTTCTGGTGGCGGTACCTGTTAAATCTAACAAAATCAGGAAAATTTATTGCAAAAATACTTTATATAAGAAGTGGATATCCAAGTGACTGTTTTGATTAGATAGTGTTGATAGGTATATCAGTTGAAGCTGTTCTCTTGGTGAAGTAATTGGATCATTCTTTAGATATTTTTACAAATTTAAGTGGACCAAAACCTCAAATCAACATAATGGAATATTTGTTTAAACAAAATTTATATCTTTGTTGCCATTTGCTGTTCAGCTTCTCAGATATGCCGATTTGGTTTTTATTGGTTATTTTCCCTTTGTTTGAAGGTTCCTATATTTTTTTTTGGTACACAGTAATTAACTTATTTTGGTTAAAAATCTTTATCTGCATTCTAATCATCTTCTATTCCCACTACAGATGCATACATTTTTCTTTGTTTGAACGTTCTTTTAGTTTTGGTAACCCAAATAATTATATTTCTTTTGGTTAAAAATCTTGAATTGGTTTGTAATTGTTTCGGCACCCGGATAATTAAACTTCTTTTGGTTAAATATTTCATTTGATTCTAATCGTCTTTTATTCACATCACAGATACTGATCTTTGAGAAAACCCTTGCCGTTAAATATTTAATTTGATTCTAATCATCTTTTATTCCAATCCCAGATGCAGATCTTTGTGAAAACCCTCACCGGCAAGACCATTACCCTTGAGGTCGAAAGCTCCGACACCTTTGACAATGTCAAAGCTAAGATCCAAGACAAGGAAGGAATCCCCCCAGACCAGCAAAGGCTGATCTTTGCAGGCAAGCAGCTTGAGGACGGCCGCACCTTGGCTGATTACAACATCCAGAAGGAATCCACCCTTCATTTGGTGCTCCGTCTTCGTGGTGGAATGCAAATATTTGTTAAAACCCTTACCGGCAAGACCATCACCCTCGAGGTTGAAAGTTCTGACACCATTGACAACGTGAAAACCAAGATCCAAGACAAGGAAGGAATCTCTCCAGACCAGCAAAGGCTTATCTTTGCCGGCAAGCAGCTTGAGGACGGCCGTACCCTCGCTGACTACAACATCCAGAAGGAGTCCACCCTTCATTTGGTGCTCCGTCTTAGATTTATGAGGGTACACCTGTCGACATAAGATATTTTCCCTAAAAAATAGATACACTACCCTGCACAGCCCAGCCAGGATATTAACACCACAGTCTAGGCCCCAGACTATGGGGTAACATGTTAGTCCAGGAAAAAAAACATGGGAGGATTTTGTGGTTTAGTAGTTGAAGTTTGAGGCTTTATATTGTGCATGAATTTATTAGGTATTTGAAAATTTATATTTTTAATGTTACTTGCTAAAATCTAAATTTTCAATTTTTTTTAAAAAAATAATAGGAGAAATTATAATTGTAAGTACATATGTACTTCAGTTTGTTTTTAATTCATCGTTTTGGAAGTTTTAGATGGAGGAAATATTGTTGTCTGACTTCAAGTTTTTTTTAATTTTATTTTAGGGAAGCTTTTGAAACAGAAATAAATTAATTATAGGAGTCAAAGCTTCCTTGCTCACTATCCAATCAAGTAATACGGTAGTAAACAAATTATAGAGTTTCGCTTGGCCAATTGCTCGCCTCCATGATTCCATCGTGACACATCTATCAAGGCGGAGCCTCGTCGAAGAATTGTCCCTATGATGGTTCCGATCCCCCGCGTGAATTTGTTTCCAACCCAGGCCAAATCCAACAACCTACCTACAATTTAACAAGACCAACTGAAAAGCTTTAATTTGAGTCGAAGGTCTGCGAGAAATTAGGATCCTCTATTCATTTCATAGTCTAGAAGAGAATCTGGAATTGGAGACCCTCCATTTCATTTGAGAACTCCATTTCATTTGAAATGAAGAGAATCTTACTCCGTCTTGAAGGCCCTCCTTTTTCTTAAGATTGTGATTTCTCATTAAAATCTCCAAAACAGACTCAAGGTGATAGACTTCACGGTACGCTTGCGTGAGGTGGTCGTCGTCCCGATCGTTTCTAGAACAGTTGTTGGGTGAATTGCTTGCAACACTTTAACCCCTCGCCTATATGTAGACGGTAATCTTAGTACAATTGTTCGCGTTCGGAATTCTGCGTTGAATGGACACCAACGACACCTTGAACCCTCGCTTATATTGAAGCGGTAATCTCGATACAATCGACGATTGATGCGGTAAAAGATGTCACACACAACTATAAATTGTTGTATGATAAGTCAAATTGAATCTCAAAGAAATAACTATGAAAAATACATAGAAATTCTTCAAAGAACCAAAAGTAGAGAATAACCTCACAAATATATTGAATAATGAATAATGTGTTTTATTACATCAACTTATACATCTATTTATACTACTCCAAACAATCCAAATCCTAATAGGAATTTATAAACTATAACTCTAATTTCTATAAGGAAATAGAAGTCAATTTGGAAAAGAAATTCTAATTAAAAAGAAATCCTAATTACAAAATTTAAAATTAAGAATCCAAAAAAAAAAAAAAAATCCTTCGCCGCGTGTATATAAAATCTTTGCCGCGCGATTAAGCTGCTAAATTGAAATAAGATTTCCCACGTGAATCAGATCATGGAGTAATGGGCTAATGGCACGCTTGTCGAGATCAGCTATTAATTCTTGCCAATATCATCTATATATCCAACATGTTAAGCTTGATAACTTGAAGAAAAAAAGAGTGCACATGATTAAATAATCTCCTTTGCATGTAATTATGTTGACTTTGTTAAGAAGATTAGAATTGGGCTTGTATTAAATTGACTCAACTTTGTGTCTCATGCTCTTTTGTCTCCTCTTTGGGTTTCCTTACGTTAGCTTCAGCCCAAACATCTTGGATCAATCCATTGAGACCTTGTTTGAACCTCTTTGTTCTAGCCTTGTTTGATCCCCACGTCCCTTTAGTCTTGTTTGAGTCCACGCATGCCATGTCCTCATCATTCCTCTCCTCTTGAAAAGGATTTGTCCTCAAATTGTCACCTACATCAAATGGACTTAGATCAGTAACGTTAAATGCGGCACTAACATTATACTCACCTGGCAAATCCAATTTATAGGCATTGCCATTGATATGCTCAAGAACTTGAAATGGACCATCTCCCCTCGGAAGCAATTTCGAACGTCTTTGAATTGGAAATCTTTCTTTCCGCATATGTAACCACACCCAATCTCCGGGTTCAAAGATCACTTGATGGCGTCCCTTGTTTGCGTGCTTAATGTACTGTTTTAGTCCTCCGTTCAATGTTTAGTCTGTCTTTTTCATGAATCTGTTTAACAAGATCAACCTTTTTCTTTCCATTCATGTTAGTATATTCAAAAACAGGTAATGGTGATAAATCCAACGGTGTCAAAGGATTAAAACCATATACAATTTCAAATGGAGAAAAATTAGTAGCAGAATGAACAAAACGATTATATGCAAACTCAACATGTGGTAAACATTCTTCCCATTACTTGATATTTTTTTTAATGATAGTCCGTAATAATGCCGAAAAAGTCCTATTTACTACTTCAGTTTGACCATCAGTTTGTGGATGATAAGTAGTTAAAAATAACAGTTTAGTACCTAATTTACACCACAAGGTCTTCCAAAAGTAACTTAAGAAATTTGTATCTCTATCAGAAACAATAGTTTTTGGCATACCATGTAAACGCACAATCTCCCTAAAGAACAAATCAGCAACATGAGATGCATCATCAGTTTTATGACATGGAATAACATGTGCCATTTTTGAAAATCTATCCACGACCACAAATATCGAATCATAACCATGCTTAGACCTAGGTAAACCCAACATAAAGTCCATAGAAAGATCAATCCAAGGTTCATTAGGAATATTCAATGGGGTATACAATTCATGGGGTTGAACACGAGATTTAGCTTGGCGATAAGTAATACATCTATCACATATTCTTTCCACATCTCGTTTTATATGAGGCCAATAAAAATGTTCTTTTAAAACTACAAAAGTTTTATCAACACCAAAATGTCCCATTAAACCGCCCCCATGTGATTCCCTAACCAACAACTCACGCAAAGAACATGCATGAATACATAGTTTATTTTCTCGAAACAAGAATCCATCAATTCTAAAGTATCTACCCACATCATTCTTTTCACAAGTTTTAAACTCTTCACTGAAATCAAGGTCATTATCATATAACTCTTTAATTCTTTCAAACCCAAGTAATTTCGTATCAAGAGTATTTAACAAAACATACCTGCGAGACAAAGCATCTGCAACGATGTTCTCCTTACCTTGCTTATATCGAATAACATATGGAAATGTCTCAATAAATTCCATCCACCGTGCATGCCTTTTGTTCAACTTGTGTTGGCCTTTCAAATATTTCAATGATTCATGATCGGTGTGGATCACAAACTCCTTAGGCCACAAGTAATGTTGCCATGTCTCCAAAGCTCTAACCAAAGCATACATCTCTTTGTCATAGGTAGGATAGTTCAAAGCTGCCCCACTCAATTTTTTACTGAAATATGCAACTGGTTTCCCCTCTTGCATCAACACAACTCCAATCCCTAAACCTGAAGCATCACACTCAATCTCAAAAATTTTAGCAAAGTTAGGCAAAATAAGTAAAGGAGCATTTGTCAGTTTATCCTTAATCAAATTAAATGCTTTTTCTTGTTCACCACCCCACTTAAAGCCCACACTTTTCTTGATGACCTCGGTTAATGGTGCTGTAATCTCACTGAAATTCTGAACAAAACGTCGGTAGAAACTTGCGGGTCCATAAAAGCTTCGTACTTGACTCACATTGGTTGGACTCGGCCAATCTTGGAACACACGTATTTTCTCCTCATCAACTTGGACTCCCTATGAACTCACAACAAAGCCAAGAAAAACAATTCTATCCGAACAAAACGTGCATTTTTCCATGTTAGCAAATAACTTTTCTTTCCTAAGTACATCTAAAACAGATTTTAAATGTAATGCATGATCTTCCAAGTTTTTGCTATAAATCAAGATATCATCAAAATAAACTACAATAAATTTTTCAATGAATGGACGCAAAACATGGTTCATTAATCTCATGAAAGTGCTCGGTGCATTAGTTAAACCAAAAGGTAATACTAACCATTCATAGAGACCATATTTAGTTTTAAACGTCGTTTTCCATTGATCACCCTCTTGCATTCTAATTTGATGATAACCACTTTTTAAATCAATTTTTGAAAATATGCAAGACCCATGTAATTTATCTAACATGTCATCTAAACGAGGAATGGGATGTCGATATTTTACCGTAATGTTATTTACCGCTCGACAATCGCTGCTCCTCCATTTTCCATCCTTTTTTCAGCACTAGAATCACCGGAATTGCACACGGGCTCATACTTTCTCTCACGAATCCTTTCCCCGTTAGCTCGTCAACTTGCCTTTGTAACTCCTTTGTCTCCTCGAGATTACTCCGATAAGCTGGACGGTTTGGAATCGTGGCACCGGGAACAAAATCAATTTGATGTTCAATTCCCCGAATAGGTGGTAGTCCATGAAGAAGGTCCTCAGGAAATACATCTTTGAATTCCTGTAAGAGAGATGAAACAACACTAGGCAAAGAATCATTAGCGTTAGTATTCAAAAGCGCCTATTTATTCCGAAGTAAAATCATAGGCTGATTAGAAATCAAAGCTCTTCTCACATCACTCTTTTTTGCCAGTATATTTGTTTTTCTCTAATCTTTCTTTTTCTCTCTTTTTTTCTTCTTAATTTTTCTTTTCTTCACTCTCTTTTCTTTGTACATAATCTTTCTGCAAATGAATTTGATCTTCATGTACTTGTTGTTGTGACAAAGGACGCAAAGAAATCTTCTTCTTGTCGTGAACAAATGAATATACGTTGGTAAACCCATCATGTTGAACCCTCCTATCAAACTGCCATGGTCTTCCCAATAACATATGTCCTGCCTGCATAGGCACCACATCACACAATACCTCATCAACATACCAACCAATTGCAAATGAAACTAACACCTGTTTGGTTACTTTAATGTCTGCATTATCATTGAGCCACTGCAAACAATATGGCTACGGATGTTTGGTAGTAGGTAACCCCAATTTCTCCACCATCGTAGTGCTTGCCACATTTGTATAGCTGCCTCCCTCTATGACTACACAACAAATTTTCCCATTCACAAGATATCGAGTATGGAATAGATTTTCTCGCTGTTCACTGCTCTCCTCCTTAACCTGCGTACTAACTGCTCTTCTTATAACCAGAATTTCACGATGTATCGTATCCTCACCTATCTCCTCTAATGGTGGCATAGAATCAGTGTCGCTCTCTTCCCCCTCGGTCTCCACATCTCCATTGTCAAGCAACAACATTCTCCTCTGATTTGGATATTGGCTAGAAATATGTCCCCTGCCTCGACACTTAAAGCATACAATATCCTAATTACGACCAAAAGAAGGTTGTTCAGTTAGTCGATCCTTGCTTAGGTTCCACCTTTAGCTTGAACGCAGCTGTATTTTCCTCTCGCTTTGCCAAATTAGGTCTCCATGATGAACTAACATTAGATTGTCCTCGTTGTCCTCCTCGCCTCTTGAGTTGTTTCTCTATCTTAGTAGCCATATGTACTAGTTCTTCTAACTCCAAATAATGTTGTCATTCAACCAAGTCTGTAATCTCTCAGTTCAATCCTGCCGAGAACCTAGCCATCGATGTTTCATTGTCCTCAATCAGGTTAGCCCGATCATTCGACATCTCCATCTCCCTGTAATATTCATCCATACTCTGACTTCCCTATTTAAGAGTTTGTAAACTACTAATGATCTCCCGTTGATAGTATGCTGGTACAAACCTCTTTTTCATGATAGCTTTCATCTCCACCCAAGTTGTAATCGGTCGCTCTTCACACCTTCTCCGATTAGCTGTAAACTGATCCCACCATATCAATGCATATCCAGAAAACTCCGTAACGGCCAGTTTGACTTTCTTAAGGTCTGAATAGTTGTGACAGTCAAAGATTCACTCCATCTTGGTTACCCAATCTAAATAAGCCTCAGGATCTCCCGTGCCTTGGAAAGCTGGAATCTTCATTTTTATGCTATCCAAATTGCTATCTTCTCTACCCTGATCTCTTCTTTCCCTAGCTCCTCCGTGACTTTGATGTCAAAAATTAGATTCACAATCTTCCACTGCACTACTGTCCTCACCGTAAGGGTCTTCCTTCCTTGCGTCAATTTGTTGTGTCCTCGTCTTGTTTTGCATCCCATGAGTGTTTTGGGATAGCTCAGCCATAGACACCCTCATCTCTTCTAATTGTTCTTGCATTTACTCCATAGTCTTTTTCAATCTTCGATCCAATTCTTTATGCAATGCTTCTATCTGTAATTTCAATTCAGCTGTTGAGGGTTGTTCCTCATAAGTTCCTTTATCCTTCGAGTTCGACATATTTCCTGCAAAATAAGGGTTAGTAGAAAATAGTTTTCTCACCACTCCCTTACGTGTTTACTTTAATCAATGGTTCAATCGTGTATACTCTCAATAAATTGGCTTTTACCCTCGATTAATCTCACCACTAAGCCTTTTACCTCAAATATTCTCTCTAATAGGTTCTTATTGAATTCCCTAGCAAAATTCTTAGTTTTACTAATTAATTCAAAATTACTTATCACGAAACAAAAATATAAATGGTGTAACTATTAGAATACCACAAAATCACTGATCGATTGCCTTGTACTCCTCTTGTATGCTTCAAATTTGTAAATTGTAGCTCTATTTCAGAATTGATGATGATGGAACAATATGAAATCTTTGTTGGAATTTGATGATTTGATGGTGTGCTACAAGTTTGGTTAGCACAATGAAAATAGAATATGAATTATTTTTCTATTTTTTCCCCTATATTTCTTTTTTCTCTTTTTTTTACTATATATATTTTGACAGAAAATTAAAGATAAGTAACTTTCTAGAAAGGCTTAACTTTGATACCAAATGATAGACTCCACGACATGCTTGCATGAGGTGGTTGTCACCCCGATCGTTTCTAGTACAGTTGTTGGATGAATTGTTTGCAACACTTTAACCCCTCGCCTATATGTAGACGGTAATCTTGGTACAATTGCTCGCGTTCAAAATTTTGTGTTGAATGGACACCAACGACACCTTGACCCCTCGCTTATATTGAAGCGATAATCTCGATACAATCGACGATTGATGCGGTAGAAGACGCCACCCATAACTATGAATTGTTGTATGATAAGTCAAATTGAATCTCAAAGAAATAACTAAGAAAAATACTTAGGAATTCTTCAAAGAACCAAAAGTAGATGATAACCTCACAAATATATTGAATAATGAATAATGTGTTTGATTACATCAACTTGGACCTCTGTTTATACTACTCAAAATAATCCAAATCCTAATAGGAATTTATAAACTATAACCCTAATTCCTATAAGGAAATAGAAGTCAATTTGGAAAAAAAATTCTAATTACAATAGAATTTAAAATTAAGAATCCAAATAAAAGAAATCCTTCGTCGTGTGAATATAAAATCTCTGCCGCGAGATTAAGCTGCTAAATTGAAATAAGATTTCCCACGTGAATCAGATCATGGAGTAATGGGCTAATGGCACACTTGTCGAGATCAGCTATTAATACTTGCCAATATCATCTATATATCCAACATGTTAATCCTGATAACTTGAAGAAAAAAAGTGTGGCCCACATGATTAAATAATCTCCTTTGCATGTAAATTATGTTGAATTTGTTAAGAAGATTAGAATTGGGTTTGTATTAAATTGATCCAACTTTGTGTCTCATGCTCTTTTGTCTCCTCTTTGGGTTTCCTTACGTTAGCTTCTGATACAATCCTGATCAGCAAGTTATTCACATGTAGCTACTATTATATGGGTCTTTATAACTTCACATAATCAGATTACATACAAAGAAAAGAAGCAAGTTTCACGTGGCAAAAGATCCTAACGTGGCAAGGATTTTGGGATTTTAGGAAAAAGATTTTGTTTCCTAAAATATTAGGCATATTCTATTAGCCTAATTTTTAGGGATTTATTTTCCAAATACTTATCAAATTCTATTATAATTAGGATTTTCTTTTAAATTAGAATTCTTTTCCAATTTGATTTCTATTTCCTTATAGAAATTAGGGTTATAGTTTATAAATTCCTATTAGGATTTGGATTGTTTTGAGTAGTATAAATAGAGGTCCAAGTTATGTAAACATTATACATTATTCATTATTCAATATATTTGTGAGTTTATTCTTTTCTTTTGGTTCTTTAAAGAATTCCTAAGTATTTTTCTTAGTTATTTCTTTGAGATTCAATTTGACTTATCATACAACAATTCATAGTTGTGTGTGGCGTCTTCTACCGCATCAATCGTCGATTGTACCAAGATTACCGCTTCAATATAAGCGAGGGGTCAAGGTGTCGTTGGTGTCCATTCAACGCAGAATTCTGAACGCGAGCAATTGTACCAAGATTACCGTCTACATATAGGCGAGGGGTTAAGGTGTTGCAAGCAATTCACCCAACAACTGTGCTAGAAACGATCGGGGCGACGACCACCTCACGCAAGCGTGCCATGGAGTCTATCATTTGGTATCAAAGCTAAGCCTTTCTAGCAAGTTACTTATCTTTAATTTTCTGTCGAAATATATATTGTAAAAAAAAAGCAAGCAAAAAAAAAAGAGCGAAAAAAAAGAAAAAAGAAAAAAAAAGAAAAAAAAAAGGAAAAGAAAAAAATTTCATATTTTATTGTGCTAACCCAATTTGTAACACACCATTAAATCATCAAATTCCAACCAAGAGTTCATACCGTTCCATCATCATCAATTCTGAAACGGAGCTACAATCTACAAATCTGAAGCATACAAGTGGAGTACAAGACAATCGATCAGTGATTTTGTGGTATTCTGATAGTCACACCATCTATATTTTTATTTTGTGATAAGTAATTTTGAATTGATTAGTAAAACCAAGAATTTTGCTAGGGAATTCAATAAGAACCTATTAGAGAGAATATTAGAGGTAAAAGGCAAGAGTGTAAGATTATTAGAGGGTAAAAGCCAAATTTGAGCGATACACGAGTGATTCATCATTATTTGAGCGAAACACGTAAGGGAGTGTGTGAGAAAATTTTTTATCTACTAACCTTTGTTTTACAGCAAACATGTATGGCTACAATTATGAAAGTTATTATGGGTCTCGAAGGAATACTTTCCAAGGCAATATTGATACACAGGCATATCTGAGATGGGAGAGAAAAATGGAGCGAGAATTTGACTCTCATGATTACTCCGAGAGGAGGAAGGTCAGACGTGCAGTTCAAGAGTTCTTCGATCATACAATTATATGGTGGCAGCTTATCAAACAAAAATATGGGGAGCGTCCATTCGAGACATGGGCAGAATTAAAATCAGCAATGAGAAAGCGGTTTGCTCCAGTAGAGCGTGACAGGAAGGAGGAATATACATCTCGAAGACATGTAGAGCAACCTTCAGGGCCATCTACAGTAGATAATAACAGGAGTGTTCGCACACAAGTAAACAAGGAAGATTATTGGATGCAACTACAATATACTCTTAAGGCGCAAAAGAAACAAGATCAGTCGGGGGAAGTGGAAGAAATTATAGAATATGCGGTCCAAGGAGAGTTATTGGGTTCGAGTGATCAAGATGAAATCCATGATCAAAAGCAAGATGATGAACCTCCGAAAGAAAGTAATCAAGAAGATGAGTTCGTACAAGGAAATACATGTGGAAAAGATCAACAAAAAGAAATTGTTCGAAAGATTGATAATGTTAAAGAAAAAATTGAAAGGAGTGAGAATGAAAAGAAAAGAGAGATTGAGAATAAAGAGAATGAGAGTGACCTTGAAAACAAACGAGAGAAAAACAAACGAGAGGGTGAGCATAAAGAAGAGAGAGAAGAAATATTTGACTATGAAAAAGAGAGTGAGTTGAAAAGTGAGTTATATTTTGAAAAGCCAATGACTGTACATTCGTACAAGACGGCGCTTTTGAATACTAACACTAATGATTCTTCTTTGTCTAGTTTTGTTTTATCTCTTGTACAGGTTATTGAAGAAATACCCCGTACTATCATTCCGTACCGATCAACTGATAATATTCCCGAGGAGACAATGGGGTTACCAAGGCGGGTTGGAGAGTTGGTGAAAGTGGGTATCGTGAGAGAAGACATGAGTTCATGTGTTGATTATGAGATCATAGTATCTAAGGAGGATGGGACAATGAGTTTGTTCGTCGATTTTCAATTGGTAAACAAGTATCGTTATTCTTTTTCTTGTTTGGATAATATGCTTGATAAATTGCATAGTACTTATGTTTTATCTACATGTGATAATGGTCATGTGATGATAATGCCTAATCAATTTAGCACGAGAGATTGTGATAAATGGAAAATTATTTTAGCATGTGAGTTATATAGGTGGTTAGTTATTTCTCTTAGGTTAACTGATGCATCTAGTGTTTTCATGAGTTATTTAAAACATGTTTTACATGCTTCCATTAGAAAATTTGCTGTTAGCAATTTTGAGGGTAAAATCATCTTTATCATAAATTATGGTGGATATTTGATCTTTGTTGAGTTAGTTTATGATCATGATATGTTTTCTCGTTTTCGATGTGTTTATTTGCATGAAATTCATTTTAGGAATTCTTATCCATATGATGATTTGGATTTTCATGCTAGTCAGTCTATACATGACTTGTCATTAGTTGATAATGGTAGTGATCATGTTTTTCCGATCGAGAAATTTTCATTGCATGATTTGCTATCATCTGGTATTGGTTTGAAAAGTGTTTATCATCAAGATGGATTGAGATATAAGTTATTTACATGTTTAGGCAGTTCACTTGGATTAGCTAAGACATTGCATAATTCCATGGGATTGTTGGATCATAGTTTGCATTCTTTCATGGGAGAATTTGTTAATATCTATTTTGGTGATATTCCCGTTGTTGTCAACACTTTGAAAAATTCTTTAGCATGTGTTGAGTTTGTGTGTCATCCGGATAAATGTGCTATTGAGTTTTCAACTTGTGATTGTGACCTTTTTATTGCATTGGTGCTATTATGTGATTTTGACTGTGTTAATGTCAATGGAAGGAGAAAGGTTGGTTGTGTTTTGCAGATTCGTGATAAGATCATATTCATCAAGGAAATTATGGATCGTGCAATTCAATTCGATCAATGCATTGAGAGTTTACAGGGAAGTGTTTTGAATATTATTTTATTAGACTATGCATATAATTTTGGTTTATTTAATTTCTTTGTGATTAGACAAAAGGAACTTATTGATTTGTTTTGTTTTGTGTTTAATCCAGGAATTAAAGAGAGTTTGCGTGAGAAATATGACAAATTTCAAGTATTGATATTTGATCCAGGTGCATTGACGAATGTGTTTCTGCGAAGGATTGAGATCATTATATTGAATTTTGATCCAGGAATTCGTCATTGGGAGAATCTACCACATGAAGAGTTTTGCGTGACGATTTTTGATCCAGGAGGATATAAGACTTTTCATATTCTTTCTTACTTTGCATTCATGATTATTTTAGTAGATAGTAGATTAGTTATATATATAATTAGTGTTCTGGGAGTAACTGGTCTACAAATTGTCAATTCGGGAGAGAAGTCGGGCATTGTTATGTTCTTAGCGGGAGTTGGAGTTTTTGTTGCTTATATATGTCATTTGCGAGTTGAGTTTTGGCATTATGATTGGTTTGATGCTACTAACTTAGTTTGTTTTTATGTAGGAACAATTTTGTGGTTGAATCATTTTTGAGAAGACGATGGGCCAGATTTGAGGACAAATCCTTTTGAAGAGGAGGGGAATGATACAATCCTGATCAGCAAGTTATTCACATGTAGCTACTATTATATGGGTCTTTATAACTTCACATAATCAGATTACATACAAAGAAAAGAAGCAAGTTTCACGTGGCAAAAGATCCTAACGTGGCAAGGATTTTGGGATTTTAGGAAAAAGATTTTGTTTCCTAAAATATTAGGCATATTCTATTAGCCTAATTTTTAGGGATTTATTTTCCAAATACTTATCAAATTCTATTATAATTAGGATTTTCTTTTAAATTAGAATTCTTTTCCAATTTGATTTCTATTTCCTTATAGAAATTAGGGTTATAGTTTATAAATTCCTATTAGGATTTGGATTGTTTTGAGTAGTATAAATAGAGGTCCAAGTTATGTAAACATTATACATTATTCATTATTCAATATATTTGTGAGGTTATTCTTTTCTTTTGGTTCTTTAAAGAATTCCTAAGTATTTTTCTTAGTTATTTCTTTGAGATTCAATTTGACTTATCATACAACAATTCATAGTTGTGTGTGGCGTCTTCTACCGCATCAATCGTCGATTGTACCAAGATTACCGCTTCAATATAAGCGAGGGGTCAAGGTGTCGTTGGTGTCCATTCAACGCAGAATTCCGAACGCGAGCAATTGTACCAAGATTACCGTCTACATATAGGCGAGGGGTTAAGGTGTTGCAAGCAATTCACCCAACAACTGTGCTAGAAACGATCGGGGCGACGACCACCTCACGCAAGCGTGTCGTGGAGTCTATCAGCTTCAGTCCAAACATCTTGGATCAATGCATTGAGACCTTGTTTGAACATCTTTGTTCTAGCCTTGCTTGATCCCCACGTCCCTTTAGTCTTGTTTGAGTCCACACATGCCATGTCCTCATCACAAGGAATATGCGTCGCACTCTCTAGCCTTCTCAACTACCAAGAAATCATCCTTTTACCTAGGGATGGATCTGTTCATGGGCAGCATAACTGCTTATACTGGAATTGGCGGGGATGTTTGAATCAGCAGAACTCCAGACTTATGGCTGTTGTTTGAATCAGGCGACCAGGTGGTGTTTGATTGATCTTATTCTATTATGACTTGCAGTTAAGCTGTTCGATAGAAAACCGCAAAGACAACGAAGCAGAAATGTATCTCATATCATATATGGTAACCAATTCCCTGTCATTTTTCTTGCCTCACTGCTTTAACTTTGAAGTATTTATTTTGTTTTGAACTCTAAAAGTGTGAGGATTAGAGGAAGGAAAACGATAGAAAAATGAAAACTTAAAAGTGACAAGGAAATTTTTAGCAATTCATTACAGATTACACTCAAGAATGAAAATATAGATTTGTATTTTAGTGAGAGGGGTTTTTCTATTTTGAATTTTATTTTTATTTTCCTACTGTTTCCCTTCCTTTGCTCTTTGCGATTTCCTAAAATATAGCTTCTGTTATACCCTTTTTATTCGAATCCAAATTCTTGGGAATTTGATTATTATACAAATTTATGTACATGTGTGCTTGGCAAAACAGGTTTGAAAATTTGTATGCAGACATAAAATTACTTTTTATGTAATAACTAATAATGATTGTTACAAGTTGGTATATGTCAGTATATCCCCAGCTATTAGTTACAAGTTATGCTTAGTTTTTACGTTTCGTATACCAAGTCTCTGGTATACTTACAGCTGTATTAAAGTCAAAAGAGTGCAGATAGTTCAAAATGCAAAGATATTGATTTGAATTTGTCGTATGCTTAGTTGTGGTTGAAAGTGACACAATTTTCCATACCACATTGCTTGAACCTTATTGTGCTATTACTGTTACTCTTTTGCTGCATTGTAGAATGAGATTGTATCTAAGGACCAAAATATTACTCTTCTTAGGTGGAAATTCAAATAAAACGTGAATATTGTTTGGTTCCTTACAATTGTGCTATTACTGTTACTCTTCTTTTGCTACTGCCACGGTGGGGTGGGGGTGGATATTTTGAGCGAGGAATATTATTAAAACTATTATCCGTAACCAAATGGGCAATAAATGGCTCGTTGATTATTTGGTTTCTTATATTAAAAATGATGTATTTAAAATTAATGATAATGAAGTTATTTTAAAACATTTTTAAGTTATAGGGTCTAGAAGGATAGTATTGTAACTTATAAATATTATTATAATTAATTTAAGTTTTCTTTATTTATTTTCAACAAAAAATTAATTAAAATCTGACTGTTAACGCCAAGTTTCGCCGGCGCGTCCAATCACAAAATTCACACGCTAGAACCTGCACAATAACAGATCACACAGAAGCTTGACGGCTTGTGCCGCCGGGGGATAGCTCCAGTGTGAGAATAAGTATAGGCCGTTCACAAGGTTTAACAATGAAGGATAAGTGTTTAGTGCTCAAAGTAGGTATTACCTGTTAATTGTAACCTAAGCCTTATATTTATAGTACTCTCATCACCTTAGAATCCTTATCTGAGTCGAATTAAGACTCCTAAACATGGTAGTTACCATAATTTGGGTCCAACACAATCTCCTTAGAAGGGGGAAGTGGATTCAAATCCAATCACTACCTTTGGAGTTACTTTATTCCAATACGGTTAGGGCTCTAGACTCTGTACGCAGGACATCTCACTGTACATGCCCAATCCAACCAAACTCACCATCAGATCTGGGCCTCGGCCCAAAGGACTCGAGGGCCCGATCCCGAACACCATAACGCTAGGGTAAGGCTCCGGCCCAAAGGACTCGGATGCTGAACCCGAACACCTCCAACTCTTCCACGGGCTTCGGTCCAATGGGCTTGTAAACCCCTTCCAATGCCAGGCCTTTGGCCCACTTGCAGGTCGGTAAAATACTCCCGAACATTGCCCCCAGTCTCTTGTTATAATATATTTATAATTAGAGACTTGAAAGGTCAGGGATTCGAAGAGTCATGACAACTAATGATGAGTTGTCTGGGGAAGCCAAGAGGTTTCCCCTTATTTTTCGAAATGTTGCACGTCTCCCCAAGTTTGGGCCCACTCGGCGCATTTAATAGCCTCCTTTGGGTCTCGTGCCACTCGTCTTATAAAAACCCCCTCCCTCCCCATCATAGCCACTTTTCCCAAACTCCTTTACTCCAAAAATCTCTGTTCAATTTTTTTGGCAAAGGTGATTTCCGGCGAGCTCACTTCTTCCCCAAACTTCACTGATTTTATCTACTCTGCGTGTTTTTGAACCTCATTTTTGTTCGTTTTCTTCTCAAAACCTCACATTTGTGTCTCATTCCCTTCGATCTCGCACCAAAGGGCTGATTCTAGCATTCCTCCCCCCGCCACTGAACTAACTCCCCCCTCCGTCACCATCGGCGATCTGGTTCCGGTAGAGCTTCTGACAACCTCTACCGATATCACCCCGATCAATGCTGAAGACAGGATTTGAAGCATCTACGCTTCAGCCACGGACTTCTCGCACATCAACACCCAATCAACCGTCCTTTCTTCAGAAATTTCAGACATCCGCGTGCTATTCAACATCCTAAGGGAGTACAAGCTTTGGGTGCCTACCCCAGAAGAGAGGATTTTTGGAAGCCCGAAGGTGGATAGGTCGCCGTACCCCTATATCTCCTTAAATATGGGATTCGGTTCCCACTCCACGAATTCATTTTGACTTTTCTCGGCTTTGTGGGGATCGAGTTCGTACAAATTGTGCCAAACTCGTATATCCACTTGATTTCCTTTATAGCCGTCTGTCACGAGATCGGGATCACCCCCGGTCTTGATTTCTTCTTCGCCCTATTTACAGTCGGTCGATCCAAAGAGCCCGGCCTTCGGCAACTAAACAAGCAACCAAACTGAACTGTCCCAATTAAAACCCCCTCAAGTAACAAGGGCTGGCACCCGTAATGGATCTTCGTGAAAGGAACTGACCTCAACCTCCTCCCGAACTGGGCCCACCCTGAAGATCCTATCGCCAAAGTGTCCAAATTCTCGAAGGACCGGGCTGGTGCCTTCAAAGAATTCTACAAGAAATGAAGCAGGATCGAATGGAACCTGAGGGTCTTATCCAATGAAAGCTGGCTGTATCAACACGGGCGTAAGTGTCCTACTCCGAACTTCTCCATACCTTCGCTAATTTTGATTATTTTTTCAGTCGTTTTGTACTAACTGATTTTCTAACTCACTCCTCGTTACACAGTGACAATTTTTAAGCCCGAAGGGGCAGCTGAATCCTTAACTCCTCTTCCCATCACAATCGAGCCGATCCGCCTTCCAATCACCGATGAGATGGCTAAGGAAGAAACCATCCCGATTGTGGAACTTTCAACCGGTTCCACTTCGGGCCCTACCCCTCCAACTTCTTCTGCCGAGCCCGCCACCAAGAACGTTCTGAAGATGAGCCGGATAGAGAAAGTGGCTCTATTAAAGAAAACCAAGAAGCTTTCCGCAAGAGTTCTCACCAAGTCCATTTTCGTGGTTCCACCAAAACCGAATCCTCCCCCCGCTCAGGTCGCGGTGATCGAGGATTCAGAGGAAACCGAAGAGGTTCTTCTCGAACCTCGACCCAAGATGTAATACCCGGTAAAAATAAAAAAATAAATTTAAATCCATATTTTAATTGGGTTTTTCTTATGTTTGGATCAAATTGTATTTAAGTGGTGTGACTTATAATAAGTAGGTGATTACATTAATTTGAGCTTTTATTCTAATTGGGTCTATTTTGCATTTGGGTAATATTAAAACTCTATTAAAATTAGGAGACACAATGAGATATATTAATTAATAAATAAGCAAAACCTAATTGCTTCATCATATTTTATACCGACTGAAAGAAAATAAAGAGGCTGCCGCCTATCAAGAGAAAGAGGTGATTGTCAGATATTATTAACTTACGAAAGAAATTAAAGCGATTGTCTTTCTTTCTTACTTTTCTGTATAGAAATGATTATTGGGGGTTTTATTCTTCTAATTTTGAAATTTTAAAATTAAGAAATTTGGGATACTGAGGTGTATTGTAGTTGAACGTGAAATTTAAAGCTCATTATTCTCCTACCAATTTTTAGGCACTTTAATTTGAGGACCCAACATCTTTATCACATCTGTGGGTTAACCCTAGTTTTCTGTTCTACGGATTGGTGATGTTGTGCCAAACACACATATCCGATTTGCATACATTTGGATTCACGGTCCAATGTGTGATTTGCCTGTGTGACATTATTTTGACTTGCCTGTGTGGCATTGTTTTGATGTGCCTGTGTGGCATTATTTTGGTTGCCTATGTGGCATCATTTGATTTTCCTGTGTGGCATTATTTTGACTTGCCTGTGTGGCAAGGTATATTTCTTAGCTCATTCGGTATGAAATAACTCCAGCCATTTGTTTCAGCCTATTATTTTATTTGATTAGTTTTGTTGGTTTCTGTTCTGTTCAAGTCATTAAGTTAGTCACTTCAGTTCGTTATTTCTTTATTCTTTTATTTGTTCCATCAATTACATTGATTCAGATATATTCATTACGTTGATTCAGATATATTCTATTCAGATCTTTGGATATTATACTTTCGTTCGTATTTGCACTTGAGGCTTTGTTCAATATTTTATCTCAGTTATTTTCGTATATCAGTTGTATATCTTTTGTATATCTATATCCGTACTGGGCAATTGGCTCATGCTGTGTTTTTCTTCCGGCAGGTTTGCAGGGGTGATTCAGGGCTAGCTAGTGTGATGAGAGAGTTGCCCTTGACCATCTAGGTTGTTTCAAATTTTAAGTTTGATTATTTTGACTATATTTGGAGAATTGTATTTAGTACGCTATTAATGGATCATCACTATTAATATTTTGGGGTTGTTAGTGCTCTGTTTTCTTATTTTGAGGTTTGTTGTGCTTTGCACGTGACCTCCCTTTCCTTTTCGGGAAGGGGGTGTTACACAAGAAGCCATGACTTACCGAAGGCCCTGAGTAACAACACCCTGAACAACAAGTTGTTGAGCCCGATCCCATTGTCACCTCCACGCATACTTCCAAAACAAGCTCGTCCTATGCATCGCCAACTACCTATTGGCTGAAGAGCCCCTCAGAAGTATTTCCATTAAACCTGTTCGATCATTTCAAGCTTTTGGGCGATGACGAACGGTTCAAGGGATTCTCTTCCGAGGAATATCTGGTGGCCTACATCCGGGCCCAGTGGCCTACATCCGGTTCAAGGGTTTAACTTGTCCTCGTAAACTTATAATTTGATTTCGATAGTTGATGTAAATGTTTATTACATGCCAATGCTATTCTTACTCGGGCCATCCTGCCTAAGTCCAGCTAAGGTCGAACGTACAACTCGTCGAGGCTGAGGTCCGAGGCCTGAAGGCAGACCTAAAGAGGGAACAGGATCTCCATGCTGAGACCCGGAATAAGGCGACCAGTGCTGAACGTCAGGCCGACGAGCTCAAGGAACAATATTCGCTGCATCAGCAGGAGTTCGTCAGCCTCGAAGGTCATGCCAAGAAACTCCTGGAGGAGAGAGACCATCTGTCCGAAGAGAGCTAGGAGCGGTTGCATGTGCTTCACCAACTTGATGTGAAGTTCGATGGGATTCATGAGAAGATGATGTATCTGATTCGAGAGAACAATGCCTTGAAGGAGGAAAGTGCCAGTGCCAAACAGTGCACCATAGAGGAATATGAAGAGTCTCCTGCCTTGACCGAAAAAATCATGGCCTTGTTCGCTGAAGGCTATGAGACTTATCGGGAAAAGGCTTGAGCCAAATTAAATGCTGTTGGGCTCGATACTTCCGTTCTTAACTCGTCGGATGAGGAATCCGAAGCTGGGGACGAGCCTCCTCCAGAATAGCTTCTGTTACGACTTGTAAATTTTTTGTACTCTTCATTTTCCGCTTTCTATTTGTACTTCGCCTGAATCTTACACGATCGGGTTTTGTATACAATTTGAAAGTATGAATGAAGTATAATGTTTTAGTCTGTAGTTATCAGAACCAGTTATACTTATGACTTTTACCGATCACCTTTGTTATCTCCAAACTTTTGACTGGTTTTTACCCAAAGCTTATCTGATTCGACCTAATCAGTTATACTTCAGAACTTTATTGATCAGTTATGGCCTTCCGAACTTTCTGATTTGTTTAATCCCAAAGCTTATCTAATTCTTAGGGTTATAGTTTTCTCAATCAGTTATACTCATGACCTTTCTCGATCAGTTACATGACATGGCACTTAGTCTGATCGAGTTATGTCCGAAGTTTATCTGACCGAGGACTATAGCTTTCTCGATCAGTTATACCCGTGACCTTTACCGATTAGTTTTGTTGTCTCCGACTTTCTGATCAGTTTAAGTCCGATGTTTGTCTGATCTAGTACAGGAAATTATATGAATATAAATGGCATTAAACATCTCCGAAGAAAAATCTCATTTATTTCATTTAAAATTAAAACGGTTACAAGAATAAGGAGAATGACATAACTTTCACTGGTAAAATTTTCTAAGTCTTCCAGCATACCATGTATTCCTTACTTCCAAACCATCCATTGCTCGAAGCCGGTATGTACCTGGCTTCAGCACCTCTACCACCTCATAAGGTCCCTCCCAGTTAGGCATCATCTTGTCAGTGTTCTGGGGGGTTGATGCCTCTGACTCCTGAAGGACTAAATCCCCAACCTCAAATCTCCTCCTTTTAACCTTCTAATTATAGTGTCAGGCTGTTCTCTGCTGGTAGATTGCCAACCTTATCAGATCTGAGTCCCGAACTTCTTCCAACAGATCCAGATTCATTCTCAAGCCTCCATCATTGTATAGCTCTTTGTACTGATTGACTCGAAGAGTAGGGGACCCGATCTCTATTGGTTTGAGTGCATCGGTCCCGTGTGCCAACCGAAACAGAGAGTCCCCTATTGTTGTCCTTGGAGTAGTATGATACGCCCATAAAACACTGAGTATCTCTTCGGGCCACCGACCCTTTAAGTCATCCAACCTTCTTTTGATGCCGTTAAGCAAAGTTCGGTTGGTGACCTCCACTTGACCGTTTGACTGGGGAGGGGCCACTGAAGTCTTTTGGTGCTAAATTCCTAATTCTTTCAAAAAGGCTTCGAATTTCGATCCCACAAATTGCCTGCCATTATCTGACACCACTGCCATCGGGATTCCAAACCGATAAACGATCCCTTCCTTGAATAATTTCAAGCATTCCTATTCGGTTATCTTCTACAGAGGTTTGGCTTCGACCCACTTTGTCATGTAGTCGATAGCCACGATCACGAAACTGACTTGTCCTTTGGCCTTCGGTAAAGGCCCCAAAATGTCGATTCCCCATACAGCAAAGGGAATCAGGGATATGACCGAGTACAACTCTTCGGGAGGCTGATGAGGGATAGTGTTGTTCAGCTGACACTTGGGACATTTCCTGACAAATTCTTTGGCCTCCATGTAGATAGTCGGCCAATAATACCCTTGTCGTAGAATCTTGTGTGACAGTGACTTGGCCCCCATGTGGTCCCCACAAATCCCTTCATATACTTCCCGAAGTGTATAATCTGCTTCAGATGGAGTTAAACACTTGAGCAGTGGGGAGCTAAAGGCCCTTCGATACAAGTCTCGATCAATAAGAATGAAGTTAGAGCTCTTGTGCTTGATTTTTTTCGCTAGGATTCGGTTTGAAGGTAGAACCCCATCTGCCAGAAACGCGATATAAGGTGTGGGTCAGCAATCGAGATGGTCCAAAGCTAGTACATCTGTCTTCGGTACACTTGGCCGTTCTAAGACCTCCAGATACACCGATCCATTGAAAGAGTTTGCTTCGGTGGTTGCCAACCTGGCTAGGGCATCTGCTACCATATTATCTGACCGATCAACTCCTTGACAGCTGTGTGATATGAAGTACGTGAGTTTATCTTTTACTTTAGCAAGATACTTTGACATTCTTGCCCCCCGAGCCTCATACTCCCCCGATAACTGCTTAACCACCAGCTGCGAATCACTGTAGATGACCAACTTCTGCACTTCTAGGCTTCGGGCGAACCATAGCCCTACTAGGATGGCCTCATATTCTGTTTTGTTATTTATGGACTTGAACTGAAACCTAATCGCCTGCTAGACTTTGAACCCTTCGGGACTTGTCAGGATAACCCCTGCCCCACTGATGTCTGAAGTCGAAGACCCATCCACGTATAGAGTCCATGAGGTTGCCCCTGTTGAGTTTCAGTTACCGTGCTCACATCTGGCTTTGTGAAGGAACAGTCTACCACAAAATCTGCTAAAGCTTGCCCTTTGATTGTCGTTCGGGAATGATATTGTATAGCAAACTGTGTTAATTCCATCGCCCATGTGACTAACCGACCCAACACCTCCGGCCTATGTAAGATCTTCTTTAATGGCTGATCCGTGTACACCACTATTAGCTGACCTTGGAAACTTTTCCAAGTTTGGGTACCTTGTCTCCGCATCCCTAAGAACGTGGCTGACATAATATACTGGGAACTGCTTTCCCCCCTTATGGCGTACCAGTGCTACCCCTACTGCCATCGAACTTGCAGTCAGGTAAAGGTATAAGGCTTCTGAAGGGATCGGCTTCATCAGTAAAGGAGCCAAGGACAAGTACTTCTTGATCCCTTTCAACGCGTCTTCGCACTCCGAAGTCCACTGAAAACTCTTCTCGTTCTTCGGCCCCTTGAGAGTGTCGAAGAAGGGTAAACATCTTTCTGCCAATCTTGACACAAACATCCGAAGGGTAGCTATCCGGCCCATCAACCTCTGTACATCTTTGTATGTTTTCGGAGATTTCATGTCTAAGATTACTTGAATTTTTTCAGGATTTTCCTCGATGCCCCTCTTACTGACCAAGTAACCTAAAAACTTCCCTGACCCTAATCTGAAGGTGCACTTGGTCGGGTTTAATCTCAACTTGCGTTTTCTCACTGTTTTGAAGCAACTTTCCAGATCCTCCAGGTGACCCTGGACTGACATGCTTTTCACAATCATATCGTCCACGTATACCTCCATGTTGCGCCCTAACTTCTTTGTGAAGACAAAATTCACCATGCGCTGATATGTCATCCCTGGCGTTCAGCAATCCAAATGTCATTTTTCAATAGGTGTATATTGCTTGATGGGTGATAAAACTAGTCTTTGGGATGTCCTCTTTGATCATCGAGATTTGGTGATATCCCAAGAATGCATCCATAAAACTCAACATGCCATATCCCGAAGTGGTATCAATCAGTTGGTCTATGTTGGGCAGAGGATAGAAATATTTTGGGCCTGCCTTGTTCAGATCTGTGTAATCGATGCATAGCGTCCACTTCCCATTTTACTTCTGAACCAATTCCACATTAGCCAACCATTCGGGATAGTCGATCTCGAAGATGAAGTTCGCTTCCAGTAACTTGGTGATTTCTTCATCTATGATCTTCTGTCTTTCTGGAGCAAAAATCCTTCATTTTTGTATAACATGCTTCTTCTTTGGATCGACATGTAACCTGTGTAGTGCCACCGATTCGCTTACCTCAGGCATGTCACTAGGCTCCCATGTGAAAATGTCAGCATATACCTGAAGAAGATCTATTAATCCTATTCGGAACGGTTCTGTCAACCCCGATCTGATCTTGATCAACTTCTTTGGGTTCCCTGGTATCAACTCAACATCCCCTGTCTCTTCTGTTGGTAGTGCCATAGGTTCAGTACTACTTTCAGTGAATGGCTCTATTTCGATGGCCATTGTCTGTTTCTGTTTGCTGACCCCGACCCCTGTGGAAATCAGAGTGTTCCGATAACACCTTCGGGTAATATCAAGATCGCCTTTTACCTCCCCAATCCCGTTTGATGTCGAAAACTAAAATTTGAAATGGGGTATGGATGTTACCGCTTGCAAAGCTGCTAGGGTTGGCCTTCCCAGAAAAGCATTATAGGCCGAATCCACCTGTACCATGAAAAATCTTACTATTATTTCTGCTTGATGGGGTGCTGTACCGAACTTGACAGGCAGCTCAATTGTTCCTGACACATGCACCGGGCCCCCACTGAACCCATACAATGGACCCTCTCCTCCCAACTCCATCTTCTTTCCACCTAAATCCTTATTCTGATAGGCGTGCGTGTACAATATGTCAATCGAGGACCCGTTACCGATCATCATCCTTTTCACATCCACTGGCCTGAACTGTGCTGTTATCACCAGCGCCCCATCATTCGGTTCGATGTGATCGGTGGGGTAATCTTCGTCTGAGAAAGAGATGGAAACTCCTGAGTAGGCCTTGTCCTTTCTGGGCGATGAATTTGCCACTGACAATATAGCCTCGAGATGTCCACTCCTCTTCCATCCAGTTACACACCTTACCGACCCGCCCTGAAATTACATCAATCACCCCTCAGGCTTATGGGTGCGGTTGTGGCTGTTTTTCTCGAGCCGGCCCGCTATTCTCATCCCGGGGCACCTCTGAACCTTTCTGATTGACCACATACTGCACCAGTTGCCCATTCTGAACATTTTTCTCAATTAAATCCTTCAAGTCGTTACACATCTCCGTCGTATGCCCGCGACATTGATGGTATTCACAATATTTGTCCCGACCTCTCTTGTCAGGCTTCGGATGCGTCGAACATGGTTCGAAGAAGGGTTTATTCTGCATCTCCTCCAATATCTTCGCCAGGTCAGTGTTGAGGGCGATGTAGACTTTGTTGACATTCCTGTTCAGGAAAGGTGGTCTACCACTTCCCGAACCTCCCCTATTATGGCTTTTCTTACCATAGTTATCTGACCTCCCCTGATTGTCCGACCGCTGATAAGTCTGCTTGTCCCAATCCTTGGACTTCTCGTATGACTAGGAGTGCGATCTAAAATTTCCCATGGCGTCCTCTATTGCAATGAACCCTTCTGCCCACTGGAAGGCTTCTGTCAAATCTCCCGGAGGGTTGATCACCAAATCCTTCATCAGTTTCTTTGACTTCCCAATACCCAGCCCGGTCGTGAAGAAACCTAGGTCTTGTGGAAAATTCAACTCTGCTACCGACCCCACAGCCTCGTGAAACCTCTTGACGTACTGACCCAGGCTCTCATCAGATTTCTGATGAACCTGCATGAGGGAAGCTGTGATCTTTCCTCTCCTTCTGTTGCTTCCGAACCGGGCATGGAACTTCTCCCGCAGATCGTTCCAAGAATTGATTGATCCAGCTACTAAAATCCCCATCCATTCTCGGGCACTCTTCTTCAGGGTTGTTGCAAACATGTGGCATTTAGCGGCATCCAAATGCCCATAGTAGGTCATCAACCTGTCGTACCCGTCTGAATGGTCGTAAGGGTCCCCTATCCCGTCATATGTCTCCATCGGGGGCATCTTCTTTTTAGGGTCGGCCGTCACATGATTGATTTCCGGCGAGAAGGACGACCCTATGCAAGCCGAAGGTGTCCCATCGAGTTCTTTGACAACATCAATTTTTCCAGTTTCACCAGCCTTCGGGTGAGGGGGTCGGACTCCTCCTTATGAGGGGACGATCGGAGTCTGTCCCTCCCATATTTAGGAGTCGCGTCCCTCCTCCTTTGTCCCGATCTGCCTAGATGCTCTGATATTCGTTTTGCCGAACGGCTCCTCCTTCTGCTTCAGCCGGCTTTGGTGCCTACTCCTTTCTCTTTCTGCCTCCCCTCATCGAGGTGACCAGGATTTGCTCTGATGCCTACACCTCTTGGAGGACGCCTCTTGTTCCCCGGCCATCTTCGTCATCTGATATTCGAGCTCCTTTTGCTAAAGACGCAGGGCCATCATGGCATCTTTGTTCTGTTGCATCTTCTTCTGTAAGATGAACTCCTATTGATCTCGGCTATCCTTCCCTCGGTCCCTTCCTCGTACCTCTAGTGCCTGAGAGTTGTTCCCATCCACACGACTAGCCTGATTAGGTGTATGCTGGCTGTCATGGAAGAGTTTTCTCCAGAGGGAGGCCGTCGGCTCCACCTGATCCTCCTGGATTCTAGAACCCAATCGGTCTTTCACCGACCCCCTCACCTGTGTGGTTTGGTTGGTCTTCACCTTCTCCATGATAGAGGCACTGTTTTCCCTACTCGCCATGGCCTGCTACCGAAAAAGATGGTTGTGATTGTAAGAACACTAAGGCCCTCCTTCTAGTACCAATGTTAACGCCAAGTTTCGCTGGCGCGTCCAATCATAGAATCCACACGCTAGAATCTGCACAATAACAGATCACACAGAAGCTTGACGGCTTGTGCCGCCGGGGGATAGCTCTGGTGTGAGAATAAGTACAGGCCGTTCATAAGGTTTAACAATGGAGGCTAAGTGTTTAGTGCTCGAAAGTAGGTATTACCTGTTAATTGTAACCTAAGCCTTGTATTTATAGTACTCTCATCACCTTAGAATCCTTCTCCGAGTCGAATTAGGACTCCTAAACATGGTAGTTACTATAGTTTGGGTCCAACACAATCTCCTTAAAAGGGGGAAGTGGATTCCAATCCAATCACTACCTTTGGAGTTAACTTATTCAAATACGGCTAGGGCTCTAGACTCTGTACGCAGGACAACCCACTGTACATGCTCAATCTAACAAAACTCACTATTAGATCTGGACCTCGACCCAAAGGACTCGAGGGCCCAATCCCGAACACCATAACGCTAGGGTAAGGCTCCGGCCCAAATGACTAGGATGCCGAACCCGAACACCTCCAACTCTTCCACAGGCTTCGGCCCAATGGGCTCGTAAACCCCTTCCAATGCCAGGCCTTAGGCCCACTTGCAGGTCGGTAAAATGCTCCCGAACACTGACCTTGTTAGAGGTACATGGTTCACCATAAAACCTAGACCTAGCTCCATCTAGGCATATCCCCATTACTTTTCACTATCACATCAATATGATGATTACGAGAAAAACTATTTAGTCATTTATTTGGACAATTAATACTCCATTCATCCCTTAATATAGGACGTTTTAGAAGAAAAAAAATTGTCCCTTAATATATGATGTTTTAGAATTCTAAGTAAATATTAATTGCTTAATTTTTTTTGTCCCTTAATATAAAACATTTTAGAGAAGTTTTTTTTCCCTTAAGAGCAGTGGTGGAACCAAAAAATTTTGTGAGGGGGGTCAAAATATACTTGCAAAATTATGATGGTGGCAATATGAGCTACAATGGCGGCAACCGGCGATGACAATATAATAGCAGTGATACTAATACCAACGTCTTAAAGATAAACCAACTAATAGTAACACCAATGTCTTAAAAGAAATCAAACTAATACTTACACCAAATTATGAAAAATGAATTATGTTACTTATTTTTTAGTGCACTTACAATTATGTGGTAATGCTAGCTCATAGGCTGAAATTAATTTATTACTCTTAAATAATATATAAATAAATATGCATTTTTTCTAGCCTTTATATGCTTACTTGTAGTCTAAAAGTCACCCCAAACTTAAACCCAAATAGCTATATTAAAGATAAAAATTTGACATTCTTAATATTATGTATTAGCCTATAATTTGCATGAAAAACAATGTATATATATATATATATATATATATATATATATATATATAGCCCGGTTTTGGTCAGGGAGTCCGAATTTTCTTAAAATTCGGACCTCTCTTTTTTTTTCTTTTTTTTAAAACAACTAAAAAAATTATGGAACTTAAATTTTTATATAATACAGTGTTTTAGGTGTGATTTGGATACATATAACAATATATGTCTGTACAGACTGTACAATCTGTACAGACTGTACAGGGTTCAAATTTTGGTCAGGTCCGGGAGTCCGGACCTAATCTTGGCTGTATACACACACACATTTTTTCAGAAAAATTGGGCGGTTAGGGCATCAAATTAAGTTCAATTTATTTTATATATATTATATATAATAACGGCATTATAAAAATTATTTATAAATACATTGAATATAATTAATAATTATAAATTTTAATATTTATAAAAATTATTTATAGAAATAAATATATTACATATAGTTGATAATGTTAGTTTTTATTACGTAAGAAATTATTTATACAACTATTTTGTACATTGAAACTATTTAAATCTAATTAAAATGGGGATATTTTAGATATTTCTCCTAACCCTCTACTCCCTCCTGTGACCAGCAATTTTTTTTCTTGACGACTACTCCCTCATGCGACTAGCAAAAAAAAATTCTCTGATCGCTACTCCTACCTGCGGCCAGTAAAAAATAAGATCTTTTTAGTCCATTAAATATTTGAATTAAAGATGTAAGATAGGTTTGCTGGAATAGTGTCCATAACAAACGCTTGTTATGGAGCATTCCCCTTATATTGTTGAAATAGTGTCCATAACAAACGCTTGCTATGGAACATTCCCTATATATATATAAGTGGAAAATTAATTATTTCTTTAATAGTTTGAAGTTTTTTATTTTCTCTTTTACTATTTTCCATCAATCGGTATCCTTATCTTTTCTCCCACTATCTCTATTTTTTTTATTTTCTCTTTTAAATTCTCTCCTAAATTATTTGTATCTCCCCACCCTTAAATAAAACTCATAGAGCATGATTATTAGTAATATTGTTATAAAACTTTAGCAAAAGTGTATAAAGATACTCTTATAATTGCTGCATAAATTTAGAGAGAATAAGCTAGAGAAAAGAGAGAGGAATTCTTCTTATTATTTTTATTCATCACTCCTCTCCTTTTATAGGCAAGGTAAGGAGGAGTCACAGGAGGATGTGAGAACTCACGGGAGGAAGAAAAGGAAGCAAAGCAGAAGCTGTCATCATCAGTTCCCTCCTTAGGAGGGAATCTATGTTTATAATACTTCCCCTGATTCCCTACTATAGAAGATTATGTCTCATTAAAAAACTTGTTCAGAAAATCCAGTGGGAAAAACTTAAAGAAGTGAAAAAGAGTACATATCTTTTACATAAATATCTTAATTAACTGCCTCGTTCAAACCTTGTCAGGAAAAACCTATTGGGATAAAAATCGTGACTAAGAAAAAAGAGTACAGTCTTTCCCTCAAAAAGATTTCATTACTCCTTGATGAAATGTTGTCATTAGTCTTTCAGTCGACACATTCCGATCCTTTTTCGAAGTTTTGCAAATGTTGCATATGGTAGCGACTTTGTGAATAAGTCGGTTAGATTATCACATGATCGAATTTGATGCACATCTATATCACCCTTCTTTTGTAGCTCATGTGTGAAGAAGAATTTGGGTGAAATGTACTTTGTTCTATCTCCTTTGATGTACCTTCCTCTGAGTTGAGGAATACATGCAGCGTTATCCTCATACAGAATTGTAAGAATATTTTTGATTGATGGTAATTCACATGATTGTGGAATATGCTGAATAATTGATCTCAACCAAACACACTCTCTACTTGCTTCATCAGTTCCCTCCTTATGAGGGAATCTATGTTTATAATAAATATATTATTATTTTAACAGATTCAAAAAAATTGAACTGTTTTTGTCACACTCATAGCGTGTGTGTAAGTAATATTAATATAATGGAAGTAAAAGAATAGTGGTTAATTAGATGTTAACAATTTTGTGAAGCCCTTTTAGTTTTCAAATTTAACATTTTAGAAGTATGAACAGTTATTTTTTAGACTAAAAACTTTATTTTTCTCTCCAGCTCTTTAATTAATTCTTATTTTCTCTCCAATATTTTTTAACTCATTCTCTCAATTTTTTTTAATAACAGTGTGTTAGGAATACTATATATTATAAAGCAAGATTCCATTTTGATCATAATTTTTTGATGTTAACTTTTGTGAAACTTTGTCACAAATTAAAGATACCTAATAACTCCAATAAATCAAGTTAATTTACTCTTAAGAAACATTTAAAATTATTCACTATTATGTCTTAAAACAATGACTAGATTAATATTTTAGGCAATACATATTGGAATCAGTTTCTTTCTCTCATATGTTCTTTAGCTAGGGTGTGGTAATTGAGAATGGTATTCATAGAAGAGGGATGCCTCTTAGTAATTAGTCATGTGCTTGGTGTAGATATCCAAATTTTATACATCTTTTCTTTAACAATGGTATATGAGGGCAAAAGTGTCATTTTACCTTGAGGCAAAAATGTCTAAGTAAAGATTACAAGACTCATAACGAGTATTTGGAGTCTCCATAATGACCTCTGAGCGACAAGCTACAGAAAGGAGGATGAATGACAAGTCGAGTTTACAAAAGAATGGGTTTTCCATTTTTTTCTCCATCTTCCTGAATCTGAAATTGATCAAACTTCATGTCATTGTGTATTTCTCAAAAAGAGCTTTCTGGATTGATATAACATGTTTTCTAACTCTTCTCGATTTGAAAGTTGAGAATATTTCAGTGCACAACATGAAAAACTAACGGCGCGACGTGAAGATCGATATAGGTGGGCCCCACCCTAGGGCTGTCGCAGTTGGACCTCGGGCAGGCATAGGATACTTACAAAAGGTTGCTTTGCTTATTTTTTTGAAGAAGAAGATATTTTAGAGAGAAAATGTGTTATCTAGGGAGAGAAATAAAGAAAGGAAGAGAAAATCTCTTTAGCGTAACTTAGATCTAGATCTAGTTTTTGTCATCAAATCTTCCAACAAAATACTTTCAAGAAACCCATACAAAGCTTAAGGAGGAAGAAACTGTTAGTTCCTAGTAGGAACAATATAGATCTAGAAGGGGGGGTTGAATAGATCCTTTTTGATTTCAAATACTTTTCTCGTTTATTTTGTGTTGCTCATGAATTATTATATGACAAACATAAGAATCTTTTCAAGCACATCGGAATAAGTAAAAGATCCCCTTCATTGATATATTCATAATCAGACATACATTGTTCGTAGAGTTAATTCAGTAGTAAGCAGTTAAAATATGCATAGCAGTTATAGCAGTTAATATACATAATGTAAATGACATAAAGTAAAAGACACAAGGGGTTTTAAGTGGTTCAGAGACTCAAGCTCCTAATCCATTCTTCTGCTTTCAACTAGCAGGATTTCCACTAAGGAAGAGCAGTACCTTGAATCACTAAGATTTCTTCAAGGCCAGCAGCCTTGAAACTTTAGTTCACTAAGAACTCTTTAAGGCTAGCAGCCTTAGAACTCCTCTAGTTCCTTAGGAACTCTTCAAGCCCAGCAGGCTTGGAACTTCATTTAGTCCCTCTAGATAAGGACCCCTCAGGCCCTGGCTTCTTCTTGTTGTTGTTGTTGGTATTGTTGGTGTAAGACCCCGAATTTTATGAAATAAAAGTATTCAATTTTCTTATAATTATTATTTTATTTCGTAAATGGTTAAATTGATAAAAGGTTAAAGTTAAGGGTGATATTTGAAATTTTTTGCAAAGTAAGCAAGTTGTTATAAAATATTTGTTTGGTCGAGGAATATTCTTTTTATCGGGGAATATCCGTACGACGGCACAATCATTGGTGGACCCCACAACGGAAGTATTTTCGTAGTAAGAAAATGACAGAATTATCATTTTATAAAAATAACAGCGAAAATGTTACTGTTAAAACTGTTGAACTACCCGGTAGTAAAAGTACAGTAATACGCGTGGTTGCATAGTAGCACACGGTATTGATTATTGATGCTTACGTAAGAAGTCACTCAGTTATACTCAATTATTGCTACAGTAATTGCTGCATCATATCTCTCATATTATAAATTCAATTATTGTCACAGTATCATCTGTATAATATGTTATATTATTAAATCAATAATTGAGACGACAAAGTTATTCATATTATTATTTGCAATATTGATAATGTCTAGAAGTTCTGTCAAGGAAAGGTTAGATAATCTAATTGCGCGCCAATAGGGGAGAAATCCTTATCGGAAAGCCCCCTCTTTCCTGGAAACGACCTGTTCGTTAAATATTATGAGTTATAATATTAATGATGAATAAGTTCGTGTTGATTAAAGATGAAATTGATAGTTCCATTGTGTGGGAATTATTAATGTTAGTGGATATTGACATTTATTTCGATAATAATTGATGTCTGGAGGTTATATTGACCAATCGGGTAATTCACCAGATAAATGAGCAATTAATTGCTATTATTTCACATGCTTATAACTATGTGTTCACATGTGTGTACTATTGATTCACATAATTTACTATTAGGGGAGTTGGTGCAAGATTGATAATACTTGTATAATTAAATTAAAAATGGAGGTATAGATGAAGGTACTATACTATAATTAGTTTTTCTCTCATGATTATACTATTGAGTCACATAAATGAACTATTAATTCACATGATTTACTATTAGGGGAGGTGGTGCAAGTTTGATAATACTTGCATGACTAAATTAAAAATGAAGAAAAAGAGGAAGATATTATACTGTAATATTTTGAGCACCAAAACGTGTAATTATCGAAACTATATTTTCCTATAAATAGAAGTTCATTCTTCCTTCATTCTCACCAATTCACTAAGTCTCACAAGAGCAATTATTATAGACAAATTATAGAGAGAAAGAAGAAGAGAAGTCTGTTACCTCACTATTCCAGTATCTAGTTTTCTTTTAAGGTAAGGGGTATTATTTCTTTCGTATTCATGAATAGAATTATTTTTTTTCAATACTCGTAAGGGTTGTTATTCCATTTTTTATTATTCTTTTGGAATAACCTGTCTACGCAGACTACCGCATGCATGGTGAATTCTTCTGTTATTCCATTCTTTATTATTTTGTTGGAATAACCTGTCTACGTAGACTACCGCATGCATTGTGAATTCTTCTGTTATTCCATTCTTTATTATTCTGTTGGAATAACCTGTCTACGCGGACTACCGCATGTTTGGTGAATTCTTCTGTTATTCCATTCTTTATTATTCTGTTGGAATAATCTGTCTACGCGGACTACCGCATGCATGGTGAATTCTTCTGTTATTCCATTCTTTATTATTCTATTGGAATAACCTGTCTACACAAACTATAGCATGCATGGTGAATGACCCTTCGTATTCATTCTTTATTAGATTATGGAAATGATCTGTCTACGTGGATTACCGCATGGCAGGTGAAAATCTATTTGCAGTTTCATATATTCTATTATACTCATTTGGTTAAAGTTTTGGCTTCTATACTCCATGAAATTAGTATAATATCCTTGATATTTGCGCTTCATCCAATATCTTTTCATGGAAATATTCTTCTGAGTATTCTTGAATTTTAATCCACAAAGCAGTATCATGTTGACAATTTGGACGTTATTAATTTCTGGATAAATTAAATTATAAATCTTTAAAATTTATCCTTGAACTTATTTTATTGAATTATTATGTCATTATCATCATCCTCATGCTTATATTGTGATGAAAGTTATCTTTGGCTTACGTGTATAGATGGACTTGGTAGGGATTATTCGGTATAATCATGACCGTAATATAACGAATGATGTGGTAAAAGTCCTCATTGGCCTGCAGTTCATTGATGGACAGTTGTTGGTATGATTATGACCAGGGATTATTCAGTATAATCATGACCATTGATGATTACATGAATATCCTTGGTCGTGGTGCAGGGATAATTTGATTTTTTTATTAAGCTGTGTCTCAGCGATAAAGTTAATGAAAAACTTTTTAAACCATAGAAGATAGTAGATTTTATGCTCTACTTGACTCTTCTAATGGATTGCTTATTTTGCTACAGTTAAACTCGTTGTCTATTATATTCTATCAGTTGTTATACTGTTGAAGGCTAAGGATAATTTATTCTGCATTATCTTAGTCATAATATTTCTTACTGGGCTAGTTGAGCTCACCCTTTTGCTTTCATTGTTCTCTTCAGGAAATGAGAACGTAGCCGGGACTAGTCAGGGAACGGAGTGACGGTCCAGTTGATAGCATTAGTAGTCCTCACTATTCTGTTAAATAGTATGACAATAAATGTAATGAGGACTCCATTGAGTGTGGATATTGTCTAGATGACAATAATCTTATTAAAACTCTTAGATTATATTTTATAGTATTTTACACGACTGTTGTATAATTAAGTTGTATTTGAATTTTGTACCATGTATTTGGCGACTCAAGATGGGTGATGTATACCAATTTTGGGGGCGTCACAGTTGGTGCTAAGCTGCTAAGATGTCTTTAAGCTTGAACATCTTATGTACTTAGCAGCTTGGTGTGGTCCTCTTTGTATTCTGTTTTGAGTCAGGACCACATCTTCTCTGGTGCAGCTGATCTTTACTCCTTTCTACTCATCTTCATCTGATGTTAGCTGTGCACCATCCTAATCTGGATTTGCTAAGTCCCTGAGCTTTTGGTAGACTTCGTCTGGCACTTAGCAAACCCTGAACCCTTCTTGAATGTTTTGCAGACATGATTCTCCTTCTGTTCCTTTTCAGCTTTTGGTTCATGGTGATCTGTAGAGTGGCTCTCTTGATCCTCTTTGTATTCTGCCACTTTTCTGAATGTTATCTTCTTGGCCTTCTCGGCTCTCAGCTTGGCTACCATCTTCAATGACATTCTCATCTTCATTGAGTGAAGCTCTAATCTGTTTAAGTCCTTCTTCAAAGCTGCTTCACTTCCACCTATGTAGTCTCACTGTCACTAAGACTTGTTCTCTTAATCTCTGGTGGAACTCGTAGAGTCAACAATAGCATTCCAACAACTCAACGATTCTGCAACTTAGCCATTTTTAGCAACTCTTAATCTTTGAAGCTCTGTTGATTTATGCTCTTTCTCAATCTTCCCGTTGAAATGTAGCTGTTGAAAGCTATTTGAATTACTTCTCAGATCTCGAGTTATTTGGTGTAGACTGCAGATGTGACATGACATGACTTTTTGACACTACGGTCTACTGTTTCACCTACCCCGTCAGAGATGTCACTTTGATGTCTCGGGCAGGTCGAAGACTTTATTTCCCCCTTCTAATTTCTAGATCAGAGGTTGTCCTTTTGCATCGATGCTCTCAATAAGCTCTTGTTCGAATACCAATCCTTCAGATTGAACCGTTGCAAATGCTTCAATCTTTGGATGACCAAACTCTATGATTCTGATGCTTGCTTTCTTGAACCTAATTTATAATGATATGAAATTTAATACACTGACATTTTACATCCTAGATCCAGAACATACCTAACTAGTTAGAGATGTACCTCTTTGGCTCCATGTATGCTTCCAGGATGTTTGTTGATCAGCTATTTATCTGTTTGATTTTCTTACACCTGCTCACCCTGGGACGATGACTACATTTCTTTTGTCTGCTCCCACTCATATGTATGCTTCTCCTATTCTTCTGTTGGCTCCTCCTTAGCCTTTGCAAACACAGGCTTATCGTCATTTGGCTCCCCCTTAGATGATGACTCAGCTTCTTCTTTTGTTGTCTTCTTCTTTTCTTTCCTTCAGCTCTTCTTGCCCTTTCTAGAGTGCATCTTACTCTGCCTCTTTCTATGCCTCTTTTTCTCCCCCTTTTTGTCATTAATCACTTGGGAGAGCTGTTCTATGTTGGATATAAGCTGCTCCATCAGATAAGAGGAGTTACCGACTTCAATCTTGAGTTCTTGTTGTCTTAACTCAAGTTCCATAGAGAAAGACTGATTCATGTTGTCAATCTTGTCAGAGAGGACTTGGAGTTTCTCTTCATTAGCCTTCTGTGCTCGTAGAGCTTCTGCCTTTTGACCATTTATGGCTTTTAGATAGATATGATCTCTCTCTTTGATTTTGAGAGATATATCAGCCATGGTGGCTTGTAGTTTGTCATGAACTGAGTTATCTTCTGTTGCTGTCAACCTCTTTGACTCTTCAGTGATTTGAGATATCTTCTTGATCAGCTCATCAGAATTCTTCAATAGTTCCTGCTCCATAGGAATTTGGCCATTTGGTTGGGCAGCCTCTTGTTGAACACCAGATTGGACTCTACGCTTTTTATCCTTTTACAGATTTTCAAAAGCAGTGAGAATCTAAAAAATTGTTAAATACCAATCGTGATTGGAGGATGAACGAATGTCAGATAGCTGTGTTTGGGCAGACGGAGGCTCCTCATTTTGGACTTGAACACCATCATTGGTAGAGTGAACAGATTCTACGATTATCTCCTTGGTCATAATCCTTCTGCCTTCAGAGTCCACTCTACGATCATAGGGAATATAGTTGTTTCTAGCATGTCTGTAGACTTTGTAGTGAGGCTGGTCTTTGATCATCATTGTTGCATAACTCTTCACCTTTGGGAAGTTCTGAGCCACCAGCTCTAAACTTGGAATTTCTGGAATTACTTCTGGTGGTTCATTCGAGGCTTCCTCAGCTATTTTCTTGTTAATCCTAGCTGGAGAAATGACAGGATGGTCTTCTGGTTCCTCTGATTCCTGATGTATAGAATCAGAATCTTTCTCCATTTCCTCTCTTTCTGAGCCTGAAACATTCTGATCGGATCCATCAATGAATCATTCTTGCTGTATTTCATTTCCAGAACCTTCTTCAGCAAGATCTTCCTTGGATTCATCTTCTTCATTACTAATCCCATCTTCAGCACTTTCTTCCTGTGATTCAGATTCACCATCGCTTAATTCGATGACTGCAATAGAGTGATCACTTTTCTTCTTGGAGGCAAATTTAGCTAATAGTCTGTAGCTCTTTCTCCTCCTTGGGGGTTCAGCAATAGGAGAGTCAGACTCTTCTTCCTCTTCAGATTCTGAGGCCTTTGTGTAAGACCCCAACTTATTATAAATAAAATTAAATTTCCTCTATTTATTATTTTTAAACAGTAAGGGTTGATTTGATTAATGTAGTTAGTTATGGGTAAAATGTGCAAATATTTCAAATATACAAGTGGTTATAAAATATTCATTTTTATCGAAGAATATTCGTTTGGTCGTGGAATATTCTTACTGTTGGGGAAAATTCGTACGACGGTGCAGCCATGTGTTGGCCCCATAACAGAAAGCGATTGGATGAAGAAAACGACAAGTATAAGTTGTTTATAAATAACGACGTAGTTGTTACTAGGGGTGCTCAAAAAATTCGGTTTTTCGGTTTTTTTACCGAACCGGTTGAAACCGGTACCGGCGGTACCGGTTTTTTTCGGTACCGGTTTTTTCGGTACCGGTTTTTCGGTTTTTTTATATTTTTCGGTACCGGTAGCGGTAATAGAAATTTTGAATTCGGTAAAACCGAAAAACCGAAAAAAAAACCGAATGTCTCCAAGTGGAACCGCATGCAGATGGATCAACTATTACATTCCTTTTACAGGACAAACAAGTGGAACCTTCAACTTCAAGTCCTGAAAGTGGCTTGGCTCAGTGGCTGCGGATTTTGAACTTTTATTTGTCATCCAAATAATATTTAAAATAAAGTCAAGTGTTAAATAACTTTTTACTCTAACAGACAAGCTATAGGCAATAAATAAGCTTATACACTAGCTAGTTACTACAGTCTACATATCATGTGCTTCTTCATGGCTTGTGAATTATTTATTTAAATTTAGATAATGTCATAATTAATATTTTAAAATATTAATTGTTATTTCAGAAATTAATATAAATTCAAGTCACAATTTAGACGGTAAAACTTAGCAAATTAATTAGTATTAAAATTTAATGAGATTTTTTTATAAGACGGAAAGAAGAGTATAAATGAATGCAACTATGCAAGTAAGATGTTGGTATCCACAATTTTTTTGGATATTGGATATTGGTGAATTACTAGCACACAGAACAGTAGCTTGAGTCTTGACTAGCTTAAATATTGTAGATGATTTTTTAGTTTTAAATTTTTTTTGTTAATATATTAAAAAATTTATTTAATTATTATTATTTATTAATAATTATAAATATTATCATGCATGCGGTATAACCGAAAACCGAACCGAAAAAACCGGTACCGCTTTTGTACCGAACCGGTACCGAAACCGGTAATTCGGTACCGGTTTCGGTTCTTGTTTTTGCGGTTATTACGGTTCGGTACCGGTTCGGTTTTTTCGGTACCGGTTCGGTTTTTTACCGATGAGCACCCCTAGTTGTTACCGTTAATACTGTTGGAATACCCGGTGGTTAAAACACATTAGCACACGGTATTGCATCAATTATTGATTCTTACGTAGTAAGGCATTACTCAATAATTGTTACAGTAGTTACTGTTCAATATTTTATTGATTCAATAATTGCTACATTGATATTTTATATTATTGTTGTTTCAATAATTGTCACTACACAATATTTTCATTATCAGATCAATAATTCATATTATTTGAATAATATTATTAGGTAACATTATTGGCAATGTCTAGAAAGTTCTGTCTAAGGAGAGGTTTGGTTACCTAATTGAGCGCCAGTAAGGAGAAATCCTTATTGGAAAGTCCCCTCTTTCCTGGGAACTGCATGGTTGTCAGTATTATGATTCTGTAATATTATTTTTGAATAATTAATTATTGATTTATATGATAAGGAAAATATTCATTTTATGTGGATATAGATGGAGAAATTTTTTAATGTGACAATTGTTGAAAAATTGTTATTTTATCTTTTCTGATAAATAATTCATTTAAATATATTATTATATTTTAATAATATAATAATGGTGATATTTTTACAATGAATGTAAGATATATGAGTATATGAGAAGGAGGAGTATTTTTGTTACAATTAATGTTTAAAACATGTTAAACATGTCGGTGGACCCCATTTATTGACTGAAATTGGTTTATAGCCCGTAAAATCGCCCGTTCGTGAATTTCGGTCAACTTCTACTTGGAATTCGGAAAAACTTAAACTTACAAAGTTGTAGAGAATAAAATTTCCTATGAAAAAGACAAGTGGTTCGAATTTTGCTGATAGAAGGGCTATTCATTATGAATTATTTAAGTTCCGTAGTTCTGAAATAATTGATTTTTGAAAGTTTTAATTATTTTTAATAACAAAAATGTTTTTTTTTGTTTTTGTCATTATATGGTAGCTGAATTCAAATGGTCAAGGTAGGCTAAGGAAAATTTTATAAATATATTAATATTTTATTAAATTTTATATTATTTCTTCTAATATCATTATGCCGAAATATTGGTAATATTTTTCTTGTGAAATTCTTGTCTTTTAGTGTCGGGGTTACTATTCACGTATACGGCACTATTCACAGAAAAATTAAATTTTTATTTTTTGTCCAAAATATCTATTATGGATACTATCTTTGATTGTATCCATATTTTGATCATTCTTGAATTTTACTTCACTATGATTATTAATGAAGTATTTTTAAACTTGGACTGTTTAAAGTACGAATCCTTAATATTTGCTCTTTTGTTTCACTGGATTCGTTTTCTGTAAAATATTTTTCATCATCCTCAGTCATAAATGATGGTATTACTGAATATCTTTAGCCTGTAGTGTAAAGATGAATGAATTTTTGATGAATATCTTTGGACTGTAGTGCAAAGATGTACAGGTGTTGAGATGAACATGACCGACTGATGAATATCTTTGGCCTGTAGTGCAAAGATGAATATTTGATTCAAGATGAATATTGATTGATGTTACAGGGATATAATATTGATGATGGAATTTTAAATTCATAGATAAAGTAGATTTCATTCTCTACGTAACTCTTCTATGAATTATTATTTTCGCTGCGAATATTGATCTGAAACTTGTTGTCTATTGTATTTTATCAGATTTTTCCCTGTTGAAGACTAACGATAATTTGTTCTATATTATCTTAGTCATAATATTCTTTACTAGGCTAGTTGAGCTCACCCTTTTCCTTTTTGTTCCATTTTTCTTCTCAGGATGCGAGAATGTAGCGAGTTCTAGTCGGGGTGTGGAATGATGATTCTAAAAATTGTTTTAGCAGTCCTCAACATTTTTGTAAAATAATGTACCAATTATTATAATGAGGACTTATTTGGGTGTGAATATTGTCTAGACGGCAATATTTGTATTTAAACTCACAGTTTTCATGTTGTATTAATAAAGTTGTAGTTGTTTCTGTACCATGTTATTGACGACTCAAAATGGGTGATGTATACCTATTTTGGGGGCGTCACAGTTGGTATCAGAGCTTAGGGATATGATCTCTGGAGGAGATCGGGGGATAGAACTAGGAGGTGAGATACGAGTAAATCCTTCGCTAGTGTGTTCTACCTAAGCTTATTTGTTAGTTGGTCAGTATATAGGGATATTATGTGATATGTTAATTTCCTTAAGTAACCCTTGTTTTATGGCAGTGTTTGAGAATGTCGACTGAGAATGTTAACAGTGGAGTAAATGAGACCGTGGAGACACCTTTACTCACCAACGAGGAGAACGCGCAACAGGCTGGCAATGTTCCTCCTGTGAACAACACCACTGAGCAGATGATGAAGGACGGGATGTTTAGAAGCTTTTTGCAGTTCATGCAAAATTAGACGAGGGAGACTCGTGTATAAAATACAGGTAGAAATGATAACAACGCACGGTTTGTCATAGCCAAGCAGTTCAAAGAGTTGGGACCACCAGAATTCTAGGAAAAGCCGGATCCGATTAAGGCAGAAACGTGGGTCAAACAAATCACCAAGATATTCGATGTCTTTAGATGCACGGAGGAACAGAAGGTTCCATTCGCCACCTTTATGTTCCGTAATGAGGCAAATTACTGGTGGGAATCTGTGAAGCGTACCCATCCAGCCGCACTCAGCATGTCTTGGGAGACATTTCAAAAACTTTTCAATGACAAGTACTTTCCTGAAAGTATTCGTCATATGAAGGAAGTGGAGTTCATTAGACTGGAACAAAATAACATGACGGTGTCCCAGTACGAGGCAAAGTTTACAGAGTTATCCAGGTTTGTACCTCATTTGGTGGATAATGAGGAACGTATGACGCGGATGTTTCTGAGAGGTTTGAAACCTGGCATACGTCAGTATCTCATTTCTCATAAATTTTCTCTCTATTCAGATGTTGTCAACAGGACTTAATTGTTAGAGCGAGATAACGAGTACGTTCAACCGAGGGACCATAACCAGGATCATACTGGTGACAACAGTCATCAGAACAACGATAACCAGCGGAGAAAGAAGAATACAGACAAAGGTGGTAACCATTCTGGTGGTAATCATGGCCATGAGAATAGAAGAAGAGAGTCGGGAGGAGATTTTAAAAAGAGGAGATTCAACAATGACCATGTGAAGACGTCAACAACAGCAACAACTGGTTCTAAGGGAAGAGAACGACCACCAGTTGTATGCAATAAATGTGTAAAAGAGGGACATATCAGCCCAAACTGCCCACAACAGTTTAAGGTATGTTATAATTATGGAAAGGAAGGACATATCGCTCGAGATTGTACAGTAGCAAAACCAAGTCCAGCGGGGATGGTGACTCAAAAGGTTGTCCCAGAAAAGTCAAAGTCAACAGTTTCTGAAAGAGCGTTTGTCGTGACTGGTCAAAATGTGAGGAACCCAAACAAGGTGATCACGGGTAAGCTAATCATAAATTTTTGCGAAGTTTATACCTTAATTGATACCGGTGTTATCCATTCATTTATCTCTCCTGCTTGTGCTCAACGTTTAAACTTAACTCCGGAGAAATTAGACTTTGATTTATCTGTGGAGACTCTATTAGGAGAAACTTTCATCACATCCATTGTTTATAAATCTTGTTTGATCCAAGTTGGCACCATCACATTACCTGTTGACCTTATATCTATAAAGATACTTTCTTTTGATGTGATTTTAGGGATTGATTGGTTAACTACTCATCATGCCAAAATTGATTATTTTCGTAAGGTTGTTAGTTTTCATATTCCTAACCAACCTGTTGTACGAATTCAAGAAACTAAACCATTAAAATCAATCACTGTCATATCAAGTCATAAAGCTATTCTTTTATTGAAAAACGGATGTCAAGCTTTCTTAGCCATGTTATGGATTTGAATAAAAACACGTCAGATTTAAATAATATTCTTGTTGTTAGTAAATTTCCTGACGTGTTTCCTGAAGAACTTCTTGGTCTACCCCCAGAACGTGAAGTTGAATTCTTTATTGATCTTGAACCTGGTACAAAGGCCATTTTTAAAACCCCATATCGAATGGCTCCTATAAAACTTCAGGAGTTAAAGGTCCAACTACAGGAGTTGTTGGACATCGGTTTCATTCGTCCTAGTACATCTCCTTGGGGTGCTCCTGTTTTATTTGTAAAGAAGAAAGACAGGAGTATGCGACTTTGTATTGATTATCAAGAATTGAACCATGTCACCATCAAGAATAGGTATTCATTAACTCGTATTGATGACCCGTTTGACCAGTTGCAAGAAGTACAATTCTTTTCAAAGATTGATCTTCGTTCTGGATATCATCAGCTGAAGATTAGAACTGATGATATTCCAAAGACTGCCTTTAGATCTCGATACGGGTATTATGAATTTTTAGTTATGTCTTTTGGATTGACTAATGCTCCTGCGGCTTTCATGGATATGATGAACCGAGTATTCAAAGACTATTTGGATCAGTTCGTTGTTGTCTTTATTGATAACATTCTCATATATTCCAAGAGCCGTGAAGATCATGAGCACCATTTGAAGCTGGTACTCCAAAGGCTTCGTGAAAACAAGCTATATGCCAAGTTGAAGAAATGTGAATTCTGGCTTGAGGAAGAAGCATTCCTTGGGCACGTGGTGTCAAAACATGGAGTATCTATTGACCCGACGAAGATTGAGGCAATACAAAGTTGAGAGCAACCGAAGTCAGTAACCGAAGTACGTAGCTTTTTGGGCTTAGCTGGTTATTATCGGAGATTCGTGGAAGGATTTTCTAGAATCGCTACTCCGTTAACTCACCTGACTCGAAAAGATACAAAATTCGTATGGAGCAAGGAATGCGAGAAGAGTTTTCAAGAGCTCAAGAGGAGACTCATTTCAGCACCTGTTCTGACAATACCATCTGGTTCGGATGGATTTGTTATCTACAGCGATGCTTCAGGCAAAGGGTTAGGATGTGTTCTCATACAACGTGGGAAAGTCATAGCCTATGCCTCACGACAACTTAAAGAATATGAGAGGAATTATCCTACTCATGATCTAGAGTTGGCAGCAGTCGTTTTTGAGCTAAAGATCTGGAGGCACTAACTATATGGAGAGAAAGTGGAGATATATTCAGACCATAAAAGCCTCAAATATTTCTTCACCCAAAAGGAACTCAACATGCGACGACGACGTTGGCTCGAGCTGTTAAAAGATTATGACCACACCATTCAATACCATCCTGGAAAAGCACACGTGGTAGCTGACGCGTTAAGTAGAAGATCATATGCAGGAACGAGTGCGATGATGTCAAGTATACGCATAGAACCAACTTTAATCAATGAAGTTAAAGTTGCTTAAGCCACAGACTCGGAGCTAATGTGTATGAAGAAGAAAGTACAAGAGGATGCTATTCCAGAAGCAAGAATCGATGAAGAAAGAATACTTCGAGTCCACTCCAGACTTTGTATTCCTAACGATTCTAATTTAAAGAACAAGATCATGATGGAGGCACACAATACACCATTTGCAATCCATCCTGGAAGTACCAAAATGTATCGTGATCTTCGACATACATTTTGGTGGAACAATATGAAGAGAGAGATCGCGAAGTTTATCTCGAGGTGTTTTAACTTGTCAACGTGTAAAGGCAGAGCATCAAGTGCCTAAGGGTCCATTGCAACCACTTGAGATTCCAAAATGGAAGTGGGAGCACATTATCATGGATTTAGTTACTGGTCTTCCCACGGTTTCTCAAGGCATAAATGCTATTTGGGTTATTATTGATAGATTAACCAAGTCTGCTCATTTTTTTCCGATACGGGAGACTTATTCCCTTGAACGTCTTGCTCATATGTATGTAAATGAGATTGTGAGATTACATGGCATGTCAGTATCCATAGTTTTGGATCGTGACCCAACATTCACTTCACGATTTTGGTTTAGCTTGCAAAAAGCTATGGGCGCGGATTTACGATTCAGTTCGGCATACCATCCTCAAACGGACGGACAATCAAAGAGGACTATTCAAACTATTGAAGATATATTAAGACTCTGTGTCCTAGATTTCAAAGGGAGTTGGGATAAGTATTTACCATTGGTGGAATTCTCCTACAATAATAGTTATCAGGAAAGTATAGGTGTGGCTCCATTCGAAGAATTGTATGGACAAAAGTGTCGCTCTCCAATATGTTGGGATGAGGTGGGTGAAGCAACAATGTTGGGACCCGAGTTGGTACGTATAACTATAGAAAAGATCCAAATGATTCGACAACGTATACAAACGGCTCAAGATCGACAAAAGAGTTATGCGGATCTTCATTAAAAGGACGTGGAATTTAGTATTGGGGATCATGTATTGTTGCGTGTTTCCCCATGGAAGGGAGTTACAAGATTCGGGAAGATAGGAAAGCTCAATCCATGATTTATTGCTCCATTTCAGATTCTTGACCGAGTAGAAAATGTAGCCTATAAACTTGCGTTACCTCTAAGTATGTCTCGTGTTCATAATATTTTTCATATATCTGTGCTTCGTAAATATGTGAAAGACCTGAACCAAGTTATTGAGTTAGAACCGGATGAGATAGCCGAAGAATTAACGTACGAGGAGGTACCTGTCAAGATCTTGGATAGGAAGGAGCATGTCTTACGTACAAAGGTCATACCACAAGTTAAAGTTTTGTGGAGAAACCATGCTATTGAGGAAATGACCTGGGAGTTGGAAACGGAAATGAAAGCGAGGTATCCTCACCTTTTCGAAACACCAGGTACATACGTCAATTTCGAGGACGAAATTTCATAAGGAGGGGAGGTTGTAAGACCCCAACTTATTATAAATAAAATTAAATTTTCTCTATTTATTATTTTGAAATAGTAAGGGTTGATTTGATTAATGTGGTTAGTTATGGGTAAAATACGCAAATATTTTAAATATGCAAGTGGTTATAAAATATTTATTTTTATCGGAGAATATTCGTTTGGTCGTGGAATATTCTTATTGTCGGGGAATATTCGTACGACGGCGCAACCTTGTGTAGGCCCCATAACGAAAAGCGATTGGATGAAGAAAACGACAAGTATAAGTTGTTTAAAAATAACGAAGTAGTTATTACCGTTAATACTGTTGAAATACCAGGTGGTTAAAACACAGTAGCACACAATATTGCACCAATTATTGATTCTTACGTAGGAAGGCATTACTCAATAATTGTTACAATAGTTACTGTTCAATATTTTATTGATTCAATAATTGCTACATTGATATTTTATATTATTGTTGTTTTAATAATTGTCACTACACAGTATTTTCATTATCAGATCAATAATTCATATTATTTGAATAATATTATTAGATAATATTATTGGCAATGTCTAGAAAGTTCTATCTAAGGAGAGGTTTGGTCACCTAATTGCGCGCCAGTAAGGAGAAATCCTTATTGAAAAGTCCCTTCTTTCTTGGAAACTGCATGGTTGTCAGTATTGTGATTCTGTAATATTATTTTTGAATAATTAATTATTGATTTATATGATAAGAAAAATATTCATTTTGTGTGGATATAGATGGAGAAATTTTTTAATGTGACAATTGTTGAAAAATTGTTATTTTATCTTTTCTGATAAATAATTCATTTAAATATATTATTATATTTTAATAATATAATAATAGTGATATTTTTACAATGAATGTGGGATATATGAGTATATGAGGAGGAGGAGTATTTTTATTACAATTAATGTTTAAAACATGTTAAACATGTTGGTGGACCCCATTTCTTGATTGAAATTGGTTTATAGCCCGTAAAATCGCCCGTTTGTGAATTTTGGTCAACTTCTGCTTAGAATTTGGAAAAACTTAAACTTACAAAGTTGTAGAGAATGGAATTTCCTATGCAAAGGACATGTGGTTTGAATTTTTCTGAGAAAAGGGCTATTTATTATGAATTATTGAAGTTCCGTAGTTCGAAAATAATTGATTTTTGAAAGTTTTAATTATTTTTAATAACAAAAACGTTTTTTTGTTTTTGTCATTATTTGGTGGCTGAATTCAGATGGTCAAGGTAGGCTAAGGAAAATTTTATAAATATATTAATATTTTATTAAATTTTCTGCTTTGGTGTTCTAAGCATTTTCCTATAAATAGGGTGCTTAGGTTAGAATTAAAAATCATACTAGAAACTGAAGTTTTCTCTCCCTTTCTCTCTCTATATTATCGAGCGTATTCTTGTGAGTATTTTGATACTTTGAGTGTTGCTATACAGTGCAAGTTCCCTTCAGCACTATATTCGTTATTCCAGCTAGAAGTACAGTCTTTTCAAGGTAAGGGATATTATTTTTTTTTAAATGATATTATTTCTTCTAATATCATTATGTCGGAATATTGGTAAGATTTTTCTTGTAAAATTGTTGTCTTTTAGTGTCGGGGTTGCTATTCACGTATACGACACTATTCACGTATACGACACTATTCACAGAAAAATTAAATTTTCATTTTTTGTCCAAAATATCTATTATGGATACTATCTTTGATTGTATCCATGTTTTGATCATTCTTGAATTTTACTTCACTATGATTATTAATGAAGTATTTTTGAACTTGGACTGTTTAAAGTATGAATCCTTAATATTTGCTCTTTTGTTTCACTAGATTCGTTTTCTTTAAAATATTTTTCATCATCCTCAGTCCTAAATGATGGTATTACTGAATATCTTTGGCCTGTAGTGCAAAGATGTACAGGTGTTGAGATGAACATGACCGACTGATTAATATCTTTGGCCTGTAGTGCAAAGATGAATATTTAATTCAAGATGAGTATTCATTGATGTTACAGGAATAAAATATTGATGATGGAATTTTAAATTCATAGATAAAAGTAGATTTCATTCTCTACGTAACTCTTCTATGAATTATTATTTTCGCTGCGAATATTGATCTGAAACTTGTTGTCTATTGTATTTTATCAGATTTTTCCCTGTTGAAGACTAACATTTGTTCTATATTATCTTAGTCATAATATTCTTTACTGGGCTAGTTGAGCTCACCCTTTTCCTTTTTGTTCCATTTTTTTTAAGAGGCGAGAATGTAGCGAGTTCTAGTCGGGGTGTGGAATGATGATTCTAGAAAGTTGTTTTAGTAGTCCTCACCATTTTTTGTAAAATAATGTATCAATAATTATAATGAGGACTTATTTGGGTGTTAATATTGTCTAGACGACAATATTTGTATTTAAACTCACAGTTTTCATGTTGTATTAATAAAGTTGTAGTTGTTTCTGTACCATGTTATTGACGACTCAAAATGGGTGATGTATACCTATTTTGGGGGCGGCACACTTTGGATCATTAGACGAACTTCCTTGCGGTTCAGCATTGGCAGGGGCAGGTATTTCTTCTTCAGACTCATCATTTGACCCATCATGAGGGCTTGTTAGAGCATATGTATTTGGAGATGCAGTTGGGTCATCTTGTAGCTTTTCTTCAACATCAGGTGAGTACTCTGAGAGTTGGCCATAGGGCTGGCATATTCTTCTTCATCAGCAGGGTTTTCATTTTCTTCCATGAATCAAGTTCCACCTTCATCTCTGGATTTGTTCCTTGGGGACTCATTCTTGTTATTATCAGTTCCCTTTTTCTCTTCTGACTTTACTACCTTAGCTTTCTTCCTTGATTGCCCTTGAAACATTCTGTTACTTCTTCTCTTAGTGGTCTTTGGTGCAGTTAAGACATTTTCACCTTCATCTTTTTCTTCAGTGGAGAGACTTTTTGGTGAAGCTTCTATCTTCTTCACTCTCCTAGATCTCTTCCTTACTGGTGTGATTGCTACTGGTGCAGAGTCACCCGATTCTGAGCTTTCCACCTCTTTCGTCTTTCTTTTCTTTGTATAGTTCTTTCTGCTGCTCCCAATTATTGTTAACCTCCTGTTTTCCTTTGGGGTTTTCTTCCAGTTCACAAATAGTTGTGGAGACATTACTTTGTGAACATTCAGAAGTTCTCCCTCATCATCCTTGATCTTGATTCCCAGCTTCTTCTTCATCACAATACTCAGCAGTCTTCCATGAAACACCTTTGTAAGTGGTTTTTCTGTAGACTTCTTCAACTCAGCCTTTTCTACCCATTTTGAGATTTGATCGAACAAGATGACTCCAAAGTTTATTCGCTTCTTTAGAACTATTGCAGACATAATCTTCAACTGCTGATCAAGCACTGTGTCATGTGAAGTATCCTTGCATAGTATACATTTTCCCACTATCTCAGCAATGAACTCGAATTTCTCAGGAAACTCCTTTTTCTTCATGTCCTTCAAACTAGGGTTTCTTTGGTATCCCATAATCTCCTTTGCTTGCTCAGTGTCGATCTCATCAAGGTTTTTCAGTCGTAGGTCAGGAAAACCTAAGTATTGATTGATATCGGATGATTTTAGCTTTAGAGACTAACCTTTAACCTTGATTGAAAGGGTTCTGGAATTTATGGATGCATTTGAGTAAAATTCCTTAATCAGTTTAGTGTATACTCGAGTGCTTGCCTCAAGACATTCTAAAAATCCAGCTTTCTTCACAAGTTCAAGAATGTCTCTGAACTTCTTTTCGGATTTCTCAAACGACTTGGTTCTAAGCTGAATGCCAGTGATTACTCGCCAATCTTCCATTTGACTAGTTCGAGGAATATGGGTATTTGATTAAGAAAGATTTATGAGAGATAGCTGATTGTGATTTGGGTTCTGGAGGTTTAATTGTTTTTAGCTTTGAAGAGGATTTTAGGGTTTGAAAATGGGAGGGAGAGAGGTTCGATAGTTTCTGGTAACTATTTGCAGATTTTAAATTTCTCTTTATAGCAGTTTCTTCTAACTCTACATACGATGTGATGTGTCAACTAACTATTGGTTGCACGATGCCCAGTAATGAGCTGTAACTCCCCCATTAACTCTTCAGTTTAGTGTCCCTTTTTAAAACAAATAGTCGTCAATGGCGTGAATTAACCATTGACCATCTTGGTTCGTAGAGTAGCATGGTAAGGCAGTTATGGACTCTACGTTTTTCTTTGTTGACTCAACGATTAACTTTTGAGAGATGCTGCCGTGGATGGTTTTGACATTAATCCTCATCTTGAAACTGCATAGTTTGATCACTGATGTACCCCAAGCCAGTTTAGGCACTTAAGTTCTGAGATGCATTTGCATGATATCTTTCCAAACTGTATTCGAACTTATCTACTCATAATTTGAATGGTTGAGCAATTGTCCCGTTCTTTTAATCTCCTTATGAGTTAGAGTAACCTCTTGTAAGACTGCGATCGTCGAGTCTTCTTCTACGATCGCTGAGGTTGCACTATGATCATTGAGGTTGCATCACGATCGTTGAGTTCTCTTCAAACTTTACTCTACAAACGTTGACTGCCTTGGTCCTTAAGATGAACTTGATTAAGCAATCCTTCTGTGTTAAGGTAGCTCAGAAAGGGCCAACCTCTTAGAGTGAGCTAAGGGTCAGGTTTGTTCCTGAGGCTCTTTCTAGATGAAATACTTTGGAAGTGATTTGCACCGATATCTCATTTGACCTTTTCTGGTGGTGAGGTCCTCTACCAACTTTAGACAATTGCATTTACTGTAATCGTGGTGTCATCCTGCTCTTACAATACGATCAGATGTTTGATCGTAGACACTCCACGATTTTGATTTGGGTGGCTAAAAGGTTATCAGTAGTACGTTTTGAGACGTTCCTCCTGACTATGGATCTTCATTTGGTTCATCAACCACAAAGTTTTGGGACTCTGTAGTTGATACACTGCTTCATAGAATATCTTAGTGTTGTTGTTTCTTAATAGATCACTGCTTCCCCATGTTTATACTATCTTCTCAGTGAGGTGTGATTTCCTTTTCTTCATGTGCATTAGGAAGCATCCCTGCATACCTCCTTCTGACTGGAATTACCACTGACAGTCAAATCTATTTACATCATAGACATGGATATCTCCAGGACTGATTATTCTACGATCATTTGACAGCACTACGAACGTAGTCTTCTTTGTCAGCTTGTGCTCGTGAATTTCTTCTCCCGTAATGAGTTCCTCATGTTCGATGTTGATGATCCTTTGTGGTGAGCTTCCTTGAGGATTCTTCTATTATGACATGCTTTGCATGATTGAACTTCTAAGGCCCTTTTTCATATTTGGTTGAATGGCTTGCTTCCATATAAAGATCAGCGGCTATGTTAGCTTTATCCAGATTAGCTCAGCAGGTCTTCAAGGACAGGCTTTGACATATAGAAGTTTTATCAGAATCATTTCTGAACAGTCTTAAGCCTTCTGCTGGTTGAATCTTCTTGACTGAAGTCTTTTGCTTCAACATTCCTTAGTGTGGCCAGATAGACCAGGTACTTGCAGGTTATAAATTTCTATTTTTAGTACCCATGGTTAGATGGGTCCTGCTAGGTTAGTTTTCTAAACCCTTGTTCCTCATATATTTGGATAATCATCATATTAATCACCACCAGTCATATTCATGCATGTAACTAATTTAGATAATACATTTTGAGATGCATGATGGTGAGTGTGTGTAAGATTTGCTATTTTAATAAAACACTCTTTTTCTTTGATGGTTTCATCATTTGCTAGGTTATGTTCACAAGGTATAAATGTTCACAGAGTGAGAATCAACTCTACGATTTATCAGTATCTGGTTGATTCATGGAGGTGATCAGTTTTTATGAATCTACAAGATACTCTTGTAGAATTGATCATACTCTGTGTGTTATTAAACACTTAGACCATAGGTTGTACATACATACTAACCCATCAGCAAAGATTACTTCACATAAAATTAATTTAACCTGTGATGCTCTTATGACCCATTTCAGATTTCTTTCAAGATGTCATCTTCAACCTAAAAGTTGGATGGAGAGAAAGTTTATAGGCATTTGAGTTTCCACCCTCAGTGTACTTTCTCTCTTCACCTTTTTAGGTAGATTATGATTCCTTGAAAGAATACTGTTATAGTTCATAAGGAGGTGCAATCATGATGTACATATTTTATATTTATGAGGAACCGTACCTTTTTACTGTCAATTTCTTAACAGTCATCTGTCTTAGATATACTGTTAACTGTAATATATAGTATTATTTAATAATGCATATAAATAAATTATGCAAAAATGAAAAATATAAATCCGAGTCCTTTGAATTCACAAAGTCTCCTTAAAGTAAATTTATTCCTCCACAGATGCTAAGGGTTAATTGAATAATTGCTTCCTAAGATAAAACGGATTTCAATTCTTAATTAGTAGCATTACAAAATTAAGAATTCATCGAACCAAAATTTATGTTATGTACTCGAACTTTACTATTAATAATAATGATGCATGAAAGTGGTGCATGAATACACTTACCCAGAAAACGGGAAAAGATTTACAGAACGGGAAAACACTACAGAACGGTGGGAAGGAACGGAATCTGCAGAAACGGGATTCTTGCAGAAACAGAACGGGACTCTATTTTCAGAACGGAACGGACAGATTGTGGAACGGGAACATGATCTATTTTAGAGAACAGAACGGAAAACGGGAATTCTAGAACTGGTTTTTCAGAACGGGACGGGACAGAAAAAATTTCTAGAAATGGAAGGGAAATTTTTGTATTTCTGAAATGCTTTCCCCATACCATTTATTTATAGAAAAAGTTTGCATGTAACCGTCGTCAAAACGACGTAGTTTCACAAACCCGCTCGTCACGACCACGACCCGACCCGACCCGAGTACACGACCCGACCCGAGTCAATTTTCTCATTCAAATCCCATTTCCAACAATCCCCCACATGAATGTAAAATTGGCTTTACAATATCCAAAATATGTTATGAATATGCAGACACTAGTTCGAGTACATGAGAAAAGATATTTCATCAGGTTAAGTAGCCTAGTGGCTTTGAACTTGCCCTAGTAAAATCTATCGGATTTACTCGGCTAATCAGTAGACTTGATGTCTTTGAACTGTCAGCTTTTTATGTAAACCAAGACAATAGAGTTCACAAAATATCTCTTCAGACATAATTGGTTCTCACGTTTGTGTTCATTTTGGCCTTGAAACACCTCTTGGTTCCGTAAGTATATTAGAGAATTCAGCCTTCAAAATTCTCACAGAAGTGGCCCCCTTCTTACTCACGTAGGTGACTTCTATCAAGAGTATCCTGCAATACCCCACTTGAACATATTTCAAGATATAGAAATCATTAAAAGCGTATCTTATCCTGATTCTCGCGGCAGATGTGCACTGTCTCATCTTAGGAATGGTTAGGAGTAAATATCTCCTCAGTGCTTTACTGAGTACTACATAGTTCGGTTTGCCCATTGAACCTAGATCTTGGGATCTCCAGTCAGCTAGGTTGGGTTGCCACTATGACGACTCTTATTTAAACAGTAGGCTTTAAACCCATTCCCTTCGATGATTTTTCCACTTGCTCTCTTGTTAAACCTTTCGTAAGCGGATCCGCAATATTATCTTTTGACTTTACATAGTCAATTGAGATAATTCCATTTGAGAGCAATTGTCTAACGGTATTATGTCTTCGTCGTATATGGTGTGACTTACCGTTATATAAATGACTCTGTGCTCTTCCAATCGCTGATTGGCTATCACAGTGTATACATATAGCTGGCACAGGTCTTGACCAATTTGGAATATCTTCTAAGAAATTACGAAGCCATTCAGCTTCTTCTCCAGCTTTGTCTAAAGCAATGAATTCTGATTCCATTGTAGACCTAGCAATACAAGTTTGTTTTGAGGATTTCCAAGATACTGCTGCACCTCCAAGGGTAAAGACATATCCACTTGTGGATTTCGAGTCTTTATTATCAGATATCCAATTAGCATCACTATATCCTTCTAATACTGCTGGATATCTAGTATAGTGCAGTCCATATTTTTGAGTATGTTTTAAATATCCTAAAACTCTCAAAATTTCTTTCCAGTGATCTTTACCTGGATTACTCGTATACCTACTTAGCTTACTTACCGAATAAGCTATATCTGGTCTAGTACAGTTCATGACATACATTAAACTGCCTATTATACGAGAATATTCTAGTTGAGATATGCTATCACCTTCATTTTTAGCTAGATGAAGATTTATATCAACTGGGGTCTTATTTAGAATTATATTATACTTGTTAAATTTTTCAAGTATTTTCTCAATGTAATGAGATTGAGATAAAATAATTCCATCAGAGGTTCTAGAAATCTTGATTCCTAAAATTATATCAGCAATCCCCAAGTCTTTCATGTCAAACCTATTTGACAACATACGTTTAGTAGAGTTGATAACTTCATTGTTGCTACCCATGATTAACATATCATCCACATAAAGACAAACAATTACATATTCCTTTTGAGTGCTTTTGACATAAACACATTTGTCACACTCATTGATTTTAAACCCATTTGATAACATTACGTTATCAAATTTCTCATGTCATTATTTTGGTGCTTGTTTTAATCCATACAATGATTTAACAAGTTTACATACTTTCCTCTCTTGTCCAGGAGCTATGAAACCTTCGGGTTGTTCCATATATATTTCTTCATCTAATTCACCATTTAAGAATGCAGTTTTTACATCCATTTGATGTATTTCAAGTCTATTTAAAGATGCTATTGCTATTAGCATTCGAATAGATGCAATTCTTGTAACAGGTGAATAAGTGTCAAAATAATCTAATCCTTCCTTTTGTCTATAGCCTTTAACAACAAGCCTTGCTTTGTATTTATCAATTGAGCCATCAGCTTTTAACTTCTTTTTGAAGATCCATTTATACCCTAAAGGTTTTGAACCAGGTGGAAGATCCACCAATTCCCATGTATGATTTTGCATAATGGACTCAATTTCGCTATTTATTGCTTCTTTCCAATGAGAAGCATCTGGAGAGGATACTGCTTCCTTGTAGGTTAGAGGATCGTTTTCTAACAAAAATGTTAGAAAATCCGGACCAAAAGACGTTGAAGTCCTTGCTCTTTTGCTACGTCTAGGTTCATCCATTACAGACTCTTTGTCTATATTTCCAGGATTATCACTAGTAGCATCCAAAGGTCTTTTGTTCGAATTTGAATCATTATTTCCATTATATGGAAAAATATTCTCAAAAAATGATGCATCTCTTGATTCAATAAATGTATTAACATGAATATCGTTAATTTCAGATTTATGAACAAGAAAGCGATAAGCACTGCTGTTATTTGCATAACCAATGAAAACACAGTCAATTATTTTTGGTCCTATCTTAACCTTTTTAGGTTTAGGAACCATCACTTTTTCTAAACACCCCCACACTCTTAAGTATTTATAGCAAGGTCTATGACCTTTCCATAATTCATAAGGGGTTTTGTGAGTTTTCTTATGAGGCACTTTGTTAAGAATATAATTGGCAGAAAGCAAAGCTTCCCCCCACAAATTCTGTGGTGCTCCAGAACTGTTCAACAAAGCATTCAACATTTCTTTTAATGTTCGGTTCTTGCGTTCAGCAATACCGTTAGATTGAGGTGAATAAGGAGCTGTAGTTTGGTGAATAATACCATGAGTAGAGCAAATCTCTTCAAATGGTGATTCATATTCACCACCTCTATCACTTCTTATTGCTTTAATCTTTTTGCTAAGTTGATTTTCAACTTCATTTTTATAAAGTTGAAACATTTCTACAGCCTCATCTTTGTTTCTTAGCAAATATACATAACAATATCTTGTGCAATCATCAATAAAGGTTATGAAATATTTTTTCCCACCTCTAGTTTGCACAAACTTTAAGTCACATATGTCAGTGTGAATTAAATCTAGAGGTTCAGTTTTCCTTTCAACTGAGTGAAAGGGTAATCTTGTCATTTTTGATTCCACACAAATTTCACATTTATGTTTTAGATTAATATCAAATTTAGGCAAGAATTCTAAATTAATTAATCTACGCAAAGTATTATAATTAACATGTCCTAATCTAGCATGCCATATGTTTGAAGACTCTAACAAGTAAGCAGAAGAATTAATTTTATTATTATCAATAGACTTCGGTACAACAGTCATAACATTCATCTTAAAGAGCCCATCATTTATGTAGCCCTTTCCTACAAACATATCATTCTTAGTAAGGACAAACTTATCAGACACAAACACCAACTTAAAGCCATTCTTGCTCAGTAGTGACCCAGAAACTAGATTCTTGCGAATATCTGGCACATGAAGCACTTCATTCAAAGTCAGTTCTTTGCCAGATGTCATTTTCAGTACAATCTTTCCACGTCCTTGAACCTTTGAACTTGAGGAGTTTCCCATAAAGAGTTGATCATCATTTTCTACTGGTTTGTAAGTAGAAAACATCCATTTGTTGGAACATATATGGCGAGTAGCTCCAGTGTCCACGTACCACTCTTTAGGGTTTTCTACCAAATTACATTCAGATATAACTGCACAAAGGTTCATGTCTGAAACATCTTCAGAAAGCTTCTCCAGTTCTGTCACATTTGCTTGAGACTTTTGTTCTTTCTTGAACTTCTTTGGCTTGCGACATTCATTTGATTTGTGTCCCGGAATACCACAATTGAAGCATTTGCCTTTGAATTTCTTATTGGCCTTGAAAGCTTCTTTGCCTTCACGCTTCCTTTTGTTGTTATTTGGCCTTTGTTCTACAACATTTGCCTTGGCTTCAATGAAATTCTTTCCACTTTTCTTCTCAGATCCTCGATTGTCCTCTTCAATCCTTAGTCGCACGATCAGTTCTTCAAGATTCATCTCTTTGCGTTTATGCTTCAGATAATTCTTGAAATCTTTCCATGACGGTGGAAGCTTCTCAATCATTGCTGCAACTTGGAATGATTCACTTAATGACATTCCTTCAGAATGAATGTTATGCAGAATTACTTGTAATTCTTAAACCTGAGTGATCACTGCTTTAGAATCTATCATTTTATAATCTAGAAATCTACCGACTATGTATTTTTTCATGCCAGCATCTTCAGTTTTATATTTCTTGTCTAAAGATTCCCACAATTCTTTTGCAGTTTGGATTGTACAATACACATTATACAAAGTATTATCTAATCCATTCATCACATAGTTCCAGCAAAGAAAATCTGCATGTTTCCATGCATCAACAGCAGCCACTTTCTCTTTGTCAGTTTCCCCTTCAACAAGTGTAGGACAATCCTCTTGTAGAAACCGAGCCAAATTCAATGTTGTGAGATAGAATAACATTTTTTGTTGCCAACGCTTGAAATCAGTTCCATTAAACTTTTCAGGCTTTTCTCCATGAGACATACTCACGGAAGGAATGGTGCTTGTAGAAGCCATTTCTGTTATACAAATAAAGACTATTGTCAATAGACAGAAACAAATTTCTGTTTGTACAAGATGTAACAAATTTTTGTTTACAAATTTGTTTTTGCAGAATATTTATATATTAACACAATAATGTATCTTAGCAATCAAAATAAAATGTTATATGAATTTGAAAACAATAACAGAATAATATCATATTAATATGCAAACAATTTTATGTTTACATAAAATACTACTACAATTACAGAATATATATAAACAAAATATTAATTATATATCTATTATAACATGCAATATTTATAAACATATAAACATGCAATTTATTAACATGTAATATAAACTGTTAAACATAATAATATGTATTAGATATATTCATATGCAAATTAAATAAAATAACAGAATATTATTTAGTGACATACAACAAATATTTTGTTATAATATTTCTGTAACATGCAATCATGCAATCATTTTGTAGAATACTAATTGTAACAGAATAGTATACATAGAATACTATAACAGAATAGTAATACTAAACTTAATATATGTTTAGACTATATATATTACTATATATATTTAGAATAATACTATATGAGTAGTATTATTAGTCCTGTTTTCTCCTCTCTCTCTTTTTTTTCAATATGCAACATAAAAACAACCGCAGGCATAGCGAAAACCACGAATAATATATATACATAAATTTCTGATTTATTACTTATATCATCATGCATGTGAATCCAATTCCAAATCCGGTTAACCGTACGATACTGTCCAACGGTAATATAAATATATCATATATAATATATAATATATATTAACGCACTTATGTAACAAATATGTAGTGCAACATAGTTATGCAATAAATATTAACACAGTTAATATATTAACATATTTATTAACAAGAGAATGGCATGAGAGATTGTTATCTATAATGATTCATGTAACCAAATCATAATAGATCATGAAACGAATTTCTAGAATTCTGTTAGTACAGAAAGTTTATTTTCTAAAACGATTTTTTGTTAAATTAAATTCTATAAATTAAATACTACTATATTTACAGAATACATAAATTTATATTACTCATATATATATTAAACAATTAATTATAGTTTGGGAATATATATATATAATAAAATAATATAAATCAATTTACGTGCAATCATTTTGCATAATATGCTAACTTGTAATTATTTTGTATAATATACTAACATACAATCAAATACAGAATGCATGCAAAATTAGTACATACGGTAATAATAAAACAAATAGATGAATACAAAATTAACAAGTAATTAATACATGCAGGATACAAAATTATATACTAAAGAAGAGGAAATCTTGCAGGATATTTTTTTTTTCTTTCCAGAATACTCATGCAAGATATTCATGTATTTCACCGTGTCACGTACATGTACATGATACTCTTGCAGAACATTAACAAGTGAAAACTGCAGAGAAACGTTGCGAAAATATATATACGTTTTTTTTTTAAAAACGATTTTCTGGTTAACATAAATAATCAGATAGAATAATACTATAATTACAGAATTAATAAATTTGCTTTAAGATTGTTAACTGTAATATATAGTATTATTTAATAATGCATATAAATAAATTATGCAAAAATGAAAAATATAAATCCGAGTCCTTTGAATTCACAAAGTCTCCTTAAAGCAAATTTATTCCCCCACAGATGCTAAGGGTTAATTGAATAATTGCTTCCCAAGATAAAATGGATTTCAATTCTTAATTAGTAGCATTACAAAATTAAGAATTCATCGAACCAAAATTTATGTTATGTACTCGAACTTTACTATTAATAATAATGATGCATGAAAGTGGTGCATGAATACACTTACCTAGAAAACGGGAAAAGATTTGCAGAACGGGAAAACACTACAGAACGGTGGGAAGGAACGGAATCTGCAGAAACGGGATTTTTGTAGAAACAGAACGGGACTCTGTTTTCAGAACGGAACGGACAGATTGTGGAAAGGGAACGGGATCTGTTTTAGAGAACAGAACGAAAAACGGGAATTCTAGAACGGGTTTTTCAGAACGGGACGGGACAGAAAAAATTTCTAGAAATGGAAGGGAAATTTTTGTATTTCTGAAATGCTTTCCCCATACCATTTATTTATAGAAAAAGTTTGCATGTAACCGTCGTCAAAACGACGTAGTTTCACAAACTCGCCCGTCACGACCACGACCCGACCCGAGTCAATTTTCTCATTCAAATCCCATTTCCAACATATACTGATTTTATGCATTAATGTGCATAGTTTCTCATTTGCTCCAATTGACCTTCAATCAATCAGTCGCGGTCTTGAAGATGCAAGCTAAGAGAATATCAGCATCTGTAGTTCTTTTACATCCTTGAGTTCACAAGATTTACATCCAGCTGCTGGTTGGCCAGATACATGTTTGAGAAGTTTTTCTTTCTTCTTTTGATAAGCATTTCTTAGCATGTGTGGCCTTTTCATCTTTTCAGGCTGGTGGATGTTTGACTCTTTTCTGTTGATGTCTTTTGAGCTTTCTAGCCTGCTCTTCAGACTACAAGATTTACCGCGAGCAAGGATTGGTCTTGTTGATAATGCAATCAAGAACATGGACCAATCTGAGCAGCTTCTGGTGTATATACACATTTACCTGTACACAATATTTCCAACGTGTGAGCTCATCTTCATATAACAAGTGACTTACTACTAAACTAAGTTTAGAACAATGTTTGTGCCTAGGATCAGACTCAAAGCGATTAGCTTTTGAATATAGCATGAGAACATGCTCTAATACCAATTGTTAGTTCCCAGTATGCACAATATAGATCTAGAAGGGGGGGTTAAATAGATCTTTTTTTATTTCAAATACTTTTTTCGTTTATTTTGTGCTGCTCATGAATTAGTATATGACAAACATAAGAATCTTTTCAAGCATAACGGAATAAGTAAAAGATCCCCTTCATTGATATATTCATAATCAGACATACATTGTTCATAGAGCTAATTCCGTAGTAAGTAGTTAAAACATACATAGTAGTTATAGCAGTTAATATACATAATGTAAATGACATAAAGTAAAAGACACAAGGGGTTTTAAGTGGTTCAGAGACTCAAGCTCCTTATCCACTCTTCTGCTTTCAACTAGCAAGATTTCCACTAATGAAGGGCAGCACCCTGAATCACTAAGATTCCTTCAAGACCAGCAGCCTTGGAACTTTAGTTCACTAAGAACTCTTCAAGGCCAGAAGCCTTAGAACTCCTCTAGTTCCCTAGGAACTTTTCAAGCCAAGCAGACTTGGAACTTCATTTAGTCCCTCTAGACAAGGACCCCTCAGGCCCTGGCTTCTTGTTGTTATTGTTGTTGGTGTTGTTGGTGCTGAGCTGCTAAGACGTCTTTCAGCTTGAACATCTTATGTACTTAGCAGCTTGGTGTGGTCTTCTTTGCATTCTGCTTTGAGTCTGGACCACATCTTCTATGGTGCAGCTAATCTTTACCCCTTTCTGCTCATCTTCATCTGATGTCAGCTGTGCACCATCACCATCTGGATTTACTTTGTAGACTTCGTCTGGCACTTAGCAAACCCTGAACCCTTCTTGAATGTTTTGCAGACATGATTCTGCTTTTGTTCTTTTTCAGCTTTTGGTTCATGGTGATCTGTAGAGTGGCTCTCTTGATCCTCTTTGTATTCTGCCACTTTTCTAAATGCTATCTTCTTAGCCTTCTCGGCTCTCAGCTTGGCTACCATCTTCAGTGGCATTCTCATCTTTGTTGAGTGAAGCTCTAATCTGTTTAAGTCCTTCTTCAAAGCTGCTTCACTTCCACCTATGTAGTCTCACTGTCACTGAGACTTGTTCAATTAATCTCTAGTGGAACTCGTAGAGTCAACAATAGCATTCCAACAACTCAACGATTCTGCAACTTATCCATTTTTCATCAACTCTTGATCTTTGAAGCTCTGTTGATTTATACTCCTTCTCAATCTTCCCATTGAAATGTAGCCATTGAAAGCTATTTGAATTGCTTCGTAGATCTCGAGTTATTTAGTGTAGACTGCAGATATGACATGACATGACTTTCTGACACTGTAGTCTACTGTTTCACCTGCCCCGTCAGAGATGTCACTTTTATGTCTCGGGAAGGTCGAAGACTTTATTTCCCCCTTCTGATTTCTAGATCAGAGACTGTCCTTTTTCATTGATGCTCTCAATAAGCTCTTGTTCAAATACCAATCCTTCAGATTGAACCGTTGCCAATGCTTCAATCTTCGGATGACAAAACTCTACGATTCTGATGCTTGCTTTCTTGAACCTGATTATAGTGTCTTGTTTACTATTGCTCATTGACATGTAGAGTTAACACTACGATCTTGAAGAGTGTTGATTTGATCTTCAATGTAGAACACCTCTTCCTTCTTTTGTGTAGTGCCTCAACACTTCTGTTTGCCTTGACTGATCTCAGATACTGATGGCTTAAATCTTTGTTCTGGCCCCTTCTGAATAGCAACACACTTCAGATTTGTGGCGTGTCCAGCTCGCTTTCTCCTTGTGATCTCCCGTTCACTTATCATCAATGGATTGACCCAATGCTTAATCAGTTTAGCCTTGTTCTTCAGAAGATGACCAGTATCTCTGTGTACACTCCATCAGTTCTTTCTTTATTTGGCAAATACTACGATCCTGGTTACTTCCAAGATCGTTGTCATCTTACCACTTGATAGCTACTGCACCTGTTGACTTTCCTTAGTCAGCTACTGTAGTCTTCTTATGATCATCTTGTGGAAGACTCCAACTTGAATGGCTTCACAACCCAATATGGATGCTGATCGGGTTAATGCTTAGATCTTCTGTTAGCTTGCATGTCATTCGTTGAATGCTCTCTGGTTTACTTCAGGTGGGATGTGTCTTTGCAGTATCAACCAGAGGCTTCATTTTTTTTGGATATTCTTGGAGTGCTCATTTGTTGAGAATCATATTTGCTCTACAATTCTGCCTTGGCGTTGTGAGCACAATTCAGCTTCGGCTGTGCAGACACTACGACTCCGAGATCAGATCTTGACACTCTACAATTTTTGTCGTTGTGCTTGTTGTCTACATCTGATCTTGCTCGACTATGATCTTTGCCTCTGATATGATCAGTAGACTCTTCAACTCTGAGTGTAGTCTACGATTTTTGATTTAGCTTTGACAGATGCTCGGTCGACTCGTAGGCATGCTATTTCTACGATTCTGAACATAACTTTCTCAGCAGACTACGGCTCCGAGAAAGTTATCCTCGACACACTACGATCCTTCCTCGTCTCTCCTGGCACTCTACGAACTCCGAGATCTACTATCTTGCAGACTATGATTCTGCCTCGATAGCTCTCGAGTTTTCCTTGACTCTCCTGGCAGACTACGATTTCTGGTGCAGTGATCGATGATCAAACAAGCCTATCTATTACATCATAAGATCAACCTAACATGCTTAATCTTTCTATATTTGTAGTCCTTGTACATCATTTCTTTTTAAGGACTTTACAAAGCTATTTTGCTTATGTAGGATCAACATAACATATTTGATCAATTCATTCTAAGTCCTTGTACATATGTTTCTATTATCTATCAAAGGACTTTATAACTTTTCTTAATGCAAGCATACTTGCATATTCATTCATATATATATATATATATATATATATATATATATATATATATATATATATATATATATATATATATATCATAATCAATTCATATGTAAATAAGAATATCATTCATATGTTTATTCCTAACAGAAACTCCTATACTCAAGGTCTATTTTCCATCTTTATACTAGATATAGCTTAAATCTAACTTATTTTGTCAATTATTGTGCTTGGGCTATGTTTGTTTATGGTTGTTTCTTCACTTAAGGCTCTCCTAGGATACACTGGAAATATCAATTTCATTTTTAATCAACACGAACTTATTCATCATTAATATTATAACTCACAATATTTAACAACCAGATCATTCCCAGGAAAGAGGGGGCTTTCCGATAAGGATTTCTCCCTATTGGCGCGCAATTAGGTGATCAAACCTCTCCTCGACAGAACTTTCTAGACATCGTCAATATTGCAAATAATAATATGAATAACTTTATCGTCTCAATTATTGATTTAATAATAATAAATATTATGCAAATGATACTGTGACAATAATTAAACCAATAATATGAGAGATATTATGCAGCAATTACTGTAGCAATAATTGAGTATAACTGAGTGACTTCTCACGTAAGCATCAATAATCAATACCGTGTGCTACTATGCAACCACGCGTATTACTGTACTTTTACTACCGGGTAGTTCAACAGTTTAACGGTAAAACTTTCGCTATTATTTTTAAAAATATTTTAGTCATTTTCTAAATAGACAGTACCTCCATTGTGAGGTCTACCAATGATTGTGTCGTCATACAAATATGTCTTGTTAAAATGAATATTCCCCGACCAATCGAATATTTTATAACAACTTGCTTACTTTGCAAAAAATTTCACACATCACCCTTAACTTTAACCTTTTATCAATTTAACCATTTACTAAATAGAATAATAATTATAAGAAAATTGAATACTTTCATTTCATAAAATTCAGGGTCTTACAAACTTAGTCTTATAATCTCACACGTACATCAATACGTACCTTACATACACATAGCACAAAATCAGTTTCTAAGATACTATGAACATAATTCGTAATCATCCTTTGACTTATGTTTGAAAGTTTATAAACACTTATCAAACATATAATTCTATCTTTAGCATGCTCATTGATACTTTGAATACTATACTGGACATGTATTACAGATTAAGACAACAATACAAGTATGTATTAAATCTCAGATCACAAACAGAATAGGCAGACTTCACTGCAGGGTGGCGTGGCTGCACTACTCCTAGTTCAAATCAGAGTTGAGAAACAGAAGCATGGCCAAACTTGCACAACCACATACAAATATGATAACAATTGCAGAACAGACATGTCATGATGTTTATAACTAGGTTCAATTCCCACCAAATCAAGGCTTTAAGTGTTCATTTAACAAGGTCTCTCACGTTTAGTCATTATACACATACAACGAGGTCAATAAGTCTCAACTATTCATGCTCACATTATCTTAGTCATACATTTCAAGTTGTATAGTTCTACTATATTTAGACTTAGTCTAAATCATACTCAACTAGTTTACAATGCATATGACTAGCTTGGCATACAAATCCATTATGTCTATATGCATATTCATATATTTGCATGATAGTCAAATTCTCAGAATACATGCAAGGTTGTTGTCAACCAACTTAGTTTCCTAAATTCTTAAGTTTTCTTTTTGAAAATCTCATGTTAATCAATCAAGTATGTAAAACTATTTCACTTACTATACATCATGCTTTCATATCCACGTGACTAGACCACATAAACATGTTTTGAAGTTCAAAATTTAGTGTGTACATAATTCATTTACACATAGCTAGTATAGTCCTCTACTTGAAAACTCTTTTTAAATCATGCTTGAATAGTCTATATTACGCCTAACAATATAAACCAACATATCAGTCACATGTTAAGGCATAAAAGAGCTTGATATGTTTGTACATAAGGTCATAATATACATTACACAATGTTCACCAAATTTAGTTTCAAAATCTTTAAGTTTTCTTTGAATACACATACTAAACCAAGGTAATATGATTTAATATAACAAAAACAACATCAATCCATATGTTAGGGTCATTTATAAGCATAATCAAACCAAAATAACATGCTCATGACAACACAAGGCAAACAAAATTTTTTTCCAAAACTGGCAGCCTGCGCGGCCGGGCACTTTTGTACTATAGAAGTTGCGCGGCTGTGCCACTTTGACCAGAGGCAAAAAAATGGATCTGCTTCTGCAGAGCCTCAACACAAGCATTGCTAAACCTTCTAGCTGCAACTGACCAACTACAACATTTCTAGACATGCATATAACCTTAGATAACACATGGATAACAGTTACCAAACTAATTAACAAGAAATTCATAAAATTCTAAGAATTTAACAAAACTAAAAATTAAGAACATGTTTTGACATTAATGTTACCTCTTGAGGTTGTGAATTGAATTTCCTTTCCCAAGTTCAGATTGCTCACTTAAAATGCAATTCCCTCTCTATATGCAACTTATCAGAAATTCAGTGATTGTAAATTTACAGAATGAAAAAAGAGACCTCTATTTATAGAGAAAATATGGACCAATTTCTGGTTCTTATTCAATGAATCAAACCAAAGGTAGAAAGAAAAAGATGATGGACAATGAGTGTAAGACCCCGAAATTTTTTAAATGAAAGTATTCAATTTTCCTATAATTATTATGTTATTTCGTAAATGGTTAAATTGATAAAAGGTTAAAGTTAGGGGTGATATGTGAAAATTTTGCAAAGTATGCAAGTTGTTATAAAATATTTGTTTCGTCGGGGAATATTCTTTTTGTCGGAGAATATCCGTACGATGACACAATCATTGGTGGACCCCACAACGGAAGTATTGTCTTAGTAAGAAAACGATAGAATTATCTTTTTATAAAAATAACGGCAAAAGTGTTACCGTTAAAACTGTTGAACTACCCGGTAGTAAAAGTATAGTAATATGCGTGATTGCACACGGTATTGATTATTGATGCTTATGTAAGAAGTCACTCAGTTATATTCAATTATTGCTACAGTAATTGCTGCATCATATCTCTCATATCATTGATTCAATTATTGTCACAGTATCATCTGTATAATATGTTATATTATTAAATCAATAATTGAGACGACAAAGTTATTCATATTATTATTTGCAATATTGACAATGTCTAGAAGTTCTGTCAAGGAGAGGTTAGATAATCTAATTGCGCGCCAATAGGAAAAAATTCTTATCGGAAAGCCCCCTCTTTCCTGGGAACGACCTGGTTGTTAAATATTGTGCGTTGTAATATTAATGATGAATAAGTTCGTGCTGATTAAAGATGAAATTGATAGTTCCATTGTGTTGAGATTAATAGTGTTAGTGAAATTCGACATTTATTTTGATAATAATTGATGTCTTGAAGTTATATTGACCAATCGGGTAATTAATCAGATAAATGAGCAATTAATTGTTATTAATTCACATGCTTATAACTATGTGCTCACATGTGTGTACTATTGATTCACATGATTTACTATTAGGGGAGTTGGTGCAAGATTTATAATACTTGCATGACTAAATTAAAAATAGAGGTATAGATGAAGGTACTATACTATAATTAATTTTTTCACATGTTTAGAACTATTGAGTCACATGATTTACTATTGATTCACATGATTTACTATTAGGGGAGGTGGTGCAAGTTTGATAATACTTGCAGGACTAAATTAAAAATGAAGAAAAAGAGGAAGGTATTATACTATATTATTTTGAGCCCCAAAACGTGCAATTATCGAAACTATATTTTCCTATAAATAGAAGTTCATTCTTCCTTCATTCTCACCAATTCACTAAGTCTCACAAGAGCAATTATTATAGAGAGAAATTATAGAGAGAAAGAAGAAGAGAAGTCTGCTACCTCACGATTCTAGTATCCAGTTTTCTTTTAAGGTAAGGGGTATTATTTCTTTCGTATTCATGAAGAGAGTTATTTTCTTTCAATACTCGTAAGGGCTGTTATTCCATTCTATATTATTCTGTTTGAATAACCTGTCTACGCGGATTATCGCATGCATGGTGAATTCTTCTGTTATTCTATTCTTTACTATTCTGTTGGAATAACCTGTCTACGCGGACTACCGCATGCATGGTGAATTCTTCTGTTATTCCATTCTTTATTATTTTGTTGGAATAACCTGTCTACGCAGACTACCGCATGCATGGTGAATTCTTCTGTTATTCCATTCTTTATTATTCTGTTAGAATAACCTATCTATGCGGACTACCGCATGCATGGTGAATAACCCTTCGTATTCATTCCTTATTAAATTATGAAAATGATCTGTCTACGTGGATTACCACATAGCGGGTAAAAATCCATTTACAGTTTCATATATTCTAATATATTCATTTGGTTAAAGTTTTGGCTTTTATACTCTATGAAATTAGTAGAATATCCTTGATATTTGCGCTTCATCCTGTATCTTTTCATGGAAATATTCTTCTGAGCATTCTTGAATTTTACTCCACAAAGCAGTATCATGTTGACAATTTGAACGTTATTAAATTCTGGATAAATTAAATTATAAATCTTTAAAATTTATCCTTGAATTATTGAATTGTTATGTCATGGTCAACATCTTCATGCTTAATTTGTGATGAAAGTCATCTTTGGCTTACGTGCATAGATGGACTTGGTATGATTATGACCAGGGATTATTCGGTATAATCATGACCGTAATGTAACGAATGATGTGGTAAAAGTCCTCATTGACCTGAAGTTATTTGATGGACAGTTGTTGGTATGATTATGACCAAGGATTATTCAGTATAATCATGACCATTGATGATTACATGAATATCCTAGGCCGTGGTGCAGGGATGATTCGATTTTATTTATTAAGCTGAGTCTCAGCGATAAAGTTGAAGAAAAACTTTTTAAATCATAGAAGATAGTAGATTTTATGCTCTACTTGTCTCTTCTAATGGATTGATTATTCAGCTGCAGTTGTTGACCTAAAACTTATTGTCTATTGTATTCTATCAGTTGTTATACTATTGAAGGCTAATGATAATTTATTCTGAATTATCTTAGTCATAATATTTCTTACTAGGCTAGTTGAGCTCACCCTTTTGCTTTCATTGTTCTCTTCAGGAAATGAGAATATAGCTGGGACGAGTTGGGGAACGGATTGACGGTCCAGATGGTTATTTTAGTAGTCCTCATTATTCTGTAAAATAGTGTGATAATTAATGTAATGAGGACTCCATTGAGTGTGAATATTGTCTAGATGACAATATTCTTATTAAAACTCTCGCTGCTTATGTTTTGTCGTATTTTACACGACAGTTGTATAATTAAGTTTTTATTTGTATTCTGTACCATGTATTTTGTGACTCAAAATGGGTGATGTATACCTATTTTGGGGGCGTCACAATGAGAGTTTGGTGGAAAGTAATCACCAACTCCACCCCTCTCCATCCTTATAGCCATCATTATCTTCCTCTAGCCTTTATGGGTTTCTAAGTTTAAGAAAAAATAGGGAGGAAGCCATTGGCCTAATACACGGCTGATGACTTAGAATGAGACTACTAATTTGGGACAAAGCTTTGTTATTCACCAACTTGACAACATAAAACTCAGTACTTCAAAAATGAGTTCCTATTTGACCCACAATGTTTCTATAATGACTTAATATAATTACCTTGTAATAAGTTAGGGGTGTATATACACATAATCAAATAATCCATGTATATTTTGATAATACTGAATATAATCTAATTAAGTATCATCTAACCACATTATTATAAACTTACTTATTGAAATAATTATTAATTTACAAATCATTGATTTATTCTAATTTAATATTACATAAAATACATCTTTAATGTTCTCACACGTGCATACATGTTGTCACATAAGCATTCTTTATGTCACTTATAATTCATTTAATTTTACTATATAGTTTGATATATTATAAATTCACCTTAAAGTGTCACACTACATGTAAGACCCCAATTTTTTTAAATAAAGATGATTTTTCTATAAATATTATTTTTGAATATTATGGAATGAATTTGATATAATTTTATAGTTGTGGGTAATATTTATAAATTTTGCTAAGTATGCAAGTTGTTATAAAATATTCGATTGGTCGGGGAATATTCTTTTTGTCGGGAATATTCGTACAACGGCACAATCATTGGTGGACCCCACAATGGATTTATTGTCGGATTGAGAAAATGACAAAAATATTTAATAAATAACGGCGGAGGTGTTATTGTTAAAACTGTTGAACTACCCGGTAGTAAAAGTACAGTAATATGCGTGGTTACATAGTAGCACACGGTATTGATTATTGATGCTTACGTGAGAAGTCACTCATTTATACTCAATTATTGCTACAGTAATTGTTGCATCATATCTCTCATATTATTGATTCGATTATTGTCACAGTATCATCTGCATTATATGTTATATTATTAAATCAATAATTGAGACGACAAAGTTATTCATATTATTAAATTGCAATATTTACAATGTCTAGAAGTTCTATCAAGGAGAGGTTTGGTCACCTAATTGCGCGCCAATAGGGAGAAATCCTTATTGGAAATCCCCTTCTTTCCTGGGAACAACCTGGTTGCTAAATATTGTGAGTAATAATATTAATGATGAATAAGCTCGTGTTGATTAAAGATGAATTTAATAGTTTTATTGTGTTGGAATTATTTGTGTTAGTAGAAATCGACATCTATTCCGATGATAATTGATGTCTGGAGGTTATATTGTTCAATTGGGTATTCTGGGAACTTTTCGTGTCGGAGTACTATTCATGAATTATTATTTATGAGTTACTATTCACGAGTTACTATTCATGAGTTACTATTCACCCGGTTACTATTCACTCTAGTATTGTGCATTCGGGTATTTGGGTACAATATTATTCCATGAGGAGATGTGCTAATTTTTCAAACCGTTGGTTGAAGTTATATTAGTGAATCAATATGGACCGTTGGTGGAAAGTTATAATAGTGAATCAATATGGATCGTTGGTTTTAAGTTTTAATAGTAAATCAGTATGGACCGTTGCTTTAAGTTTTAATAGTAAATCAATCTGAACCGTCCGTTTAAAAGTAAATCAATCTGGACCGTTTAGGAATTAGTTACTATTCAATCCATTCTTCTATAAATAGAAGCTCATTCCTTCATTATTTCTTACGAATTCACTGAAACTCTAGAGAGAGAAATTATAGAGAGAAAGAAGAAGAGTATTCTGCTACTTCACTACTTCGATATCCAGTGTCTTTTACGGTAAGAGGTGTTATTCTTTCTTATTCATGAAGGGAACTTTTGTTATTCCATTCTTTATTATTCTGTTGGAATAACCTTGTATACGCGGCATACCTTATACTTGGTGAAATCCTTATGTTATTCTATTCTTTATTATTCTATTAGAATATCCTGTCTGTGCGTTTTACGCCGGACCTGGTTCCGTATTTATTATTCTGTCAGAATATCCTGTCTGTGCGTTTACGCCGGACCTGATTCCATTTTTATTATTCTATTGTAATAACCGGTCTGTGTTATCTATCACATGCCTGGTGATTTCTTTTGTTATTCCATTCCTTATTATACTCAGTTGGTTAAAGTTTTGACTTTTATACTCCATGAAATTAGTGGAATATCATTGATATTTGCGCTTCATCCAGTATCTTTTCATGAAAATATTCTTTTGAGCATTCTTGAATTTTACTCTACAAAGAAGTATCATGTTGACAATTTGGACGTTATTAGTTCCTGGATAAACTAATTCTTGAACTTGTTTTATTGAATTCTTATATCATTGTCATCATCCTCATGTTTATATTTTTTAAAGTCATATGTGGCCTATAGTGCATAGATGGACTTGGTATGATTATGACCAGGGATTATTCGATATAATCATGATCGTAATGTTACAAATGATGTGGTAAAAGTCCTCATTGGCCCGTAGTGTATTGATGGACAGTTGTTGGCATGATCATGACCATTGATGAATACACGAATATCCTTGGCCCGTAGTGTATGGATAATTTGTGGTCGTGTGTGAAACCCTAGATTTTATGAATAAAGAATTAATTTTCTCGAAATAATTTTTTATATTATGGTGTGAATTTGAGATAATATTATAGTTGTGGGTAGTATTTATAAATTTTGCAAAGTATGCAAGTTGTTATATTATATTCGATTGGTCAGGGAATATTCTTTGTGTCGAAAAATATTCGTACGACGGTACAATTATTGGTGGATCCCACAACGGAATTATTGTCGGATTGAGAAAATGACAAAAATATTTTATTGAAAATAACGGCGGAAGTTTTACCGTTGATACTGTTGAACTACTGGGTAGTAAAAGTACAGTAATACGCGTTGTTGCATAGTAGCACACGGTATTGATTATTGATATTTATTTGAGAAGTCGCTCAGTTTAATACAATTATTGTCGATTAATAATATGAATTATTATAGCGATAATGACGTTTTGTTTTATTCGTATTATTAACGTAATAAAACGGAAACATCTTTTTATATAAAACAGAATACTTTATTAAAGTTATTCTATAAATAGAATATATTATATTTTATTATGCATAGTGTCGCATAGTGTTTTGCATAGTGTTTTGCATAGTGTTGCATAGTGTTTGCATAGTAAAAATCTTTTTATATAAATAGAATATATTATATTTTATTTAAAAGATTTTTCTTTAAATATGGACCGTCAGATTAAAGTAAATCAATCTGGACCGTTCATGGATTAGTTACTATGCATTCCATTTTCCTATAAATAGAAGCTCATTCCTTCATTATTTTCTTACGAATTCACTGAACTCTAGAGAGAGAAACTATAGAGAGATAGAAGAAAAGCTTTCTGCTACTTAACTTTTCTCTTCCTATTTCCAGTTTCTGTTACAGTAAGGGGTGTTATTCTTTCTTATTCATGAAGAGAACTATTGTTATTCCATTTCTTATTATTCTGTTGGAATAACCTGTATACGCGGTCTACCCTATACTTGGTGACATTCTTCTATTATTCCGTCTTTATTATTTTGTCGGAAAATCCTGTCTGTGCTATACGCCGGACCTGGTTCCATTTTTATTATTCCGTCTTTATTATTCTGTCGGAATATCCTGTCTGTGCTATACGCCGGACCTGGTTCCATTTTTATTATTCTGTCTTTATTATTCTGTCGGAATATCCTGTCTGTGCTATACGCCGGACCTGGTTCCATCATTTATTATTCCACATTTATTATTCTGTTGGAACATCCTGTCGGTGTGAATTTCACCTGACCTGGTTCCGTTATTTAGTATTCTGTTGGAATAACCTGCCTGTGCGAAGTTCCGCATGCATGGTGATTTCTGTTGTTATTCCATTCTTTATTATACTCAGTTGGTTAAAGTTTTGACTTCTACACTCCATGAAATTAGTAGAATATCCTTGATATTTGCGCTTCATCTAGTATCTTTTCAGGAAAATATTCTTCTGAGCATTCTTGAATTTTACCCCACAAAGCAGTATCATGTTGACAATTTGGACGTTATTGGTTCTTGGACAAATTAATTCTTGAACTTGTTTTATTGAATTCTTATATCATTGTCATCATCCTCATGTTTATGTTATGTTGAAAGTCATCTGTGGCATGTAGTGCATAGATGGACTTGGTATGATTATGACCAGGGATTATGCGGTGTAATCATGACCGTAATATTACAAATGATGTGGAAAAAGTCCTCATTGGCCCGTAGTGCATTGATGGACAGTTTTTGGTATGATTATGGCTATGGATTCTCTTCGGCCGTAGTGCAAAGATAATTGTTTTATGGCATGATCAGGACCGTTGATGAAAACACGATTATCTTTGGCCCGTAGTGCATGGATAATTCGTGGTCGTGATACTAAAGAATATCCTTGGCCTGTAGTGCAGGGATGATTTAATGATGTGGATTATTTATTGAGCTGAGTCCCAGCGATAAAAGTGATGAAAAACTTTTTAAATCATAAAAGATAGTAGATTCAATTCTCTACTTGACTCTTTTAATGGATTGCTTATTCCGCTGCAGTTAAACTTGATGTCTATTATATTTTATCAGTTTAACATTGTTGGAGACTAATGATAATTTATTCTGCATTATCTTAGTCATAATATTTCTTACTGGGCTAGTTGAGCTCACCCTTTCTTTCACTGTTCTCTTCAGGAATTGAGAACATAGCAGGGACTAGTCGGGGAATGGAGTGACGGTCCAGAGGATAGCATTAGTAGTCCTCACTATTCTAAGAAATAGTGTATTAATAATTGTAATGAGGACTCCTTTTGAGTTTGTATGATCTCTAGTAGACAATTATTGTATTCAAACTCACAGTTGTATTTTGTCGTATTATACACGACAGTGGTATCAGTAAGTTGTATTTGAATTATGTACCATGTATCTGACGACCCAAGATGGGTGATGTATACCTAATTTTGGGGGCGTCACAGTTGGTATCAGAGCTTAGGGATATGATCCCTGGCTAAGATGTGAGACTAGAACTAGGAGGGGAGAGACGTGGAATTCCTTCGCTAGTATGACCTACCTAAGTTTATGTGCTATTTAATTGGTCGGTCAAAGTATAGGGATAATATGTGATATGTTAATTAACCCTTATTTTGTGGCAGTGTTTGAAAATGGCATCCGAGAATGTTGAGAACATCAATGGAGCTCAGGAGACCGTTCCGATGGCCATTGCCACCGGTATGATTATTATCGTGTTGCTGGTCATTACCTTTTGGTTGCGATGACTCATTATCGCGCTCCACTAACTGAGCCCTATTCACAATATCTGAATATAAACTCAATTTTCTCCACATTTTCCCCACATTTTTCCCACATTTTCTCAATTATCATAAATTCAATTTAATCTAATTGAGCTACTCATCTCATGACACATAAATATTTATATAAAATAAATATTCACATTCTCATTAATATCATTATTAATTTTTAATTGTAAAATTCACGGTTCAGACACCCTCTCTAGATAACCATAATAACACTTATAACCCCTCTAGTTTTTTAAGTAACAGTTAGTACCACTGCAAGTTTTTAGGATTAACTAAATAGATAAACTTACATATTTACCTTGACATGTTATCAAATTTTAATTTTTGAATAATATATATATATATATATATATATATATATATATATATATACACACACACACACACACACACACACACACACAAAATACATTTTAATTATAATTTTATTTATAATTACGACTATCTATTCAAATAATTTATATTAATTAACACATATTTTAGGATAAGTGATACAAATATTAAGAATTTTAAATTAAATTATTAATGGAGTTTTTCTAATTAAAGTTATTGAGTATGTTAATAGTTTAGTTTTTGGTGTTTAACTACAAAAACAATTATTTGAATTTTTAGTTTCATATTATAATTTTTATATGTTAAATTTTCTTGAGTATATGTCAAAATTTGAAATATTTAAGATCTAAAATACATTTTTAGTATACAGTTGGTGTTGTTTTTATACAATATTGAATAAAAAAAATATAATAATATTTATTATTACCTCTATCTTATTAAAAGAATTTTTTAATATATTTTTTTGAGTAATAGCATTTGTCATTTTTATTGTAAATAAGTATGCTTAAGAGTTACTTATGATTAGTTTAATATTTGAGTGAAATAATTAATATAATTTTTAATACTTTTTGTATGAATAATAAGATTCGTTATGTAATAATTAGTTTATTTTACGTAAATTTTAATATTTGGAAAAAAATAATTATATTTTCGTTAATTTATACTTTTATGCTTATTAAAATTTATTTTTTCAATTACAAAAAATATATTTGAATTTATATTACGTAAATTTTAATATTTAAGAAATTTAATTAGCAAAAAGTGTATGACTTTATTTTTTTGATAAATTAATATTTATTTTTTTGAGAAATATGTTATTTATTGCACAAATTCATAATTTAATTAATTAGATCAAGTTAAGTAAAAATTATAACATACAAATTTATATTTAGTGGATATATTAAAAATTATAACTTGTAGACTATATTAAACATTATATTAAAAATATTTTTGAATATTAGTTGGTCAACCACATTAGGGGTAGTGAATGTTATATATTATAGACTAGAGGAGAACTAACTGTTACTCGAAAAAACTAGGAGAGCATATCCTCTATCCCCATTTTATCTGTCCCCCACTTAAATTTTGACACCTGACCTTTTATTTAATTTTAGAATTAATTTGTGTTAAGTAAGAGGTTAGATGTCAAATATTTAAGTGGGGGACACAACATGACAGAAAAATAGAGACAGATGATCTGCTCTCCAAAACTGGAGGGATGATGAGTGTTATTATGGTTATCTACATGGATGTCAATTTATTTTATTCTATTATTATTGCTTAAATATGTCGTTTTAAAGTTTATATATGTACTTTGGACCCATTATCAAATTTTTGAAAATAAATTAGGTATTAATTACTCTATTATTATTGCTTAAATATGTCGTTTTAAAGTTTATATATGTACTTTGGACCCTTTATTAAATTTGTGAAAATAAATTAGGCATTAATTATATCTTTTGAATTTATTAATTATTTTTGGTTATCATGTTTATGACACAAAAAATATTAAAAAATAGTTATAAAAAATCTCTCTTTTTATAGTAAGAGATATTATTAAGATCAAATAAATAATGTATTTAGATGGAATGCGGAGAAAATGCATAATGGATGACAAATCAAAAAAAAATAAAATAAGGCGGCTTTGGCGTGTAAATTAGTGCAATACACGTGGCTCATTTTCATTGGTGCAAACCAAGGAGGGAAACGTCTAGAAGTCGGTCATAGCGCGTATAAAACAAGGCATTCCCAGCCAGAACTTCTCATCTCTTGTTAGATAAAATACTCTTTTGTTATTTCAATCTCCTAAATCTCCCAACAATCTTGTAATTCGCTTCATTTCGATCAGATTAAGGTATGTATTATTGTTCTTTATGATTTATAGTAGTTCTTAGCAATTTAGAATTTGTTCTTTGGTTTGCGAATCGAATGGTCATGTCAGATTTATGTTATTGTTTCGTTTAAGATTTTCTTAGTTGATTTGTATTGTTTAGATCTTAATTAGCTTCCTTTAGATCAGATTAAGTTATATATGATTTGTTCCTTTTGATTTATAGTTCTTAGGAATTTAGGTTTTCTGCTTTGATTGGTGGATCGAATAGTGATATGTCAGATTATATGTTCTTGTTTCTTTCATTTAAGATTCTCTTAAGTTGATTTGTATCGGTTTAGATCTGCATATTTTAGCAATTTTGATTGATCCTTATTTGATTGCCTCTTGTCTATTGGATTGATGTTATATTTTTCTATGCGATCCAATTCATGGAGATTCTGTAAATATTCCATTCCTAAAATGGAAAGTTCCAAACAAATTAGGCGTTAGAATTTTACTGTTTTGTTGTTTGATATTTTTGAATTAATATTTCACAGTTCTATTTGGATCTGGGTTATATTTTGTTTGTGATTTCTTAGGTTAACTTGATCTTTCACTTAAATTTCCATGAATTTTGCGTTATATTTATTGTTTTATTGACTTTTCCGTGACATTGTCTGTTAAATATAGACAAATCAGGCAAAGTTATTGGCCAAATACTTTGTCAACAAGGCTTAAAAGGGGGTATCCAAGTGACTGTTTTGATTAGTGTGTTTGTGAGCTATTATTTGGAGCTGTTCTCCTGGTGAAAGTAATTGATTACTTCTTTAGATGTTTTTAAAAATTTTAAGGGGACAAAGACAAACTTTATATGCTGGTTTGACCTTACAGCTTCTCAGATATGTATAATTGGCTGATCTTTCATTTTAAATTTTTGGAAAAGCTCCTTTTTTATAGTTCAAATTAAGGGGGGGGAATCAAAATTTTGAATTTGATTTGTGCTATATTTATTGATTTTTGACTTGTCCTGGTGACATAAACCTGTTAAATCTAGCAATATCAGGAAAATTTACTGCAAAATTTCTTTCACCTCAAGTACTAATCATTTGTAGTTCTGTTGCTAAAATAATTGGATCATTATTTAGATGTTATTACAAATTTAAATGAATCAAAACCTCAAATCAACATAATTAAATATTTGTTTAAACATAATTTATATCTTGGTTTGCCTAACAAAGTTCTTGTAATTGGCTATTTTTCTTTGTATGAATGTTCTTTTAGTTTTGGTTCCAAATAATTAAACCCAAATAATTTAACTTCTTTTGGTAAAATCTTTAATTGGAATCTAATCCTCTTTTATTCCCATTACAGATGCAGATCTTTGTGAAAACCCTTACCGGCAAGACCATCACCCTTGAGGTCGAAAGCTCCGACACCATTGACAATGTCAAAGCTAAGATTCAGGATAAGGAAGGAATCCCCCCAGACCAGCAAAGGCTGATCTTTGCAGGCAAGCAGCTTGAGGATGGCCGCACCCTAGCTGATTACAATATCCAGAAGGAGTCCACCCTTCATTTGGTGCTCCGTCTTCGTGGTGGAATGCAGATCTTTGTTAAAACCCTTACCGGCAAGACTATTACCCTGGAAGTCGAAAGCTCCGACACCATTGACAATGTGAAAGCCAAGATCCAAGACAAGGAAGGAATCCCCCCCGACCAGCAAAGGCTCATCTTTGCAGGCAAGCAGCTTGAGGATGGCCGCACCCTAGCTGATTACAACATCCAGAAGGAGTCCACCCTTCATTTGGTGCTCCGTCTTCGTGGTGGAATGCAGATCTTTGTTAAAACCCTTACTGGCAAGACCATCACCCTTGAGGTCGAAAGCTCTGATACCATTGACAATGTGAAAGCTAAGATCCAAGACAAGGAGGGAATCCCCCCAGACCAGCAAAGGCTTATCTTTGCCGGCAAGCAGCTTGAGGATGGCCGCACCCTAGCTGATTACAACATCCAGAAGGAGTCCACCCTGCATTTGGTGCTTCGCCTCCGTGGTGGGATGCAAATATTTGTGAAAACCCTCACTGGGAAGACGATCACCTTGGAAGTTGAGAGCTCGGATACCATAGACAATGTTAAGGCGAAAATCCAAGACAAGGAGGGTATCCCTCCAGACCAGCAAAGGCTGATCTTTGCCGGCAAGCAGTTGGAGGATGGAAGGACTTTGGCTGATTACAACATTCAAAAGGAGTCTACTCTTCACTTGGTGTTGAGGCTTAGGGGAGGAATGCAGATCTTTGTCAAAACTTTGACTGGCAAAACCATCACTTTGGAGGTGGAGAGCTCTGACACCATTGATAATGTTAAGGCTAAAATCCAGGACAAGGAGGGGATCCCGCCAGACCAGCAGAGGTTGATCTTTGCTGGGAAGCAGTTGGAAGATGGGAGGACTTTGGCTGACTACAACATTCAGAAAGAGTCCACTCTTCACCTTGTCCTTCGTCTTCGTGGTGGTTTTTAAATTTCATGAATGTGGTTTTCTTTCTGAGTTTCATTATATTCAGCGTCTTGATTTCTGGTTTGTGGTTCTGAACTGTGGTTTGTTTTTTAGACATTGTGGTAGTGTTTACTTGTTTTCTGGATTAAGCTGGTTTGTTTTCTGGATTAAGCTGGTGTTATTTTTCAGTTTTGTTGATGTTGGTAGACATTTAAATGGTCATGCTTGGTGTGCTGGGATCCAGTTCTTATTAAAATAAAGTTGTAATTAGCTATTTGTTATTTTGTGTTCTTGTTCTTTGGTTTATTTGTTTGGTTATTAGTCTTCTGTTTGTTAGGTGGTTAGTTATTATATTGTAGCTTTTCTTACTTGCCTATAATCTTCTTATTGAGATGAATGCATACTTGAAAAAAGCATAGGTATGCTCTTCTGCAATCAAGTCATGAAATGCAAAGGAGAACAAATCTATAATGGGGAAGAGCTCTTGCACAAGTATTATCTTGTATAGTCAGAATCTGGCTCGAATTTGAGTAAAGGGAATATCATCCCTGAGTTGAAGGCGTGTATATAATTTTGAGCAGCATTGAGGTTTGTTTTTTGCCAATTGGGTTGGTTCTAAAATAGATATAACACTGGTGAGATTCGATTTTTTATATTAATTTATTATCACTATGGACCTATTTTGTTTTCTGAGTAGTTCGTTATTTAATCTTATTGATTATTTTTTTTTATTTTTAAGACTTTGATGATGGGAGTAACTTTAAGTGGAAAGATGGTATATTAAAATATATGAAATGACCTTGAAAATGACAAGAAACAACTAATGAGATTAGATAATAGATTAATCACGAAAAAACTCTAATGTTAAATTAGTGTAAATAGTGATTTTGCATCCATTATTTGTAAACAAGCGTAGGGTGAAAAAAAATCTCCAATAATGTTAAATTAGTGTAAATAGTAATATTACATCCATTATTAGTATTTTGTAAGGGTCCTTTTATATTGCGTAGGATTTCTTCCGAATTACGAGTGTATATCAAGATATGGGATTGAATATGGTTTTAATTAGATTTATTTATATAATTCGTAATAAAAAAATTAATGTGACGTCGGGGTTATTTTTATCTCAGGTTTGGTGGTCACGATACTAATATAACCAATAATTTTTTTAAAAAATACTAATTTAAACCTGTCTTAGATTACATAAATATCTGGTTCTATAGATCTTTACATAACTTAAATACCAAATAATATTACAAAACACAATACTAAAAGTATTTATTACATCAACTACTTAAGTTCGTATAAGCACAAGCACTTGATGAATATTTATTCTACAGCTTTGCCTTTTCCTTTATCTTTCCCGGATGTACCAACGTTCTCGGCTTTAACCTCTTAACTATTCTCTTGAAACTGATTGGAATAAAAAAGTTTTACTACCTTGTATTATTCATATGTGAATGAGAGACAATTCAAAATTTAGAGAACTTGCCTACATATGAATAAATCCAAAATATTTGCTTAATAAAGAGTAAGATTTAGATACTTGTCTAGTTTGTAGACTATTGATAAGATTCAGCTTAATGTGTTCTCACAGAGCCAACACAAATTTATTTGCATTTACAAATATATTAGCCAAATAGTCAAGTCATATAGCTTGTATGTTCACATATCACATAATCACAGTGATCATGTTTTTAGTTTATATTTCCATACTTGAGATATTTCTATCCATTTTTCAAATATCTCATCCATATTTTTACAATAATCATTTTTTCTTTTATAGGGTTTGACATAATCCCAGTTCTTAACCCTTATATGATTTTAGTTCATATTTCTCTTCTTTGTTCTTGCTATAGGTATGCTTTGTAATTTTCTTTATAACTTAGGTATTCAAGGTGAATGCGCAAGGTATTTCATGAATTGAGTATGGTCGTATACCATAGGGTAGGTGTAAGACCCCAACTTTCATAAATAAAGATTAATTTTTTTGAAATATATTTTTGAATATTATGGTGCGGATTTGATATAATGTTATAGTTGTGGGTAATATTTATAAATTTTGCAAAGTAATCAAGTTGTTATAAAATATTCGATTGGTCGAGGAATATTTGTTTTAACAGAAAATATTCGTACGACGGCACTATCATTGGTGGACCCACAACGAAAATATTGTCGGAGTTAAAAAATGACAGAAATATCTTTTATAAAGATAGCGACGAAAGTTTTACCATTTAACTGTTGAAATACCCGGTGGTAAAAGTACAGGAATACGCATAGTTGCATAGTAGCACACGGTATTGATTATTCATGCTTACATGAGAAGTCACTCAGTTATACTCATTATTGCCACAGTAATTGCTGCATAGTATCTCACGTTATTGATTCAATTATTGTCACAATATTTTATATTATTAAATCAATAATTGAGATGACAAGTTATTCATATTATTATTTGTATTATTGACAATGTCTAGAAAGTTCTGTCGAGGAAAGAGGTTTGGGTCACCTAATTACGTGCCAATAGGGAGAAATCCTTATCGAAAAGCCCTCTCTTTCCTGGGAATGATCTGGTTGTTAATATTGCAAGTTATATTATTGATGAATAAATGTTGTTAAAAATATTGAGGGAATTTTTATGAAGTATTTGTTATAAATTTTGCTTATTATTTAGACCACCACTTACCCATTTTTTAAAACTGTCGATAGAAGTTATCTCAGTTTTGTTATATATATATATATATATATATATATATATATATATATATATATATATATATATATATATATATATATTGTGACGCTCCCAAAATATGTATACATCACCTATTCTGAGTAGCCAAATACATGGTACAGAAACAACTACAACTTTATTAATACAATTTTCGTGCAAAATACGATAACACATAAACTGTGAGTTTAAATATAAATATTGTCTTCTAGGCAATATCCACACTCAGATAAAATCCTCATTACAATTATTGATGCACTATTTGACATAATAGTTGTAATACCCGAGAATTTCCGCATATTATTAAATAAATATATTAATGAAAATAAATATTTATTTGAATATGAACGATTTTGTGTTATGAAATGAGATAACTCAATTATATTAAATAAATGAATAATTGAGAATATGTGAAGTTTGTGGTAAACTCGTTGAAAGCCTTGTGTGGCATAGTGATGAGAAATACTAATAGTAATATTAATCGGCGAAGAGATTATAAAATGAGCAATTAGGTAATATTAATTATCAATTGTTGTTGTAGTATACTATTAGTTGTTAATTGATGGGTGGTATATTAATTATTTGATAATTAGGATTAATTAATGATTATTAATTGATATATTATTTAATTGATAATGGTTATGGTGGAATATTGATTTCTTGATAATTAATTAATAATAGGTGATTATTATATAGATAAGTAATGATTATGAAAATCCACAAAAATATTGATTAATGATTAATTGATATTGGTGATAATTAATTAAGAAAGTGCATGATTTAATTACTTCACATAAATGAGTAAGTCAGTAAGATAATAATATTATATTGACAATTATGTGCATATGAGCATATACAACCATACTATATGGTGCAGTGTGACATTTATGTGGCTATATATATTTAGTCTTATAAAACTATATTGTATATGCATTGTGACTAAATATATTGGGACTATATGTTATAAATACATTATCTATGTAACAATATGTATGTGGGCATGTATGAAAATAATATACCATGAAACTATTAAAGTATATCAGTGTGATAAAATGTACATGGATTATATGTATATTACATTTCCATATTTTATCTACTACATTGAAACCTTAATTATTAAGTATAACATTTAATTATACTATATGGTTGAGATGTGTATTAAAAAATATATATAACATAAGAGTAAGGATGTGTAAGAGTATATCAAGAATGCTGAGTTAACTTGTTTGTCCCAAATTGAGTGTCCCATTTATCTCTCATTTCTCAATCAAGTAGATTTCATAAAGGCTAAGGCCAATAATCTTTTTCTTATCCAAAGCTTTCTAGCTAATGATCATGGGGGGGGGGGGGAAGTGGTGGATATGATGAGATCTAACAACCAATTACCAACTCCTCCACAACCTTCATGCAATCCTAAAATCTCTTGGTTTAATTTCTTGGATAATGGCTTGTCATGGTTAGTAAGTTTTCTATAAATTGAGCACTCTACTTCATGTGTTATGTTGCTGAGAATTACTTGCTTAGTTGCTATAAAGAGTGGGAGGGAGTAATCTGATTTTGAGCTAAATCCTTTCCAATTCAAAGAAAAGGTATAAAAATTATGTTCTTAGTTTGAAGTTTGTCAAATTCTAGAATTTGTTGGATTCTTGCTAATTGATGTAGAATAGCATGCCATTGTGTTATTTGAGTTAGTACACAAGATTTGGAACACGGTAGCTGGTCTAATTGCAGGTGTAGCATCTCTTGTGTCAAGGCTCTGCTTCTACAAAGCCATTTTTTTTCAAATTGTTCGAAGTGGACCGGCCGCGCCACTTCCATAGGCTAATACCGCGCGGCCACGCGTGGTGCAGTTCTTAGATAATGATTTGAGGTTTTTGATTTATTTTAAGCATGCTATGATAGTTAGGTTAAGCCTATAAATGACACTATCATGTGGTTAGATATTGTTTTGAACATGTTATGTTGTTTTAGCATGATTTGAGCTACGTTTTTAAGAAAACTTAAAGTTTTGGAAAAGCTATAAATGGTAAACTAGAATAATGCATATTCTGATCTTGCAAGCATGTTAGTATGGTTTTAAAATGTAAGTCGGACATACTAACTTAAGTATATGAATTTCATATTGAAGCATAAGCATGTTAGGCTTATTAGTAAGCTTTGCTAATGAAAATACGAACTTTGAACGTGAATGTTGATGTGCTACTTTAAAAGTTAGAACCTGATGATTATGAGCATATTAGATGATACCCTTAGATGCACTCATGTATCATAAATGTATATATACCATGCTTAGGTATCGTAATTCAAGAAAATCATAAGCGAATCATATTTCAAAACAAAACGTTGTTAAATACATATATGTGATATGAATACTCACAAGCATGTCTAAAATGAGTTATATGACTACTTTTTATGTTTAACAATCAAGCATGTTAGACTTTGTGATTTCATAACCTTAAAAGGCCTTAATTTGTTGAGATGTCCAACTTAGGACCATATCATGCGAAACGGGACCTTGATTAAACTAGGAAAATGCAAAAGGATCATTAATATGTTAATATGTGTTATGTATGTAAGGATGTGCAAGCTAGGCCAGGCAAATAGTTGCTCAGTCCTGGTTTGAACTGGGAGCTGAGCGGCCGCGCGTCTCCTTAGTACAAATCAGGCTCGACCGCGCCAGCCTGGAATCCCAGATAATGAGTTCTGACTTTTGGACAGTAACTTACATGATGTCTATGATGCTAAATGTGTTCTAATACCTACTGATGTACCTATATATGTGTGATGCTTAGTTGATAAGTTGGTGTTGCATTGAAATGGAAAGTCCATGAGTAGAGGAGGTCTTAACCTTGAGCATTCTTGATTTGTTTATAAAGTAACTAAGTATTTGATTCATGATGACTTATAAACTAATTTTATACCATATGTGCATACTTGAATCGTGTCAAGTTTGATTAAAGACTAGGTTAGCTAATTAACATCTTGAACATATAATGCATTATAAATAGGATTCGAAAGTGTTGATTTATTAACGTGGATAAACTACGCTTAAGGCAAGTTTCTCTAACCTTACTCAAATTCATATTGAGCAAGTACCTGAACCCTACTATTATTGTTGTGCAATATCATTGTATTATTTTATTCAATAAATACCGTAATCTTATCCCTTTTGAATACAAGTTACATTACTTTCTCGTTCAAATGAGCTAGTATGTTAAACTCTTGTGAAAGCTATTATTCCTGTTGAAATTCGTATTGTCCTTGAATATTGTGAAAGAGTCGATGCCATTCGATTCAGCTAGACTATATGCCTGTTTAAAATAAAACTATCCAAACCAATTGATTGGTGCGGAAATTTTGAAAACTGAGTTGAACAACCCTTATGGTAAGGGGAGTCTACGTTGTTGGAAACCCCAACACATGAATAAATATTATTGTGGTATTATGCATAACGTGAAGTATTGTAGACTGATCATCTATAGTACTTGATATTTCTAGTTATCAGTTTAATATTGGTAACTCTAGTGGAAGTTCAATGGTCCTTAGTGACTGCTTAGTATAAATTGCTTATCCGGTTGGATACTTTGTTAGTCGTTGAATTCATATATATCTGTTGAATTATATTGAATTGTCATATACCTTATTCATGATGTTGTTCTAACACTTTGAACTATCCTAGAAATGACACTTCGATATTTCAAATTTGTGATAATATATCCTACACCCTTGTTGTATATTACTTGTTGGGCAATTTGTGCTCATCCTTGCTTATTTAAAACCTTTCAGTTAAGGAGGAACATGGAACAGACAAGGGCAAGGGCAAGGCTACCGACTAGCTTATCCTTTTTGATGTTTAAGTCTATTATGATGTATTAAGACTATTCTAGACTATGTTTAAGCTTAAGTATGATCATGTAATAAGTCTTTATTAGATATTATTATGTAATCTATTAAACACTGTAGCTTGCGAGACTTGGGGGAATAATTATAATAAATTATTGTATATTATTCTAAAGTAGATTTTTCGTTATGTATGCGTTATTTTAGTTATTATGGTTTTACCATGAGAACGTGATGAACCGAATTCAAGTGACCAAGTGGAGGTCCGAATTTGGGGGCGTCACAGGTTGGTATCAAAGCCGTAGTTATAAACCTTAGGAGCGAGTGTCCTTAGATTATAACTCGGGAAAACTTAGAAGTTAGGGAGGAGATAAAACTCATGTAGAGTTTTCTTTGAGAGACTTAGTGTGTTATGAAATATAACTTCATTCTATACAATGAACTTATGTTTATTTAACATTCTAATGGAGTTGTTGTTTGTGTTGTCTTATGTTAGTGATTGTAGGATGACTAACATGGGAGGACCTAGCTGAGTAGTAGAGGAGGAACCGCGTGATATCCACATAGTATTTGAGACACCCTTGATAGCAGAGCCCATTTCAGTATTAGCCCCTTTTGATGATGACGATGAGGAAGAGGTGGAGTCTGACCCTGAGGAGTAGCCTTTGGAGGAGGAGCCCGAGCCTGTGTTGGACTTTGACGAGACTACTTTTCAGGATCAGATGATAGGAGAGTATGAGGAGCAGATATTGGAGTTGGGATGTAGAGTAGAGGAGCTAGAGGCTGAGGCTAGGGAGAGGGAGTTTGCGTTCTAGAAGCTGAGGGACGAGGACCATCAGAGGCAGCTAGTGATGCAGGAGATGGAGGTAGAGATTGCTCATCGTAAGGAAGCAGGGTTCCAGATGGGACCTTTGTTTCACCGAGCGGTGGCGAGGAATGTTGAGATGGCAAGAAAGCTGGAGAAATTAGAACAGAAGGTGTTGAGTGAGAGGGCGGAGAAGGAGGCTCTCCGAACTCAGTTAGAAAAGGAGGTGATGGATAGGATTCAATTTTAAGAGAAGTGGGAGGAGGCTAATGATAGGGCAGATGACCTAGAGGATGAGGTGCGGTGCAAGAGGAAGAAGATAAACAAGATGGGCTATACTCTTCGTACGGTCATATTGAGATTGATGGATGGGGTACACCATTACCTAGTTGAGCAAGGACAGACCCGTCATAACATAAGCCGAGACATGGTGGTGCACATCACACAGAAGGAATATCAGAGCGCCGTTGAGCGTGGGATGTTAGATTAAGTTTAGAGGATGAAGACCAGTAGTGTAGTAGTTTTATCTTTGTGTTGTTAATATGTTGTTGTAATCTTAACCTTTTGTGTAAGATGTGAGATAGTGGTGAAACCCCCCCCCCCCCCAAACTTTTGAAAAGTACTAGAGGGGTAATAAGTTAGCATGTCCCCGTCTTTTGTGATACTAGGGGATACATGATGTTATTTATAGCAGTATGCTAGAAAAGAACATGTAATGTAACCCTTTGGCATATGAATATAAATGATCTTATTTCAAAAATGTGTTATAAACCTGTAGTCCTTTCTATTGAGAAATGTCTAAGTATTATAACTAGATAATAAAATGAAAATTTTTGTGATGCAGAAAATGCTGCCCAGACGTAGAATAACTTTCCCAGAAGAGTCAATTAATGATGAGAGAGGTCCTGTAGATCCGATACAGAGACTGGTAGATTTATTGGGAGAAGCTCTGAGGGGAAGAATCATAATCTTTTATCAGTTCCATCCATCTTCTTTGACGCATGTTCAGGTCCTTCTGTGTGAAAATATACTTCAGACTTTTATGGTCTGTGTAAATCTCAAATTTCTCTCCGTAGAGATAGTGTCTCCATATCTTCAGTGCGAACACAACCGCTGCCAACTCTGAATCATGAGTCGGATACCCTTTCTCGTAGTCTTTTAGTTGCCTTGATGCATACGCAATAACCTTGTCATTCTGCATAAGGACACAACCCAATCCTTTGTGTGAAGCATTACTATACACCACAAAGCTTCCTGTATTATCTGATAACGACAACACAGGTGCAACACTTAACTTCTTCTTCAGTTCTTAAAAACTTTACTCACACTTTTCCATCCAAACAAATTTTACAGATTTTCTTGTTAAATTTGTCAACGAAGTAGCAATCTTAGAAAAATCTTGAATAAATCGTCTGTAATATCCTGCTAACCCCAAGAAACTTCTTACTTCTGATGGAGTTATTGGTTGTTCCAATTAATCACAGCTTCGACTTTTGATGGATCCACCGAAATCCTATCCTTATCAATTATATGCCTAAAAAATTGTACACGTTCCAGCCAAAATTCACATTTAGAGAATTTTACGTACAACTTTTCCTTTCTTAACATCTCCAACGTCAAACGTATGTGTTCCACGTGTTCCTCTTGAGTTATAGAGTACACCATGATATCATCAATAAATACCACCACAAACTTGTCTAAAAATGGTTTAAACACACTGTTCATCAAATCCATGAACGCTGCAGGGGCGTTTGTCAAACCAAATGACATCACTAAAAATTCGTAATGTCCATACCGAGCGGGTGATACCCACTTCTCAAATCTATTTTTGAAAAATATCTAGCACCCTTCAACTGATCAAACAAGTCTTCTATTCTTGGCAATGGATATTTGTTCTTAATAGTGACTTTATTCAATTCCTTATAATCAATGCAAAGACGCATTGACCCATCCTTCTTCTTCATAAATAACACCGGGGATCCCCACGGTGACACACTTGGCTGAATGTACTTCTTGTCTAACAGTTCTTGCAGTTGAACCATTAGTTCTTTCATCTCCACCGGAGCCATTCTGTATGGGGCCTTCGATATAGAAGCGGTTCCTGGCGCTAAGTCGATCACGAACTCAATTTATCGGTCAGGTAGAAGTCCTGGAAAATCCTCCGAAAACACATCCACGAACTCCCTAACCACCGGTATTTCCTCCAATTCCACACCCTTCTCCTTTTTAGTATCGACTATGTAAGCTAAATACCCTACACAGCCCTGACTCAATAACTTCTTGGCTTACATCATCGTCAGACATTTCATTTGTATAGGCGATTTGTTACCATGAAAAATTATCTTTGATGGATTCATAAGGTTTACACACTTCTTTTGGTAATCAATTATTGCTCCATAATTGAATAACCAATCCATTCCCAAAATAATGTCGAATTCTCCAAGTTTTATCGGGATTAAATCTACTTTTATAACATTCTCCTTAATGTTCACCTTACAGTTTTTGTATACGAATCTAACAGGAATCATTTCCCTACTCATAATTTCTATATTTAAAGGGAAATTCAGCTCTTCTCTAGGTATTTCTAAATTCTTAGCAAAATTATCAGATATAAACGAGCAAGTAGCACCCGAATCAAATAATACATATGCATTTATATTATTAATTGGGATAATACTTGACACGACATCTTTTGATTGCACTGCGTCCTACACCGTCATGTTGAAGGTTCTTGCTGTGGGCTTATTTGTTGATGTTGGCCCGACAATAGTCAGTGCACCTCCACTAGCATTTCCCTTGCTTCCATTTGCCTCACCAGATCTCTTTTTAGGGCATTCACGAGTAGAGTGATCCTTGGACCCGCAAGTAAAGCAAACGTTCTTCTTAGGTTGAGTGCAATTTAGGGCGATGTGACCCTCATGGCCACAATTGAAGCATATTCGTTTCCCCATCAATCACACACCCTTGTGAAACTTCCCGCACGTAGCACATGCTTCGAACATCTTATTTTGCTGGTTTCTTTGCTAATTTCCAACTCCCCCATTCGCATTCCACTTCCTCTTCAAATTGTTGTTGCCATTTCCGCCGTTACCACCACCACCATTCTTAGCTTCACAGTCACTCTTCTTCTTCCTCTGCTCTTGGTTGTGTTTTGTTACAGCCTCGCCTCCACTCTCAGCGAGAATTGCCTTTTCTATTATCGCTACAAACGTCTTCAACTGGAACAAGGAGACCCTACTGTACAACCAGGCCTTCAGTCCTTGTTCAAACCTCTTCGCCTTGCATTCGTTTGTGCTGACTTGATATGGCGCAAACCTTGCCAAATCGTTGAATCTTGCGGCATACTCAAACACCGACATCGTTCCTTGCTTTAATTCCAAAAACTATACTTCTAGCTAACTCTTTGAACTTTTTGGAAAATAGGTCTCAAAGAACATATCCTTAAACCTTTCCCAAGCCATAATCCCTTGACCTCCTTGGGTTTTATTGGTCTGCCACTAATAACTAGCCTCTAATTTCAACATAAATGTTGCAAAAGAAGTCTTCTGATCCTCCCCTACTCTCGCAACATCGAACACTTTCTCCATCTCCATAACCCAGGTCTGTGCCTCAACCGGGTTCATGGTTCCACGGAATTCTGGTGCTCCAACCGCCTTGAAATCCTTAAACGTTGTACCTTGATTCTGAGGTTAATTCTGCAAAGCACCCGTTAGTAACATCACTAGCTGCTGAATAGGGTTTCCTTCCACGTTGTTGTTGTTGTTGTTGTTGTTGTTGTTTTCCTCAGTGGATCTCTGTTGTGGTGGTTGACGTCTTGGAGGCATTTTCTGTTAAAATACATCCATTAGATTCTATTCAACCTTTTAAGTATTATATACTCAAATTGCACATCTTAAGAGTTTATCACATAACACATAACACTTTGAATAAAACAATAACTTTTATTCTTTCATCATCGTTTAAAAAAATCAAAACCATAGCATTATTGCTATTTACATTACTTTCCTGAACTATAACAGTTACAGGATAACATCATCATCATCTACCCCATTGGTTATATCATACCCGGGATTTATATTTCATTTATTTTCTAATCAAATATCAATGACATTCCCTACAATGTCCTACTAAGATACTGCGTAGCCTTACGAAGCTCCTCCTCCATAATTTGAGTCATTGTTCGGCGATCTAAAATATACGATGGCAGCATCTCGAACTGAATTGGATAACCCATGAATCGATCTTGAGCTCGATTGATCATGGTGTTAAATGCGTTGTTCATCTCTTCCATCTTCCTCCTCTTTGCTTGTGCGTCCCTATCTGCCATTTCGGTTCGTTGATAAGCTTCATTGTACGCGTCTTCAGCTCTTGCCCTCTTTGTAGATTCTTTTTTCAACTTGTTCTTCAACTCTGCAATCTCTGCTATCATTTGCTCGTTCTCTCCTTCAGTATGGACCAGCTTCTCTTCAACGTTATGCAGACGTTCCTCTCGATCCTGGATCTCATCGTCTTTCTGTGCCATCAAGGTTTGTTGTTTAGCTACTATCTCTTGGAACTCCTCGATGGTGTCTTGAAGTTCCACATTGTGATCATACACCTCGTTGTACATACGGGCAACTATCGAATTAAGTGGAAGCTCTTCCTCCTCGTCCTCCTCATCCCCCGACCGTGGCAGCTCCACGGGGTCCTCCTCATCTGTCTCTATCTCATCCTCCTCATCAGGTACTCTCTCCTGCTCAACTACTGTGACCTAAAGAACCGTTTCCCGTGGAAGTAGTTGTTCCCAAATCACCTGAATATCTCGAGGCTCCTCCTTTCTAGCCTAACTGGATCCTCCTACATTAGCCATCCTGTCAACCAAATTTTAAGTTTTAATTACTAATCATTACTACTTGACACTCACGAGCACATAAGTTGTAATCACATAAGCACATAAGTATTTTATTACTTTCTCTTTCCTAAAACTCAATAAGAGTTTATCATCACTATCTTTTCAAAGGTTACTTCCTAAGGCTTTCCCCCACCTAAGGTTCATAACCTAAGGCTTTGATACCAACCTGTGACACCCCCAAATCTAGGTACTTCATTCCCATAAGATTGGTGCTCACTATCCATACATTCATACTGTCTATCCAAATAAATAATATTTAAACCATAATCCTTCTTTTAAATAGGGTTACATCATTTAATCCAAAAACATCCCAGGTTGTCTAACCTTAAACATCATTCAAGTGCGGAAATAAAATTTATTACATCACATATTTATTTGGAAGTCTAAGATCATCATAATAAATAAATGTTCAAATCAGCATCACTTGTACAATTTTCCCTTTCCTTTGCTAGTTGAAGGCTCATCTACCTTCTCAACTTTAGCTGCAATGAGTATATAAATATGCAAGAGTGAGCAAAACAATTGCTCACTGGATATAATAATGAATCAACAGGAGAATAAAAATAATAACTGCCAACGAATAGGCTCATCAAAACTGGATAGTACTATAACAATGATAATAAAAAAAAACTAGAATCCAAAATATGGAATATATATAACTTAGGGTCATAAGACCATGAACTATGTCCACAGTTGCGAGTAATCTTTCAACTCCAACTTTAACAGTCCTAAGACTATAAGGACTCCTCGTACTTAAGGGGATCAGCCCTTCGTACAATGTATTGTGCACAAACATTTCAACGCTAAGCGTAAATTATCCCCTATTAATAATAGGGTTGTTCATCTCAGTATTTAGAGTACAAGTCCGCACCAAAGGAAGTTTGGGTTGGATAAGCTTTCAAGGATAGTTTGAAGTTTAACGAACATCAACTAGAGGACTAGTTGAATCAATGGTGTTTGATAACACAACAGTTGTTTAATAACAACATAACATAGAACAATTGAGAATCATAGTGAACTGATTATACATATTAAACTCATGCTTGAAATAACTATAGAGCATAAGTATCCAGCAAAATGAATAAAATGGTTAACCTTTGCTTGAACAGTAAATAAGCTAAGGTTAGAGTCTTATAACATTAGAAATGAAATTAATGAATGTACATCAACTGATAGCAAGCTGGAAACTAAAAAATTTCCCAACATGGTATTAACTCATGCAAAAAATTAAAACAGTTCAATAATAGAGATGAGAGTTTAAAAACTACGTTCATTATACAATAATAGAACTTAAGAAACTTGCTTAACTATAAACAAGTTAGAATGAATCAATCAAATGAGAATTCCAAATAACATTAGAGTTAAAGTTTGCTCGAATGAATTTTAGGAACAGTTGACTTATTCAATAACAGTTAAGATAAAAGCTTGCTCAATCGAAAGAATAAAGTTACACAATGTAATAATAGAACTAACTCAACGAAAGTGTAGAGTTAGAAAACTTTCTCAATGTAAAAATATATGGTTTAGAAACATGCCTTGAGCGTAAGCTATAAAATTAAACTCGCGATCACCTATACATAATTTTAGAACCACAATACCTATTAGATATGCTAACATACCAAAACATGTACACTTCTATCTAAACTTATCATTGAAGCACAAGTCTTTCATTACCATTTACATTTCAGAAATTCCAAATGTTTTACTTCGCAACACTTATCTAACGTTCATTGTGTATACTAAGTTATCACATAATGCGTTCTAGATTTACTAATCTTTTTTGTAACTTTGAACTTACTAACCACAATTCACTATGTTATGTTAAACTTAACATTGCACATTTAACATGCTAACATAATTTCAGACCATGTTATGATGTTTTCCCAAGTGTGCAGTAACAGTAGAAGTCAGTATCTCAAACCAGGGTATGGCGCAGCTGCGCCATACAAAGGCCTGGACCGGCGCAGCTGCGTCGTTTTTTGCCTTGACACCGGCGCAGCTGAGCCAGTGCACAAACATACGCAGAGAAGGCTAATGAACAGTAGTCGACTTTAGCCCAACAAATGCAAATTTCACCCACCAAACAGTGATAATAACATATAAAAATGGTATAGAACTATCACAACATATTTATGAACATATTCCACCGACTTGAACAATTTAACATCAACTAAAACTAGATTAATTTCTCAAATTTCAAGTTTTCATGAAAAACTCAATTTTCTTGACATCCTTTACAAAATTCATTACTATAATCTCTATACTTGGCCAAATAACTTCATTCGAATTACGTTATGTTCGTTTCTTAATGAACTAACATATACAAGACTCAATTTACAGTTTAACCTATGAATTGGCCATCAAAATTGGTACTTACATGAGCCATATGAAAAAATACACACAAACATACACAGTCGAAAATTTTCTTCTACTGTAAACCGAAATTAACATGAAATTATTTTTTAAACATAATATCTAATCATCATAAACACAGGTAATCATCATAACTAATTCGAGAACATCAATTCTAAACATATAAACTCACACAATATGAAAATTATTGTCGTAAAACTCATATATATATATACACACACACACAAAGGTTATGTAAACATACCTTCAATTACTAATACAATCTCTGCTAATCACTGGTATTGTTATGAAAATTCACAAGTTTCCTCTCAATTCTCTCAAGCTCTCTATCACTTCTCTCTGAACTCAGACTAAGCCAATATCCAACTGACCAACTAGTATGCGTAATAATATAATATAAAACTGATATTGTCTTAATACCCATAATAGCTATCATCAGTTATCAAAATAACGTATATATTATATTTATTATTTTATTTATTTTATTTAAATTTTAAAAACTAGAAATCCCCAAAGCCATAAGGCTTGTTTGGCAAAACCCTTTAATTTTTAAAGAATTAATATATTGAGCCTTGTTTGGCAGAAACTAAATTAAATCCTTTTTAATTTATTTATATAAACACTTTAGTTTATAATTTATAATCACATATCATTTTTAATTAAATATATTATTTTAGCAAATATCACATAATTATAATTTTCATTATAAATTTATTTAAATACAACAATATAACCTCTCATGTTATATTACACCTCTCTAAATTATACCTTAATTTAATTTAGAAAAATTCCCTAATAAATTTAGATTCATCAACCATCACATCAATAAAATATTTATTTAACAATAAACACCTCAAATAATATTTATATAACTCAATAAATATTTAAATTATAATTTGAAATTTTGGATCGTTACAGGTGTCTTGCTTAATTCTATCATCTGTAGATTTAAGTGAGTATGGTTATTATGCATCGAAAGGTGGTTTTATCTTCTTTAGTGTTCTTGATTAACAATTCAGGATAGAGAATAATTGATGAGAAGTGTGTTAACTTAAATGAAGCAATAAATGTATGTTGTGATCTTAAATCTCCATAATCTTAATTTAACTAGTTGAATGTAATATTAGTTAAATTATATATTTTGAAATTCATTTGTTTAAATAAGATTGAGTTGGTTACGGGTTAGTACTTGGTGATTTTTATAAAATAATTCCTCGTGGGAACGATACTCTACTTTCACTTTATTACTTGTTGACCACGTATATTTGCGTATTGTGCGTAATTAAATTTTACCCAATAGTCATCGATGAATACAAAATAAATTTATCCAAATATTGTTTGAACACTCTGTTCATCAAATCTATAAATGTTCCTGGCGCGTTTGTCAATCCGAATGACATTACCAGAAACTCAAAGTGTCCATACCGAGTTCTGAATGTCGTCTTTGGAATGCCCTCCAGCCTCACTTTCAGTTGGTGATAACCGGTCCTCAAGTCAATCTTTGAAAAGTAGTTCGCCCCTTCAACTGATCAAACAAATTGTCTATCCTGGGAACCGGATACTTGTTCTTAATGGTGACCTTGTTCAACTCTCGGTAGTCGATACAAAGTCTTAGCAACCCATCTTTCTTCTTTACGAATAAGACTGGTGCTCCCCACGGTGATATGCTCGGTCGAATGTATCCCTTATCTAACAACTCTTGTAATTGAGCCATCAGTTCTTTCATCTCTACCGGTGCCATACGATATGGCGCTTTGTATACTGGTGTTGTTCCTGGTGCCAAATCAATAACAAACTCAATCTCTCTATCCGGTGGCAATCCCGGAATCTCATCTGGGAAGACATCAACGAAATCCCTTACAATAGGTATCTGACTCAGTTCACCCTCAACTAGTTGAGTATTAATCACGTGAGCCAAATAACCAATACAACCCTTCCTAAGCAATCTTTGCGCTTGCACCATCGTCAAATAATGAGATTGTCTTGGCGATTTACTACCATAAAATACTACCTTCGACTTATTCAGAGTCTTTAGGTGTACACACACTTCTTCTTAGAATCTAGAACCGTTCCATGAACCGATAACCAATCCATTCCAAGGATTACATCGAACTCTACCAAACGAATGGGTATCAAATCCACTTTAAGATTAAATCCTCGCAATTCAGTATAATAATTCTTATGAATGCATTCTACGGGGATAATTTCCTTGTTCGATACTTCTATGTTCATAGGGTGTTCTAATCTCTCACGGGGTAAGTCTAACTATTTAGCAAATTCTTCAAAAACAAAAGAGTAGGTAGAATATGAATCAAATAGCACGTATACATCTATATCATTGATCGGAATGATACCTAACACCACGTCCTTAGACTCCACCGCATCCTGTACGGTCATGTTAAACGTTCATGTCGTTGGTCTATTGGCTTGACTGGCTGGCCCTCCAATGTTCAGTCCATTGTTGTTGTTGTTGCTGTTGTCGCTAACTGCATCGCCCTTTCTCTTCGGAAAATCCTTAATTTGATGGTTTGTGGCTCCACACGAGAAACATCCTCCCTTCTGCTTACTCGGACATTGAAGAGCCATGTGTCCCGGTTGCCCACAATGATAACAAACACTCTTTCCTTTTATGTACTCCCCCGAGTGATTCCTCCCACAGTTGTTGCACTTCATACTTTTCTTGGCCGCCCCTCCAGAGTTATTACCTCCAAATGAATGGCTCTTTGTCCATTTATGATTATTGGGGTTGCTGCCTCTGATGCTTTCCCTTTTCTGTCCTTCCTGACCAGTCTCCTTTTCTTGTTTGAATCGACCGATGACTTCATTGCCTCTTTCGACAATGATAGCCCTTTCCAATAAATTAGAGTAAGTCTTAATCTTTAATACATCCACTACTTTCTTCACCCATGGTTTCATTCCTAATTTGAACCTTCTTGTCTTCCTGGCCTCCGTATTAACCTGATGTGAAGCGAATCGGGCCAACTCGTTAAATTTTTTCGCGTACTCTACGACAGACATACTACCTTGCTTCACTTCTAGAAACTTAACTTCCATATCTTGTTGCGTATTCTCCGAGAAGTAATTCTCAAGGACTAGCTCCTTAAATCTGTCCCAAGGAATAAATCCTTCGTTTGCTCGTCCCTTATTGGCTTTCCACCAATAGTTAGCTTCGCCCTTCATCATGAAAGTGGCAAAACTCATCTTCTATGCTTCGGCCACTCGTGCGACCTTAAACACGTTCTTCATTTCTTCTATCCATGTCTGGGCTTCAATTGGGTCAAAGGTTCCCCGGAACTCTGATGGTCCTACCAATTTAAAGTCCTTAAAGCTAGCCAAGTGATGTTCTGGCTGCCCTGCTACTGGCGGGGGTATGTTTTACATTGCCTCAGTTAACAGGTTAATGAAGTTCTGCATTGGATCAATATTTTCCCCTCTACCATTGTTAACGGATCCTTCCTCCCTCTGGCTACGTTGTGACAACCCGAGAATTTGGGCAATTTATTAAAATCTTAAATGATTGATTTAAGGTCAAATATTAGACCTAGACAGAAAATAAGTGTATGCGTTTAATGTTATTGGGATTGAATTTTGAGGATTTCAAAATTCGGTGAAGGATATAGGTGAATTATTCAGGATTAAGGATTTATGTGATTATGTTCTGTGTTTATGGTTAATGATGTGTTCAGAATGTGGTTAAGGGTCATGGGTTGATAAGATAATTTACATCTGTGACAAACCCTAATTATATATTAAGAACTTTAACGTTCGGTTAGAAAACCCTAACGTCTAATAAGAAACCCTAGAAATCGGTTCTGGAAACCCTAGTTTCAGTTCCGGGAGTCCGAAATCTTAATTCGGATATTGAAAACCCTAGATTGGGAATGCAATGTTACGTACTAGGTTAAATGTCATTAATATTAAATTAATTAGGGAAAACCCTAATGAATTATTTAAAATCTTAATTGATTGTTTGGAAACCCTAATACCAGATCTGAAAACCCTAATTTCAGATTCTGATAAAATGAAACCCTAATTTGGGAATATAACGGAGAATTTAAATGCTTAAGTGCTATTAATTAAGTACTAATTAGGGTAAAGGTTGATTAATTAACAAACCATAATTTTCAATTTTTGGAACCCTAATTGTTCCGTCAGAAACCCTAATTGTTCAGTGGTAGAATTTAATTGCTAAAATTAGCAATGTTAATTAGGAAACCCTAATCCTAATTATTTCAATTTATGAGTAATTAGAAAACTCTAATCTAATTACGAGATTTAATTTCTAAAATTAGAAAATTAATTTTCTATTAGAAACCCTAATTTTTGGGTTATAAACCCTAATATGTGGTTTTGATCCTAATTGCTTAATTAGCAATTTTAATTAGGAAATACTAATCCTAATTAGTAAGATTTAAAGTATGATTAAGGAATTTTAATATAATTAGTAAATCCTAATTATAAGTTAAAAATGTTAATTTTCTATTTTGAAAATCGAAATTCGGAAATGTAGAAATTAAATTACAAAGTTAAGGGTTAAAACCTAAACCCTAAATTTGTCCAAACTCTAAATCTTAGTATGCTAAACCCTAAACCCTAAGGGTTTGATGAAATGGAAAATCTAAAAATTAAAGGAAAGGACATAAATGCCCTTTTGTGTATTAGTTTAGGTTTCTTGCAAATCTAACTAAATCTTTGGGTTGGTGAACAACCCTAGTCTAAACATAGCCCTAGCCCTAGCCATGTGTCCAGCAATCCAGCAAAATCAGCAGCAAGATCAAATCATGCAATGAATCAAGCAATATAAAAGATTTTGAGAGAGAGAAAGTGTATGAATCTTGGTTATTTTTCTCTCTTACTCTTAACAACTCTCTCTCTCACCAAAACCACGAAATTCCAATATTATTTTAGTCTCAATTCAAGCCCCACGTGTACCAGAAGCAGATCTAATGATCAAAATCAAAAATCAAGCATAAAAGGTATAAAAACTCTAAAAATTTGAAATCTGTGATTTGATGTTTAATGTTGTTGTTTGTTGGTTTAATATATGTTATATGGTGTCATTTGATGATCTAGGTTGTCAAAACTCAGATCCATATCATTTTGATGCTCGAAATTAAAGTTTATAAAAATCTGGAAATGTGGAAAAATGAGACCTTACAGCCGAATGTCAGGGCCTCTAGATCTTTATGTGTTATATGTTTTGTGTATGTTATGTTTTGGATGTGTTCTATGTCATGAGGACTAGGATCTGAAACTTGAATCAACCTTATAGCATTTCTAGATCATAAGTTACAAGCGGTCAAAGACCGTTGACCATTCACGAAATCTGATTTCTGGGCAAGCCCAGATTTCCAGATCGGTCTGACAAGTTTTTCAAGGCCATGAATCTTGCTTTCGTTTGCTTGTTTGGCCATGTTATTGATTGATCCTTGTAGGTTGACATGTTGTGCACATACTAAAACCTTTACATCACCTAGATCTGTATCAGGATAGTAGAAAATTAACGTCAAACATGCGTTGACAGTCTGTTTTGACAAATTCTGGAAATTTCCAGATTTCGTGAAGAAGAGTGTCTGACAGTATGGTTGACCGGCCAGATCTTGTTTATGTTATGTTTTTAGGTGGATCTAGTGATAATATATTGTACCCTGTCATGTGTGCTACATGTTGGAAATTTTAGATCATACAATCATGCTCTAGAATCAAAGTTACAGAGAATCAAAGGAGGTACCATGACTGTTCTTCATTTTCTGGGTAACCCAGAAAATGAAGAACACGTCTATCAGACATTTCGGGAGCCCAGATCTTACTGCTATGTTGTTGTTTGGCCATGAAATGAGTTTGTAGTTGTAGTACTACATGAGTACTACAATCTGAAAGTTTTAACCAACCCAGAAAGTAACAAGAACACAGATTAAATTGCGGTCAAACAAGGACCCTCGAACACTGTCAAGAACACCTATAGCGACAGAAAGTGTCGCTATAGGCCTTTAGCGACAGATTATTATTATTTTTTCGAAAATTAACTTAAAATTAGAAAAAAATAGTTTTTAATTATTAAAAATACAAAATAAATTATGAAAAATTATTTTAAAGTCTGAAAAATAGTTTTTAACTATTTTGAGTATATTTTGAAAATATTTAATATTTTTGAAATATAAATGGTATTTATTTATTTAATTATAATATTAAATAAATTATTTAAAAATAGTTTTAATTCATGAAAAATCATGAAAAATAATATTATGGTAAAAGAAAATATTTTAAGTTATTTTTGATGACTTTTAATAATTTGGGATGAAATTCATTAATTAATCAATATTAATGATAATTAGTTTATTTAATAGATATATTAAATAAATTAAGGAAAAATGGAATTAATGCTTTATGAATTATATAAAAATGATTTAAGTGTTATAAAAATATTTTAAGTTATAAAATATAACTTTTGATATTTTGGCATGAAAATATTAATATTTTATTATTAATAGCAATTATTGGATAATGGATTTAAGTGTTTAAAAATCATATAAAAATGATTTTAAGGTATTAAAAATACTTTGTGATATTATAATTATATTATAATATTATGTAATAATTTTCATTAATATTTTATATTAAATAAATATTAATGATTAAGGAATTATGTGGTATTTAATTCATTTAAATACGGTTTTAAGGATTGAAAAATATTGATAATTTGTAATAATTATTCGAAAATTATTACGAGCCTAGGAAAAATGTTTTGGCTGATACGAAATTATCTGTGATAATTGTTAAGTGTTTAGGCAGAGTTTAATTGAACTTAAACTCGATATTCGTTTGACTAGACCGTCGGGATGATAAAATTATGTCGGTTTCAAGTAAGACTGAAATAGTTTGACCTGATACTAAGTTTTATGTGTTGTAAAGATTGATAGGGTTATGTGGTAATGTGTTTAGGTTATTCTGTGGATATAAATATAACAGTAATATACTGTGATGATATTATTCTAATATTGGAGATCTATATTATTAATATTAGGTCTTCGGATAAAGCATTATAAATTGCGTGCGGTAATCAACGGTTCAGGCCACTTTTCTTGTACTTAACTCTAATAAGAGTATTTTATTCAAGCTGATGGTTAATCATTGATGATTGCCATGAAAATTGTACTCTGTACATCTTGCATGTATAAGTCAGGTATGAAAGGCTGATCACCTTCATTACCAGTTGGTTCAGAAATGTTTGTTCATGTTTAAAACTTGTTCAGTCAAAAGTTTGTTCGTAATAATTCTCAACTATATTGATGAATTATAGTCAGCTTATTATTTATACTCTTCAATCATGATATATTGTTACATTGTTGTATATAAACTTGCTGGGCAACTTTCATACTCACCCTTGCTATATCATGATAAAACATTGCAGATATGGCGAACGTGTTCGTATACAAGAAAAGGTTAAGGCCAAGTTCAGCTTGGGATAAAACGTGCGGCTATCTTGTAATAGTTTATTTTGATAAATATTATTGTGTAATAGATATTTTATGAATTATGTCTAAGTTAAGGTTACTCGACTTTGGGGATAAGTGTGTAATGTATTGTATAAACAATTTATGTTTATATCTTTCACAAATAGTAAAAGAAATAGTATACCGGATCTGCGGCGATTTGGGGCCCGGGTTTGGGGCTGCTACATACGTAGTAGTCTTCTAGGCGGTATGATCTGAGGAAAGGAAGAAAACAATTAGGCTTTACGTGATATGCTATCTATGTTAGCATTAAGAAGTTTAAGACGTCTATCAATCATTTTTGATTTAAATAAACAACTTCAGTATCACAATAAAACTCGATGGATTTCCTCAACCCATCACTTACATACTCTACTTGAGTTTTCTACTAAGTTTATTACCTAGGTTTTGCATCTCTAACGTTTATAACCTACAGCTTTAATACCAACCTGAGACACCCCTGAATTCGATTCCTCTGACCCCGGTCTAGTCATCACGATAAAATACAAACATTATTCTCTAAACAACATACGATAACTAAAATACAGAATATAATAACATACATTGTTCATTCAAAAGGTGTTACTAGTCCCAAGATTCGACAACCTTAATACAATATTACAAACATACCCTAGAATAGTCATTAGGGTTCATATTACATAATAGTAATTTAAACTAGGCATAAAGTAAAGTCTGCTCCTCGTAACTATCTTACATCTTTCCTTTACCCTTGTCCTTTCCTGAGGTCTCGGGCTTAGCTGCAATATAATTCATGATATAGCAAGGATGAGAAACAAGTTTGCTCAGCAAGTTTAAATACAACAATAAGGATATATCATGATGAATGGAAAATATCTAACAATGAATTCAACATTATGAATATCTGAAGGATTCAATAATATGAATATTAGAAGTAAAGAAACTGATTTCTTTTAGAATAAATGATAGTCAAGTAGACGTTGAACTATAAAACTCCAATGGAATCAATAGCTAATTGACCTTTTGGTTATTGGCTACAGGATAAGTACTTGAGGGGATCAGCCTCGCGTATACCATGTATATGCATAACATTTAAATATGCTCTTTGTATGTTATATTAGATACCTGGGGTACTCCCGTATCATAAAAGGGGTGTTCTTTCCGTCTAAGAATCCTTACCATCAATTGGTTTGGACAGCTTTTATAAAACTTCATACATTTGTCTGTCCGAACAAAGGTTCAGACTATATCTGACACAGTTCAAGAATTATAGAACTTTAAACGATGTCCAAGTCCAAGACTGTATGAACTCGTGTGCACTAAGTGTGAATATCAGTAATATCGATGTGGAATAATTGTAAAGTAATTAAACCACTTAATAATATGCTTGGAAATAAAGTTCAAGCTTAAATGAATAACTTTCATTTCAACAATAATCTGCTCAATACAATATGAGAAGGATAGAAAACTTGCACATAATCTAAAGTTGTCTAAGTTAGGAGACTTGTAACACAATAAAAATAGTGTTCGGATACTTGCCCAAGTAGAAGAGTAAGAACTAAGGAACTTGCACAACCAAAAAGTGAAGTTTGGAGACTTGCTCAATATAAATTTAAGTAAGGTTAGGGAACTTTCCTCAAGCGTGGTTTCACACATATAGGGTATTCATTAGTTACATATGCTCATTCATGATATGTAAGTTTAAACGCACACATAAAAATCTAACTTAGTCGTATACTCTACACATACTTCATCGCATAATTATAGTAAAAATTAGTTTACAAGACAGAACAAAGTCAACCAATATAGTTTTAATCCATGGCCTTATAGTTTGCAAACGTTCTTTTGGATTTAAAAGTTTATAATCCCTTGTTAAACATTCAACTCTATCACTTAGCATGCTTCATAACACACTGGATAACATATTGGTCATATATTATAAGTTAATGTAATCATTACGCATGCTTTGAACTTCAGCTCAAAAATAGAAACTATTCATGACTGCAGGATGGCGCAGCTATGCCCAGGCTAGGCTTAGGGACGGTGCAGCTGCGTTGTCCTCTAGCCTGGTCAGATTTGAGCTTCTGCTCTTCTGCTTTCAGTCCGACTCTAACATACCAATACACTTATACTTAAATATACATATATGCTAGAGGTTCTCACATAGCATATGACTATTCTTGAGTTCATTACTTCAAGTTTTAACTTACAATTTGCATATCATTAGAACATAAAAAGGTTAAGTAATCATCATGCTTTACAACTCTTGTCATATGTCTACATAGAGATCACATAATCTGTTAATATACATGCTCATAGTGTTCATATCATCAATTTATATTTAGCATCGTTTAGCACTTCGAAACATGCTTTACACTTATTTTTGATTAAATTATCATTATTTCCAACACATATGAATCATGTTTGGAGATATAATAAACATAACATGACATCTTAAATCTTTAACATCTAAGTACTCATATATTATGTAACTTAAGTTTGAAAACATGTTTAAGGTTGCCTTTGAAATTATTTTAGCATGAATGATGCAATCCAACACATGCAAGACAAATCTAAAACTTTTATCATAAGTAATTAAGTTATGATAACCTCTTTTCCAGATCAGAAACTATATCTTGTAGCATTCATGTCCATTAGTTTATTATACTAAGCTTTTCTTTTAAAATAATTTCTAACACCAAGCTTATCAAGTTGGTCATGGACAAAGACACTATAACCACTATATCATGATCCTTTATATTTGAAATCGATAGTGTATATAAAATACTAAGTTCAGAACTTGTAGGACAAGTATTACATCAAAGTTTGTTTTCAACACTTTAAGTTTTTATTACAAATCTCTTAATAAAACATGTTGATCACTTTATACTACATAAGAAAATCTCTATATCTCATGTTATACTCCTTTTTAAGTATATGTCTTAGTCATGATTCCAAGTTCTCAACACATAGCATAAATAAAACCAACAACTGATTCTGGGGTACGGCGCAGCTGCGTTGCACCCTAGTATAAACAGGGCGCAGCTGCGCCATGCCGAAACCAGAAGCAGTAACAAACTTTGTTTTGCAAAGTATCAACCAACATTGATTTCTCTTACTTTAAACCTGTTCCAATCCATTATTAAAGGTTCCATGTATGTATACATAATTCCTAAACACATTATAGCAAGTTAATTCATTTTAACAATCATAGAATTTCAAGTAATTTCAGGAATTTTGACAAAACTCAACTAAGAACACAAGTTAGGACTTTATACCTTTTAAAGCTTAATTGAATTCTCCAACACACTGATTATACTCCTTCAATTGCTCGGCAACTTAGAACTCTCAAACTTAGAATTTGGAAGACAAATTTCTCAGTAACGGGAAATAAAAATGCAATTATCCTTTTATAGAGAAAGGATGAACTGGATTTTGGGTTTACATGGAAGTTGTAATCCATGGTGTATTGAAAGGAAACAATGGTTAACCAAGATTTGGCCAACCACCAATTGCCTAGCCATCATCACTACACATTCTAGCCTTTTTGGTTTTCTGAGTTTTAATTTAAGCAATGGAGAAATAGCACACTGTTTATGTACAAGTGAGTCACTCAATTTGGGACAAGAGCAAATCTCAGCAATTAGTTCAGTTACCTTAACTCCCCAAAATACAATCTTAATGTATAATAGTTACTATATTATGAAATTAAGGATTATTTATGTACTCACATGAATGCAATAACTCTTACTATATAGCCTATAATATATAGACATATTAATGTGTCACCTTGTACTATATAAAATATATAGTTAACTACCATATAATAAAGTTTTACTATATTGCATGCTTACACAAATTAATCAAGTAAATATAATTATATTTTATTTATTAATCTCTTACTCATTAATTATTATTTATTCATAATAATTATAAAGCAACACATTTTAATTACCCATAATTGTAATTAATCAATATGTTCAAATCCTACCACTATATTCAAATAAATTAAATATTTAATTATTAATAAATCCTATCAATTCTTCGATATCAAAATCTTAGGGTTAATTTACTAATTTAAATAAATTATTAGTGACTCCCTTTAATCATTTCATAATTCACATAATCACATAAGGTTTAAATAGACTCACAAAACTAACTCATTAAAATTAAATCACATATTTATTTAATAAGGAGTTTAAATTTCACGGTCATTACAACATTAGTTCTTGCTTCTTATCTGGCAAGCATTATGATAATAGTCACACTCAAGATCGTCATCTTTTGTTTATCTTGACAGCTACTGCATTGTAAACTTCCTTTTGTCAGTCATTTTATCTGAAGTCTTCTTACTGTTGCTTGTGGAAGACTTCCCCTAAATGGCTTCACATCTCAATCAGGATGCTGATTAAATTGGCGCTTCGATCTTCTGTTTGCTTGCAAGACATTTGGTGATTGCTCTTTGGCTTCCTTTAGGTGGATAGCATCTTTACAGTTCTGACCAGATGCTACATTCTTTAGATGCTTTAGAAGTGCTCATGTGTTGAGAATCGTGTTATCACTACAATTCTTCCATGGCATTGTGAGAACTGACAGACTTTGTCGAAGACTTTATTCTGAAGACTATGATTTCCTTTGGTTCTGTAGACACTACGACTCTGAGAGCATATTATACATCAGACTTCGATTTCTACCTTAACACTTGCTGTCCTTGTCTGATCTAGCTCGACTACGATTTCTGCCTCTGATATGATCAGTAGACTCCACGATTTCAAGTGTGGCCTATGATTCTTGATTTGGCTCGGTAGGCGCTGGGACCAACTCTACGATTCTGAGTGAGGCCCTCCAAGGCAGACTATGATTTTGTAGAAACTTTCTCGATACTCTATGATTCTGCCTTGGCTTCTGTAATCCATCGGTTGGCTCGATAGACTACGATTCTACCTTGAAAGTCTTCGAGTTTCTTTTCTTTCCTGAAAGACTTTGAAGACTGGTGCAGTACTCGACGATAAAGTGGGCCTATTTATTACATCATAAGATCAACCAAACAAGCTTGATCTTTCTATATTTAGTCCTTGTACATCATATTCTTTTTAAGTCCTTGTATAAATATTCTTATTATCTATTCAAGGACTTTACAGCTTATTTCAATGCAGACATATTTGCATATTCATTTATTAAGATCATAATCAAATCTTATATAAATAGGATTATCATTCACATGCTTATTCCTAACACAAGATTTTCTCAGAATAATATCTGATATTCTAGTCAAATCTAGTTTCTACTAAGATAAAGGATATTATTTTATTTCAATACTCATAAGAATTATCATTTTCTTTCATACTCCATATTATGTAAGTGATATTATTTCATTTCATATTCCTAAATTTAAACTTAATATGGTAAGTATTGCTTCTATAATTCCTGAAATGATTAAAAATTTCTTCAGTTTTGCGTTTCATCTAATATCATTTCGTTGGAACATTAATATGAATATTCTTATTAAATTTTAATCTTTTCATGTTGGGGTACTATTCATGGGAACTATTTATACGGTACTATTCATACGGTACTATTCATATAGTACTATTCATGAGTACTATTCATAATAAAATTTAATTTTCTTTTCTGTCCAAATTATTTTTGATATATGAATATCATTCTTGAATTTTACTTCACAAATAGTTATCATGTTAACAATTTGGACATTTTTGAACCCTGGATAGATTGAATTAGAAATCTCTAATATTTATCTTTGATCTCACTTGATTGATTATTTATATCATTGTCATCATCCTCATTCTTATATTATGATGAAAGTCATCTTTGGCCCGTAGTGCAAAGATGGACTGTTGCTTGGTATGATTATGACCAGGAATTGTGTATTGGTATAATCATGACCTGTAATGTTACAGACAAATGATGTGGTGAAAATCCTCTTTGGCTCGTAGTGCATAGATGATCAGATGTTTGGCATGATCATGACAATGGTGATACTAACAAATATCATTGGCCCATAGTGCATGGATAATTCGTTGATTTGAAATATTTATTGATTGGTGTTACATGGATAAAATATTGATGATGCACTTTTAAATCATAGAAGATAGTAGATATCATTCTCTACTTGACTCTTCTAATGGATTGCTATTTCCACTGTAGTTGTTGATTCTAAAACTTGTTATCTATTATATTCTATCAGATTTTTCCCTGTTGAAGACTAAGGATAATTTGTTCTACATTATGTTAGTCATGATATTCTTTACTGGGCTAGTTGAGCTCACCCTTTTCTTTGGTTCCATTGCTTTTCTCAATAGGCAAGAATGTAGCTGGGACTATTCGGGGAGTGGAGTAATGATTCAAGATAATTATTATAGCAGTCCTCACTATTTTGTAAAATAGTGTAACAATAATTGTAATGAGGATTTTATTTGAGTTTGGATATTGTCTACAAGACAATATTTGTATTAAAACTCACAGCTTATGTTTTATTGTATTTTACACGACAACTAATAGTTGTATAAATGAAGTTTGTATTTGAATTTTGTACCATGTATTTGGGGACTCAAAATGGGCTGTGTGGACCTATTTTGGGGGCGTCACACGGCCCGTCAGCAATGACCCTTTTTTGTATTGAATTATGATCAAAATTAAATCTCTTTGTATAATATACTAGTATTCTTGACACACTATGTGTGTTATTAAATTTTTTTTGAGAGAATTGGTGAAAAAGTATGGGAGAGAAAATTGGAATTTATTAAGGACTCGGATAGAGAAAAGGAAAATTTTTTAAGTTTTAAAAATAATTACTCCTATTTTTAAAAGGGTAAATTAAAAAATTAAAAAGGCTTCACAAAATTGTAACATCAAATTAACGACTATTCTTTTACTCTAGCTTAGTGGTGCACAAATAGCCCACGACCTGGAGCCTGGCCTTAATCCGGCCTGAGCCCTACCTGGTCAAAGCTCGACCTGGTCAAAGCCTGGTCCGGTCAGGCCCGACCTGCATGACCAAGAACAGACCATGAATTAATGACTCATATCCGGCCTTGCCTAACCTTCCAAAAAGCCTGGACTGGCCTAGTCTACGGCCTGGTTTGTAGCCTGGTCCGGCATGCAACCTGATACAGCCTAAGACCTTTAGTTGGGTCATACTAGCAAGTCTTTTTATAAGGAAATCATCCTTATACTTGCATACTCCGTTCAATGTGGGACTTAACATTTATAAAATAAGCACTGAACTTTAGGATTGCTATTATAGAGTGAAGTCCTATGTTCAATTCAAGTTCAATTCGATGTGGGACTTTTAGATTATAGACTATAGACCACTATTGTCAATGTAGAATCAATGAATGAAATCAGCTTGGGTGGGATTTCTTTAATCCATCTCATGAAGTATTATTGAGCTAGAATAAAAAGTAAGCAGTAAGTTAAATACATCTCATTCTTTGTGAAGAAACAATGAATTATACTCTTCTAGTCATGACCTCGATCATACTTTTAATTCTTGAATTTTTCACACTTGCATATAGGATTTTTTGACTGGAAAATTTGAAAGAGTACGTACAATTCATGGATTGCATCTATATTATATAAGCTAACCTCCTTAGATCCTCATCCTGAAATAAATTTATATATGTACGGATATAAATACCTTGACTTTATTTTTATATATTCTCCCTTCCACTGTATCTTCATCTATTACTTTAGACCATGAAATGTTGGGTAAAATCTAATTACGCACAACATGCAAGTATACGTGGTCAACAAGTAATAAAGTGAAAGTACAGTATCGTTCCCACGAGGAATTGTTTAATAAAAATCACCAAGTACTAACCCGTAACTAACTCAATCTTATTTAAATGAATGAATTTCAAATTATATAATTAAACTACTATTAAATTCCACTAGTTAAATTAAGATTACGGAGATTTAAAATCACAACTTCACTTATTGCTTCATTTAAGTTAACACACTTCTCATCAATTATTCTATATTCTGAATTGTTAATCAAGAACACTAAAGCAGATAAAACCACCTCTCGATGCATAATACCCATACTCACTTAAATCTACAGATGATAGAATTAAGTAAGACATCCTAATTACCTAATCCACTATATCTTTATGTGAATTACAATTAAAAAGGATTTAAAGCACAAGTTCTCTATAAGATTACATATGGCGTAAAGGCATACCTCTATCCTAAACACGAATCATGAATTCCATCTATGCAGAAATCATAAACACGTGCTATTATGATCAGATCTAAATTTAAACTTAATCTCTCGAGTTCATATAAATTATCACGGTAATTTATGGCCAATCAATTAAAAAATTAAGTCCAAATCACAATAGACAATCCTCACAATATAACATAATAATTGATAGCGAAGCATATTAAAATAAACTACACAATAAGATCCATTGTAATCTTAAACAAAGGATTAGTTCATTGAATTAAAACTAAGAATTCACACTTGAATACACATTAAAAGATAAGAATAAGATTAAGGAAAAGAAGTGAATATGTTGTCGGCAAATTCGTCCTCTGTCTCGCTCTTAATCTGGATCTCCAATGGCTTCCAAGTGTTTCAATCTCCAAATCTCAAAAGAACTAGTGTTTTTTCTTATTCTGCTCTGCTCTACTCTAATATAATGGAATCCTCTCTCTCCCTCCTAATCCTTGTGATTCTCCTCATTTTATATCTCTTTATATGTTTTTAAGTCCTCTTAGAAGTCCTTGAGTCAATCGGATCAAACCAATCCTTCTCGAACTCAAATTCGGACAAAAAATGACTTTTTTGCGCGTACCCCCGCCCCAGCGGGGGGTATAAGGCTTAAAGGGCCCACCCCGTGGGCTAGGGTTCTGTTTTTTAGCTTGTACCCCCACCCCGGTGGGGGTTTTGTATAGTAAAAGTCCGCCCCGATGAGCATCATTTTTCTGCTGCAGCGTCCTCTTGTAAAACAGCTATCACGTTTGATCCAGGAGGAGTTACGGGGCTTGCCTCCTATCAAATTGAAGTTATCGAAGAGCTCTACAACTTTAATTCTTTGAGAATTGAGAAATAACGAACGGATGAAGGTTGAAATTAAGCTGGAAGTGACTTTTATGCAAATGACCACCCAAAACAGTGAAGTTCAACGTTCGTTGGTACAAAGATCATAACTCTTGCATCCGAACTCCGATTGGAATGATTAAAGATGTTCCAGAAAGCTAAGAAGAAGCTCTACAATATAATCTAAGTTCCAAGCCACGAACATAAAATAAACATGAAAGCCCAAATGATGTCCGGATTACTTTTCTTTGCGATTTCATACCAATAGTCGCTCACACAGCTCCCAAGCGTATAATCTATAAGAAGAACACAAAATACATGAAAAATAACTACGAAATCTGAGTTTAAGTAACTAATTCAAGTAACAGATACCGAATAAGTAGGTATAAAAACTACTTATCATGAAGTGGTTTTTAATTAGCTTAGTAATGGTTACTTCATTCAATTCATGCCCGTGAAACATTCATTAATATTATATCATATATGTAATATGAATATGTTTTTCTTCCTCAATTTAAATATGACATCAGTTGATTTTTTCAAAAGCAATAGGCAATACTTACATGAAGGAACCACCCATCTACATTATTTTTTTTGTCAACGAAGGGAGTACTAATTTTCATGTCAAGTGGAATAAAAAAATGCAATCAAGATGGAGAAATAAAGAATTATTGAGGTAACATATTTGCTATGAAAATGTAAATTATAGTATAATGCTACATCAAACTTTACAACATACACTTTAAAATTTTGCATTGTGGGACTCATAACATTAATTGAAGTCGCCATTAATATACATTAGGCATGAATAACAAGGAATTATATCTTCAAGGAATTCTTAACCAGAAACTGTTACTCTCAACCTTAACCAGAAAGCTTTACAAATAACTCAAGAGTCCCACATCGTCTAAAAAAGTGTCTTTTATCCCAGCTTTGTTCTATAAATCAAGGGGAGTTCAAAGTTTCAAGGTTTAATTGCATAACAGTCTAAAGTGAAGACTTGAGCGCTTAGGCTTACCCGTACCTGAGTACCTGGCCTGGGTCGGGCCTGGGCCTGGCCTTGCCAACAGGCCTTGACAGATCATGTTTTTTAATTCAATTATCTGACCTGGCTTGGCCTGTTATTATTTAAGGTTGGGCCTAACCCGACCTGATCAATGGTCAAAGTCTGGCAGGCCTAGATTAGGCCAGGCTAGGTAGCCTGTTTCTGCAACACTACTCTACCTATATTAATACTAGTCATCCATACACGCGCTAATGCATGTGACAAAAATAGTTGAACTTATACTTTTTTGTCATTGTTTAAAATAATCAAATATTACTAATAATTATGGTCTGAGTTTAATTTAGGGTGTTAATATATGCACACTTTATAATAATAGTTACAAACCTAACTATATTAAATAGAATATATTACCCTTACCATACTTAAAATAAATTAATCATTTACTCTTTATCCATTTAATTTTGCCTTAATTTTGTTATACATCATATTTATTAAATAGAAGGTGTATACATGTATGTGATGTTTGATAAAATTGAGTAATTAAGATTTGAATGGTTAGAATATCTTAATAAATTAGATTATCTGAGTGAAATAATATTTGAACTTAAAAAACTGTTTGATAACTAAAAAAATATAAAACATTTAAATGACTTTTAAATTTAAAATTATCAATTTTAAATTTAAAAATATCTCAAATTGACTTTTCAAAAATCAATAATGATCTTAAAATTTGGAATGGAGGGAATACAATATTTATAGAGGTTTCATAAATTTAAAATTTTCATTAAGAGGGAGCTCTTAATGATTTAGATTTACATATTCCTTTTCCCGATTAAGAGACGATAAGAGTCAAATAAAATTTTACCAAACAACTTTACACTCTTATCGAATTAGGTGTGAAACTGTTAAGAGGTATTAAAAGAACAAATTTAAATTTATGGAACCCCTATAAATATTGTACCCCCTCCATTCTAAATTTTAAGATCATTATTAATTTTTGAAAAGTCAATTTGAGATATTTTTAAATTTAAGTCATTCAGATTTTTTATACATTTTAGTTACCAAACAACTTTTAAATTCAGATATTATTTCACTCAAATGATCTAAGATATATTAAGCATTTAGATCTTAATTACTCAGTTTTATTAAACACCACCAAACTTATTCCAATTCAGAGAGATCAAATCAAGCTTAAAAATTATATTAGGGGAGGATCGGAGGAAAGGGTTGATCATGCACGTCTGTCAACGATTTACAAGAAAAAATAGCCACACTCCACAAGAATAAAGGTAAAGATTCAAAACGCGACTTTGGTGACGTCCCACTTAATCAAAAATTAACCCTGATTTATCTTAATTAATATATGGCATGGAATTTTAAAAACATATTAAATATATATTTACAGATAAATTACCACATATATGATCTCATGAAATTACTGTTGATTAGGGGTAGGAGTTCTACCCAAAACTATGAGCCAGCAGGTTTCTTCTTGTATGGCGGTTTTTGTTAAATCAATATAATGTTCTGATGTGTAAAACTGTTCTAAGAAATAAGAACGATTATAATTATCTGTTACAGATTGATATACTATTTTGTATCGATTACTATTCTCAGTATGATAATTTAAAAGCTCAAGTAAGGAAACATAATAATTTATAGAAGCAATAATTAAAACTTACAGAAGAGTCTTGGGTATCTTCAAACTCCAGATTTATATATTTATCAAGTATTTTACAGAGAGAGGTACAAAGAGAATGCAAAAGAAAATTCTAAAGAAAGTTCTGCCTCAATAAGGGTGAGGTCTCCCTTATTTATACAAAAGAGAAGGATAGTGGAGTCAAGCAGTAATCCTTATATTTTCTTCTTTATCCCTTAGTCGTAGGAAGTGGAGGATAAGAGACAAGTTGTCGGTAAAGTGGGAATACTGTAGTAGACAGGTGGCTGTCAGCTTCTGATAATTGAGAGGTAACTGGATATGCATCGTTGCTGGTGGGAACACTGTACTTGTTTTCTTCTGATTATTGATGCTGTAGTAGAATGACTTTATGACTTTCATTTTCCTTTTTGTCCTGTGCCATTTTCTTAGAAATCATTGAAGTGAGAGAATCCCAAAAGTCTCCCATGGTAGGCTCTGGTTCTTGACTTTCTCCTGCTAACACATTGAATTGATTGTCATCCTGTTAAGATTCTTCATCACTGTTAACAGTCTTCATAGAGGCATCATCCGGGACTAAGGATTGTAAGAATTGTGTTTTCATATAATCCATAGTTTTGACTAATAGTTTAGTTTCAGTAAGGTTTGGAAATTTTTATTTTAATTCTGTTTGGATTTTAACAAAGGGATTAACTGGCGTTGATGTTCGAAGGCTCTGAGGTATAACATCTAAACAGGCCTGGGTATGACCTTTTATGGGCTTGAGAAGTTCTGGTAAAGTGGGATTAAGCCCTTTATCCCACCACTTGGTAAAAAATACTCTTTTTAGGCGAGGGATTTTATTCTGATAATCGCACTAAAAATCCCACTTCCAAATCCAAGGAATTCCAAAACGAATTATGAAATAGGCAAAAATTTTTTGCATAGATAATTCTTTATTTACTGGTATATGGGCATAGGCAACTTGCCATTCCTTGAATGTTGTTTGAACTGATTCTGGTAGGGTGTCAATAGTTATACTTATTTTATCCCATCAAACGAAAAACCAGTTGGGAATTTCGTCTCTTAAAACTTCGGGACATATACGGATGAACCAAGAGTGGTTATGGATGGGATTTTGGTAATAAAATACTTGTGTAAAGGAATCAATATAATCCCAATAACTGTATCTGGTTTCTGTTAAATGTGTGGATTCAATAGTACGGGTGGTATGAGGATTAATACCCCAATTGACAAGAGGCATGATGCTCTTAATAGTGGTTTTGCTGTATTGGATTGGACTGGTCGGTTTAGATGGATCATGAAGCGTGTGCTTTATATCCATAGATGTTGTTTCTAAAATGATTTGCTCATATACATAACGATACTGGTTAAAATGAGGAGGAGACTGTTGAGTCGTTAAATAACGTCGCTTGATCTCCCATGAATCTTTCATCTATTTTTCATCATTCTGTTCAATAAACAATACTGTTTCTTCTACATAAGTATTTGGAATATACTGTTCGGGTAAAAGAAGAACATCTTTTACTGTAGGTTGGCTAGAAGAAGCCGGAGAATTACTGGACTGAGTGTTCAAGCTAGGAAATTTTGTATAATATAGATTAGTTCTGCCTCGACCTTTTTGGCCGCGGCCACGACCTCTACTGGTCATTCCTGCAAATATTCTCTGGTTAGAAAATCTGGTAAAGAATTCTGGTTTCCTTTGATATATTCAATATCAAAGTCAAATACTGATAAAATACTTTGCCAAGTAGCAAATATTTGTTTGGATGCTAAATTATGAACGTCCTTTTTAAAGATTTGTTTTGCAGCTGAACAGTCAACTCTAATTAAGAAGTGCTGATTTAAAAGATCATCCTGAAATTTTAAAACACATTTGACAATTGAAAGACATTCTTTTTAATAGTAGGATAATTTAAAGAGGGTCCTTTCCAAGTTCCTGAAGTGAAGCGAATAAGATCTTCTTTATTACTGTTAGGATTAAATTGTTTTAAAATACCACCATATCCTGTATTAGAAGCATCGGTATGAACGATTTTTTTCCATTCAAGATTAGGTAGGGATAAACAAGGTAACTGTTTAACTCTAGATTTAATTTTTCTTACTGTATCAGTATGTTCTTCAGTCCAGGGTTAAGGATTTTTCTGAAGGCGAGTATACAGAATAGAAGCATCTTGGGAAAGATTTAGATAATAATCACGAATATAATTTAAACTTCCCAAAAACCTTTGTAGTTAATTAATGTCTTTGATTTCATCCAAAAATTTAGATGCAAATTCAATACATCTATCAATTGGAATAATAGTTCCATTAAAAATATTATGTCCGAGAAATCTAATTTTTGTTTGGAAAAGTTTCATTTTAGGGGCAGAAACTACCAAATCATTTTTTATGATAACATTTTTAAAAATATTTAAATGTTTTATATGCTATTCAATGGATGAAGAGAAAATTAAAACATCATCAATGTAACAGATAATAAATTAAGTAAAAGGATTAAAAATATCATTCATGATGTGCTAGAATTCTGAAGGTCCATTTTTTACTCCAAATGGAAGAACATTCCATTCATAGTGACCAAAAGGTACTGTAAAAGCAGTTTTATAAGTATCCTGTTCTCTAATTTGAATTTGCCAAAATCCTGATTTCATATCAAATTTTGAGAAAATAGTGGCATTATGAAGTCGGTCAAGAAGATCCTTTTTAATCGGAATTGGATATCTAATCTATTGAAGGGCTTCATTAAGAGGTTTGTAGTTGATAACGAGTCGTGGAGTTCCTCATTCAATTTTTGATTTTTTATTGACATAAAAGGCAGTACAGCTCCAGGGAGAGGTGCTGGGTTTTATTAATTTTTTCTGTTGAAGGGACTCAATTTCAGTTTTGCAAAGGAGTAAATATTCTTTCTTCATCTGGCTTGGTTGAGATTTAGTAGAAATATTTTTCTCATTAAAATTAGGGATATAAGGAAGAGAAATAATATGCTTCTTCCTGTTCCAGAAAGCATTTAGGACATCACTACAGATTTCTGTTTGAAGAGTTTTATGGATTAATCTTATTTTTTCATGAAAAAAAGGTTGTAAAATTCTCTGTTCTGTAGTAAGAAATTTTATTTCTTTCTGAATAAAATTGATTTGATTTTCTTTAGAATAAATCATGTTTTTGAATTGATTTAATTCTTTAGTGTAGGGTTCTGTAATAAATTCAAAAATAATATGTCTGTTATTAAGAGTTATATGAATTCCTAAAGTATCAATTTTTGAAATAGGCATTAAAAGACATAAAAAGGGGGTGCCTAGAATGATACTTTGATTCATATTATGGATAAGAACAAAAGAAGTAGGTAAACAAAGACCTTACTTACAGATTAAGGCTTCAGAAATTTTATACTTAATATTCATAGTATTTCCGCTTGCACTGGTTAAAGATTGAGTGGTCTTTTGGAAGTATTTAGTAGGGATAAGTCCTTCCTGGATAAAATTCATATCAGCACCACTATCAACAAGGGCAATAACGTCTTTGATAATAAAATCTTGTTTAATAATAAAATTAATTCTAATATACCATTTCTGGAAGACTACTTGATTCATAAGCATTAAATATTGTTCAGAAGATTCTGGTTTATCAAAAGATTCTAGTTGTTTGGAGGATTTTATATTATCCTGTTTGTGATTTAATTGATTTTTAATATTGTTTAAATCTTGAAAGATAATAATATTATTATTCTGTAATTGTTTTATTTCAGATTTTAAAATATTTATTTCATTTTTTAGATCCTGAATAGTAGTAGGCTTCTCAATGGTAGAAACGCCCTGAATACGTTTCATAACCTCCTTCATACTGTACTGATTAATAGGAAGGGTCTCTTCAGCCTTTTGTGTTTTATAACAGATTTCTAAAACTTTTAATTTAATCTCTGGATCTTTAATTTGTTCAGCTAGGTCGAGAAGGGATTTCTGGTGGTCAGTTAAGACATTAATACTGGGATCTCCAATATCTAAACCATTCATCTCGACGATAGCTTTCTAGTAATTAGCTTCAGTAGCTGTATTACAGTTATTAATCGTACAGGTTTGACATTGTTCATTGTCAGAATTATTGTCAGATTCTGAATAGACTTCTGCTAAATCGTTTTCTGAGCTGGACTCGGAATCGTTGTTAGACAAACAATTAAGAATTTGCTGTTGGATTTCCTCATCAAGGGATAATTCATTAAGTTTTTGTTTTAATTTTGAATTGCACTTATTAGCAAAGTGTCCTATTTTTCCACATTTATAGCATTGAATTTTAGATTTATCTTTTTTTTCTGCTACTCTTTCTTTTCCTGGAAGATTTTTCAGGGGTTTTGGTTTTCGAAGATTTCTTAGAAGAACGTTTCCGGTAAGATCTAAAAGGTTAAGAACTTTGTTGTTTTTAGCTTTCTGAGGATACTGTAATTTTGTGTCATAAGAGAATTGATCGCAAAATTCTCTTATTTCATGTCTTTTAATAAAATTCTGTTTTTCATTAATTGTTGAAGTTTAATATCATTACATAATGATAATCCTTCTTCGATAATTACTGAAATAAGATGGCCATAAGAATACTGGTCATAAGGTATACTCATACGGTCATGTTTGTCTCTAAGTTTTTTTCGAACTTTTTCTGCAAAGAAAGTGGGGAGTCCATTTACAAATTTGGCTTTCCAATGTTCACTGTTAGCATCTGCTATTTGCATAACTTTCATTAAAAAAACATCTTTATACCATCTAAAATGGGTTAAGGATGGGCAACGAAGGTTCTGTAAGAGTTCTCTACTTCTATCGGTTTTTATCTATCCTGGTCCTACAAAATGATGAACGATAGCTTGAACTAAGGTGTAATAAGCATCTTCTCATCTGGTTTTAAGTTTAGTAATAGGGTCAGTATCATTCTTATAAGATTGAAGGATTTCAGTTCTTTGGTTATCAGAGAGTACATTATCCCACCATCCTTTAAGAATGCCAGTAAAACCATTTACTAAGAAACGACAGATCTGATGGTCTGTGTTATCATTCTATTTGCAAACTGTAGCATACATCAAGATATGATGGATGGTTTCAAAAATTTGATATTCTGTTTTACCATCGATATTCCATTCATAGATGGTCTTAACATGATAAGACTTCTGGGAATGAAGAAAGTCTTCTTCATACAGAATATCCTGAGGAGTAGGTCTGGGGTAGTAGTACCTACTAGGTCCAGATAAAGCCATTCTATTAATAGGCTTTTGGCTATAAGTAGTTTTATTAATATTTTGCATTTCCTAAAAATTATTCTGGATTTCAAAAATATTAATAGGGGAAATATCAGAATCTTCTTCTTCATTATTAGTAATATCATTACTGGTATGAGAGGAAGGTTGTCCAGACATCATATTGATCTGGGACGAGGATGCGGGTGTGAGTATTAAATCTTTCATTTCATTTAAAAGATTTTCAATAAAATTATCACTGGTTTTAGAAGATTTCATTTTAAAATTATTAACTTCTAAAGGTGACTTAATAGTTGCAAGTTGAAGGTTAATTTTTTGAGGAACAATTTGGCAATTATCATTAACATGATTTATTTGCTCTTCAATCCTGGTTCACTGTTTTCCTACAGTTTGAAGGAATAGATTAGTATAATTATTCTGTTTAGACAAGGGCAAAATGTCTTTTATCTTTACTTCTTCTTGTTGATGAGAAACTCCAGAAATATCAACATACGGATTAATAACTAAGGGCTTTAAATTTTCATTTCAAGAGCTAAGTTCAAGAGACTTAGGACGGGGACGAATAGACTGAATAATATTACCATTTGTGGTAATCCAATCTTTTTGAATTCTAGTTAATACATTTAGTTGATTTTCAGTATAAAAATCTAATTTTAAGACAAAATCATAATATCATTTAGCAAATGATAATATACACTGGTTACTATTCAGATAAGCATAATAATTAGCTTTAATTTCTGCTAACTTATCATTATCATGATTTTTAAAATATCAATTTCTGAAATTCTGGTATTTATCCTGCATGAACTCCTGGTTTAAACATTGGCAAATTTTACTATTTGGAGAAAAATCCATTTAACACTCAAAATTCATATCACTAGCAGTTGGACTGTAATGTCTTCTGTTATGAGGAGTAGCCTCATAAATACCATGAGGTATTTGATTTTCAGAAATATGAATTTCTCTAACTATGTCTTTATTTTTGATAGACTCATTGCTTGGATTTTTAGACTCTGGATAAACAGATTCTAAAGGGTTAGACACAGATTGTCTAGATGATTCAGGAAAATCAATGTTATAAGAAATATTATTAATAGATCGACTTCTGGTAAAAGGTCTTTGAAATTTTAGATAAACATTTCTATTACTTGTTTTTATAACATCTTCAATGTTTTATCTAATTATAGGTCTGGTAGGAACGGCATTAGTAATTTGCCATTGTTTTGGGAAAGTAATTTCTTCCCAAGGGATCATTCTGGGAATAGCCACTTGACTACTAAAGAGGTTAGTGTCAATAAGGACAGTATGTCCTTGTTGGCTTTATTTCTGATATAGGGATATAAAGTCGTTAAAACTTTAAGGTGTATAAGGAATAATATGGCAAAAGGAGTGGATCTGGGTAGGTATTCATAACCATGAGATATGATTCTCATTTCTAAGACTTTTGACAAATTATTATCAGTTAGGGCAACACTTAAATTCGGGTAGATATTAAAATATACTGGTCCATGGGCAAGGCTAGTTTCAATAGCTCCCATGAGAGAGGCTTTCCAGTTAAGACACATACCATCTCTAAGTGTGCACTGAATACTGGTATTTTGGCCAAGTAAAGTCAAAGGTTTGAAGGCTACTTGGACAAGTCCTATGTGAACATATTTATATTTTTGCAAAAAGGGGTACAAGTCTTCAGCATGCAGTAAATATAAAATTTCATCATTATTCTGTAAAGGAACAGCATGTTCAAAGGTTTTAATTATTCTTTTACTGATAAAATCAAAGGTTCCAATTTTATAAATTGTTTCTGGTCTGATTTTAGGAATGGTCCATTTATCTAAGGCTTCCTTTACATCCTGATAGGCTATCAGTTCGGTTGCTTCAACTGTAGAAGCTGAGGCATTAGCTACGGTTGAAAGAGAAGTTGAAAAATCAATCATTTTTCAAAGGTGACCATATATGAGTAATTTATAAGTAATATATTCATTAATATGTTAATAAACTAACATGGCTCTGATACCAATTAGGGGAGGATCGGAGGAAAGGGTTGATCAAGCACGTTTGTATACTTATTTCTTTTTACAATATAAAATCATTATTAATTTTTTGAATTAATTTAAGATATTTTAAAAGTAACATAAATTCAGTTAATTGTAGTTAATATAAATTGTATGGGTAAAGAGAATGCGTAACTTGATATATAACCAAGTTTGACTATAAATAAACTCATACGTTAATGAAAACTATCTTTTTATCATTTTTATTAATGACAATATAGACATTTCACTATTTTATTACTACATAATACGTCATTTTGGGTTTAATAGTCAAGTTTTATTGTGACAAGACGCACATTCCCTTTCATAATTAAAAAATACAATTAATTATAAGATTGATGATTTCATAATTATTTATAAATCATATCAATTTTGATTTTAAAATTATCTCAATTTGATTTTTAAAAATTAAAATAATTTATAATTAGGAACGGGGAAAATAGTATAATAAGTTGCAATTGAAAATATACATAAAAGCGTTCTAAAAATTTCAAACCAAGCTCAATATATATTAGGGCTAAATACAGTTTATTACATAAAATATCATCATATTTATGATTAGGCTCCCAAAGAATTTGGACTTACACTTTACTACATCAAGTGTCTAATTTTATACAATTTAGCCCATAATTTCAGAATCTAGCCAAAATTGGCTGGGATACCTAATTTTCCGACCAGATACCGTATACAATACGGGCTAATAACACTTATGTTATATTAAGTACCTCCAAATTTACAATTTACTACATCAAGTACCTAATTCGTATAAAATTTTTATACATACTTATTTTGACGTATTAAATCTGTATAAATCCTTATAAATAATTATTATATGTCAAATTATTAAAATTAAATATTAATACAATGATTACAAAATATATTTTTTTAATTTTAATATTTAAAAAAAAAACTTAATTACCAAAAAACTTAATAAACTTTTAAACATACAAATTATATTTTTAACACGAATAACATTAAACTTTTAAATAATTGACAAAATTGCCCAAAATTTAATTATTTAAATAATACCATTTTTATATTAGAAGAGCATACAAAAGGAGGAGAAAAAAAATTAAAAATAAAAAAAATGACTCATTTGCTCTCTTACATCTCCCCCTCTTCACTAATCCTTCAAATTTTTGTGTTACTTCAAATTCAGAACTTTAACAAATTGTATGTATAAATTTTAGAACTTAAATCTTATAAATTATAAATTATATCATAAATTATAAATTTTACGTCTTAAATTTTATAAAATATATGTATAAATTTAATTTTACAACTTAAATATTTCAAATTATAAATTATAACATAAATTATAAATTTTACATCTTAAATTTAACAAATTATATGTATAAATTTTACAACTTAAATCTTGCAAATTATAAATTATATCGTAAATTATAAATTTTACGTCTCAAATTTTACAAATTATATCACAATCTAAATTTTATAAATTCTATTTATAATTTTTATGATTTTATTTATAAATATTTATAATTTTAATTTTATAAATTGAAAAAAAATGACCCATTTAATTTGCTCTCTTTCCTCTCTCCTTCTTCTCTAATCCTTTAAATTATTTTGTTCCTTCAAATTTTGTAATTTAACAAATTGCATGTATAAATTTTATAAATTATATCACAACTTAAATTTTACAAATAGTATTTATAATTTTTATAATTTTAATTTTATAAATTAAAAAAGAAAAAGAAAAAAATGACGCATTTGTTTTCTCTCCTCTCTCCCTCTTCTTTAATCCTTCAAATTGTTTTGTTCCTTCAATTTTGGAAATGTTAACAAATTGTATGTATATATTTTACAACTTAAATTTTACAAATTATAAATTTTATGTCTTAAATTTTACAAATTGTATGTATAAATTTTATAACTTAAATCTTACAAATTATAAATTATATCATAAATTATAAATTTTACGTCTTAAATTTAACTAATTATATGTTTAAATTTTACAACTTAAATCTTGCAAATTATAAATTATATCATATATTATAAATTTTACGTCTTAAATTTTACAAATTATATCACAACTTAAATTTTACAAATTCTATTTATAATTTTTATAATTTTATTTATAAATATTTATAATTTTAAATTTTATTTATAATTTCTATGGTATTAGTTTTAAAGGGCTAAAAATTATTATATTTACAAATTAAGTTTTTTATAATTTTAATTTTTTTCCTTTGGGGACCGAATCATGAATATAATTGTACTTGATGAAACAAAACTGTAAATAACCATTTTTAAAATTAATTCAAACTAGTCGGGTCGGGTATTCTGGCTAATTTTGGTCAGATTCTGAAATTGGATTCTAAATTGTATTAAAGTAGGTACTTGATGTAGTAAATTGTGAGCCAAAATTTTTTGGGGTCGAATTTTGAATTTAATAGTACTTCATGTAACAGAAGTGTAATTAGCCATATATATTATGTCTTAAAAATGACTCAAGGCTCCATACTCTCTATAACTATGTTTTCACTCTCCAAATGTGACAAAAGTAGATTGAGTAGACTGTCATAGGTGATTTCCTTCTATTTTTTGTTGAAAAAAATAAAAATAAAAAATATAAGAAATGATTTGAACCTAAGATTTTTTACTTAGCAAGTGTGACACCCCCAAATTCGGGTACTTCAATTTCACGGGATTTGGTGTTCACTGTATAAATATAATCTATTTATCTACCCATAATAAATACAAATCATGTAATAGATAGAAATAAATCCTCCCCTTATGGGGTTACAACATCTGAATAATAAATACAATCCCAGGTCAAATTAACCTTAAACAACTGTGCGAAAACATAAACAAATAATAAGTCTTAAACAACATCAAGTCTTGACAATAAAATTCTTAAAATTAAATAACAAGTCTTCATCACTTATTAGCTTTGCCCTTGTCTTTGCTAGTAGAAGGCTCGTCGAACCTTTCGTTCTTAACTGCAATGTTATTATTACGCAAGAGTGAGCACGATTGCCCACAAGTATAATAATACAATAATAAAATAATAACATGCGAGTGAATCAAAAACTTATGTAACAAGAAAACTCGGCGTTTTGAATCAAGAATGAATATCAAGAATCAAAAGAACTTCTGAGGGTCATAAGACCTTGAACTATGTCCTAGGTTGTCAAGTGTTTATACTTAAAACCTTTAACAGTCATAAAACTATGGACTTTTCTTCTCGTACTTAGGGGGATCAGCCCTTAGTACCATACTGTGCACAATATCTTAACGCTAAAGCGTAATTAATCCCCTATAACAAGGTTGTTCATCTTAGTTTGACATTAGAGTCCGCACCAAAGGAAGTTTAGTTTGGATCAACTCAACAATGGTTCTAAAATTTAGAACGTTCATCAACTATGGACTAGTCGAATCAAAAAGGGTTCACTAGTCTTACAAGATTCAACAATAATTGATATTCAATTTGAATAATAAAGTTCAAGATGTATACAATTGAATAAGTATTGTATAACAGGAATTATGTTTTTAAAGAATGATAACATCTAATATGAAATCTTGACTTGAACAATAATAAACAAGATAAAATAAGAAACTGGCTTTATGTAAAGAAACAAGGTTTAGGAACTTGCCTCGTGCATAGGCTAAACGATTACTACTCCCGTTCACCATAAATCCTACACGCATACCATATGTATTCACAATATTCATTAGTTACATTTTCACTTAATTATTTAATATAAACTCCACTTTATTTAACAAATCATTACCCTTCTAATTTAATTACTTAATTAAATTAAAATATTTTCATTCCCTTACTATTATTACACTCGAATAAATTATTTCATAATAATTTACATCGAATATTTATTTTATTCCATAAATATTTCAACTAAAATATTCATTTTATGTTATAAATATTTTAATAATAATCTCCATCGAATATTTATTTTATTTCATAAATATTTCAACTAAAATATTTATTTTATTTGATAAATATTTTAATAATAATTTCCATCAAATATTTATTTTATTCCATAAATAATTCAACTAAAATATTTATTTTATTTGATAAATATTTAAATAATAATTTCCATCAAATATTTATTTTATTCTATAAATATTTCAACTAAAATATTTATTTTATTTAATAAATATTTTAATTAATTATTATTTATTTATTTTATTTTATTTATTTATTTTATTATTATTTTTTTGCCCGCCGAGGCGTGGTAATTTAGTTTGGTAACGCCCGCCAGGGGCGAGGTTACCCAGACTCAGTTTCTGCAGTTCACAAATATAACAAGGCCAAATTAAGCCAAAAAATCTCTCACAATTTCAACTATACGTTCTGTGAAGAACACAGAACAGAGTCATAACTTCTAATTTTCTTTTCCATACATTAATTTAAGCATACCCATATACTATAATTTATATATGATCATTACCCAACCTTTCTAACATGATTTCAACAACTTAATTCATACAATCACTTGAATCAAATCACATAATTTCACTGTTCTTATGAAAAATTCCATTTTTAACATTATTAACGAAATCAACTACTGCGAACTCATTTTTCGACCAAATCAGTTCGTTTAAGTTTTGTTCTTTTCGTTTTTACATGTATAAATGTAATCATTCATCAATTTACCGATTAATATGCAATTTAAACATAAGTTTTTGTACTTATAATCCATATTCATATATTTTCTCTGTAAAACTATAAAACTCCAATTTGAACATGATTTCATGGATTAATTATTCTAAAACACATATAGATCATATATAATTGAATTATATATGTTAATAAACATATACAACGTCGTAGATTTAACAATTAGCCATGAACATTCAATTACAGAAACTAAAAGCCAATTTTCATGAAAAGTTTCTAAGTACGTAAAATAAAAGTATAGGTTAAGGAATTACCGCCCTTAATTTCTCTGTTAGATTGTTAGAGAGTAGAAGAAAACTCCTTAATCTTCAAATCCCTTCTTCAATTCTCACAAACTTACTCTCTTTGTGTGTGTTTTCTCAGACTTAGGTTTTAGGAAAACAAAGGCGTAGAACACTGATATAATGCGTGCACAGATAACTGGCACAACATGGGTATCAGTTAAGCGCATCATGGCTTAACTGGTCCCATGTTCTTAAGGCCATGTTTGGCAAGAACATTAATTATCACTTCTAATTTATTTTAATTACATTATTTATTATATAGTTTAATAATGTCACAACCAATTAAGAAATTAATCAAATATCTTATTTAATTCAATTAAATATAATAATTTCACATTAAATCACATAGTCACATAATTAAATTCTCATTTATTAATTATGTCAATTATTGAATCTCTAATTAACTATTAAATTAATTAGAATAACATTATGCTTATTAAATAATTCATTTAATCAAATATGCTCAATTAAATACATACTTTTGAATAATAAAATTCTCCACATTAATTTAATCAATGTAACACACATAATAAATTAATCTACTACAAACTCATCAATTAATTATTTAACTCAATAATTAAATCATTGAAAAATATTTATTTACTTTAATAAATATTCAAATTAAATTAAAAAAATCTCGTTTGTCACAGCAAGAAACCTAGAATACTACTAAGCTAAAGGCTCTAGATAAAATAAAATATTTTTGCAACACCTATGTTAATGCCAAGTTTCACCGGTGCGTCTAATTACAGAATCCATGCGCTTGAACCTGCACAATAATAGATCACACACGAAGCTTGACGGTTTGTGCCACCGGGGGATAGCTCCGGTGAGAGAATAAATACAAGCCGTTCATAAGGTTTAACGATGGAGGCTATGTGTTTAGTGCTCAAAGAAAGTATTACATCTTAATTGTGACCCTGGCCTTGTATTTATAGTACTCTCATCGCCTTAGAATCCTTCTCCGAGTCGGATTAGGACTCCTAAACATGGTAGTTACCATAATTTGAGTCCAACACAATCTCCTTAAAAGGTGGAAGTGGAATCTCATCCAAACACTACCTTTGGAGTTACCTTATTCAAATACGGTTAGGACTCCAGACCTTGTACGCAGGACAACCCACTGTACAGGCCCAATCCAATCAAGCTCACTACCTGGTCCGGACTTCGGCCTGAAGGACTCGAAGGCTCGACCCCGAACATCATCCTTCCAGAATAGGGTTCCAGCCCAAAGGACTCGGATACCCGAACCTAAACTCCATATCACGAATGAGAATCAGGTCCAGAGGACTCGGATGCCCGAACTCCTTCATCACCCCTGAGGGCTTCGGCCCAATGGGCTTAACATCTCTTTCTGGCACCAGGCCTTCAGCCCTCTTGCATGTTGGTAAAATGCTCCTGAACATTGCCCCCAAGTCTCTTGTTATAATTCATTTATAATTAGAGACTTGAAATGTCATGACTTCGAAGAGTCAGGACAGCTAATGATGAGTTGTCTGGGGAACCCAAATGGTTTCTCTTCATTTTTTGAAACGCTGCACGTCTTCCCAAACCTGGGTCCACTTTGTGCATTTAATAGCCGCCCTTGGGTTCCGTACAACTCGGATTATAAACCCCCCTCCGTCCATCACTATCACTTTTCCCAGACTCCTTCATTTCAAAATCTCTATTCAGCTTTTCTGGCAAAGGCGATTTCCAACAAGCTCATTTCTCCCTCAAACTTTACTGACTTCAGTTATTCTAGAAATTCTTGGTCTGAATCTCCAAATTTCCAGCTTCCTTCTATTCATTTTAGCTTCTGAAACTCTACATTCCTATCTCCTCCACTTCAAATGGCAGATTCCAATATTCTTGCCACCACCGAACAAATTCCACTCTCCATCACCATCGGCGACCTGATTCCGGTCGAACTCCCAGTAGCCCCTACTGATATTCCAACTGGAAATGCCGAAGATAATCTTCGGAGCGTATATACTTCCGTGACTAACTTCTCGTATATCAACACTCGTTCAACTGTTCTCCCTTCCCAAATTTAAGACATACGTGCCCTGTTTAACATACCAAAGGAATATAAGCTCCGGGTACCATCATCGGAGGAAAGGATGGTCTGGAGACCCGAGGGCGAGTGGGTCATCATTCCCCTGTATGTTTTAAAGTACGGGGTTCAGTTCTCACTTCACGAATTCATCTCATCCTTTCTCTATTTTGTTGTAATCGGGTTTGCACAACTTGTGCCGAACACGTATATCCACTTGATTTCCTTCATAGCCTTATGTCATGAGATTGAGATCACTCCCGTCCTTGACTTTTTCTTTGCTTTTTTCACCGTCGGTCGATCCAAAGAGCCTAGCCTTCGGCAACTAAACAAGCAACCAAATTGAAACATTCTTATCAAAACTCCCTCAAGCAACAAGGGTTGGCATCCGCAATGGATCTTCGTGAAGGATACCAACCTTAAGCTCCTCCCAAACTAGGCCCACCTCGAAGATCATATCGCCAAAGTGTCCAAATTTTCGTAGGACCTGGCTGGTGCCTTCAAAGAGTTCTATAAGAAGTGGAGCAAGACCGAATGGAATCTGAGAGTTTTGTCTGATGAAAGCTGGTTGTACCAACACGGGTGTAAATGTCCTACTCCAAACCTCTCCACACCTCCGTTGTCCTTCTTCTTATTCCCATGACCCATTTTCTAGCACGTTCCTTTTTATATGCAGTGACAATTTTCAAGCCCGAAGGGGCCGTTGAATCCTTAGCTCCACTTCCTATCACAATCGAGCCGATTCGTCTTCCTATCACAAACGAGACGGATGAGGAGGAGACCATCCTGAACGCGGAACTTTCCACTGGTTCTGCTTCAGATCCTGTACCCCTGAACTCCAATGCCAATACTTTCACCAAGAATGTGCTGAAGATGAGTCGTTCGGAGAAGATGGCTTTGCTTAAGCAGAGTAAGAAGACGCCTTCTGCCAAAGACCCTCCCCAAGCCATCGTCTTTGGCGGTTCTGAAGCCTCCTTCGGCGATGATTTCAAAGCCACAACCTATTATCATCCGTGAAGATTCAGAGCAAACCGAGGAGGTTCCTCTTGATCACCACGCAAAGAGACCCCGCTTGGATGAAGGGCCCGATCTCCAAGTTATGGAAGCCGATCTACCGCCAGCCTCGACTCCTACTTCGAGACCGAACCCTTAAACGAGTTCCTATCACAGGATGCCAACTACGTTCTGGCCGAGGAGTCCTTCTGAGGTATTCCCCTACCACCAACTCGATTGTAAAACTCCAAATTTTACGAATAAGGATTTAATTTTCTCGAAATATTTTTTTCAAAATTATGGTGTGGATTTGATATAATGTTATAATTGTGGGTAATATTTATAAATTTTGCAAAGTATACAAGTTGTTATATAATATTCTATTGGTCGGGGAATATTCATTTTAACAGGGAATATTCGTACAACGGAACAATCATTGGTGGACCCCACAACAGAATTATTGTCGGATTGAGAAAACGACAAAAATATTTTTATGAAAATAACGGCGGAAGTTTTACCGTTCAAACTGTTGAACTACTCGGTAGTAAAAGTACAGTAATACGTGTGGTTGCATAGTAGCACACGGTATTGATTATTGATGCTTACGTGAGAAGTCACTCAGTTTTGTTTAATTATTGCTTCAGTAATTGTTGCATAGTATCTCACACTTTTTTGATTCAATTATTGTCGATATTTTATATATTATTAAATCAATAATTTAGATGACAGAGTTATTAATTTTATTATTTGCAATATTAACGATGTCTAGAAGTTCTGCCACGGAGAGGTTTGGTCACCTAATTGCGCGCCAATAGGGAGAAATCCTTATTGGAAAGCACTCTCTTTCCTGGGAACGACCTGGTCAATTAATATTGTGAATTATAATAATGATGATAAATGTTGTTAAATATATTAAGGTGTCTTTTTATGAAGTCACATAAGTTTATATATATATATATATATATATATATATATATATATATATATATATATTATATAAATTTTGTTTTATTAGTATTATTAATGTAATAAAACAAAAAAGCTTTTTATATAAAACAGAATACTTTTATAAAGTTATTTATTTTATTAGACTATAAATAGAATATATTATATTCTATTATGCATAGTGTTTTACATAGTAAAATCTTTTTATATAAAACAGAATACTTTTATAAAGTTATTTGTTTTATTAGACAATAATTAAAATATATTATATTTCATTATGTATAATGTTTTCATAGTACCTGCATAGTGTTTGCATAGTAAAATTGAAACAACCCGGGTCAAATCCCGAGTCCGGAACAAATCTTGGGTCAAACCCCAAGTCCGAATCGAATCAAATCCATCCAAATAAGGCCTCAAACCACTGGCCCAATAGTATCTTCTTGGGTCATCTAGCCCACCACAGGCTCCCAAAAGGTCATGACATGAAGGTACTATTGGTAGTAACTTATTTCCATATATGGAGACAATTTTTTCTCCTATCTTTCGATGTGGGACTGGGGTGTTACAAACTCCCCCACTTAAATTTCTGACGTCCCCGTCAGAACCGATCACACACACGGCCCAAAGATCATCTTTGCCTCTCTAGCCATTTTGGGATAATACCGGCTGGCTTCGTGTCCCCACCTCCGGACCTTCATCTCTCCATTGTGGGATAATACCACCAGCCTTCGTGTCCCCACCTCTGACAACCCGATCGGATAACCCGACCCGAGCTTTCGAGAGTCGGCTTTGATACCATATGAAACAACCCGGGTCAAATCCCGAGTCCGGAACAAATCTTGGGTCAAATCCCAAGTCCGAATCGAATCAAATCCATCCAAATAAGGCCTCAAACCACTGGCCCAATAGTATCTTCTTGGGTCATCTAGCCCACCACAGGCTCCCAAAAGGTCATGACTTGAAGGTACTATTGGTAGTAACTTATTTCCATATATGGAGACAAATTTTTCCCCTATCTTTCGACGTGGGACTGGGGTGTTACAAAAATCTTTTTATATAAAATAGAATACTTTTATAAAGTTATTTGTTTTATTAGAAAATAATTAGAATATATTATATTTTATTATTCATAGTGTTTGCATAGTGCTTGCATAGTATTTGCATAGTAAAATCTTTTTATATAAAATAGAATACTTTTATAAAGTTATTTGTTTTATTAGACTATAAATAGATTATATTATATTTTATTTAAAAATATTTTGTTTTATTAGAATATTTTATTAATATTGCATAGTAAATCAATAAGGACCGTACACTTAAAAGTAAATCAATCTGGACCGTTCATGAATTAGTTACTATTCAGTCCATTCTCCTATAAATAAAAGCTCATTCCTTCATTATTTCTTACAAATTCACTGAAACTCTAGAGAGAAAAACTATAGAGAGAAAGAAGAAAAGTATTCTGGTACCTTACTTTTCCAATATCTAGTTCTTCTAAGGTAAGGGATATTATTTGTTGTACTCGTAAGGGGTATTATTTCTTTTATATTCATGAAGAGAACTTCTGTTATTCCATTCTTTATCATTATGTTGGAATAACCTGTCTATGCGATGTACCGCATACATGGTGAAATTCTTCTGTTATTCCATTCTTTATTATTCTGTTGGAACATCATGTCTGTTCGTTTACGCATGACATAGTTCCGTTATTTATTATTCTGTTGAAATATCATGTCGGTGCGTATTACGCCTGACCTAGTTCCATTAATTATTATTCTGTTGGAATAACATGTCTGTGCGGTCTATCGCTTGCATGGTGATTTCTGTTGTTATTCCATTCTTTATTATTATTTTGGAATATCCTGTCGGTAAGAATTTCGCCTGAACTGGTTCCATTAATTATTATTCTATTGGAATAACCTGTCTGTGCGGTCTATCGCATGCATGGTGATTTTTGTTGTTATTCCATTCTTTATTATTCTGTTGGAATATCCTGTCGGTGCGAAATTTGCCTAACCTGGTTCCGTTATTTATTATTCTGTTGGAATAACCTGTCTATGCGGTCTATCGCATGCATGGTAATTTCTTTTGTTATTCCATTCTTTATTATACTCAATTGGTTAAAGTTTTGACTTCTATACTCCATGAAATTAGTGGAATATCCTTGATATTTACGCTTCATCCAGTATCTTTTCATGGAAATATTCTTCTGAGCATTCTTGAATTTTACTCTACAAAGTAGTACCATGTTGACAATTTGGACGTTATTGAATTCTGGATAAATTAATTCTTGAACTTGTTTTATTGGATTCTTATATCATTGTGTCATCATCCTCATGCTTATATTATGTTGAAAGTCATAAGTGGTCTGTTGTGCATAGATGGACTTGGTATGATTATGATCAGGGATTAATCAGTATAATCATGACCGTAATGTTATAAATGATGTGGTAAAAGTCTTCACTGGCCCGTAGTGCATTGATGGACAGTTGTTGGCATGATCATGACCATTAATGAATACACAAATATCCTTGGCCCATAGTGCATGGATAATTTGTGGTTGTGATACTAATGAATATCCTTGGCCATGGTGCAGAGATGATGTGAATTATTTATTAAGTTGAGTCTTAGCGATAAAAGTGATGAAAAACCTTTTAAATCATAAAAGATATTAGATTTTATTCTCTACTTGACTCTTTAAATGGATTGCTTGTTCAACTGCAGTTAAACTTGATGATTGTTAAATTTTAGCAATTTAACATTGTTGAAGACTAATGATAATTTATTCTACATTATCTTAGTCATAATATTTCTTACTAGGCTAGTTGAGCTCACCCCTTTCTTTCACTGTTCTCTTCAGGAAATGAGAACGTAGCCGGGACTAGTCGGGGAATGGAGTGACGGTCCAGATGATAGTATTAGTAGTCCTCACTATTCTGTTAAATAGTGTGACAATAAATGTAATGAGAACTCCTTTGAGTGTGGATATTGTCTAGATGGCAATATTCTTATTAAAACTCTCAATTTATGTTTTGTCATATTTTACACGACAGTTGTATTATTATATTGTATTTGTAATTTTGTACCATGTATTTGGCGACTCAAGATGGGTGATGTATACCCTTTTTGGGGGTGTCACAGTTGGTATCAAAGCTTAGGATATGATCTCTAGCTGAGATGTGAGGCAAGAACTAGGAGGGAAAAGACGGGGAATTCCTTCGCTAGTATGACCTACCTAAGTTTATTTGGTATTTAATTGGTCGGTCAGAGTATAGGGATAATATGTGATATGTCAATTAACCCTTGTTTTGTGACAGTGTTAAATTTGTGGAGTTATCCCAGTTTGCATCCCATTTGGTCAATAATGAGGAGCAAATGACGCGAATGTTTCTAAGTGGTTTGAAACCCGATATATGTCAATACCTCATTTCTCACAAACTTAGTTTATATTCAGATGTTGTGAATAGGGCTCAGTTATTCGAGCGTTATAATGAGTCAGCACAACCAAAAGGCAACGACCAATAACACGATAATAATCGTACCGGTGGAAATGGCCATCAGAACAATGATAACCACCGTGGGAGAAATTATTATGCCAAGAATGGTAACCACTTCGATGGTAATCATGGCCAAGATAATAGAAGTGGAAATTTCAAGAAGAGAATTTTCAATAATGATGGAAAGACAACAACAACAACACCAGTTTCCAAGGAAGAAGAACGACCATCTGTCTTATATTTCAAATGCGGACAGGAGAGACACATCCGTCCAAACTTAACGCATCAATCCAAAGCATGTTTTTATTGCGGAAGAGAAGGTCACATAGCTCAATTTTGTCGTGTAGTGAAGTCAAGTCCAGCTGGGATAATGATGCCAAATGATGTCTCAGACAAGTCAAAGCCGGTAGTTTAAGTGAGAGCGTTTGTCGAGGAACCCGAACGAAGTTATTACGGGTAAGTTAATCATAAACGCTTACGAAGTCTATACCTTATTCGATACCGGTTCTACCCATTCTTTTATCTCTCTTTCTTGCGCTCAACGTTTAAATTTGACTCTGTAGAAATTAGACTTTGGTTTATCTGTTGAAACTCCGTTGGGAGAAACCTTCATTACATCTACGGTTTATAAGTCTTGTTTGATTCAAATCGGTAACCGCACGTTACCTGTCGATCTTATTTCTTTGAAAATACTTGCATTTGATGTGATTCTAGGGATTGATTGGTTAACTACTCATCATGCAAAAATTGATTATTTTTGTAAGGTTGTTAACTTTCATATTCCTAACCAACCTATTGTACGAATTCAAGCAACCAAACCATTAAAATCCATCACTGTCATCTCAAGCCATAAAGCTATTCGTTTATTGAAAAATGAATGTTAAGCTTTCTTAGCTCATGTCACAGATCTAAACAAAAATACGTCAGTTTTGAATGATATTTCTATCATTAATAAATTTCTTGACGTATTTCTGAAGACTTCTTGGCCTACCCCAGAGCGTGAAATCGAATTTTGTACTAACCCCAGTTCAAAACCCATTTCTTAAACCCTCAAATATTTTCTTCACCAAAAATGAACGTATAATGCGCCAAAGACGTTGGCTCGAGCTATTGAAGATTACGATAGTACCATTCAATACCATCGTGGGAAAGCGAATGTGGTAGCTGATGTGTTAAGTAGAAGATCGTATGCGTTTACGAGTGTGATGTTGTTAACCCAAAGACTCATTTTGTATAACTTACAAATGATGAAGATAGAGTTAAAGACTCTAGAGACCCACGTGAAGATAGCGAATATACGAGTAGAATTAAATTTAATTGATAAAGTTAAAGCTGCTCAAACTACATACTCAGAGCTGATGAATGTGCAGAAGAAGGTTCAAGAGGGCGTTATTCTAGAAGCAAGAATCGATGAAGAGAGGAAATCTCAACCCTCGATTTAATTGGTCTATTTGAAATCCTCGATCAAGTAGGAATTGTGGCTTATAGACTCGTTTTACCACTAAGTATGTCCCGTGTTCATAACGTTTTTCACGTATCGATGTTACGTAAATATGTGGAATACCCGAACCACATTATTGAATTAGAACTAAACGAGATAGCAGAAGATTTAACGTATGAGGAGATACGTGTTAAAATCTTGGATAAGAGGGATCATATTCAACACTCAAAGGTTATACCTCAAGAGTTAGAATCAGAAATGAAGTCAAGGTATCCTCATCTCTTCGGCATACCAGGTACGTACGTAAATTTTGAGGGCAAAATTTCATAAGGAGGGGAGATTGTAAAATCCCAAATTTTACGAATAAAGATTTAATTTTCTCGAAATATTTTTTTCAAAATTATGGTGTAGATTTGATATAATGTTATAGTTGTGGGTAATATTTATAAATTTTGCAAAGTATGCACGTTGTTATATAATGTTCGATTGGTCGGGAAATATTCGTTTTAACAGGGAATATTCGTACGACGACACAATCATTGGTGGACCCCACAACGGAATTATTGTCGGATTGAAAAAACGACAAAAATATTTTTATGAAAATAACGGCTGAAGTTTTACCGTTAAAACTGTTGAATTACTCGGTAGTAAAAGTACAGTAATACGCGTGGTTGTATAGTAACACACAGTATTAATTTTTGATGCTTACGTGAGAAGTCACTCAATTTTGTTCAATTATTACTTCAGTAATTATTGCATAGTATCTCACGCTTTTTTGATTCAATTATTGTCGATATTTTATATATTATTAAATCAATAATTGAGATGACAGAGTTATTAATATTATTATTTGCAATATTAACAATGTCTAGAAGTTCTGCCAAGGAGAGGTTTGGTCACCTAATTACGCGCCAATAGGGAGAAATCCTTATTGGAAAGCCCTCTCTTTCATGGGAACGACCTGGTCGATTAATATTGTGAATTATAATAATAATGATAAATGTTGTTAAATATATTGAGGTGTCTTTTTATGAAGTCACGGATGTTTATATATATATATATATATATATATATATATATATATATATATATATATATATATATATATATATATTATATATAAGTTTTATTTTTTTAGTATTATTAATGTAATAAAACAGAAAAGCTTTTTATATAAAACAGAATACTTTTATAAAGTTATTTATTTTATTAGACTATAAATAGAATATATTATATTCTATTATGCATAGTATTTTATATAGTAAAATCTTTTTATATAAAACAGAATACTTTTATAAAGTTATTTATTTTATTAAACAATAATTAGAATATATTATATTTTATTATGCATAGTTTTTGCATAGTGCCTGCATAGTGTTTGTATAGTAAAATCTTTTTATATAAAATAGAATACTTTTATAAAGTTATTTCTTTTATTCGATAATAATTAGAATATATTATATTTTATTATGCATAGTATTTGCATATTGCCTGCATAGAGTTTGCATAGTTAATTTTTTTTTATATAAAATAGAATACTTTTATAAAGTTATTTGTTTTATTAGACTATAAATAGAATATATTATATTTTATTTAAAAAGATTTTGTTTTATTAGAATATTTTATTAATACTGCATAGTAAATTAATATGGATCGTTCGTTTAAAAGTAAATCAATCTAGACCGTTCATGAATTAGTTACTATTCAGTCCATTCTCCTATAAATAGAAGCTCATTCCTTCATTATTTATTACGAATTTACTGAAACTCAAGAGAGAGAAACTATAGAGAGAAAGAAGAAAAATATTCTGCTACTTCACTTTTACAATATCCAGTTCTTCTAAGGTAAGGGATATTATTTGTTGTACTCGTAAGGGGTATTATTTCTTTCATATTCATGAAGAGAACTTCTGTTATTCCATTCTTTATCATTATGTTGGAATAACCTGTCTATGCGAAGTACCATATACATGGTGAAATTCTTCTATTATTTCATTCTTTATTATTCTGTTGGAACATCCAATCTGTGCGTTTACACATGACCTGTTTCAGTTATTTATTATTGTGTTGGAATATCCCGTCGGTGCGTATTACGCCTGACCTGGTTCTATTAATTATTATTCTGTTGGAATAACCTGTCTGTGCAGTCTATCGCATGCATGGTGATTTCTGTTGTTATTTCATTCTTTATTATTTTGTTGGAATATCCTATTGGTGCAAATTTTGCCTGACCTGGTTCCATTAATTATTATTCTGTTTGAATAACCTGTCTGTGCGGTCTATCGCATGCATGGTGATTTCTGTTGTTATTCCATTCTTTATTATTCTGTTGGAATATCCTGTCGGTGTGAATTTCGCCTGACCTGGTTCCGTTATTTATTATTCTGTTGGAATAACTAGTTTGTACGGTCTATCGTATGCATGGTGATTTCTTTTGTTATTCCATTCTTTATTATACTCAATTGGTTAAAGTTTTGACTTCTATACTCCATGAAATTAGTGGAATATCCTTGATATTTGCGCTTCATTCAGTATCTTTTCATGGAAATATTCTTCTGAACATTCTTGAATTTTACTTTATAAAGCAGTATCATGTTGACAATTTGGACGTTTTTGAATTCTGGATAAATTAATTCTTGAACTTGTTTTATTGGATTCTTATATCATTGTCAGCATCCTCATGCTTATATTATGTTGAAAGTCATCTGTGGCCTGTTGTGCATAGATGGACTTGGTATGATCATGACCAGGGATTAATCGGTATAATCATGACCGTAATATTACAAATGATGTGGTAAAAGTCCTCATTGGCGTATAGTGCATTGATGGATAGTTGTTGGCATGATCATGACCATTGATGAATACACGAATATCCTTGGCCCGTAGTGCATGGATAATGTGTGGTTGTGATACTAATGAATATCATTGGCCGTAGTGCAGGGATAATGTGAATTATTTATTAAGCTGAGTCTCAGCGATAAAAGTGATGAAAAACCTTTTAAATCATAAAAGATATTAGATTTTATTCTCTATTTGACTCTTTAAATGGATTGCTTGTTCCGCTGCAGTTAAACTTGATGTTTATTATATTTTATTAGTTTAACATTGTTGAAGACTAATGATAATTTATTCTACATTATCTTTGTCATAATATTTCTTACGGGGTTAGATGAGCTCACCCCTTTCTTTCACTGTTCTCTTCAGGAAATGAGAACGTAGTCGGGACTAGTCGGGGAACGGAGTGACAGTCCAGATGATAGTATTAGTATTCCTCACTATTCTGTTAAATAGTGTGACAATAAATGTAATGAGGACTCCTTTGAGTGTGGATATTGTCTAGATGACAATATTCTTATTAAAACTCTCAATTTATGTTTCGTCGTATTTTACACGACAGTTGTATTATTAAGTTGTATTTGTATTTTTGTACCATGTATTTGGCGACTCAAGATGGGTGATGTATACCTGTTTTGGGGGCGTCACATCGATCATTTCAAGCTTTTGGGTGATGACGAGCGATTTAGAGGAATGACCTCGGAAGAATTCTTGGTGGCCTATGTAAAGGCCCAGTGTCTGGTAATCTTGTTAATTTGAAATGTCCACTTTATTACTTGTTGAGTTCTTCACAACTGATGCGAATTTTTGTTGTGTGTTAGGCCAATACCATTCTCGTCCGAGCAGTGTCGCCTCTGGCCTTCGCCACCAAGAGGGAAGCTCAGATGAGGACGGATGCCGAACTGCTCAGGGCTAAGATTCGGGGTCTGTGGTCGGAATTGAAGAAAGAGAAAGACCTTCACGCCAAGACCCAAAACAAGGTGATCGAGGCTGAGCGTCAGGTCGGTGAACTCAGGACACAATATCCTCTACTTCAAGAAGAGTTCGTCGACCTGGACAATCACACTAAGAATCTTCTCGAGGAGAAGGAGCATCTGGCAGGAGAGGTCAAAGACCGGAAGCAGGTGATCCAGGCCCTCGGGGAGAAGTTTTCTAAAAAACATGAGAAAATGAGGTACTTGATTCGAGAAAAGAACTCCCTGAAGGAAGGTCAAGCCGAAGAGAAGCAACGAATAATTTCCGAGTACGAAGAGTCCCCGGCTTTGACCGATAGGGTCATGTCCCAATTTATCGAAGGGTATGAGATGTATCGGGAGAAGGCTCGGGCGAAGCTCACTGCTGTCGGATATGATGCTTTCGTTCTCGATTCGTCTGATGAAGAATCTGAAGCCAGAGATGAGGGTCCATAGGAATGATTCCTTTTAGGACTTAGGAACTTTTTAACCTTCATTTTGCTTGCATCCGACAGTTGTAGGATCAAATTTTGTACAAACCTTTAGTATGAATGAAGTCTTAGATTTTTGTTTATAAATTTCTCCCATCAGTTATACTTGTGGCATTTATTGATCAGTTATGTCGCTTGCAACTTTCTAATCGATTTAAGTGTGAAGTTTTTCTGATTCAATGGTTGTTCCGATTAGTTATACCCGAAACTTTTACCGATCAGTTCTATCTCGTCGAACTTTCTGATCAGCTTGAGTCTGATGTTTACCTGATTGGGTATGTAAAATTTTATGAATATAAATGGAGTACAAACGTTTCCGAAGAAAGATCTCATTCATTTCATTGTTAAATAAAGCGATTACACAAAGAAGGAAAGGAATGACATAACTTTTACTGGTAAAATTTTCAAAGTCTTCCAGCATGCCATGTATTCTTTACTTCCGAAGCATCCATCGCTCGAAGCCGGTATGTACCTGACTTCAGCACCTTGACCACCTCAAAGAGTCCCTCCCAGTTAGGCATCAACTTGCCAGTGTTCTGGGGGGTTGATGCCTCCGACTCCCGAAGTACTAAGTCTCCCACCTCGAATCTCCTCTGCTTGAACTTCTGATTATAGTGTCGGGCTGTTCTCTTCTGGTAAATTGCTAACCTTGTCAGAGCTGAGTCCTAAACTTCTTCCAAAAGATCTAGATTTAATCATAGACCCTGGTCGTTGTACAGCTCCTTATACTGACTTACCCAAAGGGTAGGAGATCCGATCTCAATAGGTATGAGTGCATCGGTCCCATATGCTAATTGAAATGGTGAATCCCCAGTTGTTGTTCTCGGAGTAGTCCGATACGCCCACAAAACACTGAGTAATTCTTAAGGCCATCGACCATTTAATTCGTCCAACCTTCTTTTGATGCCATTAAGCAGAGTTCGATTCGTGACCTCCACTTGACCGTTCGACTGGGGGTGGGCAACTGAAGTCTTTCGATGCTGAATTCCCAATTCTTTCAGAAAGGCTTCGAATTTCGATCCCACAAATTGCCTCCCATTGTCTGAGACCACTGCCATCGAAATACCAAATCGATAAACAACCCCTTCTTTGAAAAACTTTAAGCATTCTTGTTCGGTTATCTTCTGCAGAGGCTTGGCTTCGACCCACTTTATCATATAGTCAGTGGCCACGATCACAAAGCATACTTTTCCCTTGGCCTTCGGTAGCGGTCCCAATATGTCGATTCCCCATACAGCAAAAGAAATCGGGGACAAGACCGAGCACAGTTCTTCGGGAGGCTGATGAGGTATGGTACTGTTCAGCTGGCATTTGGGAAATTTTTTGACACAGTTTTTGGCCTCCTAGTAGATGGTCGGCCAATAGTATCCCTGTCTCAGAATCTTGTATGCCAGCGACTTAGCCCCCGTGTGATCCCCACAAATTCTTTTGTGTACTTCCTGAAGTGTATAATCTGTCTCTGAGGGTGTCAAGCATTTGAGCAGCGAAGAACTGAAAGCCCTTCGATACAGATCTCCGTCGACAAGGACGAAATTTGAGCTCCTGTGCTTGATCTTCCTTGCTATGATTCGGTCCGAAGGTAGAACCCCATCTGCCAGATATGAGATATAAGGTGTGACCTAGTAGTCGAGACGGTCCAAAGCTAGCACAACCATCTTCGAAACACTTGGATGTTCTAAGAACTCTAGATACACCGACCCATTGAAGGTGCTTGCTTCGGTCGTTGCCAATCTGGCTAGAGCATCTGCTTCCATATTGTCCAACCGATCGACTCCCTGATAACTCTATAAACTGAAGTACATGAGTTTATCTTTCACTTCGGCCAGATATTTTGACATTCTCGCCCCCCGAGCCTCATACTCCCCAGATAACTACTTGACCACCAGATATAAATCACTGTAGATAACCAACTTCTGCACTTCCAAACTTCTGCACTTGTAATGAGATCTAAATTCTCAGAAAGTTTAAAACTAAAATAGTTCCCAATCGTTGGATTACTTAATTGGGGATTAGTGAATCTAGATAGATTGGCACATACGTTGCTTGCTCATTGGATGAGGATGCTTGATCTCATGATCATTTGTATGGAGACATTAAAGCAAGTATGTAGGTTCTTATTAGAGAATAAGTTTACTGAACGTGGCTCACTAAGGAATACCTAATAGAGTTTTACTTGCCAGTCAATAGGAATTCCTGTACTGATAGTAGTATAAGTGATCCTTGGACTTGAGATCATCATAGTATCTTGTGCATGATGAGTTATACTTTGACTTATTCCTTAAGACCCTTAGGGTATATCAAAGGTATGCTTGGGTATAATAAGTTGTATATGGAGATAATGTATGATCAATAAAGAATCCACCACTTCTAGTAAAAGAAGAGAAATGTCCTATGTGATTCGATAAATGACAACCCAGTAGTCCTTGGCCAATGCAGAATGAAATTAGAAAGGAGTTTCTAATTTGCATTATTTGGAGTTGTGCATTTAAAAGTCAAAATAAATATAATTAAATAAAATAAGACTTGACAGTAATTTCATGTTTTATATTTAATTGGGACATTGTATGGTGGAGGATTGAATTGTACGGTAACTATTTACTCAAAGGTTCTTTTATGATTAATGTTAAAAACTATATTATCTGAAAAGTCGTTGATCGCTAGGGAGACTTATCCCTATTGTAGAATAAATGTTATTTATTTAAATAAATTAATAGTTTAATTTATTTATTTAAATAAGATTAGAATTGTTCTAATTGATTTATTCACAACCGGTTTAATATGGAGAACCTAATGGGTCACACCATAAAAGGAAAAATAATTATTTAAGAAGTTAATGGCATAATCGTAATAATATGTTAAGTGTATTTAATTTAATATATGGTGATAGAATAAATTAAATAGCTTAATATTTATTATTTAATATTGTGGAAATATTAAATATATATATAAATTAATCAGAGGAGTCTTATTAATATTATTACAATTATTATTATTTTAATTTCTAAAGAGTTGGAAATTAATTTAATATTAGTACTCTCATTTATTCTTAATAAGATCAGGAGGCTAATTAATTAAAGGATTTTAATTAATTAAAATAAAACTCAATTCCTTACATGTTAAGGAGGGTTTTCCACATCTATAAATAAGAGGAGTCTTATTATGGGTGAGTTGTTATTGATTTTTTCACAATAGACGTGATTCTAATTGTTGGAGAGTACGTTCTTTTTCTATAGAGATAGAAAACTAGGGTTTAGCCAACCACCCTTCTTCTTGAATATTTCTTTTTTCTTGGTGGATCACCTCTAGAGGCCAAACACTTGGGTGACTAACGTTGATCAAAGGAAGGAACCAAACCCAGTGGATTCAAGTTGAACGCGAAAAGGATTGGAGGTGAACTTGTACCTGAGAAAGCTCGAATCTTCAAGGTTATGATTTTTGTTCTTTATCTTTTCGTTTAATTAATAATTGTGCATAAAAGATGATCCGGGTATATGGTTTGTAAATTTTAAAACTCTGATTTTCCACGTTTCCGCTTATTTTATGCAATTTTATTACACTCTTGTATATTATAAACCTAACAGTGGCATCAGAGCCAAACATTTATGCAAATTATTAATTGTTTTAATTTGATATGTATATTGATATGTGATTAGAATAATTTAATTAGGCATAATTTTGTTGTATAAAATTTTTATATAAAAAATGGTAATCAATTTGTTATTTAACGCGAACTGAATTTCTTTTTTCACTGCGTCTAAAACGGCGTGGATGTTGCTTTGGGTTATTCAAACTATTAAGGGACATGCTTCACGGAATTTCTTGAGACATGTTACTGACTAAGATTCAGGTAACTTGAAGTTATTAAGTTTATAATAGTTATATATTATTATATATAACGGTATATTATATACAGTTAATATATATATATATATAATATTATTAATTATTTTATAATTAAAATACAAAGTTTATTTTAATCTTAAAATAAAAGATTTATTTTAATCTTAAAATAAAAGATTTATTTTAATCTTAAAATAAAAGGTTTATTTTAATATTAAAATAAAAGAGTTTATTTTAATTTTAAAATTGGATTTCATGCTAACTAATTAGAGTTGGAATTGGATTTCATGATAACTAATTGGAGTTAAAATTGGATTCCATATTTTCTTAAATAAAGAAATTTATTTAGATATGAAATAAGATTTCATATTATTCAAAATAAAGGAGTTTATTTGCTAATAGGAAAGAGAATCCGTATTTTCTTAAATAAAGGAGTTTATTTAGATATGGAATAAGATTTCATATTATTCAAAATAAAGGAGTTTATTTGTGAATAGGAAAGAGAATCCGTGTTTTCTTTAATAAAGGAGTTTTTTTTGCTTGGAGTTGGATTCCATAATTAATTAAAATAAATGAGTTTATTTTGATTAAAGAATTTGATTAAAATAAAATAGTTTATTTTATTCAAAATTTGATAAATTAAAATAAAAGAAGTTTAATTTAATTTAAATTTGGATTAAAATAAAGGAGTTTATTTTGATTCAAAAATAGATTTTATACTAACTAAATTTACCCATTAAATGATATCAATATTGTTTATTATTCATGAGATGAATGTTATTTATTGATGCATATGGTGATGTGTATGATAATAAATGAGATTGATTATGGACTATTGACCAATGTGATTAGGTTTTATTTTAGTTAGATGCATGAATGTATGAGTTTTATTAAATGGGGTTTGCGTACCTCGTCTTCTCTAATTTTTCATAATGTAAATTCTATCTCCCTCTTATGTACTTCTCTTCACTGTTGATCAAGGTTTCTATTTATTTTAAATAGTTTTATAATAGGAATAGTTAGAATTATTTTGAAAAATTGGAGATCAAGGATCAAGGAGCGCTTGAAGACCCGTTTGTAATGGAGCCCGGGTTTAAATGTAATAGTTATATTTAAATATTAATTCTTGCACCCCCTAGGGTTTGACCTTTTGGTTCACTTGGTGGCTCTAGTGAACCAAACTAGAATAAAAGTCCATAATCAATCCGGGTAGAATATAATATTCTATATATGCATGTTGATACTATATATATATATATATATATATATATATATATATATATATATATATATATATATATTATACAAACATGCTTCACATGTTCATTAATATGACGCGTATTTTATATATATATATATATATATATATATATATATATATATATATGTGTGTGTGTGTGTGTGTGTGTGTGTGTGTGTGTGTGTGTGTGTGTGTGTGTGCATGCGCGCTAAACAAGATGAGACAAATAAATAACAAACCCCTCAAAAAAATTTTATATTAAGTCCTAAGCGTTCAAAGATATTTGTAATATCGAACGTCGCCTTCTAGCATGATAAAAATAATAGAGTATCAATTAATTATTATAAACTTGTTATGTCACCACAACTCTTATCTTTAATTCTTTGAGATGTTAATTTTATCACATTTGATGCTTATAAAGAAAATTGAACAATATTGTTTTGTTGTGTCACCACAAGGATAATATTTTTTTTTGAATATATGGAGTGCTAGGTTGGACTTAACTTAAATCATTTTAGTTCGGATGTGCACACACTTGACCATTATGATATAAGAGGCAAAATACAAGGAGTTGCATAGTTGATGTAATTGACAAGAGTTGTCTACCTAATTATTTTATATATAGTTTGTTGTGTCACTACAAGGCTATATACATTTGAAATGGGATCCTTATTCTCACTAACATATCTTTAATTAGATGTGACGCCCCCAAAATAGGTACACATCACCCATCTTGGGTCGCCAGATACAAAGTACTAAATACAAATACAACTTAATTATACAAACGTCGTGTAAAAATACGACAAAACATAGCTGAGAGTTTTAATAAGAATATTGTCATCTAGACAATATCCACACTCAAAGGAGTCCTCATTACATTTATTGTCACACTATTTAACAGAATAGTGAGGACTACTAATGTTATCATCTGGACCGTCACTCCGTTCCCCGACTCGTCCCAGCTATATTCTCATTTTCTGAAGAGAACAGTGAAAGAAAGGGTGAGCTCAACTAGCCCAGTAAGAAATATTATGACTAAGATAATGCAGAATAAATTATCATTAGCCTTCAACGATGTTAAATTGATACAATACAAAAGAAATCAAGTTTAACTGCAGCGGAACAAGTAATCCATTAAAAGAGTCGAGTAGAGAATAAAATCTACAATCTTCTTTGATTTAAAAAGTTTTTCATCAACTTAATCGCTGAGACTAGCTTAATAAATAAACCACATCATTGAATCATCCCTGCACTACGGGCTAAGGATATTCATTAAATCATCAATGGTCATGACTATACCAAATAATCCCTGGTCATAATCATACCAAGTCCATCTCTGCACGTAAGCCAAAGATGACTTTCATCACAATATAAGCATGAGGATGATGACAATAATATAAGCATTAATCAAACGAAAATAAGGATAAATATTAAAAACTTTAAATTTATCCAAATATTATCAATCACTTAATAAACTCATAATCTAATATTATTAATATTATAACAATATTTTAATCACTTTTTAAACTTATAAACAATTTTTTTCAATTGTTTATACTTTACCAAATAATGCATTTAATCATTCAAAAATGCCATACTCATAAGATTTTATTACCAATGATCAAATCACTTATCAAAAATCTGCATATACCCTATATAGGATTCCCAAGCCATAAAATCCTATTTACTAATTTTTAAACTTCACATAACATATTTAACTCATATGTTCGTAACTAAACCATTTTTATGAAAAATTACCAAATCAACTTGTTATTTTTCTATCCTTTGCCCAAACATATATACATATATTTCATACACAACAAGTATTTTTTTATAATTTTTTAACTCCCTTAAGTATTTTTCAAAAATCAATTTCTAATTAATTCCTTAAGAAATTAGCTACCTCAAATTTAACTCTAGAAATTCCCTAATCTTGGCAGGAACTTACACATGTTAACGTGAGCTTCCAGTTTAAATTTCATGGTCATTGGAGTTATAGAACTCCGGTTATAGCGTTTTTCGTCGAAAAAACCTAAATATTGAAATAGTCATAACTTGCTCATTTTAAGTCGGAATGAGCTCATTTTTGGACATGAGGTACTTCATACCATATATTTCCATGTCCCAAAAGTTTGAAATTTTTCTCACAAATTAAGTGGCCAAAAATTCCCTTTTAAATTTCTGGACAATAGCCTTTTGGTATTTTACAGTTTTTGATTCCTTTGCTAAAATCAGTCCACACGAAAATCTACAACACCTTTTCAAGTGATTCTACTTGGATAAGTTAGAAAACTCATAGATCTAACTCTAGCACTTGACCACACTCAAAAATTCTAAATATAGTAGGAGATATGGTTAATTGAATTTCATATTCTATTTTCACCAAAATTTGATTTTCAACCCTTTGTGATTACTAAGAAACTTTTAAGTTTTCACATAATAACCAACATAACTCATCATGACAATGACATAATAATTCAGTAAAACAAGTTCAAGAATAAATTCTAAAGATTTATATGTTAATTTATCCTGAACTCAATAATTTCCAAATTGTCAACATGATACTTCTTTGTGGAGAAAAAATCACGAATGCTTAGAAAAATATTTTCACGAAAAGATACTAGATGAAGCGCAAATATTCAAGATATTTCACTAATTTCAAGGAATATAGAAGCCAAAGCTTTAACCAACTGTGTATAATAGAATATATGAAACTGCAAATGGATTTTCGCCCGCCATGCGGTAATCCACGTAGCCAGATCATTTCCATAATTTAATAAGAAATGAATACAAAGGATCATTCACCATGCATGTGGTCATCCACACAGACAGGTTATTCCAATAGAATAATAAAGAATGGAATAACAGAAGAATTCACCATGCATGTGGTAATCCACATAGACAGGTTATTCCAATAGAATAATAAAGAATGGAATAACAGAAGAATTCACCATGCATGCGATAGACCGCACAGACAGGTTATTTCAACAGAATAATAAATAATGGAACTAGATCATGCGTAAATGCACAGACAGGATATTCCAACAGAATAATAGAGAATAGAATAACAAAAGACTTCACCAGGCATCCGATAGATCGCAAAAATAGGTTATTCTAACAGAATAATAAATAATGGAACCAGGTCATGCGTAATACGGACAGACAGGATATTCCAACAGAATAATAAAGAATGGAATAACAGAAGAATTTCACCATGTATGTGGTACTTTGCATATACAAGTTATTCCAACAGAATAATAAGGATTGGAATAACAGAAGAATTTCACCAAGTATGCGGTACTTTGCATATACATGTTATTCCAATAGAATAATAAAGAATGGAATAACAGAAGTTCTCTTAATGAATACAAAAGAAATAATATCCCTTACGAGTACAAAAAATAAAATCTCTTACCATATAAAGAAGAGTACTCCGACGGGTAGGGCGGGAATATACTTGAAGAAAACATGCACTACGCTCAAAGCTTTCTTAAACTCTAAAGAAATACGCTCAAGATTATAGAAGGAGAATTCTCTAAACTTCTGGTATGATTTCAATTCTAACTAAGCATCCTATTTATAAGAAAATAGAAAAGATACTATGCAATAAAATATAATATATATATATATATATATATATATATATTATTTAAAATATAATAAAACAATTAACTTTATAAAAGTATTCTATTTTATATAAAAAGTTTTTACTATGCAAATACTATGCAGACACTATGCAAACACAATGCATAATAGAATATTATATATTATATTTATAGTCTAATAAAACGAATAACTTTATAACAGTATTTTATTTTATATAAAAAGATTTTACTATGCAAAACATGATGCATAATAAAATATATTTTATTTTAATTATTGTCTAATAAAATAAATAACTTTATAAAAGTATTTTGTTTTATATAAAAATCTTTTCTATTTTATTACATTAATAATACTAATAAAAAAAATTTATATATATAACTTATATATATATATATATATATATATATATATATATATATATATATATATATATATATATATATAAAATTTCGTGACTTCATAAAAAGATACCACAATATATTTAACAACATTTATCATCATTATTATAATTCAAAATATTAAACGACCAGGTCGTTCCCAGGAAAGAGGGGGCTTTCCAATAAAGATTTTTCTCTATTGGCACGCAATTAGGTGACCAAACATCTCCTTGGCAGAACTTCTAGACATCGTTAATATTGCAAATAATAATATTAATAACTTCGTCGTCTCAATTATTGATTTAATAATATACAAAATATCGACAATAATTGAATCAAATAACGTGAGATACTATGCAGCAATTACTGTAGCAATAATTGAACAAAACTGAGTGACTTCTCACGTAAGCATCAATACTCAATACCGTGTGCTACTATGCAACCATGCATATTATTTTACTTTTACTACCGAGTAGTTCAACAGTTTTAACGGTAAAACTCCCACCGTTATTTTCATAAAATATTTTTATCGTTTTCTTAATCCGACAATAATTCTGTTGTGGGGTCAACCAATGATTGTATCGTCGTACAGATATTTCCCAATAAAAAGAATATTCCCCGACCAATCGAATATTATATAACAACTTTCATACTTTGCAAAATTTTTAAATATTACCCACAACTATAACATTATCTCAAATGCACAACATAATATTAAAAAAATATTTTGAGAAATTTAAATCTTTATTCGTAAAATTTGGGGTCTCACAATCTCCCCTCCTTATGGAATTTCACCCTTGAAATTTACGTACGTACCTGGTATGCCGAAGAGATGAGGATACCTTGACTTCATTTCAGATTCTAACTCATGAGGTATAACCTTTTAGTGTAGAATATATTCCTTCTTATCCTAGATTTTAACACGTATCTCCTCATACGTTAAATCTTCTGCTATCTCATCTAGTTCTAATTTAATAACGTGGTTCGGGTCATCCACATATTTACGTAACATCTATACGTGAAAAAAGTTATGAACACGCGACATACTTAGCGGTAAAACGAGTCTATAGGCCACAGTTCCTACTCAATCAAGGATTTTAAATGGGCCAATTAAATCGAGGGTTGATATTTCCTCTCTTCAGCAACTCTTGCTTTTGAAATAACGCCCTCTTGAACCTTCTTCTTCGTATTCATCAGCTCTGGGTCTGTAGCTTTAGCAACTTTAACATTATCGACTAAAGTCGATTCTACTCGTATATTCGCTATCTTCACGTAGGTTCATATATTCGCACTCGTAAACCTATACGATCTTCTACTCAATGCGTCAGCTACGACGTTCACTTTTCCATGATGATATTGAATGGTATGATCGTAATCTTCAACAGCTAAATGTATTTGACGCATTATACGTTTGTTTTGGGTGAAGAAATATTTAAGGGTTGAAGAAATGGGTTTTGTATTGGGGTCAATACAAAATTCGATTTCACGTTCTGGGGTAAACTAAAAAGTCTTCAAGAATACGTCAGGAAATTTATTAACAATAGAAATATCATTCAAAACTGTGACCCTCATCCAAGACTTGGATAATATGTCATATTGATACCTATCAACTTGTCACCATTATTCACGATGTCCCCTATGGAAAGTCTGGCTTCGGTGCATTCCACACAAGGAAGTCACCAGCGAAAGGCTCAGGGCTCTTTACTTATGGCACAGCACCCATCTTGGGTCCCCAGATAAAAGGTAATTAATACAAATACAATTTAATTATACAAACGTCGTGTAAAAATACGACAAAATATAGCTGAGAGTTTTAATAAGAATATTATCATCTAGACAATATCCACACTCAAAGGAGTCCTCATTACATTTATTGTCACACTATTTAACAGAATAGTGAGGACTACTAATGCTATAATCTGGACCGTCACTCTGTTCTCCGACTCGTCCCAGCTATATTCTCATTTCCTGAAGAGAACGGTGAAAGAAAGGGTGAGCTCAAGTAGCCCAGTAAGAAATATTATGACTAAGATAATGCAGAATAAATTATCATTAGCCTTCAACAATGTTAAACTGATAAAATACAAAAGACATCAAGTTTAACTGCAGTGGAACAAGCAATCCATTAAAAGAGTCAAGTAGAGAATAAAATTTACTATCTTCTATGATTTAAAAAGTTTTTCATCAACTTAATCGCTGAGACTCAGCTTAATAAATAAACCACATCATTGAATCATCCCTACACTACGGGCCAAGGATATTCATTAAATCATCAATGGTCATGACTATACTGAATAATCCCTGATCATAATCATACCAATTTCATCTCTGCACGTAAGCCAAAGATGACTTTCATCATAATATAAGCATGAGGATGATGACAATGATATAAGCATTAATCAAACGAAAACAAGGATAAATATTAAAAACTTTAAATTTATCCAAATATTATCAATCACTTAATAAACTCATAATCTAATATTATTAATATTATAACAATATTTTAATCACTTCTTAAACTTATAAATAATTTATTTCAATTGTTTATACTTTACCAAATAATGCATTTAATCATTCAAAAATGCCATACTCATAAGATTTTATTACCAATGATCAAATCACTTATCAAAAATCTGCATATACCCTATATAGGATTCCCAAGTCATACAATCCTATTTACTAATTTTTCAACTTCACATAACATATTCAACTCATATGTTCGTAACTAAACCATTTTCATGAAAAATTACCAAATCAACTTGTTATTTTTCTATCCTTTGCCCAAACATATATACATATATTTCATACACAACAAGTATTTTTTTATAATTTTTCGACTCCCTTAAGTATTTTTCATAAATTAATTTCTAATTAATTTCTTAAGAAATTACTTACCTCAAGTTTAACTCTAGAAATTCCAAAATCTTGGCAGGATCTTACACATATTAACATTAGATTCCAATTTAAATTTCATGATCATCGGAGTTATAGAACTCCGGTTATAGCATTTTTCGTCGGAAAAACCTAAATATTGAAATAGTCATAACTTGCTCATTTTAAGTTGGAATGAGCTGATTTTTGGACAGGAGGTACTTTGTACCATATATTTTCATGTCCCAAAAGGCCGAAATTTTTCTCACAAATTAAGTGGCCAAAAATGCCCTTTTAAATTTCTAAACAATAGCACTTTTAGTACTTTGCAGTTTTTGACTCCTTTGCTAAAATCAGTCCACACAAAAATTTACAACACCTTTTCCAGTGATTCCACTTAGATAAGTTAGAAAACTCATAGATATAACTCTAGAACTTGACCACACTCAAAAATTCGAAATATAGTAGGAGATATGGTAAATTGAATTTCATAATCTATTTTCACCAAAATCTGATTTTCAACATTTTGTGATTACTAAAAACATTCATGTTTTCACATAATAACCAACATAACTTATCATGATAATGAAAAAATAATTCAATAAAACAAGTTCAAGAATAAATTTTAAAGATTTATAAGTTAATTTATCCTGAACTCAATACTGTCCAAATTGTCAACATGATACTACTTTGTGGAGAAAAATTCACGAATGCTCAGAAAAATATTTTCGCGAAAAGATACTGGATGAAGCGCAAATATCAAGGATATTCCACTAATTTCAAGGAATATAGAATCCAAAGCTTTAATCAACTGTGTATAATAGAATATATGAACCTACAAATGAATTTTGCCCGCCATGAGGTAATCCACGTAGCTAGATCATTTCCATAATTTAATAAGAAATGAATACAAAGGATCATTCACCATGCATGTGGTAATCCACACAGACAGGTTATTCCAACAGAATAATAAAGAATGGAATAACAGAAGAATTTACCATGCATGTGGTAATCCACATAGGCAGGTTATTCCAACAAAATAATAAAGAATAGAATAACAGAAGAATTCACCATGCATGCAATAGACCGCACAGACAGGTTATTCCAACAGAATAATAAATAATGGAACCAGGTCATGCGTAAACGTACAGACAGGATATTCCAACAGAATAATAGAGAATAGAATAACAAAAGACTTCACTAGGCATGCGATAGACCGCACAGATAGGTTATTTAAATAGAATAATAAATAATGGAACCAAGTCATACGTAATACGCACAGATAGGATATTCCAACAGAATAATAAGGAATGGAATAACAGAAGAATTTCACCATGTATGTTATACTTCATATATACAGGTTATTCCAACAGAATAATAAAGAATGGAATAATAGAAGTTCTCTTCATGAATACGAAAGAAATAATACCCCTTACGAATACAACAAATAATATCCCTTACCTTATAAGGAAGAGTACTCCGACAGGTAGGGTGGGAATATACTTGAAGAAAACTTGCACTACGTTCAAAGCTTTCTTAAACTCTAAAGAAGTACGCTCAAGATTATAGAAGGATAATTCTCTGAACTTCTGGTGTGATTTCAATTCTAACTAAACATCATATTTATATGAAAATAGAAAGGATACTATGTAATAAAATATAATATATATATATATATATATATATATATATATTATAATTTAAAATTTAATAAAACAATTAACTTTATAAAAGTATTCTGTTTTATATAAAAAGATTTTACTATGCAAACACTATGCAATAGAATATTATAAATTCTATTTATAGTCTAATAAAACGAATAACTTTATAAAAGTATTCTGTATTATATAAAAAGATTTTACTATGAAAAACACTATGCATAATAAAATATATTATATTCTAATTATTGTCTAATAAAACAAATAACTTTATAAAAGTATTTTGTTTTATATAAAAAGCTTTTCTGTTTTATTACATTAATAATACTAATAAAACAAAATTTATATATATAACATAAATATATATAAACTTCTGTGACTTCATAAAAACCTCAATATATTTAACAACATTTATCATCATTATTATAATTCACAATATTAATCGATCATATCATTCCCAGGAAAGAGGGGGCTTTCAAATAAGGATTTCTCCCTATTGGCGCGCAATTAGGTGACCAAACCTCTCCTTGGCAGAACTTCTAGACATCGTTAATATTGTAAATAATAATATTAATAACTTCGTCGTCTCAATTATTGATTTAATAATATACAAAATATCGACAATAATTGAATTAAATAACGTGAGATACTATGCAGCAATTACTGTAGCAATAATTGAACAAAACTGAGTGACTTCTCACGTAAACATTAATAATCAATGTTGTGTGCTACTATGCAACCACGCGTATTACTGTACTTTTACTACCGACTATTTCAATAGTTTTAACGGTAAAACTTCCGCCGTTATTTTCATAAAATATTTTTGTCGTTTTCTTAATCTGATAATAATTCCGTTGTGGGGTCAACCAATGATTGTGCCATCATACGTATATTCCCCGACAAAAAGAATATTCTCCGACCAATCGAATATTATATAACAACTTGCATACTTTGCAAAAATTTTAAATACTACCCACAACTATAACATTATCTCAAATCCACACCATAATATTAAAAAATATATTTCAAGAAATTTAAATCTTTATTCGTAAAATTTGGGGTCTCACATTAGATATTGTCGAACTATATATATTGAGGGTAATATAGTTTAAAGAAAATAGTGGGAGATACAAATTTAAAACAAGACCTAATTTATTTTGGTAATTAATAAAAGAATGTATGCTAAAATATTGTTAATTACAAATTCATTTACCAAATTTTACAATGTCTAAATTATTATCACTGTGTAGCATATTAGATGCTAAATTAACCGGACCGAATTAAATGAATTAATTAAGAAATTTGAGAATAGTTATCATGGCTGAAAAGTTATCTTATGTCCTTAATACGCCTATTCCTGCAAAGGTTGAAGACAATGCCTCTGAGGAAGAGATTGCAATTTTAGAAAGTGGCAAGATGATGCATAGTTGGCTCAATGCATCATGCTCGTATCCATGAGTAACAAGCTTCAGCGTCAGCCTGAAATTATGGATACTCCTACTATACTCTTGCACGTCAAGTAGTTGATGGTGAGGAAAGTAGGACTAATAGATATCAGATATCTAAGGAGCTCTTTTGATCTAGAATGACCAACAACACTACAGTACAGACACATGTCCTAAATATGATCAATTTGATTGAACAATTAGGACAATGGGTTTTGTCATGGATGGAGAGTTGAACCAAGATTCAATCTTGCACTCACTCCCGGACTCCTTTCACAATTGTTCTGAATTTTTCATATGAACAAGCTAGATATCAGCCTCGCTGATTTGCTTAACATATTGAAAATGCTGAGTCACTTTCCACCAAGAAAGACCAAGTCTTACTAGTAGGTGCCAAAGGATTTTCTAAAAAGAAGAACGATTCTATGAATGTAAATAGAAAAGGCAAAAATAAAGGATAATAAGAACAAAACTGATACGGATAGTAAAGGAGTTTGCTTCCACTGCAATAAGCCAGGACACTGGAAAAGAAATTGCGAGAAGCATCTTGCAGAGCTAACCAGAAAAAGCTTAGTGAAGTTTCGGTTACAAATATTATTTTGTTCATGATTTAAAATAAATTTTTCTTTAAGTCAAGGTTCTACTTGGATATTGGATACCGACTTTAGTTATCATAAATATAGATTTATGAAGGGACCAAGCAGAAGTAAAAAGATAAACAAGAGACTAGTAATCTTATGTGTGGATGAAGCAAAGGTTGATGCATCAGCCATGGGAACTTATAGTTTAGCACAACCTACGGAGAAGTCTATTAAGTCAATAAGTTGTTATTGTATTCCAGTTCTCGTTGGAAACATTATTACCATTTTATTGTTGGACAATGAAATCTTTGGTATTATATTTAAGAACAATTGTTGTTCTATTTATAATAATAATATTTTGTATAGAACTAGAATATCACTTAATGGATTTTGTATACTTGACTTACGTGAAAATAATTTTGCAAATTGAACAAACTAGTATAAGAAAATGAGATGATCATTCAAAGAGTTGAATGTGTGTATTTGCTGAAATACATGCGTGAATTATTTAAAATGTTCAAAGAATTCAGAAGTGAAACAAATTGGCAAAGTATTAGGATTCTTTGATCTAATCAAGGAATAAATACTTGTGCAATAAGTTTCTATATCATCTCAAATGGTTTTCTCACAATGGACGTCTCATGATATGCAATAATTGATTGATGTATCTAAAAGGAAAAATTGTACCTTGTTGGACATGGCGCGGTCCATAATGATTTTACCGATATTTTAGTATCCTTCTGTGATAATGTCCTAGAAATGTTACATATCTACGAAAAGGTAACCTCAAAATCTGGCCCCAAGACTCTATAAAAGTTATGGATAGGGAGAATTCATAATCTTAAGTATGTTAAGATAAGGGGTTGTCCAACTTATGTGAAAAGGCTTCAAAGGATAATCTTGGGACAAGATTTGACAAGTACAAATTTGTGGGACATCCTAAAGTAAATTTAGGATAAATGTTCTATAATCCTACTTAGCAAAAGGTGTTTGTTGCGAAATACGCTACCTTTTAAGATAAAGGTGTTTATCATTAAAGGGGCTAGTGGGAGGATAATAGATCTTGAAGAGTTCAAGAACCACAAAATTCTATAAGTCAAATAAGAGGAATCTGTAGATAGACCTAATGTACCACAACTAAATCGTAAATCTAGAATAGTACTGAAGATACCTAGAAGGTATGGATTCATCATAAATGATGATGATGAGGTACACATCATAGAAGATGATAATCCAGTTACATACGACGAGGTAAGATTTGTAGACACTCAGAGAAATGGATTGAAGCAAGCTTCTCAAATATGGAACATTCGTTTTGATGAGACAATCAAAAGAGTTTGATTTTATCAAAAATAAGAATGAACCTAGTGTGTACAAAAGGGTAAGTGGGAGCGTCGTGACATTCCTAGTATTATATGTTGATATACTACTGATAAGGAATGACATACCAATGCTAAAATTAGTAAAGATAAAGTTGTCTAAACATTCCTCCATGAATGTTTTGAGAAGAGTATCGTTATTAGGGATACAAATCGATATAGATAGATTTAATAGGATACTCGACTTAACCCAAGGAACGTATATTCATTTGATGCTAAAGTTTTTTAGCATGGAAAACTCCAAGAGATGTCTTATGTTAATGAGCCATGGAGTGTATCTCTCTTAATAGTCCCCATAGAGCCCTGAAAAGAGAGATCGCATGAGTGACATTCATGTATGCAATGAAATATATGAGACCTGATGTTGATCAGTCATATTCTGGATAAGTTCACTATGAGTCAGTGAAAAACATCTTAAATTACTTAATCGACACTAAGGATGTGATCATATTAATGGTGGGTCTAAATTAAAACTAGAGGGCTTAACAGCCTCAAGTTTTTTTAGATAGACCAAGATGACAGAAAATCCACTTTAAGGTAAAGCGTTACCTTGAACGGTGGTGCAGTGAATTGGAAAGGTTTTAAACAGAAAAGAGTTACTAGTTTAGTGATAAAGACAAAGTATATAGCTATAAATAAAGCTATAAGTTGATTGTTTGGATGAAAAGTTCATTACAGAACTAGGAATAGTTCCTAAGTCTCATCTTAGATCTAAACATGTGTTGTGGCACTTTCATTTGATTATAAGAATCATTGAAAGATGGGAAGTCACTATAGAGATAGTAAACTCTCAAGAATAACATTACATATCCATTAACTAAAGCTTATCCAACAGGAGGATAATCGTCACTTAGAGAATAAGGGTATGAGATACCATGGCGATTGGCTTTAGTGCAAGTGGGAGATTGAAAGTAGTATGCACACAATCCAATCATGTTTGATGATAAAGCATATACTTTGTAACAATCTTATTCATTTATTAGTAAAAAAGTATTAATTTATTAAAGGCTTTTAATTATCTACATGATGCTATTTTATAATATGTGATAAACCCATAATTTTAAGCAATGCTTTTAGAAAAATGATGATGATTATTCTAATGAGATCTAAATTCTCAGAAAGTTTAAAACTAAAATAGTTCCCAATCGTTGGATTACTAAATTGGGGATTAGTGAATCCAGATAGATTGGTACATACGTTGCTTGCTCATTGGATGAGGATGATTGATCTCATGATCATTTGTGTGGAGACACTAAAGCAAGTATGTAGGTATTTATTAGAGAATAAGTTAACTGAACGTGGCTCGCTAATGAATATCTAATGGAGTTTTACTTGCCTGTCAATAGGAATTCCTGTAGTGATAGTAATACAAGTGATCCTTGGACTTGAGATCATCATAGTATCTTGTGTATGATGAGTTATACTTTGACTAATTCCTTAAGACCCTTAGGGTATATCAAAGGGTATGCTTGGGTATAATAAGTTGTACATGGAGATAATGTATAATCAATAAAGAATCTACCACTTCTAGTAAAAGAAGAGAAATGTCCTATGTGATTCGATAAATGACAACCCAGTAGTCCTTGGCCAAGGCAGAATGAAATTAGAAAGGAGTTTCTAATTTTTATTATTTGGAGTTGTGAATTTAAAAGTCGAAATACATATAATTAAATAAAATAAGACTTGACAGTAATTCTATGTCTTATATTTAATTGGGACATTGTATGGTGGAGGATTGAATTGTACGGTAACTATTTACTCAAAGGTTCTTTTATGATTAATGTTGAAATCTATATTATCTGAAAAGTCGTTGATCGCTAGGGAGGCTTATCCCTATTGTAGAATAAATATTATTTATTTAAATAAATTAATAGTTTAATTTATTTATTTAAATAAGATTAGAATTGTTCTAATTGATTTATTCACAACCGGTTTAATATGGAGAACCTAAAGGGTCACACCATAAAAGGAAGAATAATTATTTAAGAAGTTAATGGCATAATCGTAATAATATATTAAGTGTATTTAATTTAATCTATAGTGATAGAATAATATAAATAGCTTAATATTTATTATTTAATATTTTGGAAATATTAAATATATATAAATTAATAAGAGGAGTCTTATTAATTTTATTACAATTATTATTATTTTAATTTCTAAAGAGTTGAAAATTAATTTAATATTAGTACTCTTATTTATTCCTAATAAGATTAGGAGGCTAATTAATTAAAATAAAACTCAATTCCTTAATTGTTAAGGAGGGTTGCCTACATCTATAAATAAGAGGAGTCTTATTATGGGCGAGTTGTTGTTAATTTTTTCACAATAGACGTGATTCCAATTGTTGGAGAGCACGTTCTTTTTCTATAGAGATAGAAAACTAGGATTTAGCCAACCACCATTCTTCTTGAATACTTCTTTTTCCTTGGTGGATAACCTCTAGAGGCCAAACACTTGGGTGGCTAACATTGATCAAAGGAAGGAACCAAACCCGGTGGATTCAGGTTGAACGCGAAAAGGATTGGAGGTGAACTTGTACCTGAGGAAGCTTGAATATTCAAGGGTATGATTCTTGTTCTTTATCTTTTCGTTTAATTAATAATTGTGCATAAAGGATGATCCGGGTATATGGTTTGTAAAATTTTAAAACTCTGATTTTCCACGTTTTCGCTTATTTTATGCAATTTGATTGCACTCTTATATATTACAAACCTAACAGGAACTGTTTTCCTCCCTTGTCCCTTACTAGTGCCGCCCCTATTTCCATCAAGCTTGCATCCAAGTATAAGTATAAAGGTTCCGAAGGGATTGGTTTTATCAATAAAGGTGTTGAAGACAAATATTTCTTGATCCATTGGAACGCGTCTTCGCACTCTGAAGTTCAATGGAAAGTCTTCTCATTCTTCGGCCCTTTGAGAGTGTCAAAGAAGGGTAAACATCTTTCTGCTGATCTTGACACGAATCTCCGAAGGGCAGCTATCCAGCCCGTCAACCTCTGCACATCTTTGTATGTCTTCGGAGATTTCATGTCTAAGATCGCCTGAATTTTCTCTAGGTTTGCTTCGATACATATCTTACTGACTAGATATCCCAAAAACTTTCCTGACCCCAATCCGAAGGTACATTTAGTCAGGTTCAATCTTAGCTTGTGTCTTCTTACTGTTTCAAAGCAGTTTTCTAGGTCCTCCAGATGATCCCAGACTAACATACTTTTCACAATCATGTCATCCACATACACTTCCATGCTTCAGTCTAGCTGCTTTCTGAATACGAAGTTCATCAATCACTGGTATGTTGCCCCGACATTTTGCAACCCGAAGGTCATCTTTCGATAAGCATAGATGGCCCGATGAGTAATGAAACTGGTCTTCGGGATGTCCTCCTGGTTCATCAAAATCTGGTGATATCCCGAGAAGGCATCCATAAAGCTTAACATACAGTACCCTGAAGTGGCATCAATCAGTTGATCTATGTTGGGAAAAGGATAGAAATCTTTTGGGAAAGCCTTGTTCAGATCGGTGTAATCTATACATAATCTCCATTTCTCATTCTGTTTTTGAACCAACACCACATTAGCCAACCATTCGGGGTAGTCAATCTCAAAGATGAATCCCGCCTCCAGTAATTTAGCGATTTCCTCATCTATTATCCTCTACCTTTCTGGGGCAAAAATCCTTCTTTTCTGTATCACTAGCTTTCTCTTCGGGTAGACATGCAGACTGTGTGAAGCCACCGACTCGCTTACCCCAGGCATATCGTTAGGCTCCCATGCAAAGATATTGGCATATACCCGAAGCAGATCGACTAGTCCTGTCCGTAGTGGTTCTACCAATCCTGACCCAATCTTAATAATTTTCTCTGTATTTCCCGGGATCAGCTCCATATCCTCCGTCTCTTTGGTTGGGAGAGCCATCGGTTCAGTACTACTTTCGGTGAACGGCTCTATTTCAATGTCTATCTTTTGTTTCTGCTTGCTGACCCCGACACCCAAAGAAATCAAAGTATTTCGATAGCACCTTCAGGCAATGTCAGTATCGCCTTTTACCTCCCCAATCCCGTTCGGTGTCAGAAATTTGATTTTGAAATGGGGTATGGATGTTACCGCTTGCAAAGCTGCTAGGGTCGGCCTTCCCAGAATAGTATTATATGTCGAATCTACCTATACCACAAAAAATCTGACCATTATTTCTGCCTGCTGGGGTGTTGTGCCGAACTTGATAGGCAGCTCGATGGTTCCTGACACATGCACCGGTTCCCCACTGAAACCATATAACGGGCCTTCTCCCCCCAACTCCATCTTCTTTCCTTCTAAGTCCATCCTCTGATAGGTGTGCGTATACAGTATGTCAACCGAGGACCCATTGTCGATCATCATCCTTTTCACGTCCACCGGTCCAACCTGTGCCGTTATTTCCAACGTCCCATCGTGTGGCTCTATCAGATCTGTTGGATAATCTTCATCTGAGAATGAGATGGATGTCCCCGGATAGGCCTAATCCATTCTTGGCGAGGATCCTGCTACCGACAGCACGGCCTCGAGATGTCCGCTTCTCTTCTTCCATGTTACATGTCCTACCAAACCGCTTGAAATTACGTCAATCACGCCTCGAGGTGGCTGGTTCGGTTTTGACTGTGTATCTCGAGCCGACCCTCTATTTTCCTCCCAAGGTGCTTATGAACCTTCCCGACCGACCACATACTGTACCAACTGCCCACTCTGAACATTTTTCTCTATCAAGTCCTTCAGATCATTACACATCTCCGTCATATGCCCGCATCTCTTCCAATATCTTCGCCCGGTCAGTGTTGAGGGCGGTGTAGACTTTGTTGACATTCCAGTTCAGGTAAGGTGGTCGGCCAATTCCTGAACCGCTACCATTGTTGCCTTTCCTCCCATAGTTGTCAGATCTCCCCTGATTATCCAACCATTGATAATTCTGCTTATCCCGATCCTTGGACTTCTCGTATGACTAGGAGTGCAGTCTAAAATTTCCCATAGCCTCATCTATCGCAATAATCCCCTCTACCCGATGGAAGGCTTCTGTCAAATCTGCATGAGGGTTGATCACCAAATCCTTCATCAGTTTCTTTGACTTCCCAATATCCAATCCAGACGTGAAGAAACCCAGGGCTTGAGGAGAATTCAGTTCGGCTACCGAACCCACGACCTCACGGAATCTTTTGGCGTATTGACCGAGACTTTCATCCTACTTTTGTCTAACCAGCATGAGGGAAGTGGTGATCTTTCATCGTTTTCTGTTACTCCTGAACCGGGCATAAAACTTCTTCCGAAGATCATTCCATGAGTTAATAGACCCTGCTGCCAACGTACCCATCCATTCCTGGGCACTCTTCTTCAAGGTTGTTGCAAATATATGGCATTTAACAGCATCTGAATGGCTGTAGTAGGTCATCAACCTGTCATACCCATCTGAATGATCATAGGGGTCTCCCAGCCCGTCATATGTCTCCATCGGGGGTATCTTCTTTTTTGGGTCGGCCTGTTACATAGTTGATTTTGGGCGAGAAAGGGGAGCCCATACAAGCCAAAGGCGTTCCCGTTGAACTCTTTGTTACCAGTAACCTATCCAACTCTATGACCCTTCGAGCAAGGGGGTCGGACTCCTCTTTACGAGGGGACGATTTGTGTCTGTCCCTCCCGTATTCAGTTGACTCGTCCCTCCTCCTCTGTCTTGACCTACCCGAATGTTCTTATCGTCGATCTGCTGAACGGCTCCTTCTTCGACTTCTGCCATCTCAGGAACGGCTTATGGGCCTACTCTTTTCTCTTTCAGGCTCACCCTGTCGAGGTGACCGGGATCGGCTCTGATGCCTCTGCCTTTTTGAGGATGCCTCTTATTCTCCAACCAACTTTGTCATCTGTTGTTTGAGCTCCTCCTGCTGAAGATGTAGGGCCATCATGGCATCTTTGTTATATTACATCTTCTTTTACAAAAATAAACTCCCGCTGGTCTCGGCTACCTTCTCCTCACTCTCTTCCTTGCCCCACGAGAGCCCGAGATTGATTTTCATCGGCCTGACTCACCTGGTTGGGCGTACATTGGCTGTCATAGAAGAGTTTACGCTGGAGGGAAGGGGTCGGCTCTTCCTGATCCCCATGAATTCTGGAACCCAATTTGTCTTTGACCGACCATCTCACCTGGGTGATCTGGTGTGTTTTCATCTTTTCCTGGTTAGAAGCACCTGTATCCCTACTCGCCATGACTTTCTACCAAAAAAGTTGGTTGTGATTGTAAAAGCACCAGCCCTCCTTCTACTGCCAATGTTAACATCAAGTTTTTCCAGCGCATCCAATCATAGAATCCACGCGCTTGAACCTGTACAATAACAGATCACACACGAAGCTTGACGGCTTGTGCCGCCAGGGGATAGCTCCGGTGTGAGAATAAGTACAGGCCGTTCACAAGGTTTAACGATGGAGGCTATGTGTTTAGTGCTCAAAGAAAGTATTACCTCTTAATTGTGACCATGGCCTTGTATTTATAGTACTATCATCACCTTAGAATCCTTCTCCGAGTCGAATTAGGACTCCTAAATATGGTAGTTACCATAATTTGGGTCCAACACAATCTCCTTAAAAGGTGGAAGTGGAATCCCATCCAAACACTACCTTTGGAGTTACCTTATTCAAATACGGTTAGGACTCCAGACCCTGTACGCAGGACAACCCACTGTACAGACCCAATCCAACCGAGCTCACTACCTGGTAATTATAAAATTAGTGCATTCACAAAATAATCAAACATATGGTAATCTTTTTATTGATGTAAGGTAGCCGAGATTGTGTTACACAATATTGAATAATATTTTGCATTTTTTTCTTCTTACATTAAGTAAGAGGAAAATCATACAACTACTCTCTGATTCCATCATGGTTTAACAAGATAAAGAAAATAAATACATGTAACACTTGGTAACTTTTGTGGCGCCCCCAAATTTGGGTATCTTTCAACCCGATAAATGGTGCTACACAATACTACCATTCACACATACATTCAATTGAAATAACTCAAAAGAGTGAATATGTCTTATTTATATTCCAAAACAATATTCCCTTTCCCAGGTTCTTTATAACCATTACATATGTTCCTTGTCATAATATCAAATAATTATAACATTAATCCTATACTATTACATAGACAACCCATTGGTCTACCTTAGCCTTCCCTTTATCTCTACTAGGTCCTTCAGGTCGTTCGGTTTTAGCTGCATTCATATGGTTCAAGCAAGAGTGAAACTAGCTCAACAAGTATGACAATTTCATTTAAACAACAGGCTTGAATCATAAGAATCGTATATCTTCTATAACTGAATCGATAGTTATGAAGTACTATCGAAAATTCAAAATAGCACTTCTCTTTTCTTTAAAACATTTCATAATGAACAAAGTTTATAAAACATAAATTTTGGTCAAAGACCTTGAGCATTTCGTTCTTTCTTTGAAAAGGATAACCTGACACTAAGTCCGTAAGTCTAGTATATCTTACGAGCACGTCTAGGTGATCAGCCTATAGTACTCTATGTTGTACACCACTTCTTCTTTAAACGTATTTACGTTTAAGTTTTAGCAACCTCATGTGCATGTCGTTTGACGAAAAAACATTTGTTTATTCATACTTAGACTTTCTTTGAAATCCATACCAAAATAGTTTGGCAAAAGATATAAACATTGATAAAATTTCAATAGATTACAAGAAATCCACTAAATACATTAAGTCTAGCCGAAGAAATTTGGCTTTGACTTCATTATACATCAACTCATGTGTAAGAGACATGAATCACAAAGCTTTTCCAGAATGAATATAGACAAGGGTTAGAACACTTGCCTTCAGCGTCTTCTACAGATAATATATTTTCCTTTTGAGTCTTTAAGGTTTCTACAATACATAATCATGTAACATACCACATTAGGTCATAATCAATCATGTATGGTCATATTAATGTATTTTACCCTTCTTCTCAATCTAATCGTTCTTTAGATTATTTAACATTGGTTACGGTTTATCGCATTACTTCTTATTTACATTCAAGTAATCTTTTGTCAACCTTTAGTTGTAATTCTTAAGGTTATTATCATCCTTAAGGATGTTACTTTAAGTTTATTAAGGTATTAATTCACCATTAATCTACTTTTAAATTCTCTACATCCATAAGCATTCCTCTCTAGCTCCTTCCTAGTGCTGGCGCTGCGATGCCAGCTTCTTATACATATCTCGCGTTGTGGCGCGAGTCTCTAGTAGATGTCACCTGGCTCTGGCGCTGCGGCGCCATGCCCGGTACTAACAGCCGAGCTGCGGTGCCATTCTCCAGTAGGTTTTGGGCTCGGCCTGGCACTGCGGTGCCAGCTTTATAGCCTTGAGCTGCGCTACAACGCCGACCCTGTGCCTCAGACAGTTTTGATAATTTTCTTATTTTGTGAACTTTCTGGGCTCATAAATTGTTCATTTTAAGTTCGAATTGGCTCGTTCAAAAGCCGTTAGCTCACAAATCATATGAACTATGTGTTCATATAAGAATTTTATATTTTTGAATCTGTTAACACGCAATTCACTGATTAAGTTCTTTATTACGAAAATGTTAAACGTTCGAGAACGTTCATCGCTCGTTTCTTCGTTCTAAGTCAAAATTTGACCATTTTGAGTCCGCAACTGTAAAATGCAAACATAGACTATTTTCCATCAAAAACCAACGTTTTCGAGTTAAATGGTGACTTTAGACTTCCATTCCAAGAATTTAACGATTTCGACGATTATCGTCTAATCTCGTAAATTTTGCCATAACTTCGTTACTTGAGATTTTTATACCGTTCCAAATGGATTCATTCCATTAACACTACATATATTATCTAAGCCTATAAATGATGGTTTTAAACTTGTCCATCAACAACAACATTACAATTTTTCAATGTTCTTCACTATTTCATAACTTTTATAATTACGATTCAATTGTAGTCATAGCTTATTAAAGTTTAAGTCTTCTAACAACCATCCTTGTTTCTTGTTATCATACATACTCCATCAATCATCACTTCTCTATCAAACTAAAATTAAAGAGAGGAAGATTAATGGTCAAAGATTCTTACCCATGATGTTCTAGCTTGGTTCTTGTGACAACCCGATATTTTCTATATAAATAAAACTGAAATTTTGCGTATAATTTTTTTTTTTTATTATTATTATTATAAGGATGAGGATTTGTACAAGATAATGTGTATATGTATTTATGTGGTAATAAAAATATATTTATTACATAAATATTTACAAATAAATTTATTTTTAGAATTATTGACTATTATCAATTATATTTTTATACTAATTAATTCCTTATTGGAAATGTTTTATTAATTATTTTTCAAGGAAAATATAATCTTATATTATTTAAATAATATATGAAATGATTTTCAGAATAATTATAATGATTATTTCATTATATGAATTTGTTCAGGATATTAAGTTAATTATTTTAACTTAATTTATAATGTCAATTATGACAGATAAATCAGATATGGAATCCAAACCCTAATTTCAGGTTTTGATTAAGGACTGAGAATAATAATATAATATTATTTTTTGTCAGTGTTATAGATATGTATGGTTAGGTGTGCAATAATAATGTGTGGAACAGTTTTATTATATTACGATCAAACCTTAATAATATTTTACAAACCCTATTTCTGGTTCTGGAATAAGGAATGGTGATAAAAATATAATATTATTTATATTTTGATTTTTCAGTGCTATAGATATGTACTGTATGTATGTGAGCTAGTAATGATTGAGTAATTGTGGTGCAGTATTTGAAAACCCTAGTTTTACTGTGGGAAAACCCTAATTTTGAAACTCAATTGTGAGTTTAAGGCTATTATATCACTGTGTTATGTGATATATGTTATGTGCTACTTCATGATATGCTAATTAGGAAACCCTAATTATAAATATTAAAACCCTAGTTTATATTTATATTTTCTAGATATTAGAAAACCCTAACTATGAATGAAAACCCTAATCCAGAAACCTAAACCGGAGGTTTGATCAGTCAAAAATAGTGTTACTATGATTAATATCAAGTATGATAGACTTTAATTACTAATTAAGGTGAATCTAATTAGTAAATTAAAACCCTAAAATCTAGAACCCTAAATTAATTTCTTGAAACCCTAATTGATTTGAAACCTTAATGCGAAAGTTATTCACGACTTTGTGAATTGGTTAAGCTGTTATGTAATCACGATAATGTGATTAACGACTGGTGATATAGATATTAACCTAAATAGGGAGAACTTTAAATATTCAAAACCCTAATTATTATTTTTTGAATAAACCCTTATTATTTTTCTTCTAAACCCTAAATTGCTTATAGTAAACCCTAATTGCTAATTTGGGAAAATGAAGTGCTAAACCTTAGGTTCAAACCCTAAGGGCCAAACCCTAAGGATTTGTCAAATTTCATTTTTGGCCATTAAATTGAATTATTAAATGTCTTTTATGCCTTTTTTGCATTCTTTGATAGCTTACTTTCAAATCTATACAAAATAAGAGTTGTTGGCCAACTTCTAACAACTCTTGATGACTCATATGGACAGCACACAAGCCCTAATCAGCCAATGCATGAATCAACATTGTCTATAAATAGATTGAGAGAGAGAAAAAGTGAAGTTGCTAGCCATTTTTATACAATACTCAACCAAGCTCCTTTTCTCTCAAACCCACGAATTTTCTAAGGCATTTCAGTCCCTTTATCAAGCCCCACGTCCACCATAAGCAAATCACAAACAACTTGGAGAGCTAAGATCAAAAATCAAAGCATAAAGGTATAAAAACCCTAATCCTAGAAATCCTTCGATTTGTTGTTAAATGTTGTAATTGATTGTTTATAAATGTGTTATAGGGTGTCAATTGATGTTCTGGGTTGTTAAATCCATGACCCATAACATCAAAGTGCACGATTTTGAGATTTTAGAAAATCTGGAAATAGGAAAATTTTTGTTTTACAGCCAAATGTCAGACCCCATAGATTCTTGTGTGTTTACTGTTTTTGATGTTTAAAGCTTGTAACATGTAGTCTGTAATGTGACCTTTAAGATGAAAAACGAATCAAGGCCAGATCAGTTGTAGATCGGAAGGTATAGCCGGTCAAACACCGTTGACCGAAACTGTCAAATTACCGAACCCGGAATTTTAAGAACAAATTTCGTGTTGCACTTTGACCAGAGATTTCCAGTTGGATATTTTATTGTTATGATAGTGTTAAATGCTAGGGATGTAGTCCTACATGTTTTCTACAAACTGGAGTTGATAGATCACATAAACGTTACACGAACATCAAGTTATAAGGACTCAAAGTAGGTACCTCGAAATCTGTTAAACCCAAAATGTTAAAGAACAGCGTTGTCAGGTTTTTGGAGAGCTTAAATCTCTCTGATCTGATGTTGTTTAGCCACGAAACTTGTTATGTAGTTGTAGTATTACATGAATACTACAACATGAAATCAATTTCAAGCCCAGAAACGCATTATCCTAAGAAATATAACCGGTCAAACCACCCCGCTAGAACACTGTTATATGTTTCTGGAAATCCTCAAGAACACCTATAGCGACAGAAAGTTTCGCTATAGCCCTTTAGCGACAGTTTATTTTCTATTTTCCAGAATATGAATTAAAAATTAGAAAAAATAGATTTTTATTATTAAAATTACTAAATAAATTATGAAAAATTATTTTAAAGTCTGAAAAATAGTTTTTAATTATTTTGGATATATTTCGAAAATATTTAATATTTTTGGAATATAAATGGTATTTATTTATTTAATTACAATATTAGATAAATTATTTAAAATGGTTTTAATTCATGAAAAATTATATTATTGTGTTAGAAAATATTTTTGAGTTATTTTAATAACTTTTAATATTTTGTGATGAATTTCATTAATTAATTAATATTAATGATATTCTAGTTATTTAATAAGTGTATTAAATAATTTGCGAAAAATAGAATTTAATGATTTAAAAATCATATAAAAATGATTTACAGTATTATAAAAATATTTGAAGTTATAATATATAACTTTTTATATTTTGTCATGAAAATATTAATAATTTTATATTAATTATATTAGATTTATATAATTGTTAAATTAAATAAATAAGTTAAAAATAATTTTATTGATTTAAAAATCATTTTAAATGGGAATAAAGTGTTAGAGAGTATTTTGACTTTACAAAATATATTTTCTATATTTTTGGAGAATTCTCATTAATAATTTATTATTAATGATATTAGCTTTATTTAATGATTATATTAAATAATTTAGTTACAAATAATTTTATTATTATAAAAATCATTTTTAAATAAAGATAAAGTGTTAAAAAATATTTTAAGTTATAAAATATAACTTTTAATATTTAAAGGATAATTTCATTAATTATTTGATATTAATGATAGTTATTTAATGATTTATGATATCAAATTTATTTAATAGTTATATTAAATAAATAGTTTAAAAATGATTTTATTTATTTAAAAATCATTTAAAAGGATATTAGTGATTTAATAATATTTTAAGTCATAATTAATGACTTTTAATATATAGATAATAGTTCATTAATATTGAAATATTAATGGTGATTATTTAATGATGATTTTAAATGTTTTAAAAATCATTTAAGGATAATGTAAATATTTTAAAAATATTTTGAGTTATTATAAATAACTTTAATATTTTGGTAATGGTTTTATTAATAGTTTGATATTAATGATAATAGAATTGTTTCGTATTTAAATCATTTAATAATGATTCTGATATTTTAAAAATTATGATAAGTGGTAATAATTGTTTTAAAATTATTATAAGGTCATGAAAAATAGTACGATTGTTGTTTAAGTTATCTAATTGGATATTGAGATACAAAATAGAGTCTCAGACTCGATAATTATTCGATATGGCTGTCAATACGCCGACATGTTTTAGAAATTAATCGGAATTTAGATATGTTGATTTGTTAACTGTTTATTTGTGATTCAATGGTGGTTAAAGTTGTGTGACAATGTAATTAGGAATGAGTTGATGTTAGTTTGTGATGCCATGATTGTTGAACATGTGTGATAAGATGATTAGGTTATGTGCTGACTGTGAAATGCAGTACTATGTATTATGGTATATTGTTCTAATCGAACGAATGATTTGATTAATGATAGGTCGTGATAGAAAGATAGAACTAAGTTGAGAATTATAAGCAGCGCATCAGGCAAATATCCTAACTTTGCATTTTCTTTATGCAATGGACAGAAGTGAGAAGTTCAGAATTATTATTATTAATGTACAGATTATTAATGTGACGCCCCCAAAATTAGGTATACATCACCCATCTTGAGTCGTCAGATACATGGTACAGAATTCAAATACAACTTACTAATACCACTGTCGTGTATAATACGACAAAATACAACTGTGAGTTTGAATACAATAATTGTCTACTAGAGATCATACAAACTCAAAAGGAGTCCTCAATACAATTATTGTCACACTATTTCACAGAATAGTGAGGACTACTAATGCTATCCTCTGTACCATTACTCCGTTCCCCGACTCGTCGCTGCTATGTTCTCATTTCCTGAAGAGAACAGTGAAAGAAAGGGTGAGCTCAACTAGCCCAGTAAGAAATATTATGACTAAGATAATGCAGAATAAATTATCGTTAGCCTTCAACAGTATTAAACTGATAAAATATAACAACATCAAGTTTAACAGCAGCGGATCAAGCAATCCATTAAAAGAGTCAAGTAGAGAATAGAATCTACTATCTTTTATGATTTAAAAAGTTTTTAATCACTTTTATCGCTGAGACTCAGCTTAATAAATAATCCACATCATCCCTGCACTACGGCCAAGGATACTCATTAGGGTCAAGACCACAAATTCCATGCACTACGGGCCAAGGATATTTGTGTATTCATCAATGGTCATGATCATGCCAACAACTGTCCATCAATGCACTACGGCAAATGAGACTTTTACCACATCATTTGTAACATTACGGTCATGATTACACCGAATAATCTCTGGTCATAATCATACCAAGTCCATCCATGCTCTACAAGCCACAGATGACTTTCAAAAATATAAATAAGAGGATGATGACAATGATATAAGAATTCAATAAAACAAGTTCAAGAATTATTTTATCCAGGAATTATTAACGTCCAAATTGTCAACACGATACTATTTTGTGGTGTAAAATTCAAGAATGATCAGAAGAATATTTCCATGAAAGGATACTGGATGAAGCGCAAATGTCAAGGATATTCCACTAATTTCATGGAGTATAGAAATCAAAGTTTTATCCAACTGAGTATAATAAAGAATGGAATAACAAAAGAAATCACCATGCATGCGATAGACCGCACAGACAGGTTATTCCAACAGAATAATAATAATGGAACCAGGTCAGGTGAAATTCACACCGACAGGATGTTCCAACAGAATAATAAAGACGGAACCAGGTCCGGTGTAAAACACACAGACAGGATGTTCCAACGGAATAATAATAAAGACGGAACCAGGTCCGGTGTAAAACACACAGACAGGATGTTCCAACGATATAATAATAAAGACGGAACCAGGTCCGGTGTAAAACACACAGACAGGATGTTCCAACGGAATAATAATAAAGACGGAACCAGGTCCGGTGTAAAACACACAGACAGGATGTTCCAACAGAATGATAGAAGAATGTCACCAAGTATAGGGTAGACCGCGTATACAGGTTATTCCAACAGAATAATAAGAAATGGAATAACAAAAGTTCTCTTCATGAATAAGAAAGAATAACACCCCTTACCGTAACAGAAACTGGATATGGGAAAAGAAAAGTTAAGTAGCAGAAAGCTTTTCTTCTATCTCTCTATAGTTTCTCTCTCTAGAGTTCAGTGAATTCGTAAGAAAATAATGAAGGAATGAGCTTCTATTTATAGGAAAATGGAATGCATAGTAACTAATCCATGAACGGTCCAAATTGATTTACTTTAATCTGACGGTCCATATTTAAAGAAAAATCTTTTAAATAAAATATAATATATTCTATTTATATAAAAAGATTTTTACTATGCAAACACTATGCAATACTATGCAAAACACTATGCAACATTATGCATAATAAAATATAATATATTCTATTTATAAAATAACTTTAATAAAGTATTCTGTTTTATATAAAAAGATGTTTCCGTTTTATTACGTTAATAATACGAATAAAACAAAACGTCATTATCGCTATAATAATTCATATTATTAATCGACAATAATTGAATCAAACTGAGCGGCTTCTCACATAAATATCAATAATCAATACCGTGTGCTACTATGCAACAACGCGTATTACTGTACTTTTACTATCCAGTAGTTCAACAGTATCAACGGTAAAACTTCCGCCGTTATTTTTAATAAAATATTTTTGTCGTTTTCTCAATCCGACAATAATTCTGTTGTGGGGTCCACCAATAATTTTGCCGTCGTACGAATATTCCCCGACAAAAAGAATATTTCCCGACCAAACGAATATTTTATAACAACTTGCGTACTTTGCAAAATTTATAAATATTACCCACAACTATAACATTATATCAAATTTCTTCCATAATATTCAAAAATAATAATTATAAAAATTCATCTTTATTTATAAAAACTGGGGTCTTACAACCTCCCCTTCTTATGAAATTTCGCCCTCGAAATTAAGGTACGTACCTGGTATGTCGAAGAGGTAAGGATACCTTGATTTCATTTCAGATTCTAACTCCCAAGTCATTTCCTCAACATCATGGTTTCTCCACAAAACTTTAACTTGAGGTATAACCTTGGTGCGTAAAATATGTTCCTTCTTATCCAAGATTTGAACAGGAACCTCTTCATACGTTAAATCTTCCGCTATTTCGTCCGGTTCTAATTCAATAATGTGGTTCGGGTCTTTCACATATTTACGTAGCATGGATATGTGAAAAACGTTATGAACACGAGACATACTTGGCGGTAAAGCGAGTCTATAGGCCACGGTTCCTACTCGATCGAGGATTAAAAATGGGCCGATGAATCGAGGATTGAGCTTTCCTCTCTTTCCAAATCTCGTAACTCCTTTCCATGGAGCAACACGTAACAACACATGATCTCCTATATCGAATTCCACGTCCTTTCGATGAAGATCAGCATAATTCTTTTGTTGATCTTGTGAGGTTTTTATACGTTTCCGGATCGTTTGAATCTTTTTCGTAGTCATACGTACCAAATCCGGTCCCAACAACGTTGCTTCACCCACCTCATCCCAACATACTGGAGAACGACACTTTCTTCCATACAACGCCTCGAACGGAGCCATGCCAATACTTGCTTGATAACTATTGTTGTAGGAAAACTCCACCAATGGTAATAACTTGTCCCAACTTCCCTTGAAATCAAGGACACAGAGTCTTAATAGATCTTCAAGAGTTTGAATAGTCCTCTCTGACTGTCCGTCCGTTTGAGGATGATATGCCGAGCTAAATCGTAAATCTGTGCCCATAGCTTTTTGCAAACTACCCCAAAATCGCGAAGTAAATCTTGGGTCTCGATCAGAAACTATGGATACTGGCATACCATGCAATCTTACAACCTCGTTTATGTACATACGAGCAAGACGTTCAAGTGTATAAGTTTCTCGTATCGGTAAGAAATGAGCAGACTTGGTCAATCTATCAACAATGACCCAAATCGCATCTATGCCTTGAGAAACTTTGGGAAGACCAGTAACGAAATCCATGGTAATGTGCTCCCACTTCCATTCTGGAATTTCAAGTGGTTGCAATGGTCCTTTTGGTATTTGATGCTCCGCCTTGACTCGTTGACACGTTAGACACCTTGAGATAAAAAGCGCTATCTCTCTCTTCATATTGCCCCACCAAAATGTATGTCGAAGATCATGATACATTTTGGTACTCCCAGGATGGATTGCAAACGGTGTGTTGTGCGCCTCCATCATGATTTTATACTTTAAATCAGGGTCGTTAGGAACACAAAGTCTGGAGTTGACTCGAAGTATTCATTCTTCATCGATTCTTGCTTCCGGTATCGCACCTTCTTGTACTTTCTTCCTCATACGCATCAGCTCCGGATCTGTAACTTGAGCAGCTTTAATTTTATCAATTAAAGTCGGTTCTACTCGTATATTCGCCATCATAATGTGGGTCCTTGGAGTCTTTATCTCTATCTTCATCCTTTGCAAGTCATCCAAAATGGGCCTTTGCGTTGACAATATTGCACTCGCACCCGCATATGACCTTCTACTCAATGCGTCAGCTACCACGTTCGCTTTTCCAGGATGGTATTGGATGGTATGATCATAATCTTTCAACAGTTCAAGCCAACGTCGTTGTCGCATGTTGAGTTCCTTTTGAGTGAAGAAATATTTGAGGCTTTTATGATCCGTAAAGATCTCCACTTTCTCCCCATACAAGTAATGCCTCCAAATTTTAAGTGCGAAGACAACAGCTGCTAACTCTAGGTCATGAGTAGGATAATTTCTCTCATATTCTTTGAGTTATCGTGAGGCATAGGCTATGACTTTCCCATGTTGCATGAGAACACATCCTAACCCTTTGCCCGAAGCATCACTGTAGATGACAAATCCCTCCGAACCAGATGGTATTGTCAGAACAGGTGCTAAAATGAGTCTCCTCTTGAGTTCTTGAAAACTCTTCTCACATTCCTCGCTCCAACCGAACTTTTTATCTTTCCGAGTCAGCTGAGTTAGTGGAGTAGCGATTCGAGAAAACCCTTCTACGAATCTCCGATAATAACCAGCTAAGCCGAGAAAGCTACGTACTTCGGTCACTGATTTAGGTTGCTCCCAGCTTTGAATAGCTTCAATCTTTGCTGGGTCAACAGATATTCCATGATTTGATACCACGTGCCCAAGGAATGCTACTTCCTCAAGCCAGAACTCGCATTTCTTCAACTTGGCATAAAGTTTGTATTCACGAAGCTTTTGGAGTATTAGCCTCAAGTGTTCCTCATGATCTTCACGGCTTTTGGAATAAATAAGGATGTCATCAATAAAGACGACCACAAAGTGATCCAAATATTCCTTGAATACTCGGTTCATCATATCCATGAAGGTAGCAGGAGCATTAGTCAATCCAAAGGACATGACTAGGAATTCATAATGCCCGTACCGAGTTCTGAAAGCCGTCTTTGGAATGTCATCGGTTCTAATCTTCAATTGGTGATATCCGGAACGAAGATCAATCTTTGAAAAGAATTTGGCTCCTTGCAACTGGTCAAACAGGTCATCAATACGTGGCAATGGATACCTATTTTTGATGGTGACATGATTCAACTCCCGATAATCAATACAAAGTCGCATACTCCCATCTTTCTTCTTCACGAATAGAACAGGAGCACCCCAAGGAGAAGTACTAGGACGAATAAAGCCAATGTCTAACAATTCCTGCAGTTGAGTCTTTAACTCCTGAAGTTCAATAGGAGCCATTCGATATGGGGCTTTGGAAATGGGTTTTGTACCGGGTTCAAGGTCGATACAAAATTCAATTTCACGCTCTGGGGGTAGGCCAGGAAGTTCTTCAGGGAATACGTCAGGGAATTCATTAACAATAGAAATATTATTCAAAACTGACGTATTTTTGTTTAGATCTGTGACATGAGCTAAGAAAGCTTGACATCCGTTTTTCAATAAACGAATAGCTTTATGGCTTGAGATGACAGTGATTGATTTTAATGGTTTGGTTGCTTGAATTCGCATAATAGGTCGATTAGGAATATGAAAGCTAACAACCTTACGAAAACAATCAATTTTTGCATGATGAGTAGTTAACCAATCAATCCCTAGAATTACATCAAATGCAAGTATTTTTAATGCAATAAGATCGACAGGTAATGCGTGGGTACCAACTTGAACCAAACAAGACTTATAAACCGTGGATGTAATGAAGGTTTCTCCCAACGGAGTTTCCACAGATAAGTCAAAGTCTAATTTCTCCGGAGTCAAATTTAATCGTTGAGCGCAAGTAGGAGAAATAAAAGAATGGGTAGAACCGGTATCAAATAAAGTGTAGACTTCGCTAGAGTTTATGATAAGCTTACCCGTGATGACCTCATGCGGGTTCCTTGCTTTTTGGGAGGTCACAACAAACGCTCTCCCTTGCACTACCGGCTTTGACTTTTCTGGGACAGCCTTTGGTGCCTCCATCCTAGTTGAATTTGTCTTCGGTGAACGACAAAATCGGGCTAAGTGGCCTTCTCTTCCACAATTATAACATGCTTTGGACGGCATCGCGCAATTTGGACTGATGTGTCCCTCCCCTCCGCATTTGAAGCATATGATAGGTTGTCTTTCTCCTTCCTTAACAACGGTTGCTGATGCTGACGTCTTTCCATCATTGTTGAATCTCCTCTTCTTGAAATGTCCATTCTTATTGTTTTGGCCCTGATTACCACCGAAGTGGTTACCATTTCTGGCCTGATGATTTCCTCCACGCTTGTTGTCACCGCTTCGATGACTGCTCTCACTGGTATTATCATTTTGCCAGCTGCTCTCTTTTGATTGCGTTGACTCGTTATCGCGCTCTACCAACTGAGCCCTATTTACAACATCTGAATACAAACACAATTTATGAGAAATAAGATGTTGACGTATCTCCGGCTTCAAACCTCTTAAAAACAATCGTGCCATTCTCTCTTCATTATCCACCAAGTGGGACGCAAACCGGAATAACTCCGCAAATTTTGCCTCGTATTGCGACACAGTCATATTGTTTTGCTCCAATTTGATAAACTCCACCTCCTTCATGTGACGAATACTTTCGGGAAAGTATTTGTCGTTGAACAGCTCTTGGAACTTCTCCCAAGACATCTTCAGTACGGCAGGTTGAGTACGTTTTACCGATTCCCACCAGTAATCTGCCTCTCCGCGCAACATAAAGGCGGCAAAGGGAACCTTTTGCTCCTCGGAGCATCCCAAGACATCAAATATTTTGGTGATCTGCTTTATCCATGCTTCCGCAATAAGTGGTTTTGGCTCTCCCTTAAACTCCGGTGGTCCCAGCTCCTTGAACTGTTTAGCGGTGACCGCCCGAGAATTTCCAGTGTTTCCACCTACATTTTGAACAGGAGCTGCTCTCGCTTGGTGTTGCATGAATTGCATAAAGCCTCTGAACAATCCATCATTCATCATTTGGTCATGAGGATTGTTGCCTTCCTGATGCACATTCTCCTGATTATTGATATGTGGAGACTCAACGGTCTCTTGTGCTCCATTGTTATTCTCAACATTTTCGAAAGTCATTTTCAAATACTGCCACAAAACAAAGATTAATTGACATGTAACATAATATCTCTAAACTTTGACCAACTAATTTAAATATAAAATAAATTTAAGTAGGTCATACTAGCGAAGGAATTCCCCGTCTCTCCCCTCCTAATTCTAGTCTCACATCTTAGCCAGGGATCATATCCCTAAGCTCTGATACCAACTGTGACGCCCCCAAAATTAGGTATACATCACCCATCTTGAGTCGTCAGATACATGGTACAGAATTCAAATACAACTTACTAATACCACTGTCGTGTATAATACGACAAAATACAACTGTGAGTTTGAATACAATAATTGTCTACTAGAGATCATACAAACTCAAAAGGAGTCCTCAATACAATTATTGTCACACTATTTCACAGAATAGTGAGGACTACTAATGCTATCCTCTGGACCATTACTCCGTTCCCCGACTCGTCGCTGCTATGTTCTCATTTCCTGAAGAGAACAGTGAAAGAAAGGGTGAGCTCAACTAGCCCAGTAAGAAATATTATGACTAAGATAATGCAGAATAAATTATCGTTAGCCTTCAACAGTATTAAACTGATAAAATATAACAACATCAAGTTTAACAGCAGCGGATCAAGCAATCCATTAAAAGAGTCAAGTAGAGAATAGAATCTACTATCTTTTATGATTTAAAAAGTTTTTAATCACTTTTATCGCTGAGACTCAGCTTAATAAATAATCCACATCATCCCTGCACTACGGCCAAGGATACTCATTAGGGTCAAGACCACAAATTCCATGCACTACGGGCCAAGGATATTTGTGTATTCATCAATGGTCATGATCATGCCAACAACTGTCCATCAATGCACTACGGCAAATGAGACTTTTACCACATCATTTGTAACATTACGGTCATGATTACACCAAATAATCCCTGGTCATAATCATACCAAGTCCATCCATGCTCTACAGGCCACAGATGACTTTCAAAAATATAAATAAGAGGATGATGACAATGATATAAGAATTCAATAAAACAAGTTCAAGAATTATTTTATCCAGGAATTATTAACGTCCAAATTGTCAACACGATACTATTTTGTGGTGTAAAATTCAAGAATGATCAGAAGAATATTTCCATGAAAGGATACTGGATGAAGCGCAAATGTCAAGGATATTCCACTAATTTCATGGAGTATAGAAATCAAAGTTTTATCCAACTGAGTATAATAAAGAATGGAATAACAAAAGAAATCACCATGCATGCGATAGACCGCACAGACAGGTTATTCCAACAGAATAATAATAATGGAACCAGGTCAGGTGAAATTCACACCGACAGGATGTTCCAACAGAATAATAAAGACGGAACCAGGTCCGGTATAAAACACACAGACAGGATGTTCCAACGGAATAATAATAAAGACGGAACCAGGTCCGGTGTAAAACACACAGACAGGATGTTCCAACGGAATAATAATAAAGACGGAACCAGGTCCGGTGTAAAACACACAGACAGGATGTTCCAACAGAATGATAGAAGAATGTCACCAAGTATAGGGTAGACCGCGTATACAGGTCATTCCAACAGAATAATAAGAAATGGAATAACAATAGTTCTCTTCATGAATAAGAAAGAATAACACCCCTTACCGTAACAGAAATTGGATATGGGAAAAGAAAAGTTAAGTAGCAGAAAGCTTTTCTTCTATCTCTCTATAGTTTCTCTCTCTAGAGTTCAGTGAATTCGTAAGAAAATAATGAAGGAATGAGCTTCTATTTATAGGAAAATGGAATGCATAGTAACTAATCCATGAACGGTCCAGATTGATTTACTTTAATCTGACGGTCCATATTTAAAGAAAAATCTTTTAAATAAAATATAATATATTCTATTTATATAAAAAGATTTTTACTATGCAATACTATGCAAAACACTATGCAACACTATGCATAATAAAATATAATATATTCTATTTATAAAATAACTTTAATAAAGTATTCTGTTTTATATAAAAAGATGTTTCCGTTTTATTACGTTAATAATACGAATAAAACAAAACGTCATTATCGCTATAATAATTCATATTATTAATCGACAATAATTGAATCAAACTGAGAGGCTTCTCACATAAATATCAATAATCAATATCGTGTGCTACTATGCAACAACGCGTATTACTGTACTTTTACTATCCAGTAGTTCAACAGTATCAACGGTAAAACTTCCGCCGTTATTTTTAATAAAATATTTTTGTCGTTTTCTCAATCCGATAATAATTCTGTTGTGGGGTCCACCAATAATTTTGCCGTCGTACGAATATTCCTCGACAAAAAGAATATTCCCCGACCAAACGAATATTTTATAACAACTTGCGTACTTTGCAAAATTTATAAATATTACCCACAACTATAACATTATATCGAATTTCTTCCATAATATTCAAAAATAATAATTATAAAAATTCATCTTTATTTATAAAAACTGGGGTCTTACAGTTAAACCTATATTATATACACCCATTGATTATCAACATGTTAGTATATGATAATTCAGTTATATATTCTGTTCGTTAATTTCTATAAATGATTATACAAGTGTCCCCACTTGGATAATCATTGTATTTAATCACATGTTGATACCCGTTTGTTATACATATATGTTGAATTATAGATTATTATTGGATAAAATAAAACCTTTTGTCTGGAACCCTGACAAATATGAACATCCCATTCACGGGAAAAAAATTTATGCGCCCAAGGCGGACCAAGTAAATGATAACATCGTTCTTGTAATGTAATATTGATCAATGCAGGGCACAAAGGGCTGATCACCCCCGTGCCCGTAAGTTATGACGGTTTGCAGATGAAGTTCTGCTAAACCTTTTCGAAAATAAAAATAATGTTCATAGAATGTCACTTAAAACCTATTTATAGCCAGTACGTAGTTTCAAAAATTTGAAAGAGGGTTGTTATGTTATTAATATCGGTTCAGAATACTTCACAACTATTGACTTGTTGTAGATGGATATTATAAAGAAAACATTTAAATTTTTTTCCAGCTTATATATATATATATATATATATATATATATATATATATATATATATATATATAATACTTGCTGGGCACTCAAATGCTCATCCTTGCTTAATTTAAATGTTTTCAGATAAGTGTGAACAATCAGAAGGATCGGTCAAGAACAAGTGAAAAGGAAAGCAAAAAGATTAGGTTTACGGTGTCATATAGTAAAGGTTGCGTACTTGGGATTAAACTCTGATAAAGGTAAGATAAGTTTATAATTTATATTATTGTTATTATTATTAGTAATATTTCCGCTCATAGAAATGGTATCGTGAAGTACCGAGTTCGGGTTTCAAGTATCCGGGTTCGGGGACTTTACAGTTCTTCTTCTTTTCTTCTTGATATAGCAAGTCTAGCTCTTACTTTTCTCTCTCAATATATAAACTCTAAGTTTGTTGGTGAATTTTAAACAAGCAACAAATGACTAACAAAGCTCTTCTACTTATAGGAATTACCAAGTTAGGAAAATAAAGTAACTTAGGCCATTCCACCTCCTTTCTCCACCTCCTTACTATCACTACAAGAAAATCGGCTATTTCCGACGGACTAGTTCATCGAAATTAATGTTATTCCGTCGAAAATAACATTCCTTCCGACGAAATTATTCGTCGGAAATTCGGACGAATATAATGTCGTCGAGCTTATTTTCGTGGATTATTCGGTCGAAAAAAATTTATTTCCGAGGGATTTATATCTGATAGAATGTGCGTCAGAAATAACTTATATTCGTCAGAATTTTTCTCGACGAACAAATTCCTTCGACTACATCTTGTCACGTGGACAGGCGCGAAAACTAGTCTTTTTTAATTCCGAGGGAATATCCGTCGGACATAACTTAATATCCGTCCAAATTAACTGCCATAAAATAAATTATTTATTTTAATAGCATTTTTTTAATTAATTGAATATATTATTTCCGACAGAACTTCCGTCGGTCTTAGGATATTTCGTCGGAATTATTTATTTATTTTTAGATTTATTTTACTTTTGCATTTTCTAGGTTTTTAAACCACTTTTTTTGTACCTGAAACCTGTTTATCACAACAATACATACAATAATATTCAACCTATATTACAACTACATCCAACAACCAGCAACAACATATATATCATAATCAACCCATAATACAACGTTCTACAACTAAACTAAACTTATAAACTACAAATGACTTATATAAACTTCAAAACTAATCTACATAAATATAGAACAATAATCATGTACAGATAACAATGAAATGGCGCCGAATTATCACTACATGCTTATACAATAATGTTCTATAAAAAATCTATACAAATATAACAACCTAAACTATTACTACCATTAGTAGGATCAGAGTCATCTGGCGGAGTCCATAAGAGAGAATCCAAATAGACAGTATGAAAATTAAATAGCATGCAAATTAATAAACTTAAAATAAATATAATACCTGAGTAGGTGGGGGCTGACTCCCTATCGGGCCAAAGCCTCAGAGAGTAAGGTAACCGCCAACCGGAGCACCTCGTCACGTATCACGACAAACTGCTCCTACGGTATACCCGTACTCTCGACGGTTCCCCTGCTGCAATATCCTGCGCTAGCTGGCGAAGGCGAGCTCGGCTAGGAAACTCCTAACGACGGGTAACTGGATGCGTACGAAACGTCTCCGACACAGCCGCCATGACCCTCTGGAAAATCTGGTCATCCAAGCCAGCGCCCGTGTGAGATGGTCCAACAGGTGCTCTCGGACGCTGGCGCTGGCTAGAGCCTGCGAAAATAAATATATTATTACAAATAATAATTGTAATTGAATTATATCAACTTATATAGCAAAAAGAATATTACCTTCAGGTAATGTATACGATGGTACCCTCGGTAGGCCCAACACTCGATACATGCTGGTACTACTACTAGGGGGATCTTGAGACACGACCCATAGTCTCAACCAGTCATCCCGAGATAATACAATCTCGGTTGGAGGAATGGTAGAATCTAACGACTCAGCACCCCCCCTAGCAGCCTCCAACTCAGCTATACGCTAGTCCTGAAGCTTCTGAAATCAGTCTTGTGATTTATTTTGTGACATTGAACATTAATAAAATCATTATATCAACTACGTACCTAATATTAATAATTATATAAGATAAATTTCTATTAGTCTTACCCGTATAGCTAATGCTGCGGGAGACATGTTAGAATCCTTCGGCGTGTGGGCTCTATCCCAAAACTCTAACATGGTAATAGGTCGACCCAAGCTATCCTGCATTTTAATTTGATTTAATTTAATATATGGTATTAATTATTTTAATTTGATTTAATATATTATTTTAATTCATTTTATTTTATTTTGCATTATATTATATATTTTTTAAAACTTTTTATTAAATTAACTTAAATTCGTTAATTTTAAAATATTTTAAATTTTATTTAATTTAAATTATGTTAATTAAATTAAACTTTATTAAATTTATTTTATTTTATTATTTTTATTTTATTTATTTTATTTTTTATTAAATTTTATTTTATTCATATTATATTATATTTTTAAATATTTTTTAATAAATTTAATTTATTTATTAAATTAAATCAAATTTGTTTTATTTAATTTAATTTATCATTTTATTTTATTAAATTTAATTTAATCCATTTATTAAATTATATTTATTTCATTTATTATATTTACTTAATTAAGTTACTTAATTTAATTTTATTTCTTTTTTTATTATATATTATTTTAGTAAATTTTTGTTTTGTTTTATTTTATTTGTCAGAAACTAATTAAGTTTATTCTACTTAATTACTGAATTTTAGTATTAAAAAATTAAGTAACATATATATATATATATATATATAGGCCCATAAATTTTGCATCTCTAAAATTCTAACAGAATTTCAGTGGGAAATTGAGTCAAAAATATCGAGCAAAATACTGATATACTTACAGAAGCTGTAATATTGAACAAAATAAATTGCAAGTACTTAATATCAATTTAAACAAAACCCTTCCCAATTTCAACAACAAAACCCAATTTCAGCAACAAAACAACAACTCCAATATCAGTTTCCTAATTTAAGTATATCAAATCATATCAATAACTCACAAATTCCAATTTCAACAATCATATCAAATGTATATATCAATAACTCACAAATTTATCCAATTTTCAGAAATTATATTGACAACTACCTAATATATCCAAATTTCAGCAATTATATCAAATGTATGTATGAACCCTAAAAAGAATTGGGAAACAATTACCTTGAACGAGGATAAAAATCTGGGTTTCATCAAACAACAGCCTCTACGCCTCCGTTGGTGGTGGGGTTACTGTGGAGGGGGTGGGGGGAAACCGGGGGAAATGGAGGGGTGGGGGGACCAGGGGTGAGGGAAACTGGGGGAAAGGGAGGGGGTGGGGCCGAGTGGGGGGAACTACTTGTTGGGGGAGGCAGTGGGGGGAACGGTGGCAGGGGAGGGGGTGAGGGGACCAGTGACCAGATGGGTGGGGGCGGGGGATGAGAGAGGGAAGAAGAGTGAGAGAGAAAGAGAATGAGATATGGAGGTGAGCGTATGAAATAAAAAGGCAGAAGCTGAATAGATATTATTTGTTATATCCGACGAACTTTCTGTCGATAATAAGTCCCTCGGGAAAAAACTTGAATTCGACAAAACGTCCCTCAAAATTAACATTTGTTCGTCAAAATTAGTTTTCGCAGTGGCACGAACCTTTCTGCCAACTGGAGAAGTCTAATTTCGTCAGAATTATGTAATTTTCGAGGGACTTATAACCGACGCATTATTCCCTCGGAAGTAATCTTATTTCGACCGAATTTAATTCGTCGAGGATACGTTCGTCAGAAATAGTCGGTTTTCTTGTAGTGTATTCCCATCTTGGTCACCAAGTAAAACCACTTTACTTGGTCACCAAGATGGTTGGCCATGTGATCCATGGGGCCCACATGGGTTGCCCCATGATTTTTTTTCTTATCAGGTAACCCATTGGTTCTATCCACAGATTCGGTTCTTAGTTTGGGCTTAGGTTTTAATAACTTTAGTTTAACATTTGGGCTTGCATTTCATATCATTGGGCTTTAACAAGTTTGCACTTGGGCTTGCCCAATTCCTACACAAATCCTACAAGTCCATTACTATTGGCTTAATGCTTATAACGTATAGTCTACGTATTCTTCTCGTATACTAGTTCGTATAATCATTCATCATATACGACATACCATCTTTCATACATACTTGTATAATACCTTGTATCATACTCGTATTCATTACCTTGTATATTACTTGCGTATCATACTATCGTTTATTCCATTTTTCACTTTTCTTAACATTCTCGAACTTAGTACGCAGACGAAGAACTGTTTTTGTCATACTTGAATTATTATTACATAATCCATCCTTCCTTATTATTCTATCGTTACGTATTTCTTGGAAGTTCAAAAATAATTCCCAAGCAGATATTGATGAATAGTGTTTTTTCAAAAAATTTCTCGGAAAACTTTTATTTTCTTCTTGAAAATTCAAACACTTTAATTCCTTCACGTAGCCAGGATACTACGATATTTCGACATGCTTAGGTTATAGAATAACATTCATCTCTATTACTCATTATAAAATAATTTTATTCATTATTTAATCAAATAAAATTATTTTACAAATAATTCAATTTTCTCGGTCGTTACAACTGTTCTGAATTTTTTTTTATGACTATTTGGTTACCCACAAAAACTAAAATAGTTACCTTTGTATATATGAAGGTTGGCTACCAACTGTACTTTTTTATTGATGTAAGGTAACCGAGATTGTGTTATACAATATTGAATAATATTTTGTATCTTTTCTTCTTACATTAAGTAAGAGGATAATCACACGACTACTCTTTGATTCCATCATGGTTTAACAAGATAAAGAAAATAAATATATGTAACACTTAGTAATTGTCCTGAATTTTTTTTATGACTATTTGGTTATCCACAAAAACTAAAATGATTACCTTTGTATGAAGGTTTGGCTACCAAATGCATCTTATACAGAATGCACTAATTTTATAAATAAAATATTAAAAATATATTAATTCTGTAAATATTTTCTGGATGCACTTTTGTTGCATACGTTGAAGAAAACAAATTCAAGTAACAATTGGAGACTGTTCTTTTATACTTAATTGGCAATCCAATAAAACTGAATTGATTACTTTTATATGAAGGTTTGCCTACCAACTGCACTATGAAAAAAAATATGACGATAAGAGGTCTTGATTCCAGATAGTGATCGTGGAGTAGTTGGGTGCTGCTTTGACTCTTGGTTAATTAATTAATATAGCCCGCACACCTTAGTCCTAATGTTGCTAATTAAGATTTTGGAAATCCTCGAAACTCAAAAGTTTCAACTTTGCACATGATTTGGAAACATTTCAGCACATGGTGAAGGTGGCCGCGCGCGACCGTGGGCCGGGGTGCATGATGGCAAGCTATGGATGATTGCCACGGCAGTATGTGGGGTGATAGTACTGATGATCAGAGTTCACAATTTTGTGTTAGAAGTAATCGTCGCGGATCCAGTAGTGTGCCAACTATGGCAATTGGCAAATGCACTAATTTTGTAAGTAAAATATTAAAAATATATTAATTATGTAAATATTTTTTTGATGCACTTTTGTTGTAATTTTTTTTAAAAATATACTAAGAAGTATTAATAACCCATATTGTATTCTTAATATTCTTCCTCTCCCATCGGACCTTGAACCCTTGATTGTGGGTTGTAAACTTGTAATTGTTGTTGAACCAAAGAGTCACAAAAGAGGCCTAGTACCAATTTATACTCTCTCAATCCGTTCCAAATTAAATGTCTAGTTTTAATTTTTTTTTAAGTTAAAATTGACTATTTTTAGAATTAATATTAAGTATATATAAATATATTTTTAAAATTATAAAAGTTGAGGTTAATAATGAATTGTATATACTTTCTTTTGATTATAATATCTTCACCTATATTTTGACAAAAATTTGTGTAAAATTAATTTTAAAAATAGTCAATTTTACTTTAAAAAGTTCATGACATTTAATTTAGGACGGAGACAATATCTGCTTCAAATACTCAAAAATAAATTAAAATTATAAATACTTAAAGTCAACACACTATTTCCTCCATCTAAACTTTCAAAATCTGTATGGTTGTTTAGGCTTACTATCTGCTCATATTATATGCTTGTATTTTGTTATGAACCTTGTACTTGATTGGCTGTTGGCCTTAGTAGGTCTTTAGGGGGTTGTCCCTAAAGGTTCTCTCTATAGCTTCCGGGGTATGCCCCTTTGCGATTGTGTAATCTCCTTTTCTTTATACAAACAAACAAACTTAGCAAAAAAAAAAACTTTCAAAATGATGATTTTAAGACAATTATAATTTCTACTTTTATTTATTAAAAGTGAAATATTTCAATTTAACAAGTAACATTAAAAATATAATTTTCAGATACCTAATAAATTCATGCACAATATAAAAACTTCAAACTGCAACTACTAAACCTTAAAAATCACTCTAAAATGCTAGTTTTATGTTGAATATGGAGATAAAATAAAATAATAAATGAAAAGGGGATATACCTTAGAAGTTACTCCATCGATTCCATAATAACTGTCTATTTAAAAGAAAAAATTTGTTCCATTTTATTTGTTGTTTATATCTTTTTAAGAGAATAAATTATTTATTTTCCTATATTATCCCTAACTTCTCTCATTCTCCCAATAAATTTTCTCCCTTGCATTAATAGTTTTCAAGTTTTCATAAAAGGGTAGTGATAAATTTTATACAAAATTTAATCTTTAAATGATAGTATTAAATTACTTTCTTAATTCATGTGCACGAAACTAAAAATAGTTACTCCCTCCATCCCAAAATAATAGACGTTTAAGGGGTTTTTATTTTTCCCAAAATAATACACTCTTCATCCCAAAATAATAGACGTTCTAGAGAGTTTCACAAAGATTAAGAATAGTTGTAATTTTATTATTTTACCCTTAATTAATACTTTGATCTCATTTAATTCTCCATTTACACCATACTTCATTTCACACTTTCTCTCCTAAATAAAGATATTTCACACTTTCAGACTTTCTTCCGCCACGATTTGCGCTCTTCGGCTAGACGACCACGAGCAATACCTCCAGACATTTCTATGTTTCTCTCTACCCACGTTCTCTCTCTAGGATTCTAAATGAAGCAGCATGTGGTCTGCAAATCCTATATAAACTTTGAAGTGAGGAAGAAGAAGGGGTACTGTTTGGGTTGGTACGAAAGACTGCAACCGAAAAAAACAAACCAATGAACATAAAAGTACGAGTAGAGTTTTTCAGAATAAGTTAAAACAGGTGACCGAAGAGAGACAAGAAAGACAGAGAGAGGAGAGAGAAACTAACGTTAGTCCCACCGGGTACTGACTTACAAATAACCGGAGCTAACTTACTATTCTTTTTTTATACGATTTTGTAGTAACTTAAGGGTTTCTTATATATAGCTTCGTTTTAATTACCGATCGACCAGGGAATTTAGAAAAATTAACCAGCTGGACTGGGGAAGGTGGCGCATAGTATGGGATTTTGTATATGTCCGTTAAAGATTCCGGTGAGGTTACTGTGGAGTACCAGTTTCTTCCGCCGTAAGATCAGGATTTAATTTCTACCTAACTCCTCATAAACCCAACACACAGAATACATTAATAATATTACATTGGTATTCATTTTCACCGGAAATATAAATCAATCGCTGGAGATCTGACACTGGTAAAAATTAAAACAACTTTTGACGAAGAATGGATTCCGGCCGTCTATTCCGTGTAACGGCAACATGTTGTACACGTGGCAAATCGGGACAGGCGGAGAGGAGAGAATGGAGAGAAAAGACAGGTAAGGTTTGTTTTTTCCATACAGGTCAAGCAATCAATTCACACTTGAAACCAACAAAGAAAGGGTAGTATTGGAATAAAGTGGACAATTTAGCTTTGGACTTGTAAAACGTCTATTATTTTGGGAAAAATAAAAACCCCTTAAACGTCTATTATTTTGGGATGGAGGGAGTAACATTTAAAATTTGTTTGAAATTTCATCACTATCCCTTTATAGGAAATTAAAAACTATTAATACAAGAGAGATAATTTTTTGGAACAATGAGAGAAGGTAGGAGTAATATAGAAAAGTAAATAATTTATTCTTCTCGAAAGTTGTAAACGACAAAATTTTTGAAACAATTTTTTTTTTGTAAAACGACAATCTTTTAAGAACGGAGGGAGTAATATTTGAAGATATAAATTTTCATATCATATGATTTGATGATATTTGCTATCAATTTTATGCTAATGAAAATTCAATTAATCTTAGTCACCAAAAACTATATTTATTTTACAACGTTATAATAATTGTGTTACAAAACTTTAAATTAAATAAAAATTTACGTTTAGTATTTTTGTATAATCTTTCTATTTGTAAGGTTAAATTTTACTTAAAAAAAAAAAAACTTAAGATCACCCATTTTTTTAAAACTAATGTATACAACTTATATATACCCTAAAATATCACCTCCGCAAGCCCAAATAATAATAAATGGATTTTTTTAATATCGACAATTCCGTATAAACTTCTTGTCATAATATATAGCAAGAGTATACTGAGTATGCATATTCATCACAATAAGTAAATATAAGAAAGTAAGATCAACTAGAAGACCCAAGGTGATTGTCAACTTCCAAGGTGATTGTCTTTCCAGTGAGGGTTTTCACAAAAAATTGCATACCACCACGAAGACGGAGAACCAAGTGGAGGGTAGAATCCTTCTGGATATTGTAGTCGGCGAGAGTTCGGCCGTCAACGAGCTGTTTTCCAGCGAATATCAACCTTTGTTGATCTGGGGGTATGTCTTCTTTGTCCTGGATTTTGGCTTTGACATTATCAATGGTGTCTGAACTCTCCACCTCCAAAGTTATAGTTTTTCCGGTCAATGTCTTGACAAAGATCTGCATCCCACCACGGAGGCGAAGCACCAAGTGCAGAGTGGACTCCTTTTGAATGTTGTAATCAGCCAGCGTCCTTCCATCCTCCAACTGCTTACCAGCAAATATCAGCCTCTGCTGATCTGGTGGGATTCCCTCCTTGTCTTGGATTTTTTCCTTCACATTGTCCATGGTATCGGAGCTTTCAACTTCCAAGGTCAATGTTTTCCCGGTAAGGGTTTTTACAAAGATTTGCATCCCGCCATGGAGACGGAGAACCAAGTGAAGGGTGGACTCCTTCTGGATATTGTAATCAGCAAGAGTATGGCCGTCCTCGAGCTGTTTGCCGGCGAATATCAGCCTCTGCTGGTCTGGGGGTATGCCTTCTTTGTCCTGGATCTTTGATTTAACATTATCAATAGTGTCCGAGTTCTCCACCTCCAAAGTGATAGTTTTGCCTGTCAATGTCTTGACAAAAATCTGCATCCCACCACGGAGGCGAAGCACCAAGTGCAGAGTTGACTCTTTCTGGATGTTATAGTCAGCAAGGGTACGGCCATCTTCAAGCTGTTTTCCAGCAAAAATTAGTCTCTGATGGTCTGGGGGAATACCTTCCTTATCCTGGATTTTATCTTTGACATTGTCTATAGTGTCGGAGCCTTCCACTTCCTGGGTAATGGTCTTTCCAGTAAGGGTTTTGACAAATATTTGCATCCCACCACGGAGACGAAGCACCTAGTGCAGGGTTGATTCTTTCTGGATGTTGTAGTTATAAGAAATTAATTGGAGATAAAAGTGAAATACTTTTTATTCAAGCATTGAAGAATTACATCAGGCTACTAGAATTTATAGATAAGAACATAACAATAACTCCTAAAAACAAGCAACTACTTTGCATAAAAAATCTAATAGAGTAAAATACTCTTTATTTGATAGCTAATACTGACTTAGTCTAAGCCTAAGAAATAGTAACAGACTTTGACTAAGTAAGATGCACTAATTTGTAACACTCCCCCTTAGTGCATACTTACGATCAACAACGCCAAGAGCAACCCTGAAGCCTTCAAATTTTGCTTTTGCTAAAGCCTTTGTAAATATGTCTGCTACTTGATTGCAGGTAGAAATTCCTTGCAACTCAATTTCTTTATTTAATACTTTCTCACGCACAAAGTGATGATGAACTTTAACATGCTTTGTTCGCCCATGGAAAACTGGATTTGAAGCAAGTTTGATGGCACTCTCATTATCACAACAAATCTGTACAACATAATCAACCTTAGAGAAAATATCTTCCATCAAATATTTCAACCAAACACACTCTTGTGCAGCCATTGTTGCAACCATATATTCTGCTTCAGTACTTGATAAAGCAACAGTAGATTATTTTTTACTGCACCATGAAACAACTGCTGAACCAAGACTAAAGCAATACCCAGAAGTTGAGCGACAATCAACTGCATCACCTGCCCAATCCGCATCAGTGAATCCTCTTAAGACAAAATCACTTCCTTTCTTGTACATGAGACCATAAACAAGTGAGCCCTTTATATAACGCAAAACTCTCTTGGCAGCATCTAAATGATGAGTTGTTGGATTTTGCATAAATTGGGAAATAACTCCTACAGAATATGCAATTTCTGGTCTTGTGATTGTTAAGTAGATTAAACTACCAACAAGCTGTCGAAACCGCCTAGGATCTTTCAGTAGCTCTCCTTCTTCTTTCTGTAACTTAAGATATGGCTCCATGGGAGTAGCTATTTCTTTTGACTCCCCCATTCCAAAACGCTCCAAAAGATTTCTTGCATAACGACTTTGGGATATAAAATAGCCTTGATCTGATTTCTCCACTTCTAACCCAAGAAAGCAACCAATTTCACCTAGATTTTTCATTTCAAAACGAGTTGCCAAGTCCTTCATCAAGCAAGAAATTTCAGCTTCATCATCTCCGGTGACTATCATGTCATCCACATACAGTAAAACCAGCAAATGCATCCTTGATTCTAATTTTACAAATAAACTAGAATCTGAATTAGCAACTTTAAAGCCACAAAAAATGAAATATTGAGCAACTTTACCATACCAAGCCCGTGGTGCTTGTTTAAGACCATATAATGCCTTCTTTAATCGACAGACATGAAAAGGAAATTACCTGGATTCGAATCCTTTAGGTTGCTCCATGAATACGTCACGGTCTAATTCTTCGTAAAGAAATGCATTCTTTACATCAAGTTGCCACAACTTCCAACTTTTGGAGGCAGCAAGTGAAATAATTGATCTTACTGTCACCATTTTTGCCACTGGGCTAAAGGTCTCCTCATAATCCAACCCATAGCTTTGAGAAAAGCCACGAGCAACCAGGCGAGCTTTGAATTTTTCAATTGTACCATCTGACTTCCTCTTCAACCGATAAACCCATTTGCAGGTGACCGGAGTACAATTTTCAGGCTTAGGCACAAGCTCCCACGTCTCATTCTTCTTTAGAGCATCAAATTCTTCGTGCATTACAGCTTCCCAATCTGGACAACCCTTTGCTTCTTCATAGCAAGCTGGTTCTTCTTCTGTTAATGCTCCTGTAAACAAGCATGAAGTAACAGTGCAGAGATTAAGTTGTACCTCATAATCTTTGAGGTGACTTGGTTGTCTTCTCTCTCTTGTAGACTTCCTTATAACTTGTTCACCACCCATTGTGTTTACAACTTGTTCACTACCCATTGGGTTTGAACCTATATTTTCTTCATTTGGAATCTGCAAGCTCTCTTGATCACCTTCAAATGTGACCTCTTGTATGGGATTTCTTTGGACACTATAGTATGTTGACACCTCATCAAAGACAACATCTCTAGAAGTGATAAACTTCTTTGTTTCAGGATCCATGCACCTCCACCCTTTCCTACATGAGTCATAGCCAACAAAAATACACTTCTTTGCTTTCGGGTCAAGTTTGGTTCGGTTAGATTGTGGAATGTGAACATAACAAACTGAACCAGAGACCCGAAAGTAATTTACATTTGGTCTTACACCATACAAAATCTCAAATGGAGATTTAGAGGTACCTGGCCATGGAGGTAGGCGATTAGTTACATGGCACGCACATTGAAAAGCTACGGCCCAAAGTTGCAGAGGAAGATTCTTGTCATGTAACCATGCACAACTCACAGAAGCAAGATGAGCTAGTTTTCTTTCAGAGACGCCATTCTGTTGGGGTGTAGATGGACATGTCATTTGCCTCAAGATGCCATTGGTTTCACAATACTGGAAGAAATCATTTGACATGAATTCGCCTCCATTGTCACTTTGTAAACATCTGATTTTCTTCCCAAATTCTTTCTCTACAGCATTTTTAAATTCCCCAAACAAGGATAGTGCTTCACTCTTCTCTTTTAAGAACTTCACCCAGGTATATCTTGAATAATCGTCTACTAACACCATAACATAGCGATTTCCACTATAACTTGGTGTTTTTGTAGGCCCCATCAGATCAGTATGAACTAGCTCAAACATGGTAGCTCTGCGATTTGATGACTTCTTGAAGGGGAGACGGTGTGACTTGCCGTATTGATAACCTTGACAGACCACATCTTCACGAACATTCTGTAGAGTTGGTATGCCTTCTACCAATTTCTTTGAAGAGATTTGTTGCAACAACTGATATCCTACATGACCCAAACGAGCGTGCCAAATAGCTGCATTGTCGGTTTGGCTTGTTTTCTTTACATATGCTTCCCCTACTGGCATAACAAATAGAGACCCTTTCTTTTCACCAGAAAGAACAACATCAGCTCCAATATTTTTCACATTATTAAGTACTTTCACACCATTTGGGCCAAATAAAACATATTTTCCAGAATCAGTAATTTGAGAAACTGAAACTAAATTCTTCTTCAAACCTGGTACATGATAAACATCTTTCAACTGAATATGTGCATCATCGACACCAATCTTCACAACACCTTCTTGGACCACTGGATGTGTTGAGTTGTCAGCAGTAACAACAACTCTTTCCCCATTATGTTGACGTAACTCGGAGAATAGTGCATCGTTTCCGGTTATATGATGTGAGCAACCGGAATCGATAATCCATTCTGCTTTGGCATAATTTGCTGCAATTTCATGTGATGCTGATTTTTGAGCATTATTTTCTCTCCCTTCAATCACTTCAATGGTGAAGCACTGCTCCCAATTTGGTTGGTCATCTTCTTCTTCATCACAAGCAATGTGTGCTTTAGAAAGCTTCACACGACAATTTCTCTTAATGTGCCCAGGCCTCCCACACCTGTAACATTTAAAAAACTTATTACCTTGCGGGCTGTGTTCATTTCCTTTCTTCTCATTTGTTCCACCTTCAGAAAACTTCTCTTTTGAAAATAGAACATCATCACATTCTGGATTGAGATTCTTAGTCATTTGTTTAGCTAAGGCCTCCTGGTTAGAAAGCAAGCTCTCTAATTCTTCAACTGATGGTTGTTTCTGCCATCCTTGAATGGATGTAACAAAAGGCGTGTACTCCTTTTTTAAACCCCGAATGAGAAATCGCCGCAACCGAGCTTCACTAATTTTCTCCTCTGCATCTAGCTCAGAAATTTCAGCACAAATATTTTTGACACGAAGGAAATATTCTGACATTGACATACCTTCCTGCTTTAACATTGCCAAATCATTTTCCAAGAACTGTAGCCTTGCTGTATTCTTCTTAGAGAATATTCTCTCAAGAGTGTCCCAAACATCCTTTGGTGAACTAACATCACGAACATGATCAATAAATTCTTTGCTGATTGACGTTCTTAGAGCAAATAATGCCTTCCCACATTTGATCTTCTATTTCCTCCGTAGCTCAACATTCTCAAAAATGTCTGCTGGGATTCCATCAGCACCAGAAACTAGTTCCCAAAGATCTTGACCTTGGAGAAATGCCTCCATACACATTCTCCAATACTTGTAGTTTGTTTCTACAAGTTTCTCCATGCCATGTTGCACGTTAGAACTGCTTCTTTCAACCCCTTCCATTTTTGAGCTTCAAACTTCTTCAATAAGATGAACTTGATAGACAATAAAAATGAGAAGGCTCTGATACCATATAAGAAATTAATTGGAGATAAAAGTGAAATACTTTTTATTCAAGCATTGAAGAATTACATCAGGCTACTAGAATTTATAGATAAGAACATAACAATAACTCCTAAAAACAAGCAACTAATTTGCATAAAAAATCTACTCTTCATAGAGATCTTGATAGAGTAAAATACTCTTTATTTGATAGCTAATACTGACTTAGTCTAAGCCTAAGAAATAGTAACAGACTTTGACTAAGTAAGATGCACTAATTTGTAACAGTAGTCAGCAAGGGTACGGCCGTCCTCAAGCTGCTTGCCGGCAAAGATCAGCCTTTGCTGGTCTGTGGGGATTGCTTCCTTGTCTTGGATTTTAGCTTTCACATTATCAATAGTATCAGAGCTTTCAACTTCCAAGGTTATAATCTTGTCAGTAAGGGTTTTCACGAAGATTTGCATTCCACCACGAAGAGAGAGCACCAATTGAAGGGTGGACTCCTTCTGAATGTTGTAATCAGCTACGGTACGGCTGTCCTCAAGCTGCTTGCCGGCAAAGATCAGCCTCTGATGGCATCGGGGGATTCGTTCCTTCTCTGGGATCTTATGTTGGATCTTAGTTTTGACATTATCAATGGTGTCAGAGCTTTCGACTTCCAGGGTGATAGTCTTGCCGGTGAGGGTTTTCACAAAGATCTGCATTCTAACACGATGGAGAAGCACCAAGACAAGGGTGGGGCTCTTCTGGATGATACAATCAGCTATGGTACTACCATCCTGAAGCTGCTCAACAAAATGATCCTCAAAATGATTTATAAAGATCAGCTTTTGCTGGTCTTGGGGGATTCCATACTTTTCTTGGATCTTAGCTTTCACAATTCTGATGGTGTCAGAGCTTTCGACTTCCAGGGTGATAGTCTTGCCGAAGAGGGTTTTCACAAAGATCTTTATTCTAGCAGGACGGAGAAGCACCAAGACAATGGTGGAGCCCTTCTGGATGTTGTAATCAGCTACAGTGCGGCCATCCTGAAGCTTCTCAACTAAATGATCCTGCTTTATAAAGATCAGCTTTTGCTGGTCTTGGGGGATTCCTTTCTTTTCTTGAATCTTAGCTTTGACATTTCTGATAGTGTCAGAGCTTTCTACCTCAAGGGAGAAGGACAGGGGAGTAAGGGTTTTCACAAATATCTGCATCTGTTGTGGAAATGAGAAACAATTAGAAACCAAACAATAGACTCTATACAAAAATATTAACCAAAAGTAGTTCAATTTATTTGGGTGGCAGAACCTCCAAAAAGATAAAGAACCGCTGATAAAAACCAAAACTAGTTTCTTTAAATTTTGAGTATAAAAAATAAATAATGTAGTTTTGAGCCATGCGCCCCTTACGTATGTAAAAACATTGCATTAGTAACGGATGGACACAATTATTTTCTCCATAGTGAGAAGATTTTTTAGTTTCGATTGACAGAAGTTTTTACGCAATAATTTTCCAAATATTGCTAAAGTTAACAGGTAATGAAAAGTGCAAAAACATTGCTCAAGTAAAGGATGGACCCAATTACTCCATCAAAGTTTTTTTAGCTCATACATAAAAGTTTATATGTAATTTTTTTTCCAAATTATGCTAAATTTAACAGGTAATTGAGCTTCAAAATTTTGAATGAAAATAATAACAATACACGACAAGAAAACAGATCAACTAATCATAAAATATTACACATTAAGACAATAGTTCTATCAGATGACCAGACAAAAAAAACCCTAACGGTTTAACACATACACCTATAAAATCAATCCAATAGATACACAACTAACATATTCATCAACCAAAGTGAATCAAATAACGGAGGTGGCAATGGCAGTGGCGAGATGAGAGAATAAGTTAGAGGAGCAGAGGTGATGGATGATACAGGGGAGTGTGGAGTGTGATGTTTGAAGAGAGAGGTTGGTATATTATACTAATGGATCCAATATTTGTGGGGATAGATGTTTATTTGTAAGTGGATAATACAGGGATTAGGGATCTGAGTCGACTACTATCCAGTTACAGGGATTAGGATTAGGATTAGGATTAGGATTAGGATTAGGATTAGGATTAGGACTAGGATTTGTCACTTGCCTTTAAATATCATTATTTCAGTCTTTAAGACTAAATTCTAGGGAGACATTTTTTTGGAGACATTCTAGCGACATTTTTTTTGTAGTACCTTTTAAAAAATGTATAGTATTTATTTCAACTGAAATTTTTGTAAAAAATAGTGTTGTAAGTATAATTTGAATACATACAAAAAACAAGGTCTGTACAATCTGTACAACCCTGTTTCTTGTATATATCTAATTTACACCTAAAACACTGTTTTTTACAAAAATTTCAGTTGAAATAAATACTATATATTTTTAAAGAGGTACTACAAAAAAAAAATCAAAAAAAAATATCGCTAGAATGTCTACAAAAAAATATCCACCTAGAATTACTCTTAAGACTTGATTGACAAGTTTTGAAATTCAGTTTAAAATCACATTACAAGTTATTAAAGAATGCTATTATATTTTAGTTTAGGCACTTTATTTGTAATTAATCATAATCCATTAACCATAAATTAAACCAATGTACTTTTTGAACGCTGTCTGTCTACTACTTGGCCAACCCAACGGCCTAATGAATTCGGAAGGACGTTGCTGACCAATAAAATTAAGATGAGGTTGTATCTATCGGTGCCAATGCAATAGATAAGACCGGACCGGTGGCAGGGGCAGATTCAGCCACAGGGTTAAATTCAATTTTTTTTATTAAGAATAAAAATTATAACTATATATATATATATTTTTCTAAATTTAATATAATTTCTCAACATTTAAGTTGTTAAGTTTAATATATATATATATAGAGTCCGGATCTTAAGCTCACTCCTAATTTAACTCACCCGAGCTCACCCTTCTTTAGCAACGGATCCGGCGACGGTTCGGTCATACAACCGTCGTCTATACTTTTTAATGACGCTATATGTTGTCCGTCGCTAAAAGTATAGACAACGGTTGTATGATCGAACCGTCGTCGGGTTCATCGCTAAAGGGAGGTGAGCTCGGGTGAGTTGTATAAAGGGTGAGCTTAAGATCCGGACCGTGTATATATATATATATATTAATGATTTTCTTATAATGAAAATATTAGAATGATTTTTTTTATCAACAAATTTTTTTATTAAAAACCCAATATAGTACAAATGTAACAAATCCAAAAGAGTTGGATAAGGCCACACGGGATAAAGAAAACTAAGTAAATAATCTTGGAGTTTTAACACCTTGTCTTTGTCTTTGAATTTTAATTTGGTGATAAAAGAAAAAGAAGCTTATGAAAACAAAAGGAGATAATGTCAATTTTGTAATAGATGAGATTTTTTTTAAAGAAAAGTGGTGTTTTTGAGTTTTAATTAGAAAAAAATATATATAAAAAAATGAGTGTATTTCGTGTCAAAAATTTTCTTCTCATTTTTTTTCTACAACTACAAAACTTTACAGGATGTTAGTTAAAAAAGAAAAGAAAGTAAAAGATAGTACTTACTTTTTGAGCTAAATATTACACATAGAGAGAGGAATAAAAGAAGTAATACAAAATTATCATTACTTTAAAAAATCACTTATACAATAAGAGGGTGGTGATGAGGGTGTGTACTATTGAGAAAGGAAAGGAGCCAAGGAGGGCAGGGACATGTGCCCTCCCTCCCCCTAGGGTAGATCTACCCATGGACGGTGATGTATATATACATCACTCCTTTGGATAATCTTAATGAATGCATGATTTTCTTGTTATTTATTAATTTACTTTTAATACAATATATCTATGTTATTTTGGGATCCGGATCCTCCAAGAGGATACAATATATCTATGTTGTGGGGTTTACAACATATTAAAAAGGAGATCCAATGACTCACAACTCTTTTTTTTGTCTGTGTATCAAAACGAAGTCATTTTGATAGGAATTTTTTTTACAAGTTGATAGAAAATTGGAAGCCACCAAACGCCGTTTACTTCGTTTATTTGCTTCGTTTTTCCGTTTCTTCTCCTTTCTTTCTCTTTTTTATTTTTTGTTCTTCCTAGAGCACGCCAAGTTTTAGAATTAGCCAAAATTCAATTGTTTATTTTTTTTCTTTATTCAAATTTTTCCCAGATTGTTTACCCTAATTTTTTTCTTTAACTTTTTCAATGGGCTTAAATAATCACAATAGAAACTCAATTTTTTTAATAGGATAAAAATTATCCGTTGGATTTATTTTTTTGAAGAACAAAGAATAATATTATTAACCTTTGACAAAGATACAAAGATTAATAACCATACCGATTCCAAAGCACCAAAAAAATGATTAATAAAACGTCCCAATTAGATTAACACTCAACCCATTACAATCATGAAAAAGCCATGGCGCTCATAACTAACAAGAATTAGCAAACAAGCGAAGTAAACGGCGTTTGATGGCTTCCAATTTTTTGTTAACTTGTAAAAAAAAATTACTATCAAAAGGACGTATCGTTTTGATACACAAACAAAAAAAAGAGTTGTGAGCTATTAGATCTCTTTTTTAATGTGTTATCAACCCCAATAAATCACTCACAAAATTCTCACAAAAAAATCCTCATAAAGGATCTAGATCCGTTATTTTGGTGCTAGGCTGTGCATAATATAAGAGAAGGTAAATATCCAACAAAATAAAGTTACTCCATCCGTTCTTAAAACATATATTGTCGTTTTAGGAAAAAAAAATTGTTCTAATTAGGGAGAGAAAAGCACAAATACATACCATATTCATATTAAAAAAATACTAATAATTCATCAAATTATTAGGGGAAAAAGGACAAATACATACCTTATTAGGCTGCTGCTGATCAGAAGAGAGAGAATTATTGTTATCAGACATTGATGAGAGCTTTAGGAGAGATATTAAGAACAGAGTGGATTACTTGAATTTGTGAAAGCTAGTGGCTACGACGGCGTCCTTTTATAGTGGCTATGACTGACCCGATTCTATACGGTTTCGGATTTTGGCGTAAGTTTCCACCAATGAAATGGAGCCACGTGGATTGCACGACTTAATGCCAAACCGCCTTATTTGTCAGCTCCGAAAACCGGAATTAAGTTGGAAAGATATGTTTGTGGATTAATGGATTAAGTTGGAATATAAGGTGGATTAATTTTGATATTTTTAATTTTAAATTATGATGTGATTACTAAGTTTTTTTTAAATAGTTTATATAAATTCAAAATATTGCTAATTTTGTACTCTCTCCGTCCCAAATTAACTGCTCAATTTTGACTTTTTTAAGTCAAATTGACTATTTTTATAATTAATAATTAAGCATATATAAATATATTCCTAAAATTATAAAAATTAGAATTAGTAATAAATTGTATATACTTTCTTTTGGTTATAATCTTTTTGCCTATATTTTAGCAAAAATAGTAAAAAGATTAGTTTTAAAAATGGTCAATTTGACTTTAAAAAATCAAAACTGAGCAATTAATTTGGGACGGAGGGAGTAGTTTATATGAGAACATTTCTTAGTAAATGATATACACATTTATTATACATTTTAATATTCTCATATTTATTATTTTGTGTGTTTATTTTATTTAACTAATACATTTTATTTGATTTTATAGAATTTACCTTATTTTCCTCATGGAACAAATAAGAGTACATGTGACTCTTGGAGGATAATATGAAAAAATTGAAGTCAATTTGGAGAAAAAGAAATAAATGAAAAAAGAAAATATCAAATTAAATGTATCTTAGATTAAGTTATAATTTATTTTTCCTTATAATCTTGTTTTAGATAGAGGGAGACCTTTTATTATTCTTTTCCTTTGTTTTTCCGCCGAAACAGAGAGGATTTCTTATTCTTTTTGTTTTAAACGAAAGTCAGCAACTTTGAAGTATCAATGCAATTTTTGGTTTCCCTAAGTTCATTAACTAATTAAGTGTTTGTCTTGTTCTTTGGCCTTAACAGTATTTTATTTTCTTTATCCAATATAAGCTCGCTGCCTCACTTGATACTTGATACTTGATACTTGATACTTGATACTTGATACTTGATTGTAATAGTTTGTACTATGTTTTCTATCCATCACATTCAATAGCTTTTCATTTGATAATATTAGTTACTTTAATTCTTTTTTTTAGTTTTATTTTATTTCATGTAATTATGTTAAATGATAATAATAATGTTACTTGTTTTTGTTTTAAATTTCATGAATAACTAAATTTCTAATACTTAATGATGATGAAACTAGGTATTTCATAATAATTAATTTCTTTTCATTCTGATATTAATGTCTAATTATTTTTCATTTTTATATTTACCTTCGTTTAAAATTACAAATGATTCTTATATTGATTGCAAAGTTTTGATAAGTTATATTTCATCTGTGAATTTTTCATAACTTATGCTTACTCATATTAATTATATGAATCATTATTTTTAAAGGGAAGAGAAAGAAATTTGAGAAGTAATTTGGAAAATAAAAAAATGTTTATTATGTTAGTATTTAGTGGATTCGGATTCCTAGGTATTTTTTCTCATTAATAATTTCCGTTATTAATTAATACTTTGCATAATTTAGTTAATAAATCTTCTCCACCATCTTTGTTTCTAATTTGCCTAAAATATTAATTAAGGATATATTAAAGAATTAATCTATGTGGTTCGATCTGCACTTGCCGAATCTACAATAGATATTGTGCACTTACAGTGCATAATTTTAACATATCAAGTTTTTGGCGCCGTTGCCGGGGACTAGAATTAATTTTTTATTCCTTAATTTTTATTTATTCGAATTATTTTTATCTCTAATTTTTTTCCAGAATTATTGAAGCAGATCGAAGGAGCGAAAAGATAAAGATTTTGTTGCTGCGCTTTTTTCGGTACTTCGTATCTCCATATTTTTAAAAAATTAAAAAAATAGTAGTTTAGTTTTTATTTCTTTTATTAATATTTTTTTTTAATTTTCGCATTCATTCATTCACTCACTCACGTAGAGCACATCCTGTTTAGGTTTTAATTTTTTTTATCAAATATAAACTGTGGTGATTGCTGGAGGATTGAGATACGTCAAAATTTCTCATTCTTTCATAATTCACATAGTTTTAGGACACTTTATTTGTTTATAGTCTTTTTTATTTGTGTATTTTTATATTTAATCTAACATTAAGGGCACAACCTGTAACAAGATAAGGTGGGGATTTCATCACCCTTCCTTGGCCCACAAATAATCCAATTTGTATTTTGCATAACCATAACCTAATAAAATCAAGTAGGCGTTGGCCCTAGGACTCTCGAGCTCAATTAGGACAAGAAACTCTAAGAGGAGACTGAATTTTAAATTAATCAAACTACTGATGTTTAGGCAAGTGGTTCAAAAGGTAAACGCCTAAAGAACGTGTTGTTATTCAATTAGTCGGTGTATCTACGGAGAAACTCCTACCTTTCTTACACTTACCTGGCTAGTGGAGTGATTAATTTTGAATTTAGTGGACCTTGCGGTATAACTTGAAACAATTAGGAGTTGTCTAGATTTTATTTAGGTTGACCTTAGAAGTTATTTTTTATTTATTTAGTTATTACTATTTTTTTTGCTTATCTGCTTATTTGCTAAATAGTGCATGCAAAAAGTGTGGATTAGGGACAAAACATCCTGATTAGTGAGAAAACTTGGTTTTTCGAATTTTATTTTGTAAGATCTCACTTTAAGAAAAATGGTGGCTACACAAAGTGTTTATTTAAGGGATCGATGTTATCCTTCCCGCTCTGCCCAACCTGTATGAATTAGTCAACCACCGGTAACAATTTTGAACTTAAACCGCATTTTATAAATATGTTACCTAAGTTCACGGGGATAAAACGTGCATATTTATTTATTCAGGAATTTGAGGAAGTTTGTGCCTTAATGAAATTTCAACAATCGTCTGACGACTCAATTAGGCTAAGGTTTATCACATTTGCTTTAAAAGATAATGCTAAAAAGTGGTTATATAGCCTACCAAATAATTCTATATCAACCTGGGAGGGATTTGTTGTTACATTTCTACAAAAATATTTTCCAAATCATAAAATTGCTAAAATTAGGACCGCAATTCATCAATTTTACCAACTTAAAAAAGAGTCTTTTTAGAAATATTTTGATAGATTTAAAAATTTGTTGTCCTAGTGCCCGCACCGTGAAATTTAGAAATGGAGATTATGTAAAATTGCTTACGAAGGTTTAGACTATCCTACTAAAACAATGTTAAAGTCAATGTGTCAACGGGATTTTCCAAATAATGCATGTGAACCAAGTCTCAACACCAACACCTTTATGTCTAAGGTGTAATTCACCAACTCATGTGATTGAGGAATGTCCTAGAGTCATGCCCCAACCTGAAGAATATGAAAAAGTCAATGTAATGTTTTAAAGACCTAGGAAGGACCTATTTGTACCCACTTATAATCCAGAAATCATCCTAATTTTGCATGGAACCAAGGACCCTACCCGAAAAACTCTTCAAATCAGGTCAATCAGTCTCTAAATCAATCTTTTCAACCGTACCAAAAGCCAAATACTGGTTTGTACCAAAATTCAAGTTCAGCACCTTAATATCCACCAGGTTTTTCTAATAAAAGTGAGAAAAGACTTAGCACTTTAGAGAAGAACATGGAAACGTAAATGAAAAACACTAACCAAGCCTTATCTCGTTTAGAGATCCAAATTAGTCAATTGACCACTACAGTTAGTGAAAGAGAGAAGGGTAAGTTCCCTAGTCAACTCGAGACTAATCCAAAATTTCTAGTCCCTAATCAAAAACCTTATCATGTTAATTCATTTGAAAACAACCAAGTCAATCATGTGAATTTTTTAATCTCTTTAAGGATTAAAAATTATTTTAACAATCATGCTGACATTGATAATGAAGAAGAGAAAAATTTTAATGTTAAATCTAACATTCCATCTTCATAGTCATCTCAGCCTAAAAAGCCCACAAACTTTGATTCCATAGGCCCATCTAATGGGTGGGTTTCATACCTACGAATCGGGTTCTTATTTGGACTTAAACGGTATTTGTTCGGTCTATTTTTGTATAATTTAACTTATTTTTATGTTTGTTTTATGTTTAGGTTGCATTACGTATCGCTGGTGGCATATTGGTGGCAATGTACAAGATTTGGCATGCAAAGGCAAAAATTAGCAACTACAGAAGTTTGACCCTTAAGGGTGGGCCCTATAAAGAAGAAAACCTCCACCGGGGCGGGGGTGTACGTGGCAGCCAAAACCTCTTCCCTGCCGGAGCGGGCTATTACAAGCTAAAAACCCCCGCCGGGGCGGGGGTACGCGGACAGAGAGAGAGAGAGAGAGAGAGAGAGACTTCTGATGCGGTTCTAACTCTGCAGCGGTGTAAATAGAAGACTTTGGCTCTGATTGGGAAGTTGGTGGATGTCTTTTTATGAGCTATTACATGACTTATACATCAGTTAATACATAATTCAACATACATCAATCATTCAATCAATTAGCAACTTAGAGCCCTAATTTTTAGAGATGATATTGGAGGAGCAGATGAGAAAGTCAAGATCACAAGAATTGCATATTTGAGTGAGGATAAGGGTGGTGTTTTACTATTCTTTATTTTTCAATTCAATTTCTGTAATTGGGATGATAAATTTCTTTACTTATTCATTTTTTAATTTGTCTATAATGAACTAAATTCTTAATTAGGCTTGTAATGGATCTTTAGTGTTGAACGATGATTATTACACTTTGATTTCAGTTTAATATAACTATCTAATCAGTTCATCTATTGTGATGTATGCTTAATTTATGAATTGCTTGATCACCAATTCTTTGTGGACTTGTATGAACTCGAGAGATATGATGAAGTATGAATCTAGACCTAATCACAATAGCATGTGTTCATGGTTTTTGCATTTGATGGATTTCTTGATGTATGTTTAGGATAGAGATATACCTAACATTGCATGTAATCACATAAAGAACTTGGACTTTAAACCTTATTTAATTGTAATTCAATAGAGATATAATGAATTAGTTAATTAGGATGTTTGACTTAATTCTATCAAAATTAGGGATTTAAGTTAATATGGGGTTAGTGCATTGAGAGATGACTAATTCTACCTTAGTGTTCTTGATTAATGAACTGAGGTAGTAAATTAAATTGAAAAGAAGTGTGATAATCAGAGTGAAACTTAAAGTGAAGTTGTAAGCCTAATTCTCCATTATCTGATTGAAATTTGCGGTAACTAGTTAGGTTGATTGTGTTGATATTTATTTATTAGTTTTTCCTTAATTGAAATCATTAATTTGATTAGTTTAATAAAATTAAAATAATATAAAATTAGTATTTGTTAGATTAAAATTGACTTGTCTCTGTGGGAACGATACTCTACTTACTATTATATTATTTATTGATCACGTATACTTGCGTATGGAGCTTAATTTAGATTTTACCCAACACCATCCATTAAGCATTTGTCAAAACATGATAAAAACATATCTTCTAATTCAACTGAAAAAGTCTTTAAACTAAAAGCCCCATTTCCTCAGACTTATTTCAACCAAGCAGTCAGCCTAGTTAAACAAAATTTTAGAAGTGTTCAATCAAGTGAAAATTAACATTCCTCTTCTAGATGTCATTCAACAAGTACCCTCATATGCTAAATGTCTAAATGATTTGTGCACACACAAAATAACCACTCATGTTCCTAAAAAATCTTTTCCAACAACCCATGTTAGTTCTACCTTATCATTCCAAGTTCCTGTGAAGTATAAGGACCCCAGTTGTCCTACTATTTCATGCATAATAGGTGACACATTAATTGAAAAAGTTTTGCTTGATTTAGGAGCTAGTGTGAACCTGTTACCATTTTCTATGTACAAAACCTTAAGCTTATATAGGGGAGTTAAAAAAGACAAGTGTTACACTCCAACTAGCTGACCGTTCTGTTAAAGTGCCAAAGGGAATATGTTAGGAATAATCATGTGAATGATATTCCTATTTATGTATGATTTGATTATGATATAAATGAATGAATATATAAGTATGCTTGCATTAAGAAAAGCTGTAAAGTCCTTTGATAGATAATAGGAATATGTTTATAAGGACTTAGAATGAATTGATCAAATATGTTAGGTTGATCTTATATAAGCAAAACAACTTTGTAAAGTCCTTAAAAAGAAATGATGTACAAGGACTATAAATTTAAAAAGATCAAGCTTGTTAGGTTGATCTTATAATGTAATAGATAGGCTTGTCTTATCGTCGAGCACTGCACCAAATATCTTAGTCTTCCAGGAGAGTCAAGGAAAATTCGAGAGCTATCAAGGCAGAATCGTAGTCTGCAAGATAGTAGATCTCGGAGTTCGTAGACTGCCAGGAGAGACGAGGAAGGATCGTAGTGTGTCGAGAAAAACTTTCTCAAAGCCATAGTCTGATGCGAAAGTCATGTTCAGAAACGTAAAGACAGCCAGTCTAAGAGCCGATCGAGCATCTGCCAAAGCTAAGTCAAGAATCGTAGACTACACTCGGAGTCGTAGAGTCTACTGATCAATTTAGAGGCAGAGATTGTAGTCGAAGCAAGATCAGATGAAGATAACGAGCATAAAGATAAAAATTATAGAGTGTCAAGATCTGATCTCGGAGTCGTAGTGTCAGCACAACCCAAGATAAAATCGTAGAGTGCAGAACTAAGGCTTCAATAGATGTCCTCACAACGCCAAGGAAGAATCGTAGAGCAAACACGATTCTTAACAAATGAGCACTCTCAGAATATCCTAAGTAATGAAACCTTTGGTCTGAGCTGCAAAGATACATTCTACCTAAGGGAAACAAGAAAGCACTCAATAAATGGCTTGCAAGCTAACAGAAGATCTAAGCACCAACCCAATTAGCATCCAGATTGAGTTGTAAAGCCATTCAAGATGAAGCCTTCTATAAGTAGATTAAAAGAAGACTTCAGTAAAAGTGACTGACCAAGGAAAAGTCAGCAAGTGCAGTAGTTGCCAAATGAACAATAGACAATGGTCTTGGGGTCAACCAGGATCTCAGTGTTTGCCAAAAAATAAGGAACTGATATAGTTTACACAAAGATACTGGCCAGCTTCTGAAGAACAAGGCTAAAGTGATTAAGCAAGGGTCAGTCCATTGATGATAAATGAATGGGAGATCATAAGGAGAAAGGGAGCTGGGCATGCCACAAATCTGAGGTGTCTTTCTATTCAGAAGAGACCTAGAACAAGGAGTTAAGCTATCAGTTCCTAAAAAAAAATCAAAGACAAACAAAAGTGTTGAAGCACTGCACAAATAAAGGAAGAAGTGTTATACATTAAAGATCCAATGAACACTCTTTAGGATCATAGTGTTGTCTCAACCAGTTAATAAGTAACATTCATCAAGACACTACAATAAGGTCCAAGAACATCTGCATCAGAATTATAGAGTTCAATCATTTGAATATTGAAGCATTGGCAATGGTTCAATCTGAAGACTGATATTCGAACATTACTAGTTGAGAGCATTGATGCAAAAGGACAGATCCTGACGTTGTAAAGCCCTTAAAATCGGGTACTTAAAATCCGAACTCGGTGCTTCACGATATAATTTCTATGAGCGGAATAATACTAATAATAATAACAATAATATAGATATCAAACTTAATTTACATAATTATCAAAGTCTAGCTCCCAAGTACGTAACCTTTAATACATTCATTACATAGCATGATAGATAAATAGATATCATTCTTATCTTAATAAAGTCTAAGTATTACCTAAGATAGCATAAAACTCATTCAGCAATTTTTCCTTTTCCTTTGTTCTTAGCCGAGCCCTCTGATTGTTCATACTTAGCTGAAAACATTTAAATTAAGCAATGATGAGCATTTAAGTGCCCGACAAGTAATAACAATTATAAATATTAGCTGAAAGGATTAAATGTTTTCTTTATACTACCCTTCTACAACAAATCAATAGTTGTGAAGTAATCTGAATCGATAATAATAACATAACAACTTTCTATCAAATTTTTGAAACTACGTATTAACTATAAATAGGGTTAAGGTGACATACTATGAACATTATTTTCAATTTTCGAATAGGTTTAGCAGAACTTCATCCGTAAACCGTCATAACTTACGGGCACGGGGGGTGATCAGCCCGTTATGCCCTGTATTGATCAATACTACATGCAAGAAAGATATTATCGTTCACTATGTCCGCCTTGGGCGCATAAAAGTTTTCCCCTGTTTGGGATGTTCATACTTAGTCGGGAATCCGAACCAAAACAATTTGATTGGATACAGAAAGGTTTTATCATTTTTAACAATATTTCTAAATCTGTGTCTAGTTGATCAAATAACTTAGACGACTTTTACTTACTGTATGCATACTGGCAATCAATAAGTATATATATATATATATATATATATATATATATATATATATATATGTGTGTGTGTGTGTGTGTGTGTGTGTGTGTGTGTGTGTGTGTGTGTGTGTGATTAAATACAATGATTATCCAAGTGGGGACACTTGTATAACCATAATTAGAAATTAACGATGAACAGAATAAATATCTGAATAATAATGTAATAACATGTTGATAAACAATGATCGGATATAATATATAACAATAGGGTTAGTAATCTAGCATATTAATATTATAATTCTGAAAACTTTCTTACTCATATCCATTGCATAAAGAAAATGCAAAGGTAGGATACTTGCCTGGTCTGCTGCTTAAAATACGCAACTTAGTTTTTATCTTTCGTATAACAACCTATCAGTAATAAGATCATTTTACTGATTAGAATAACATATTGTAGCACATAATACTTCTTATTGCAGCCAACACATAACCTAATCAAAGTGTCACACATATTCAACAGTCATTGAATCACAAATAAACATTAATACAGTCAAAATATCTAAGTCCAGATCAATTTCTGAAACATGTCGGTGTACCGACGACTTTATCGAGTAATTATCGAGTTTAAGACTCTATCCCAAAGTTCAATATCTGTAAGTATCAATCATATTATTTTTAAATAACTTATAATAATTTTTAAACATTTATTATAATTTATCATAAATTTTCAAACACCGAAATCATTATTAAATGATTTAAATATTAAACAATTCTACTATCATTAATATTTAATTAATATTAAACTATTAATGAAACCATTGCCAAAATATTAAAGTTATTTATAATAACTCAAAATATTTTTAAAATATTTATATTACCCTTAAATGATTTTTAAAACAATTAAAATCATTTCTACTTAATTACCATTAATATTTAAATATTAATGTATCATTTATCAAAATATTAAAAGTCATTAAGTATAACTTCAAAATATTTTTAATTCATTTATATCCTTTTTAAATAATTTTTAAATTCATAAAACCATTTTTAAAACTATTTATTTAATATAATTATTAAATAAATTTAATATCATTTATATTAAATTAATATCATTAATATCATATTATTAATGAAATTATCCTTTAAATATTAAAAGTTATATTTTATAACTTAAAATATCTTTAAATACTTTATTTTCATTTAAAATGATTTTTATGATAATAAAATCATTTTTAAACAAGATTATTTAATATAATTATAAAATAACTTTAATATCATTAATAATAATTATTTAATGAAATTTACCTTTAAATATTAAAAGTTATATTTTATAACTTAAAATATTTTTAAATACCTTATTATTATTTAAAATAATTTTTAATTTATTTATTTAATTCATTTATTAAATAAATTAATTATCATTAATATTAATTTATTAATGAATTTTATCAAAAAATATCAAAAGTTATTAAAAATAACTTAAAATATTTTCTTATAACATAATATAAATTTTAAATAATTTTTCAAGTATTAAAATTATTTTTAAATAATTTATTTAATATAATAAGTAAATAAATTAAATACATTTAATATTTCAAAAATATTAAATATTTATGAAATATATTAAAAATTATTTAAAACTAATTTTCAGACTTTAAAATAATTTTTAGTAATTTAATTTTTATTTTTAATAATTAAAAACTAATTTTGAGATGACCCCAAAATAGTTATACATCACCCATCTTGGGTCGCTAGATACAACGTACTGAATACAAATACAAATAAATTATATACAACAGTAGTGTAAAATACGACAAAACATAAATTTAGAGTTTTAATAAGAATATTGTCATCTAGACAATATCCACACTCAAAGGAGTTCTCATTACATTTATTGTCACACTATTTAATAGAATAGTGAGGACTACTAATGCTATCATCTAGACCGTCACTCCGTTCCTTGACTCGTCCCAGCTATATTCTTATTTCCTGAAGAGAACAGTGAAAGAAAGGGTGAGCTCAACTAGTCCAGTAAGAAATATTATGACTAAGATAATGCAGAATAAATTATCATTAGCCTTCAATAATGTTAAACTAATAAAATACAAAAGACATCAAGTTTAACTGCAGCGGAATAAGTAATCCATTAAAAGAGTCAAGTAGAGAATAAAATCTACTATCTTATATGATTTAAAATGTTTTCATCAATTTTTATCGCTGAGACTCAGCTTAATAAATAAACCACATCATCGAGTCATCCCTGCTTTACGGGCCAAGGATATTTATTAAATTATCAATGGTCATGACTATACTAAATAATCCTTGGTCATAATCATACCAAAAACTGTCCATCAATGCAATACAGGCCACTGAGAATTTTTACCACATCATCCGTCACATTACGGTCATGACTATACCGAATAATTCATGGTCATAATTACACCAAGTCAATCTATGCACGTAAGCCAAATATGACTTTTATCACAATATAAACATGAGAATGATGACAATGGTATAATCATTAATCAAACGAAAACAAGGATAAATATTAAAAATTTTAAATTTATCCAAATATTATCAATCACTTAATAAACTCATAATCTAATATTATTAATATTATAATAATATTTTAATCACTTTTTAAACTTATAAATAATTTATTTCAATTATTTATACTTTACCAAATAATGCATTTAATCATTAAAAAAATGCCATACTCATAAGATTTCATCACCAGTGATCAAATCCCTTATCAAAAATCTGCATATACCCTATATAAGATTCCCAAGCCATAAAATCCTATTTACTAATTTCATTACTTCACATAACATATTTAACTCATATGTTCGTAATTAAACCATTTTCATGAAAAATTACCAAATCAACTTTTTATTTTTCTATCCTTTGCCCAAACATATATACATATATTTCATACACAACAAATATTTTTTTTAATTTTTCAACTCCCTTAAGTATTTTTCAAAAATCAATTTCTAATTAATTCCTCAAGAAATTAGCTACCTCAAGTTTAACTCTAGAAATTCCTCAATCTTGATAGGATCTTACATATGTTAACGTGAGCTTCCAGTTTATTTTTCATGGTCATCGGAGATATAGAACTCCGGTTATAGCGTTTTTCGTCAGAAAAATCTAAATATTGAAATGGTCATAGCTTGCTCATTTTAAGTCGGAATGAGCTCATTTTTGGACAGGAGGTACTTTATACCATATATTTTCATGTCCCAAAAGGCCGAAATTTTTCTCACAAACTAAGTGGCCAAAAATGCCCTTTTAAATTTCTGGACAGTAGTCTTTTTGGTACTTTATAGTTTTTGACTCCTTTGCTAAAATCAGTCCACACGAAAATTTACAACACCTTTTCCAGTGATTCCACTTGGATAAGTTAGAAAACTCATAGATCTAACTCTAGGATTTGACCACACTAAAAAATTCGAAATATAATAAGAGATGGTTAATTGAATTTCATATTCTATTTTCACCAAAAATCTGATTTCAACCATTTATGATTTCTAAGAAACTTTTATGTTTTCACATAATAACCAACATAACTCATCATGACAATGACATAATAATTCAATAAAATAAGTTCAAGAATAAATTTTAAAGATTTATAAGTTAATTTATCTTGAACTCAATAATGTCCAAATTGTCAACATGATACTGTTTTGTGGAGAAAAATTCAAGAATGCTCAGAAGAATATTTCCACGAAAAGATACTGGATGAAACGCAAATATCCATGATATTCCACTAATTTCAAGGAATATAGAAGCCAAAGCTTTAACCAAATGTGTATAATAGAATATATGAAACTGCAATTGAATTTTCGCCCGCCATGCGGTAATCCACGTAGCCAGATCATTTACATAATTTAATAAGAAATGAATACAAAGGATCATTCACCATGCATGCGGTAATCCACACAGACAGGTTATTCTAATAGAATAATTAAGAATGGAATAACAGAAGGATTCACCATGCATGCGATAGATCGGACATACATGTTATTCCCAACAGAATAATAAATAATGGAACCAGGTCATGTGAAATTCGCACCGACAAGATATTCCAACAGAAAAATAAATAATGGAATAACAACAGAAATCACCATGCATGCGATAAACCGCACAGTCAGGTTATTCCAACCGAATAATAAATAATGGAACCAGGTCATGCGTAAATGCACAGACAGGATATTCCAACAAAATGATAAAGAATAGAATAACAGAAGAAATTCACCATGTATGCGGAACTTCGCATAGACAGGTTATTCCAACATAATAATAAAGAATGAAATAACAGAAGAATTTCACCATGTATGCGGTACTTTGCATATACAGGTTATTCCAACAGAATAATAAAGAATGGAATAACAGAAGTTCTCTTCATGAATATGAAAGAAATAATACCCTTACCTTATAAAGAAGAGTACTCCGACGGGTAGGGAGGGGATATACTTGAAGAAAACTTGCACTACGCTCAAAGCTTCTTAAAACTCTAAAGAAATACGCTCAAGATTATAGAAGAGAATTCTTTGAATTTCTGGTGAGATTTCAATTATAACTAAGCATCCTATTTATAGGAAGAAAGGATACTATGCAATACAATAGAATATATATATATATATATATATATATATTATTTATTTATTTATGTATTTTATTTAAAATCTAATAAAACAATTAACTTTATAAAAGTATTCTGTTTTATATAAAAAGATTTTACTATACAAAATACTATGCATAATAAAATATATTATATTCTAATTATTGTCTAATAAAACAAATAACTTTATAAAAGTATTCTATTTTATATAAAAAACTTTTCTGTTTTATTATATTAATAATACTAATAAAACAATATATATATATATATATATATATATATATATATATATATATATATATATATATATATATATATATATATATATATATATATATATATATATAAACTTCCATGACTTCATAAAAAGACACCTCAATATATTTAACAATATTTATCATTGTTATAATTCACAATATTAATCGACCAGGAAAGAGAGGGCTTTCCAATAAGTATTTCTCCCTATTAACGCGCAATTAGGTGACCAAACCCCTCATTGACAGAACTTCTAGATATCGTTAATATTACAAATAATAATATTAATAACTTCGTCGTCTCAATTATTGATTTAATAATATACAAAATATCGACAATAATTGAATCAAATAACGTGAGATACTATGCAACAATTACTGTAGCAATAATTGAATAAAACTGAATGACTTCTCACGTAAGCATCAATAATCAATATCGCGTGCTACTATGCAACCACATATATTACTGTACTTTTACTACCGAGTAGTTCAACAGTTTTAACGGTAAAACTTCCGCCATTATTTTCATAAAATATTTTTGTCATTTTCTTAATCTGACAATAATTCTGTTGTGGGGTCCACCAATTATTGTACCGTTGTACGGATATTCCCCGACAAAAAGAATATTCCCCGACCAATCGAATATTATATAACAACTTGCATACTTTGCAAAATTTATAAATACTACCCACAACTATAACATTATCTCAAATCCACACCATAATATTCAAAAAAATATTTTGAGAAAATTAAATTTTTATTCAAAAAATTTGGGGTTTTACAATCTCCCCTCTTTATGAAATTTCTCTCTCGAAATTTACGTACGTACCTGGTATGCCGAAGAGGTGAGGATACCTTGACTTCATTTCAAATTCTAACTCTTGAGGTATAATCTTTGAGTGTTGAATACGATCCTTCTTATCCAAGATTTTAACATGTATTTCCTCATACGTTAAATCTTCTGCTATATCATCTAGTTTTAATTTAATAATGTGGTTCAGGTCATCCACATATTTACGTAACATCGATACGTTAAAAACATTATGAACACGCGACATACTTAGCGGTAAAACGAGTCTATAGGCCACAGTTCCTACTCGATCGAGGATTTCAAATGGGCCAATTAAATCGAGGGTTGATATTTCCTCTCTTCAGAAACTCTTACTTTTAAAATAACGCCCTTTTGAACCTTCTTCTTCGTATTCATCAGCTCCGGGTCTGTAGCTTTAACATCTTTAACATTATCGACTAAAGTTAATTCTAATCATATACTCGTTATCTTCACGTAGGTTTGTATATTTTCACTTATAAATGCATATGATCTTCTACTCAACGCATCAGCTACCACGTTCGCTCTTCCCCAATGATATTGAATGGTATGATCGTAATCTTCAACAGCGCGAGCCAACGTCTTTGGCGCATTATACGTTCGTTTTGGGTGAAGAAATACTTGAGGGTTTTAGAAATGGGTTTTGTACTGGGGTCAATACAAAATTCGATTTCACGCTCTAGGGGTAGGCTAAGAAGTTCTTTCGGGAATACGTCAGGAAATTCATTAACAATAGAAATATCATTTAAAACTGTGACTCTTATCTAAGACTTGGATAGCACATGTAATGAAGGTTTCTCCTAACGGAGCTTCAACAGATAAGTCAAAGTCTAATTTCTTCGGAGTCAAATTTAAACATTGAGCGCAAGCAAGAGAGATAAAAGAATGGGTAGAACCGGTATCTAATAAGGTATAGACTTCATAAGAATTTATAATTAACTAACCCGTGCTAACTTCGTTCGGGTTACTCACTTTTTGAGAAGTCACGAAAAACGCTCTTCGTGAAACCACCGACTTTGTTTTGTCCGTATCTGTAAGACCCCAACTTTTATAAATAAAGATGAATTTTCTATAATTATCATTTTTAAATATTATGGAATGAATTTGATATAATGTTATAGTTGTGGGTAATATTTAGAAATTTTGCAAAAGTACGCAAGTTGTTTATAATATTCGATTGGTCAGGGAATATTCGTATGACGGCACAATCATTGGTGGACCCACAACGGAATTATTGTCGGATTGAGAAAACGACAAAAATATTTTTATGAAAATAACGACGAAAGTTTTACCGTTAACTGTTGGAATACCCGGTGTTAAAAGTACATGAATACGCGTGGTTGCATAGTAGCACACAGTATTGATTATTGATGCTTGCGTGAGAAGTCACTCAATTTTGTTCAATTATTGCTTCAGTAATTGTTGCATAGTATCTCACGTTAATTGATTCAATTATTGTTGATATTTTATATTGAGATTACGAAGTTATTAATATTATTATTTATAATATTAACGATGTCTAGAAGTTCTGCCAAGGAGAGGTTTGGTCATCTAATTGCGCGCCAATAGGGAGAAATCCTTATTGAAAAGCCCCCTCTTTCCTGGGAACGACCTGGTCGATTAATAATGTGAATAACAATAATGATGATGAAGTTTTGTTTTATTAGTATTATTAATGTAATAAAACAGAAAAACTTTTTATATAAAACAGAATACTTTTATAAAGTTATTCGTTTTATTAGGCTAATAGTAAAATCTTTTTATATAAAACAGAATACTTTTATAAAGTTATTCATTTTATTAGACAATAATTAGAATATATTATATTTTATTATGCATAGTATTTGTATAGTAAAATCTTTTTAAAAGTTATTCATTTTATTAGATTATAAATAGAATATATTATATTTTATTGTAAACCAATCTGGACTGTCAGTTTAAAGTAAATCGATTTGGACCGTTCATGGATTGGTTACTATTCAGTCCATTCTTCTATAAATAGAAGCTCATTCCTTCATTATTTCTTACGAATTCACTGAAACTCTAGAGAGAGAAACTGTAGAGAGAATTATTCTTCTATCTTGAGCGTATTTCTTTAGCGTTTAAGAAAGCTTTGAGCGTAGTGCAAGTTTCTTCAAGTATATCCCCGCCCTACCGTTGGAGTACTCTTCTTTATAAGGTAAGGGGTATTATTTTTTTCATATTCATGAAGAGAACTTCTGTTATTCCATTATTTATTATTTTGTTGGAATAACCTGTATACGCGGTCTACCCTATACTTGGTGAAATTCTTCTGTTATTCCATTATTTATTATTCTGCTGGAATAACCTGTCAGTGCGAAGTACCGCATATATGGTGAAATTCTGTTATTATTCCATTCTTTATTATTCTGTTGGAATATCCTGTCTGTGCATTTTACGCCAGACCTGGTTCCGTCTTTATTATTCTGTTGGAATAACCTGTCTATGTGAAGTATCGCATGCATGGTGATTTATGTTGTTATTCCGTTCTTTATTGTTATGTTGGAATATCCAGTCGGTGCGTATTATGCCTGACCTGGTTCCGTTATTTATTATTCTGTTGGAATAATCTGTCCATGCGAAGTACTACATGCATGGTGATTTCTTTTGTTATTCCATTCTTTATTATACTTTGTTGGTTAAAGTTTTGACTTTTATACTCCATGAAATTAGTGGAATATCCTTGATATTTGCGCTTCATCCAGTATTGTTTCATGGAAATATTCTTCTGAGCATTCTTGAATTTTACTCTACAAAGAAGTATCATGTTGACAATTTTGACGTTATTAGTTCCTAAATAAATTAATTATTGAACTTGTTTTATTGAATTTTTATATCATTGTCATCATCCTCATATTTATATTTTGTTGAAAGTCATATGTGGCCTATAGTGCATAGATGGACTTTATATGATTATGATCAGAGATTATTTGGTGCAATCATGACCGTAATGTTACAAATGATGTGATAAAAGTCCTCATTGGCCCGTAGTGCATTGATGGACAGTTGTTGGCATGATCATGACCATTAATGAATACACAAATATCCTTGGCCCGTAGTGCATGGATAAATTATGGTTGTGATACTAATGACTATCCTTGGCCGTAGTGAAGGGATGATGTTGATTATTTATTAAGCTTAGTCCCAGCGATAAAAGTGATGAAAACCTTTTAAATCATAAAAGATAGTAGATTTTATTCTCTACTTGACTCTTTTAATGGATTACATGTTCCGATGCAGTTAAATTTGATGTCTATTATATTTTATCAGTTTAACATTGTTGAAGACTAATGATAATTTATTCTGCATTATCTTAGTCATAATATTTCTTACTGGGCTAGTTGAGCTCACCCTTTCCTTCACTGCTCTCTTCAGGAAATGAGAATATAGCTGTGACAAGTCAAGGAACAGAGTGACGGTCCAGATGATAGCATTAGTAGTCCTCACTATTCTGTTAAATAGTGTGTTAATAAATGTAATTAGGACTTATTCTGAGAGTGGATATTGTCTAGAAGACAATATTTGTATTAAAACTCTCAGCTCTCTTGTTGTATATTTAAGATTGTATTTGTATTCTGTACCATGTATTTGGCAACTCAGAATAGGTGATGTATACCTATTTTGGGGGCGTCACAGTATCCGCCTTTGGTGCCACCATCCCAGCTGGACTTGACTTTGGTGCATGAAAAAATCGAGCTAGGTGACCATCTTTTCCACAATTGTAACATGCTTTGGACTGCATCGTGCAGTTTGGACTTATGTGTCCTTCCCCTCTACATTTGTAACATATGACCGACGATCGTTCTCCTTCCTTAACAGCGGGTGCTGGTACTGACGTCTTCCCATATTTGCTGAACCTTCTCTTCTTGAACTTTCCACTCTTATTTTCTTGGTCATGATTACCACCGAAGTGGTTATCATTTATGGCATGTTGATTCCCTCCACGTTTGTTGTCACCGCTTCGATGACTGCTACCACTGGTATTATCGACTAGTCGACTGCTCTCTCTTGGTTGGGTTGACTCATTATCGCGCTCCAATAACTGAGCCCTATTCACAACATCTGAATACAAACACAATTTATGAGTGATAAGGTATTAACGTATCTCGGGTTTTAAACCTCTTAGAAATATCCGCGTCATTCTCTCCTCATTATCAACCAAGTGGGACGCAAACTGAGACAACTCGGCAAACTTAGCTTTGTACTGCACCACGGTCATATTATTTTGCTCAAGCTTGATGAACTCCACCTTCTTCATGTGACAAATACTTTCAGGAAAGTACTTGTCGTTGAAAAATTCTTGGAACTTCTCCCAAGAGATCTTCAATGCGGTAGGTTGAGTACGCTTTACATATTTCCACAAGTAATCTGCCTCTGCACGCAACATGAAGGTGGCAAAGGGAACCTTTTGTTCCTCGGAGCATCCCTAGACATCAAATATCTTGTTGATCTACTTTATCCATGTCTCCGCCTTAAGTGGTTTTGGCTCTCCAAGAAATTTCGGTGGTCCCAACTCCTTGATCTACTTAGCGGTGACTGTCCGAGAGTTGTCAGTGTTTCCATCTTCATTTTGGACAAGAGCCGCTCTGGCATGATGTTGCATGAATTGCATAAAGCCTCTGAAGAACCCATCGTTCACCATTTCATCGGTGTTATTGTTTTCATGAGGATTATTATCTTCCTGTTGCACATTACCCTGGGCATTGATCGTTGGTGACTCAACGGTCTCATGTGCTTCATTGCTTATCTCAACATTTTCGGATGCCATTTTCAAATACTGCCACAAAACAAGGGTTAATTAACATAACACATATTATCTCTATACTCTGACCGACTAATTAAATACCAAATAAACTTAGGTAGGTCATACTAGCGAAGGAATTCCCCGTCTCTCCCCTCCTAGTTCTTGTCTCACATCTCAGCCAGGGATCATATCCCTAAGCTTTGATACCAACTGTGACACCCCCAAAATAGGTATACATCACCCATCTTGGATCGCCAGATACAAGGTACTGAATACAAATACAAACTAATTATACAACAGTCGTGTAAAATACGACAAAACATAAATTTAGAGTTTTAATAAGAATATTGTCATCTAGACAATATCCACACTCAAAGGAGTCCTCATTACATTTATTGTCACACTATTTAACGGAATAGTGAGGACTACTAATGCTATCATCTGGACCGTCACTCCGTTCCCCGACTCTTTCCAGCTATATTCTCATTTCCTGAATAGAACAGTGAAAGAAAGGGTGATCTCAACTAGCCCAGTAAGAAATATTACGACTAAGATAATGCATAATAAATTATCATTAGCCTTCAACAATGTTAAACTGATAAAATACAAAAGACATCAAGTTTAACTGCAGCGGAACAAGCAATCCATTAAAAGAGTCAAGTAGAGAATAAAATCTACTATCTTATATGATTTAAAATATTTCATCAATTTTTATCGCTGAGACTCAGCTTAATAAATAAACCACATCATCGAGTCATCCCTGCTTTACGGGCCAAGGATATTTATTAAATTATCAATGGTCATGACTATACCGAATAATTCCTGGTCATAATCATACCAAAAATTGTCCATCAATGCACTACAGGCCACTGAGGATTTTTACCACATCATCCGTCACATTACGGTCATGACTATACCAAATAATCCCTGGTCATAATTAGACCAAGTCCATCTATGCACGTAAGCCAAAGATGACTTTTATCACAATATAAACATGAGAATGATGACAATGATATACGCATTAATCAAATGAAAACAAGGATAAATATTAAAGACTTTAAATTTATCCAAATATTATCAATCATTTAATAAACTCATAATCTAATATTATTAATATTATAACAATATTTTAATCACTTTTTAAACTTATAAACAATTTATTTTAATTGTTTATACTTTACCAAATAATACATTTAATCATTCAAAAATGCCATACTCATAAGATTTCATCACCAATGATCAAATCCCTTATCAAAAATCTGCATATACCCTATATAGGATTCCCAAGCCATAAAATCCTATTTACTAATTTCGTTACTTCACATAACATATTTAACTCATATGTCCGTAACTAAACCATTTTCATGAAAAATTACCAAATCAACTTGTTATTTTTCAATCCTTTGCCCAAATATATAAACATATATTTCATACACAACAAGTATTTTTTTAAAATTTTCAACTCCAATTAGTATTTTTCAAAAATCAATTTCTAATTAATTCCTTAAGAAATTAGCTACCTCAAGTTTAACTCCAGAAATTCCTAAATCTTGGCAGGATCTTACACATATTAATGTGGCTTCCAGTTTAAATTTTATGGTTATCGGAGTTATAGAACTCCGGTTATAGTGTTTTTCGTCAGAAAAACCTAAATATTGAAATGGTCATAACTTGTTCATTTTAAGTCGGAATGAGCTCATTTTTGGACAGGAGGTACTATATATCATATATTTTCATGTCCCAAAAGGCAGGAATTTTTCTCACAAACTAAGTGGCAAAAAATGCCCTTTTAAATTTCTAGACAGTAGCCTTTTTGGTACTTTGCAATTTTTGACTCCTTTGCTAAAATCAGTCCACAGGAAAATCTACAACACCTTTTCCAGTGATTCTACTTGGATAAGTTAGAAAACTCATAGATCTAACTCTAGAACTTGACCACACTCAAAAATTCAAAATATAATAGGAGATATGGTCAATTGAATTTCATATTCCATTTTCACCAAAAATTTGATTTTCAACCCTTTGTGATTTCTAAGAAACTTTCAAGTTTTCACATAATAACCAACATAACTCATCATGACAATGACATAATAATTCAATAAAACAAGTTCGAGAATAAATTTTAAAGATTTATAAGTTAATTTATCCTGAACTCAATAATGTCCAAATTGTCAACATGATACTGTTTTGTGGAGAAAAATTCATGAATGCTTAGAAGAATATTTCCACGAAAAGGTACTAGATGAAGCGCAAATATCCTGGATATTCTACTAATTTCAAGGAATATAGAAGCCAAAGCTTTAACCAACTATATATAATAGAATATATGAAACTGCAATTGGATTTTTGCCCGCCATGCAGTAATCCACGTAGCCAGATCATTTCCATAATTTAATAAGAAATGAATATAAAAGATCATTCACCATGCATGTGGTAATCTACACAGACAGGTTATTCCAATAGAATAATTAAGAATGGAATAACAGAAGGATTCACCATGCATGCGATAGATCGTACAGACAGGTTATTCCCAACAGAATAATAAATAATGGAACCAGGTCATGTGAAATTCGCACCGACAGGATATTCCAACAGAATAATAAATAATGGAATAACAATAGAAATCACCAAGCATGCGATAGACCACATAGACAAGTTATTCCAACAGAATAATAAATAATGAAATCAGGTCATGCGTAAACGCACAGACATGATATTCTAACAAAATGATAAAGAATGGAATTATAGAAGAATTTCACCATATATGCGGTACTTCGCATAGACAAGTTATTCCAATATAATAATAAAGAATAGAATAACAGAAGAGTTTCACCATGTATGCGGTACTTCGCATATACAGGTTATTCCAACAGAATAATAAAGAATGGAATAACAGAAGTTCTCTTCATGAATACGAAAGAAATAATACCCCTTACCTTATAAAGAAGAATACTCCGACGTGTAGGGCGGGGATATACTTGAAGAAAAATTTCACTACTCTCAAAGCTTCTTAAAACTCTAAAGAAATACGCTCAAGATTATAGAAGAGAATTTTCTGAATTTCTGATGTGATTTCAATTCTAACTAAGCATCCTATTAATAGGAAAATAGAAAGAATACTATGTAATATAATATATATATATATATATATATATATATATATTTGTATTTTATTTAAAATCTAATAAAACAATTAACTTTATAAAAGTATTCTGTTTTATATAAAACGATTTTACTATGCAAATACTATGCATGTACTATACAAATACTATGCATAATAAAATATATTATATTCTAATTATTGTCTAATAAAATAAATAACTTTATAAAAGTATTCTGTTTTATATAAAAAGATTTTACTATGTAAAACACTATGCATAATAAAATATATTATATTCTAATTATTGTCTAATAAAATAAATAACTTTATAAAAGTATTCTGTTTTATATAAAAAGCTTTTCTGTTTTATTACATTAATAATACTAATAAAACAAAATTTATATATATATATATATATATATATATATATATATATATATATATATATATATACATATATAAACTTCCGTGACTTCATAAAAAGACACCTCAATATATTTAACAACATTTATCATCATTATTATAATTCACAATATTAATCGACCAGGTCATTCCCAGGAAAGAGGGAGCTTTCCTATAAGGATTTCTCCCTATTGACGCGCAATTAGGTGACCAAACCTCTCCTTAGCAGAACTTCTAGACATCGTTAATATTGCAAATAATAATATTAATAACTTCGTCGTCTCAATTATTGATTTAATAATATACAAAATATCGACAATAATTGAATCAAATAACTTGAGATACTATACAGCAATTACTGTAGCAATAATTGAACAAAACTGAGTGACTTCTCACGTAAGCATCAATAATCAATACCGTGTGTTACTATGCAACCATGCGTATTACTGTAATTTTATTACCGAGTAGTTCAACAGTTTTAACGGTAAAACTTCCGCCGTTATTTTTATAAAATATTTTTGTCGTTTTCTTAATCTGACAATAATTTCGTTGTGGGGTCCACCAATGATTGTACCGTCGTACGGATATTCTCCGACAAAAAGAATATTCCCTGATCAATCGAATATTATATAACAACTTGCATACTTTGCAAAATTTATAAATACTATCCACAACTATAACATTATCTCAAATCCACACCATAATATTTAAAAAAATATTTCTAGAAAACTAAATCTTTATTCGTAAAATTTGGGGTTTTACAAATTTTCTATAATTATTTAATAAAAATATAATTTTTATATAGAAACTGTCGCTAAAGACTGCCTATAGCGACAGAACCGTCGCTATAGGTGTTCTTCGTGTTCATCATCAAACCCAGAACATTCATGTCAGTTTCGAGGGAGCATACTTTAACCAAGATTAATTCTCTGTGTATTGTGTTTCTGGGATAGCTATTGATCAGATCTTGTAGTGTTAGTGTAGCAATCAAGTTCTAGGTCAGATTACAACATAAAAGTAAGATATGGAAGCTCAAACTATCTATCAGACTTGTTCTTCAATTTCTGGGTTACCCAGAAAACAAGAACAACTCGACTGATCACTTTTGGGCTTCCACAACTTGCTTTCGGTATCATGTTTTAGTGATCTATCAATTTCAGATTGTAGCCAACATGTAAAAGTACAGACCTATTACATCAAACAAACATAACAACAATACAATCGTTAGATCTAGCTCGGTCAAACCATGTCAGAAGTCACGATTTAAATTTTCTGGGTTACCTAGAAAACTCATTTCGTGATCTTTTGGCTTGGTTTGACCATCCACTGCAAACATGTTAATTATTTTTGTGTTCTAAGAGCATGAATAAGTAGTATATATACCATATTATAATTCTGTTACCACAACAACAACAAAACAACCAACAGCAGCAAGATCAAGGCTTGCGAATAACTTGTCAGGCCCTTTCTGGGCAAATCTGGGTTACCCAGAAATGCTCGGTCAATGCCGGTTAACGTGGTTTGACCATGAATAACTTGCAATCTAGACCAGATCTAAGTTTGATTCTTGATCCAGATCAAAGAGCACATATCAGACTACCTATCTAAAATATAAAACAACAAAAAGCATGATCAGGCAAGAATCTAGAGGCACTGACATTCATTGTCAGAACATAGTTTGAACTTTTTTCAGATTTTGAAAAACACTAGATCTGAGCCTATAGATGTTATGGATCTAACATCTATCAACCCAGATCATCATTATACACCATAAACAACATATTTTAATAATAAATCATAACATCTAACATGCAGATCAAGATTAGAATATAGCTAGGGTTTTAATACCTTTCTAAGAACAATTTTGATTCTAGCTTTCTGATTTGTTAAAGGTGTTTGTGGGGTTTGAATTGGGGGCTGAAACACTTATGAAATTCGTGGGTTTGGATGAGAAAAGAGTGGGTTGAGTGTTTGTACAAAATGAGCTAACCTTTGATATTTTCTCTCTTAATCTATTTATAGCACTTATATGCAATGTATATAGATGAGATTGCTGGAAAGAATTGGCTGAGTTGTTGATAAATAAGTCACATTGTCAATATTAGTAGGTCACCAACTCCAATTATAGAAAGATACACAAACAAGCTTATTAAAAAATGTGCATAAGGGCTTTTTGGTCATTTGAATTACAAATTTAATGGCACATTGGTAAACTTGGTAAACTCTTAGGGTTTAACCCTAAGGTTTTCAAAAATTAAATTTTCTAGGCTTTTAATTTAGGGTTTAAAATAAAAATAAAATTAATTTCTAAAAATAGAAAATTAGGGCTTGTTAATTAGTTAGGTTTTCTAATTACATTATACAGGAACATTAGGGTTTAAAGTTCACTAATTATAATTAACCTTGCTAATTTTTGTAATTAGGGTTTACGATTTTGATAATTATGGTTACCAAATTATAATTAGGGTTTCTAATTACCAAATTAGGGTTTTAGATATTAGGGTTTTAAATTACTAATTAGGTTTTTCCTAATTAGCAATAAAATCTATCATACATGATATTAATCACATTAACATAATTTCTGACTGATCACAAAATCCGGTTTAAGTTTCAAATTAGGGTTTAACAGTAATACAAGGGTTTAATAAAAATATTGCCAGGGTTTGGTCATAATACACCATAATTGACCAACCATTATCAATACGTACATTCAGTACATATTTATAGTACTGAAAAATCAAAATATAATTAATATTATATTATTATTCTCATGCCTTGATCAAAATTCAAAATTATGGTTTTGATTCCTGATTTATCTTGCATAAATAACATTATTAATTAAGTTAAAAATAATTAACTTAGCTAATCTAAAATAATTCCATATAATAAGATAAAATAATTATTATAATTATTTTATAATCATTACATATATTATTTAAATAATATATAATTATATTTTCATGGAAAATAATTAATAAAAACATTTTTACTATAAAATTAATTATTATAAGAATATAATTTATAATGATCAATAATTCTAACATAAAAAGTATTTGTAATAATTCATGTAATTAATATATTTTTATTTATCACATAAATACATATACACATTATCTTGGCACATATTCCCCATATTTATTTTAATAAAAAAAAATTTTACGCAAAATTTTTGATTTATTTATATAGAAAATATCTGGTTGTTAAAGACGTTCTAATCAAGAAGTCAGAAAGGAGAAATAAAGAAGACTACATGCCCGAGGCATCAAAGTGACATCTTTGACAGGGTAGGTGAAACAGTAGACTGTAGTGTCAAAAAGATGAAAAAGAGAATGTCATGTCATATCTGCAGTCTATATCGAATAACTCGTGATCTGCGAGGCAATTCAAACTACTTTCAACGGCTATATTCCAACGGGAAGATTGGGAAGGAGTATATATCAGCCAGAACTTCAAATATCAAGAGTTGCTAATGTTGCAGAATCGTTGAGTTGTTGGAATACTATATTGTTGACTCTACGAGTTCCACCAAAGCTAAACAGAACAAGTCTCAATGACAGTGAGACTACAAAGGTGGAAGTGAAGCAGCTTCGAAGAAGGAATCGAATAGACTAAAAGCTTCACTCAACAAAGAAGAGAATGCCACTGAAGATGACAGCTAAGTTGAGAGCCGAGAAGGCCAAGAAGATAGCATTCAGAAAAGTGGCAGAGTACAAAGAAGATCAAGAGAGCCACTCTATAGATCACTATGAACCAAAAGCTGAAAAAGAACAGATGCAAAATCATGTCTGCAAAACATTCAAGAAGGGTGCACGGATTGCTAAGTGCTAGACGAAGTCTACCAAAAGCTTAGAGACTTAGCAAATCCAGATGGTGATGGTGCACAGCTGACATCAGATGAAGATGAGTAGAAAAGAGTGAAGATCAGCTGCACCAAAGAAGTTGTGGTCCAGACTCGAAGCAGAATACAAAGAGGACCACGCCAAGTTGCTAAGTACAAAAGATGTTCAAGCTTAAAGATATCTTAGCAGCTCAGCACCACCACCAATAACAAAAACACTACAACAACAAGAAGCCAGGGCCTGAGGGGTCTTTGTCCGGAGGGACTAAATGAAGTTCCAAGCCTGCTGGGCTTGAAGAGTTCCTAGGGAACTAGAGGAGTTCCAAGCCTGCTGGGCTTAAAGAGTTCTTAGTGAACTGAAGTTCCAAGGCTGTTAGCCTTGAAGGAATCTTAGTGATTCAGGGTGCTTCCCTTCCTTAGTGAAAATTCTGCTAGTTGAAAGCAGAAGAGTGGATTAGGAGCTTGAGTCTATGAACCACTTAAAATCCCTTGTGTAATTTACTTTATGTCATTTATATTATGTACTTACCTGCTATAACTGTTATGTATGTATTAACTGCTTACCACTTAACTAACTATAAGAACAATGTATGTATAATTATGAATATATCAATGAAGGGGATATTTTACTTATTCCATTGTGCTTGAAAAGATTCTTATGTTTGTCATATGATAATTTATTAGCAATATAAAATAAAAAGAAAAGTATTTAAAATTAAAAAGATCTATTCAACCCCCCTTCCAGATCTATTATGTGCCTATTGGGAACTAACAATTGGTATCAAAATAGATTCTGATGCTATATTCAAAAGCTAATCGCTTTGAGTCTGATCCTAGGCACAAACATTATTCTAAACTTAGTTTAGTAGTAAGTCACTTGTAAATGTAGATGAGCTCACAAATTGGAAATATTGTGTATAGGTAAATGTGTATATACACCTGAAGCTGCTCAGATTGGTCCATATTCTTAAATGCCATAACAACAAGGCCAATCCTTGATCATAGTCAATCTTGTAGTCTGAAGAGCAGATATGGGAGCTCAAGAGGCATCAACAGTAAAGAGTCAAGCATCCACCAGACTGAAAGATGAAAAGGCCATATGTGCTAAGAAGTACTCATTCAGAGAAGAAAGAAGAATCTCTCAAATCTATATTTGTCCAACCAACAGCTGGATGTGAATCTTAAAGACTCAAGGTTATCAAAGAACTAAGGATGTTGATATTTTCTTAGCCTACATCTTCAAGACTATGACTGATTGATCAAAGGACAACTGTCAGAAGTGAAGGAAAAAGTATGCACATCAATGCCTAACCTTAGTATATCAAGATAAATGACTGTCAAGAAATTGACAATGTAAAGGTACGGTTCCTCATCAGTATAAATGTGTACATCATATTGCATCACCGTATGCACTATGACAATATTATTTCAAGAGGCCATACTCTACCTAAAAAGGAGAAAAGAGAAAGTACACTGAAGTTGGAAACTCAAATGATAACAAACTTTCTCTCCATCTAAGTTTTAGGTTGAAGATAACATCTTGAAAGAAGTCTGAAATAGGTCATATGCATACCAAAGTTTAATTATTCTTAAGTGGAGTAATCTTTACTGATGGGTTAATATGTATGTACAAACCTATGTTCTAAGTTTTTGATAATACATAGAGTATGATCAGTTCTACAAGAGTATCTTGAAGATTTATAGAAACTGATTACCTCCATGAATCAACCAGATACAAATAAGTGTTAGAGTTGATTCTCACTCTATGAACATTTAAACTCTGTGAACATAACCAAGCAAATGATAAAACAACAAAGAAAAAGAGTGTCTTGTTAAAATGGTTAATCTTATACACACTCATCATTTAACATCTTAAAATGTAATACTAAATTGGATACATGCATGAATATGATTGGTGGTGATCAATATGATAAAAATTCAAACATATGAGGAACATGGATTTTGAAGGCTAACCTAGCAGGACCCATTTAACCATGGGTACCAACAATAGAAATTTATCTAAACTGAAGGTACTTGGTCTATCTGACCACACTAAGGAATGATGAAGCATAAGACTTCAGTGAAGAGAATTCAAACCAGCAGAAGGCTTAAGACATTTCAGAAATGATTCTGACAAAATTCTTATTTGTCAAAGCCTGTGCTTAAAGAATGTTAAGCTAACATGAATGAAGCTCACATGGTTGTTGATCTCCATATGGAAGCAGACCATTCACCCAAAGATAAAAAGGGTCTTATATGCTCAATCATCCAAATCATATCAGCTGAGAAGAGCCCTCAAAGAACTCATTATAGAAGCAGAACTTTGCAAGCACAAACTGACTAGGAAGACTACGTTCGTAGTGCTGTCAAATGATTGTAGAGTGATCAGTCCTGAAGATATCCATGTCTATGAGATAAGAAAGAGATATGCAAGGCTGCATTCTGATACACATGATGAAGAATAACTCATACCTCTCTAAGAAGATAGTATCAACTAGGGGGGAACAGTGATGTGCTAAAGAACAACAACAATAAATATATTAAAGATATACTATGAAGTAGTGTGCCAGTCACAGAGTCCCAAAACTTTGTGGCTGATGAACCAAATGAAGATCCATAGTTTGCAGGAACGTCTCAAAATGTACTACTGATAATCTAGTCAGCTACCCAACTCAAAATCGTGGAGTGCCTACGATCAACCATCTGATCGCAGTGTGAGAGCAAAAGGACACCACAATTATAGGAAATGGAAATGTCTAGAGTTGGTTGATGAACTCCCCAGTAGAAAAGGTAAAATGAGATATCAGTGCTAATCACTTCTAAAGTCTTTCATCGGGAAAGCGCCTCAGGGACAAACCTGACCCTTAGTTCACTCTAAGAGGTTGGCCCTTCTTGAGCTACCTTAACCTAGAAGGAATGCTTAGTTTAGTTCATCTCAAGGACCAGGACAAACAACGATCGTGGAATAGATTCTGAAGTGAAATCGACGATCGTAGTGCAACCTCAACGATCATAGAGTAGACTAGACGATCGCAGTCTTCCCAAAGGATACACTGACTCATGGGGAGCTCAGAAGAACTAGACACATGATTAACAACTCAGATTATGTGGAGATAAGATTGGAAAGATGCCCTGCAGACTCACCTCAGAAGTTTAGTGCCCAAACTATTATGAGGTACATCAGTGGTTAAGCCATGCAACTTCAAAGATGAGGATCGGTGTCAAATCATCCACTGAAGCATCTCTTAGAAGATGATCGTTGAGTCGATAAAAAAAATCGTAGAGTCCATAGCTACCTCACCAAGATACTCTACGTACTGAAAAGGTCAACGGTAAATCCACGTCAGTAATGCCTATTTTCTTAAAAGAAATATCAAACTGAAAAGTTTATAGGGAGTTATAGTTTCTTACTGGGCATCGTGCAACCAATGAATGGCTGACCCATCATAGCTTATGCAGAGTTAGAAGGAACTGACATAAAGATAAACTTATATCTCAAAATAGTTACCAGAAGCTATTGAACCTCTTTCCCTCTCTTTTTCAAACCCTAAAAGCCACTTCACAGCCTAAATCCATTAACCCTCCAGAGCCTTGCCCAAATCATATTCAACTATCTCTCATAAGACTCCCTAAAACAAATACCCATATCCTTCGAACTCTTCAAATGGCAGATTGGTGAGTAATCACTAGCATTCAGCTCGGAACCAAGACGTTTGAGAAATCCGAGAAGAAGTTCAGAGATATTGTTGAACTTGTGAAGAAGGCTGGATTCTCAGAATGTCTTGAGGTAAACACTCGAGTATATGTTGAACTGAATAAAGAGTTCTACTCAAACGCATCCATAAATTTCGGAACCCTTTCTATCAAGGTCAAAGGTCAGATTCTGAAGCTAAATTCTTCTGACATCAATCTATGCTTAGGCCTCCCTGACTGAGATCTGAAAAGCCTGGAAGAGATCGACATTGAAAAAGATAAGAAGATTATGCAGTACAAAAGAAACCCTAGTCTGAAGGACATGAAGAAAAAGAAGTTTCCTGAAGAATTCGAGTTCCTTGCTGAAATATTGAGTAAATGTATCTTATGCAAAGACACAGCACATGATACTGTGATTGACCAACAGCTAAAGATCATGTTTGCTATAGTACTAAAGGAACACATCAACTTTGGAGCTATCCTGCACGATCAAATGTCTAAATGGCTGGATAAGGAAGAAAAGAAAAGGTTAACTGAAAAATCACTCGCAAAGGTTTTTTATGGAAGGTTTTTAAGTATCATCTTGAAGAAAAAGTTAAAGAATAAGATTAAGGATGATGAGGGAGAACCACTAAACATCCATAAAGTCATGTCTCCACAGCTGTTTGTAAACTGGAAGAAAAATCCCAAGGAAAACATGAGACTTATGACAACTGGGAGCAACAACAAGGTCTCTGCAAAGAAGAGGAAGGCATAATAGGTGGAAAGTAAACAATCTGATGACTCTGTACCGATAGTAGCCACACCAGCAAAGAAGAAGTCCAAGGGTGTGAAGAAAATAGAGGCTCCACCAAGAAGTCTATCCACTGACAGCAAAAAAGCAGGAGAAGAAAAGGTTTCAACTGCAGAAACCCCAAAGAGAAGGAGTAACATATTACTCCAAGGGCCATCTAAAAAGAAATCAAAGCTGATAAAGTAGTCAGCTCCAGTTCCCAAAGAAAGTCTATCTTCCAAGGATGAGAGCGTAGAGTCAGAAGATGAGAAGGGAAATAAAAGTCTCAAGATCGAGTCCCCAAAGAGCACGTCTAGAAATGAAGAAGAATGTACAAGTCCTATGGCTAATCCTTAGAGCATCCACTCTAATGATGAAGGAAGGTTGCAAGTTAACACAATTGCATTCCCTACTGAAAATGCTTCAACAAGTTCACAAGATGGCTCCAAAGATGTTGAGTTTGAAGAAGAAGGACCTGCTCCTACTGAGGCTCAATGTGACGCCCCCAAATCGAGGTTCTCTAACCTCAGATTCAGTGCTCACGATCCTATCATCATCATAAGCATTCTATAACTATTACGAGATAATAGACATACATTGTTCATTATAATAACATCTCATAACATGGTCCCAAGGTCTCCATAACCTTAACTTCAAATACACTATTTATAATACAAATAGTTTACTTAGGGAAATCCATCAGATAATAATTTAATTAACATTCATTCTAAATTACTCCTGGACCTTGCCCTTGCCCTTGTCCTTCGTGTTAGATCCTTCAGGCTTAGCTGAAACAGAGGTCATGATATAGCAAGAGTAAGCAACTAATGTGCTTCACAAGTTTATATAGACAAAGGAGATATATCATGACTTAGAAAGAAATATTGCCTTCAATGTTCAACAATAATATAAAATTGTAGAGGAACATGAATTATTAATCAACAATTGAATAGTCGATAATTGAATAACATGAACTGAGTGGTTTTGAATAACCATGAACATTTGCCAAGGTGCTCAGTAATTTAAACTGGACCTTTTAATATATTTTGGTATTCAAGGGGATCAACCTTTCATACCCCGTGATTTATGCATAAACACTTAATAATCCGACATTGATATCATGCCTTAATCAAATTCGTTCTTTTCTCAGTCAAGAGTTCTTACCATATCAATTAATAAGAACAGATATTTAAAACCCATTTGATTTAACAAATTTAGACATGCTTGATCTAGCTGATACAATTAGCTTAGATCTATCCCATAAACAGTTCATAAATGAAGAACTTTAATTTAATTCACAGTTCAATGATAGTAGAACGGAATTCAATTGCACAAAGTGCGAATTTTAATAATCAATATAGACGTGAATAATCATCAATAATTATCCACTAACATGCTTTGAAAATGATAACTCAAGTTTGAGTTAGGAAACTTGCCTCGATCGTAGGTTACGGCTACGAAATTAATTTCTATCCACTATGCAGTTAAATTATCTTCCTTTGAGAGACCTATAATTAGTCTTTCAATTAGTAAATGTATAACATCAGATTATGTAATCACATAGATATTATACATTACATTTAGTTCTTATAAACATTATCATGTCTAGATAGTGTTACTATTAATTAACAACTACCTTTAATTCACATACTATTATTAACTTAGATAATATTTAATTCACCTTCTAGTATTATTGGTTCCCTAATAATACTTTCAATCATTTACTAATATTTTATTTACTTACTAATATTATTAATCATTTAATAATATTTTATTTCCTTTACTAATGTTATTATATTTAATAACATTTTATTTAATCTCGAATATTATTATTTAATAATATTTTAATTATTTAATAATAATACTTTAATCTAATATTATTAATTATTTAATAATATTTTAATGAAATTTTAATCTCAATATTTTTATTTACATAAAAACATCATATCATAATATTATTAATATTATAATAATATTCCAATGATTTATTAAATTAATAAACAATTTATTCTAATTGCTCATCCTTTATTAACCTCTTATTTAATATCCATAAAAGGTCATAAATAATATTTATTGTTATAAATTACCAACATGCCCTAAGATAGTCATGATAAAACATACTATGAGCATTCAAGCATAAAAATCATATTTTTCTCATTAAAGACACCATTTAACTATTTATTTCCTTTTATTCATAACTTAACCATTTTTAGGAAAAATAGCAAACTGACTTCAAAAATTCTAAACTTTTGGATTTCTACAGATTTTGAATTAACAATAAGATTTTAATTTTTTCTGGAATTTTAGAAAATGATCTACTATTTTTAAAGTGCTCAAAACACTCAGATCTTGCTCTATTTTTAAAAAATTGAGTTTTGCTCCGAAAAATCTAAAATTTTCAGGGTATGTTCTCCTAACATATATGAAGCCGCTGTACAAATTTCAGAACGTTTCAGTGTATACACAGTGAGATATTCGACGTTTAATATTTCGGAGTCCTTTACGGAAATGACTATTACTCACAACCTATAAGTCGAAACGCGTCCGTTCTTTTTCCTACGCGTAGATAACTTCATAAGGTACCTCTGTAATATTTTTTCAGATTTTTATAAGACAAGGAACTAGCCGAAACAGCCTCATGAAAAACAAGTCAGTAGCTGATTTAGGATTTCAAAGCTTTAACATAAAAAGTGGGCTGTTTTGGGAAAAATAATCTTAAAGCTTTCAAAACATGCTAGATTTGTGTCCTATCACTTGGGTTTACTAGATAACTCATGTATCTAGCACCCCCTTTGACGGATCAAAATTCCAAGTTGTAAAACTTGAGTTACACAAGATTTAGTGGAAGAAAAACAAGAGTTTTCACCCTTGGAGAACATATGCTCATTTTCTTCCTCTAAGCCTTAGATCCAACACTCAAGATACTTAGTTCCATTCATGATGGTATGTATAACTAGTGTATCTTGAGTAGTTGTACATAACCCCATCAAAACTCAAGCTAGCAAAACAAGGTAAAAGAAGAAGATGAAGGTACAATATACCTTGACTTAGTTGCTACCTTTCTTGATTTTCCAAAGTAACTAATAAACTTAGGGGGCATGAACAACTAGCACTCTTATAATTTTTCTTTCTATGACTGAAATTCTCTCTTTCTTTTCTCTCTTTGAAGTTGGCTAGCTTGAGAGCAAAAGATAGAAGAAGAAGAAGATGGAGTACGAATGAGGTGTTGGAAGAATGAGATGAGAATTCAAAATGGAATGGGCAATTCATTATTAATTCTCCCACAATCATTTTGTTGCCCACTAGGTAAAACACTTTGAATTATTTCCTCAATTAGTCTAGACATGATTATGAGTGGCAACCAACGGGAGCTTGTCCACATTTTTCATGTGTAACAATTTCAACTAATGGCCAAGTTAGCTTAATTATTCTACTTAGGATCCTCATAATATCCTCCATTTAGCTTTTATTTTAAATGCCCAATTTGGATTAATCAAATGTCTAGAATACCCCAATCAAGTGGCTAAGTATTGGATTACATTTTATTTCCTTTGGGCTTTTCTTTTAATTGATTTGGGCTAGATAAAAACATAGTCCAACAATTTTAATAATGTTATCCAATTTGATAATTTAGGGCTTTCATTTCTAATCATATGAAATTTAATTACTTATACATATGATTTTATCTCATAACCTAATTAGATTTACAAGAATTAGGTTTAAAATTATTAGTCACTTGAAATACTAAGTTTACCCACTTAAGTTAGTATACATATAAAATACTAACTTTTTCGTGTTACCATAACCCTTAGGTTATTTAATATTCTTACCTAATGTATAATTAGGTCACAAGGCTTTCATTTTTAATGAAATCTATAAATGTATGTATCCATATATAACACAAAGTTTTTTTAAAAAAAATGTACATACATACGTGGTGACTTAAAATTCACGGTTATTACATTCCTCCCCCCCTTATAAGAATTCCGTCCCCGGAATTACATATAAGGTTACTCAAAAAGGTGTGGGTAATTTTCTCTTATCTTTTCTTCAAGTTTCCACGTAGCTTCTTCAGCATTGTGGTTCCTCCAAAGAACTTTTACAGAATGTATAACCTTATTTCACAATTTTTGTTCCTTTCTATCTAAAATTTCGACCGAAATTTCCTCGTACGACAAATCCCTTTCGACCTGAATTGGCTCGTATGATATCACGTGCTTGTAATCAGGCTTATATGGTCGTAGCACTGACACATGAAACACATTATGAATATGTTCCAGTTCAGGAGGTAGAGCTACCTCGTATGCCACTTCGCCTATCTTCTTTAGGATCTCAAAAGGTCCAATAAATCTCGGACTCAGTTTACCTTTCTTTCCAAACCTTATCTTCCCTTTCCAAGGAGATACTTTCAAAAATGCATAGCTTCCCACCTCAAAATCTCGCTTCTGGCGATGTAAGTCTGCATACTTCTTCTGGCGATCTTGAGCTGCTACCAGTCGGGCTCTAATCACCTTAATGGTCTTTACTGGTCTGCTGCACCAGTTCTGGTCCCAACAGTCGACGTTCACCCACTTCATCCCAGCATACGGGCGTTCTACATTTCCTCCCATACAGTGTTTCGTACGGCGGCATTCCGATGCTAGCGTGGTAGCTATTGTTGTATGCGAACTCTACCAATGGAAGATGATCCTCCCAACTACCCTTGAAGTCCATCACACAAGCTCTGAGCATGTCTTCAAGTGTTTGAATCGTTCTCTCGCTTTGTCCATCGGTCTGCGGATGATACGCGGTGCTCATCCGTAGCTGCGTCCCCATTCTTTCTTGAAGACTCTTCCAGAAGTTTGACGTGAATCGCGGATCCCTATCCGACACAATAGATACTGGTACGCCATGCCTCGATATAATTTCTTTGATGTATAGTTTGGCTAGCTGGTCCAGACTATACCTGATCTTGATCGGCAAAAAGTGAGCCGACTTCGTAAGACGATCTACGACCACCCATATGGCATCGTGTCCCTTTTGCGTTGCTGGAAGTCCTACCACAAAATCCATCGTGATGTGCTCCCATTTCCACTCTGGAATCTCTATAGGCTGTAATAGTCCACTCGGTCGTTGATGTTCTGCCTTGACTTTCTGACAAGTTAAACATCTGCTGACACATTCTGCAACATCTCTCTTCATGTTTGGCCACCAAAAGTGTTGACGTAAGTCTTGATACATTTTTGTGCTTCCTGGGTGTATTGAGTACCTCGTATTGTGTGCTTCTTGCAGAATCTCTTCTCTTAGTTCTGGCACTAACGGTACCCAAATTCGTCCTTCAAATCTTAGCAGTCCGGTGCCATCAATCTTGTATTTCAATTCCTCCCCTTCAGCTAGCCACTTCTTGATATTGTCGCAATCTTCGTCCTTCTCTTGACCCTCTTTAACTTTATCTAATAAAGTAGGGCTCGCTGCCACCGTAAATAATTTCTCATCGACCTCCATTGGATACTTAACCTCTAAGTCAAGTCGTTCGAAATCCTTTACCAATTCCTCTTGAATGGTCAACTTCAATAACTTCTCTCTGCCTTTTCTGCTCAGGGCATCTGCTACTACATTTGCTTTGCCTGGATGGTACAGAATCTCACAATCATAATCCTTGATCAATTCTAGCCATCGGCGCTGCCTCATGTTTAGTTCTTTCTGCGTGAAGTTATACTTCAGACTCTTGTGATCCGTATATATCTCACACTTCTCACCATACAAATAGTGCCTCCAAATTTTTAAGGCAAAAACTACTGCTGCTAACTCCAGGTCATGAGTCGGATAACCCTTCTCATAGTCCTTTAGCTGACGTGAAGCGTACGCAATGACCTTGCAATGCTGCATCAGTACACAACCAAGACCCTTGTGTGACGCATCACTATACACTACAAATCCTCCCGTGTTGTCCGGTAAAGTCAACACAGGTGCTTGACTGAGCCTCTTCTTCAATTCCATGAAACTCTATTCACATTTTTCCGTCCAAATGAATTTCACTGTCTTTCTAGTAAGGTTGGTCAACGGCGATGCTATCTTTGAAAAATCTTGGATGAATCTTCGATAGTACCCTGCTAATCCCAAGAAACTTCTAATTTCTGTTGGTGTCTTTGGCTGTTCCCAGTTGATAACCACTTCTACTTTTGCTGGATCTACCGAAACACCATCCTTGTCGATAACGTGACCCAAAAACTGCACTCTCCGCAACCAAAACTGTGACGCCCCTAAAAGTAGGTATACATCACCCATCTTGAGTCGTCAGATACATGGTACAGAATTCAAATATAACTTACTAATACCACTGTCGTGTATAATACGACAAAATACAACTGTGAGTTTGAATACAATAATTGTCTACTAGAGATCATACAAACTCAAAAAGAGTCCTCATTACAATTATTAATACACTATTTCTCAGAATAGTGAGGACTACTAATGCTATCCTCTGGACCGTCACTCCATTCCCCGACTAGTCCCTGCTATGTTCTCATTTCCTGAAGAGAACAGTGAAAGAAAGGGTGAGCTCAACTAGCCCAGTAAGAAATATTATGACTAAGATAATGCAGAATAAATTATCATTAATCTCCAACAATGTTAAACTGATAAAATATAATATACATCAAGTTTAACTGCAGCGGAATAAGCAATCCATTAAAAGAGTCAAGTAAAGAGAATTGAATCTACTATCTTTTATGATTTAAAAAGTTTTTCATCACTTTTATCGTTGAGACTCAGCTCAATAAATAATCCACATCATTAAATCATCCCTGCACTACAGGCCAAGGATATTCTTTAGTATCACGACCACGAATTGTCCATGCACTACGGGCCAAAGATAATCGTGTTTTCATAAACGGTCCTGATCATGCCATAAAACAATTCATCTTTGCTCCCTTGGCCGAAGAGAATCCATAGCCATAATCATACCAAAAAAATGTCCATCAATGCACTACGGGCTAATGAGGACTTTAAATTTTCACATCATTTGTAACATTACGGTCATGATTACACCGCATAATCCCTGGTCATAATCATACCAAGTCCATCTATGCACTACAGGCCACAGATGACTTTCAATATAACATAAACATGAGGATGATGACAATGATATAAGAATTCAATAAAACAAGTTCAAAAATTATTTTATCCAGGAATTATTAACGTCCAAATTGTCAACACGATACTGTTTTGTGGTGTAAAATTCAAGAATGCTTAGAAGAATATTTTCCTGAAAAGATACTGGATGAAGCGCAAATATCAAGGATATTCTACTAATTTCATGGAGTATAGAAGTCAAAACTTTAACCAACTGAGTATAATAAAGAATGAAATAACAACAGAAATCACCATGCATGTGGAACTTCGCACAGGCAGGTTATTCCAACAGAATACTAAATAACGGAACCAGGTCAGGTGAAATTCACACCGACAGGATGTTCCAATAGAATAATAAATGCGGAATAATATATGATGGAACCAAGTCCGGCGTATAGTACAGACAGGATATTCCGACAGAATAATAAAGACGGAACCAGGTCCGGTGTAAAACACACAGACAGGATGTTCCAACGGAATAATAATAAAGACGGAACCAGGTCCGGTGTAAAACACACAGACAGGATGTTCCAACAGAATGATAGAAGAATGTCACCAAGTATAGGGTAGACCGCGTATACAGGTTATTCCAACAGAATAATAAAAAATGGAATAACAATAGTTCTCTTCATGACTAAGAAAGAATAACACCCCTTACCGTAACAGAAACTGGATATAGGAAGAGAAAAGTTAAGTAGCAAAAAGCTTTTCTTCTATCTCTCTATAGTTTCTCTCTCTAGAGTTCAGTGAATTCGTAAGAAAATAATGAAGGAATGAGCTTCTATTTATAGGAAAATGGAATGCATAGTAACTAATTCATGAACGGTCCAGATTGATTTACTTTAATCTGACGGTCCATATTTAAAGAAAAATCTTTTAAATAAAATATAATATATTCTATTTATATAAAAAGATTTTTACTATGCAAACATTATGCAACACTATGCAAAATACTATGCAACACTATGCATAATAAAATATAATATATTCTATTTATAAAATAACTTTAATAAAGTATTCTGTTTTATATAAAAAGATGTTTCTGTTTTATTACGTTAATAATACGAATAAAACAAAACGTCATCATCGCTATAATAATTCATATTATTAATCAACAATAATTGAATCAAACTGAGCGACTTCTCACATAAATATCAATAATCAATACCGTGTACTACTATGCAACAACGCGTATTACTGTACTTTTACTACCCAGCAGTTCAACAGTATCAACGGTAAAACTTCCGCCGTTATTTTCGATAAAATATTTTTGTTGTTTTCTCAATCCGACAATAATTCCGTTGTGGGGTCCACCAATAATTGTACCGTCGTACGAATATTTTTCGACACAAAGAATATTCCCTGACCAATCGAATATAATATAACAACTTGCATACTTTGCAAAATTTATAAATACTACCCACAACTATAATATTATCTCAAATTCACACCATAATATAAAAAAAATTATTTCGAAAAAATTAATTCTTTATTCATAAAATCTGGGGTTTCACAATCTCCACTCCTTATGGAATTTCGCCCTCGAAATTTACGTACGTACCTGGTATGCCGAACAGGTGAGAATACCTTGACTTCACTTCCAATTCTAACTCTTGAGATATAACCTTTGAGTGTTGAATACGATTCTTCTTATCCAAGATTGTAACACGTATCTCTTCAAACGTTAAATCATCCGCTATCTCATCCGGTTCTAAATTAATAATGTGGTTCGGGTCGTCCACATATTTACGTAACATCGATACGAAAAACGTTATGAACACGCAATATATTTGGCGGTAAAACGAGTCTATAAGTCACAGTTCCTACACAATCAAGGATTTCAAATGGGCCAATAAAATCAAGCGTTTAGACTTCCTCTATTCGTCAATTCTTGCTTCTAAAATAACGCCCTCTTGAACCTTCTTAATTCTTCACATTCATAAGATTCGGGTATGTAGATTGAGCGTCTTTAACTTTATCGATTAAAGTCAATTTTACTCGTATATTCGTTATCTTCACGTGGGTCCCTAGAGTCTTTAACTCTATCTTCATCATTTGCAAGTTATACGAAATGAGTCTTTGTGTTAACAACGTCGCACTTGTAAACGCATACGATCTTCTACTCAACACGTCAGCTACCACGTTCGCTCTTCCACGATGATATTGAATAGTACGATCGTAATCTTCAACAGCTCGAGTCAACGTCTTTGGTGCATGTTACTTTCGTTTTAGTTGAAAAAATTATTTTGAGGGTTTAAGAAATGGGTTTTGTACTTGTGTCAATACAAAATTCGATTTCACGCTCTGGGGTAGGCTAAAAAGTCTTCAGGAATACGTCAAGAGATTTATTAATGATAAAAATATCATTCAAAACTGTTACTCACATCCAAGACTTGGATAGTACGTCACATTGATACCAACTATGACTTCTATCCCTTAACCTAGATAGCACCTCACAATGATACATATCAACTTGTTATCGTCATTCACGACGTCGCCTACAGAAAGTCTGGCTTCGGTGCATTCCACACAAGAAAGTCATCAACAAAAGGATCGGGGCTCTTTACTTATGGCTTGATATGACAATGATTGAATTTAGTGGTTTGGTTGCTTGAATTCGCATAATAGGTTGGTTAGGAATATGAAAGCTAACAACCTTACGAAAACATGATGAGTAGTTAACCAATCGTTTCCTAAAATCGCATCAAAGACAAGTATTTATAAATAGATAAGATCGATAGGTAACATGAAAGTGTTTTTTTTGAATCAAACAAGATTTAAAAATAGTAGAGGTAACGAAGGCTCCTACTAACGAAGTTTAAACCAATAAGTCAAAGTCTAACTTCTCCGGAGTCAAATTTAAACGTTGAACGCAAGCAAGAGAGATAAAATAATGGGTAGAACATGTATTTTATAAGGTATAGACTTCGCAAGAGTTTGTAATTAACTTACCCGTAATAACTTCATTCGGGTTTTGCAACAAATGCTCTTATTTAAACTATCGGATTTGGTTTTGCTATAGAGTACATTCCACCTTTAGTTGCTTCGTCGCATTCCTGATCCATGATTCGAATCATTATTCTCCGATCCATATCGAATTGGGGTTGACCGTTATGCACAGATAATTCCGAATTCGATGTTGGATTCTCCCAATTGTTGTCCAAAAAGCAAAATCCATTTCATCTATTTTGGCTTTATTAGATCTGACGCCTTTTTCTACACTATCAACGCGTCGTGCGGCTGTTACCCACGCATCATCTATTCTTCTTCGTTCAGTTGTTTCTATTTTCATCAGAACTTTGATCAGCGCGTTCTCAGATTCCAGCTCTAATATCTTATACTCTGCCAAAGAGTGTTTTTGTTCAAGCATCGCACATCGGGTGACATAATTTTGAATTGTTGCATCTCTTTGTTCCACGATTGTCTGTCGTTCTTCAGCCTGCTCTTCTAACTCATGAACACGATTTTATAATTCTAAGTTTCGATTATAAAATTCGTCTAACCAATTCTCTTCATGTTCCTCTTCTTCATCTTCTTCCCCTTCCTCCTCACTCTCAGCTACTACCTCTGCAACTAGCTCGGGTGCAACTATTAGTTCTTCATTCACCACATAGATATCTCTAATTTGTCCTTCGTCTAACACCACATTAACCTGATTAGTGATTAAAGGTGTCTCGACGATCTCATTCACTCCATTGTGAACATTTTCAGCTGCCATTTCCAAACATTGCCACAAAACAAGGATTAGATAACATGTCACATATTATCACTATACTTTGACCGACCAATTAAATACAAAATAAATTTAAGTAGGCCATATTAGCGAAGGAATTCCCCGTCTCTCCCCTCCTAGTTCTAGTCTCACATCTTAGCCAGGGATCATATCCCTAAGCTCTGATACCAACTGTGACGCCCCTAAAAGTAGGTATACATCACCCATCTTGAGTCGTCAGATACATGGTACAGAATTCAAATACAACTTACTAATACCACTGTCGTGTATAATACGACAAAATACAACTATGAGTTTGAATACAATAATTGTCTACTAGAGATCATACAAACTCAAAAAGAGTCCTCATTACAATTATTAATACACTATTTCTCAGAATAGTGAGGACTACTAATGCTATCCTCTGGACCGTCACTCCATTCCCCGACTAGTCCCTGCTATGTTCTCATTTCCTGAAGAGAACAGTGAAAGAAAGGGTGAGCTCAACTAGCCCAGTAAGAAATATTATGACTAAGATAATGCAGAATAAATTATCATTAGTCTCCAACAATGTTAAACTGGTAAAATATAATATACATCAAGTTTAACTGCAGCGGAATAAGCAATCCATTAAAAGAGTCAAGTAAAGAGAATTGAATCTACTATCTTTTATGATTTAAAAAGTTTTTCATCACTTTTATCGTTGAGACTCAGCTCAATAAATAATCCACATCATTAAATCATCCCTGCACTACAGGCCAAGGATATTCTTTAGTATCACGACCACGAATTGTCCATGCACTACGGGCCAAAGATAATCGTGTTTTCATCAACGGTCCTGATCATGCCATAAAACAATTCATCTTTGCTCCCTTGGCCGAAGAGAATCCATAGCCATAATCATACCAAAAAAATGTCGATCAATGCACTACGGGCTAATGAGGACTTTTAATTTTCACATCATTTGTAACATTACGGTCATGATTACACCGCATAATCCCTGGTCATAATCATACCAAGTCCATCTATGCACTACAGGCCACAGATGACTTTCAACATAACATAAACATGAGGATGATGACAATGATATAAGAATTCAATAAAACAAGTTCAAAAATTATTTTATCCAGGAATTATTAACGTCCAAATTGTCAACACGATACTGTTTTGTGGTGTAAAATTCAAGAATGCTTAGAAGAATATTTTCCTGAAAAGATACTGGATGAAGCGCAAATATCAAGGATATTCTACTAATTTCATGGAGTATAGAAGTCAAAACTTTAACCAACTGAGTATAATAAAGAATGGAATAACAACAGAAATCACCATGCATGCGGAACTTCGCACATGCAGGTTATTCCAACAGAATACTAAATAACGGAACCAGGTCAGGTGAAATTCACACCGACAGGATGTTCCAACAGAATAATAAATGCGGAATAATAAATGATGGAACCAGGTTCGGTGTATAGCACAGACAGGATATTCCGACAGAATAATAAAGACGGAACCAGGTCCGGTGTAAAACACACAGACAAGATGTTCCAACGGAATAATCATAAAGACGGAACCAGGTTCGGTGTAAAACACACAGACAGGATGTTCCAACAGAATGATAGAAGAATGTCACCAAGTATAGGGTAGACCGCGTATACAGGTTATTCCAACAGAATAATAAAAAATGGAATAACAATAGTTCTCTTCATGAATAAGAAAGAATAACACCCCTTACCGTAACAGAAACTGGATATAGGAAGAGAAAAGTTAAGTAGCAAAAAGCTTTTCTTCTATCTCTCTATAGTTTCTCTCTCTAGAGTTCAGTGAATTCGTAAGAAAATAATGAAGGAATGAGCTTCTATTTATAGGAAAATGGAATGCATAGTAACTAATTCATGAAAGGTCCAGATTGATTTACTTTAATCTGACGGTCCATATTTAAAGAAAAATCTTTTAAATAAAATATAATATATTCTATTTATATAAAAAGATTTTTACTATGCAAACACTATGCAACACTATGCAAAATACTATGCAACACTATGCATAATAAAATATAATATATTCTATTTATAAAATAACTTTAATAAAGTATTCTGTTTTATATAAAAAGATATTTCTGTTTTATTACGTTAATAATACGAATAAAACAAAACGTCATCATCGCTATAATAATTCATATTATTAATCAACAATAATTGAATCAAACTGAGCGACTTCTCACATAAATATCAATAATCAATACCGTGTACTACTATGCAACAACGCGTATTACTGTAATTTTACTACCCAGCAGTTCAACAGTATCAACGGTAAAACTTCCGCCGTTATTTTCGATAAAATATTTTTATCGTTTTCTCAATCCGACAATAATTCCGTTGTGGGGTCCACCAATAATTGTACCGTCTTACGAATATTTTTCGACACAAAGAATATTCCCTGACCAATCGAATATAATATAACAACTTGCATACTTTGCAAAATTTATAAATACTACCCACAACTATAATATTATCTCAAATTCACACCATAATATAAAAAAAATTATTTCGAAAAAATTAATTCTTTATTCATAAAATCTGGGGTTTCACAAAAACTCACACTTGAAGAACTTTGCATACAACTTCTCCCTCCTTAACGTCTCCAACACTTTCCTTAGATGTTCAGCGTGATCTTCCTCTGTCTCTAAATATACCAGAATGTCATCGATGAACACGACAACAAACTTATTCAAATACTGTTTAAACACTCTGTTCATCAAATCCATGAATGCTGCTGGCGCATTCGTTAACCCAAAAGACATTACCAGAAACTCAAAGTGTCCATACCGAGTTCTGAATGCCGTCTTTGGAACATCCTCATGTCTCACCTTCAGTTGGTGATAACCGGTTCTCAAGTCGATTTTTGAAAAGTATTTTGCCCCCTTCAACTGATCAAACAAATCGTCGATCCTGGGCAACGGGTATTTATTCTTAATGGTGAGCTTGTTCAACTCCCGGTAGTCGATGCAAAGTCTTAATGACCCATCCTTCTTCTTTACGAATAATACTGGTGCTCCCCACGGTGATACACTTGGTCGAATGTATCCCTTATCTAACAACTCTTGCAGTTGAATCATGTGACGCCCCCAAAATTAGGTATACATCACCCATCTTGAGTCGACAGATACATGGTACAAAATTCAAATACAACTTACTAATACAACTGTCGTGTACAATACGACAAAACATAAACTGTGAGTTTGAATACAAATATTGTCTACTAGAGATCATACAAACTCAAAAAGAGTCCTTATTACAATTATTAATACACTATTTCATAGAATAGTGAGGACTACTAATGCTATCCTCTGGACCGTCACTCCATTCCCCGACTAGTCCCTGCTATGTTCTCATTTCCTGAAGAGAACAGTGAAAGAAAGGGTGAGCTCAACTAGCCCAGTAAGAAATATTATGACTAAGATAATGCAGAATAAATTATCATTAGCCTCCAACAATGTTAAACTGATAAAATACAATAGACATCAAGTTTAACTGCAGCGGAACAAGCAATTCATTAAAAGAGTCAAGTAGAGAGAATTTAATCTACTATCTTTTATGATTTAAAAAGTTTTTAATCACTTTTATCGCTGAGACTCAGCTCAATAAATAATCCACATCATTAAATCATCCCTGCACTACAGGCCAAGGATATTCTTTAGTATCACGACCACGAATTATCCATGCACTACGGGCCAAAGATAATCGTGTTTTCATCAACGGTCCTGATCATGCCATAAAACAATTATCTTTGCACTACGGCCGAAGAGAATCCATAGCCATAATCATACCAAAAACTGTCCATCAATGCACTACGGGCCAATGAGGACTTTTTCCACATCATTTGTAATATTACGGTCATGATTACACCGCATAATCCCTGGTCATAATCATACCAAGTCCATCTATGCATTACAGGCCACAGATGACTTTCAACATAATATAAAAATGAGGATTATGACAATGATATAAGAATTTAATAAAACAAGTTCAAGAATTAATTTGTCCATGAACCAATAACATCCAAATTGTCCACACGATACTGTTTTGTGGTGTAAAATTCAAGAATGCTCAGAAGAATATTTTCCTGAAAAGATACTGGATGAAGCGCAAATATCAAGGATATTCTACTAATTTCATGGAGTGTAGAAGTCAAAACTTTAACCAACTGAGTATAATAAAGAATGGAATAACAACAGAAATCACCATGCATGCGGAACTTCGCACAGGCAGGTTATTCCAACAGAATACTAAATAACGGAACTAGGTCAGGTGAAATTCACACCGACAGGATGTTCCAACAGAATAATAAATGCGGAATAATAAATGATGGAACCAGGTCCGGCGTATAGCACAGACAGGATATTCTGACAGAATAATAAAGACGGAATAATAAAAATGGAACCAGGTCCGGCGTATAGCACAGACAGGATATTCCGACAAAATAATAAAGACGGAATAATAGAAGAATGTCACCAAGTATAGGGTAGACCGCGTATACAAGTTATTCCAACAGAATAATAAGAAATGGAATAACAATAGTTCTCTTCATGAATAAGAAAGAATAACACCCCTTACCGTAACAGAAACTGGATATGGGAAAAGAAAAGTTAAGTAGCAGAAAGCTTTTCTTCTATCTCTCTATAGTTTCTCTCTCTAGAGTTTCAATGAATTCGTAAGAAAATATTGAAGGAATGAGCTTATATTTATAGGAAAATGGAATGCATAGTAACTAATCCATGAACGGTCCAGATTGATTTACTTTAATCTGACGGTCCATATTTAAAGAAAAATCTTTTAAATAAAATATAATATATTCTATTTATATAAAAAGATTTTTACTATGCAAACACTATGCAACACTATGCAAAACACTATGCAACACTATGCATAATAAAATATAATATATTCTATTTATAAAATAACTTTAATAAAGTATTCTGTTTTATATAAAAAGATGTTTCCGTTTTATTACGTTAATAATACGAATAAAACAAAACGTCATTATCGCTATAATAATTCATATTATTAATCGACAATAATTGAATCAAACTGAGCGACTTCCCACATAAATATCAATAATCAATACCGTGTGCTACTATGCAACAACGCGTATTACTGTACTTTTACTACCCAGTAGTTCAACTGTATCAACGGTAAAACTTCCACCGTTATTTTCAATAAAATATTTTTTGTCGTTTTCTCAATCCGACAATAATTCTGTTGTGGGGTCCACCAATAATTGTACCGTCGTACGAATATTTTTCCGACACAAAGAATATTCCCTGACCAATCGAATATAATATAACAACTTGCATACTTTGCAAAATTTATAAATACTACCCACAACTATAATATTATCTCAAATTCACACCATAATATTAAAAAATTATTTCGAGAAAATTAATTCTTTATTCATAAAATCCGGGGTTTCACAATCTCCCCTCCTTATGGAATTTCGCCCTCGAAATTTACGTACGTACCTGGTATGCCGAACAGGTGAGAATACCTTGACTTCACTTCCAATTCTAACTCTTGAGATATAACCTTTGAGTGTTGAATACGATTCTTCTTATCCAAGATTGTAACACGTATCTCTTCAAACGTTAAATCATCCGCTATCTCATCCGGTTCTAAATTAATAATGTGGTTCGGGTCGTCGTAACATTGATACGAAAAAAAAACGTTATGAACACGCAATATATTTGGCGGTAAAACGAGTCTATAAGCCACAGTTCCTACTCAATCGAGGATTTCAAATGGGCCAATTAAATCGAGGGTTGAGATTTCCTCTCTTCAGCAACTCTTGCTTCTAAAATAACACCCTCTTGAACCTTCTTCTTCACATTCATCAGATTCGGGTATGTAGCTTGAGCGTCTTTAACTTTATCGATTAAAGTCAATTTTACTCGTATATTCGTTATCTTCACGTGGGTCCCTAGAGTCTTTAACTCTATCTTCATCATTTGCAAGTTATACGAAATGAGTCTTTGTGTTAACAACATCGCACTTGTAAACGCATATGATCTTCTACTCAACATGTCAGCTACCACGTTCGCTCTTCCACGATGATATTGAATAGTACGATCGTAATCTTCAACAGATCGAGTCAACGTTTTTGGTGCATGTTACTTTCGTTTTAGTTGAAAAAATTATTTTTAGGGTTTAAGAAATGAGTTTTGTACTGGTGTCAATACCAAATTCGATTTCACGCTCTTGGGTAAGCTAAGAAGTCTTCAGGAATACGTCAAGAAATTTATTAATGATAAAAATATCATTTAAAACTGTTACTCCCATTCAAGACTTGGGTAGTACGTCACATTGATACCAACTGTGACTTCTATCCCTTAACCTAGATAGCACCTCACAATGATACCTATCAACTTGTTATCGTTATTCACGACGTCGCCTACAGAAAGTCTGGCTTCGGTCCATTCCACACAAGGAAGTCATCAACAAAAGGATCGGGGCTCTTTACTTATGGCTTGATATGACAATGATTGAATTTAGTGGTTTAGTTGCTTAAATTCGCATAATAGGTTGGTTAGGAATATGAAAGCTAACAACCTTACGAAAAATATGATGAGTAGTTAACCAATCGTTTCCTAAAATAGCATCAAAGACAAGTATTTTCAAAGAGACAAGATCAACACGTAACGTGAAAGTGTCGATTTGAATCAAATAAGATTTATAAATAGTGGAGGTAACGAAGGTTTCTCCCAATGGAGTTTCAATAGATAAATCAGAGTTTAACTTCTCCGGAGTTAAGTACAAACATTGAACACAACTAGGTGAAATAAAAGAGTGAGTAGAACCGGTATCTAACACGGTATAGACTTCGTAAGAGCTTATGATTAACTTACCCGTGATAATTTTATTCAGGTTCCTCGTCACGAGAGAAAAAAAAACGCTCTCTCTTAAACTACCGGCTTTGGCTTGTCTGGGACATCCTTTGGCATCATTATCCCAGCTGGAATTGGCTTCATCATACGACAGAATCGAGCTAGGTGACCTTCTCTTCCGCAATTAAAACATGCTTTGGACTGCTGCGCACAGTATGGACGGATGTGTCCCTCCTGTCCGCATTTGAAACATACGACCGGTGGTCGTTCTTCTTCCTTTAAAACAGGTGCTGGTACCGACGTCTTTACATCATTGTTGAACCTTCTCTTCTTGAAATGTCCATTCTTATTATTTTGGCCGTGATTACCACCGAAGTGGTTACCATTCTTGGTATGATAATTTCCCCCGCGATGGTTATCATTGTTCTGATGGCCGTTGCCACCGGTATGATTATTATCGTGTTGCTGGTCATTACCTTTTGGTTGTGATAACTCATTATCGCGCTCCACTAACTGAGCCCTATTCACAATATCTGAATATAAACAAAGTTTGTGAGAAATGAGGTATTGACGTATATCGGGTTTCAAACCTCGCAAAAACATTCGCGCCATTCGCTCCTCATTATCGACCAAATGGTATGCAAACCGGGACAACTCCGCAAACTTAGCCTCGTACTGCAACACGGTCATATTGTTTTGCTCCAGCTTGATAAACTCTACCTCCTTCATGTGACGAATACTTTCGGGAAAGTACTTGTCGTTGAACAGCTCTTGGAACTTCTCCCAAGACATCTTGAGTGCGTCAGTCTGGGTACGTTTTACAGATTCCCACCAATGATCTCCTTCTTCACGCAACATAAAGGTGGCGAATGGAACCTTTTGCTCCTCTGAGCATCCCAAGACATCAAATATCTTGGTGATCTACTTTAACCACGTCTCCGCCTTAAGTGGTTCTGGCTTTCCCAAAAACTCTGGTGGTCCCAGCTCCTTGAACTGCTTAGCGGTGACCAACTATGGGTTGCCATTGTCTTTACCTGCATTATGAACAGGAGTCGCCTTCGCCTGATGTTGCATGAATTCTAAAAAGCTCCTAAACGTACCGTCGTTCGTCAATTGATCAGTGTTGTTGTTTACAGGAGAATTATCGCCATCCTGTTGCACATTGTCCTGATTATTGATCTGTGGGGACTCAACGGTCTCCTGAGCTCCATTGATAATCTCAATATTCTCGGATGCCATTTTCAAACACTGCCACAAAATAAGGGTTAATTAACATATCACATATTATCCCTATATTTTGACCGACTAATTAAATACCAAATAAACTTAGGTAGGTCATACTAGCGAAGGAATTCCCCGTCTCTCCCCTCCTAGTTCTAGTCTCACATCTTAGCCAGGGATCATATCCCTAAGCTCTGATACCAACTGTGACGCCCCCAAAATTAGGTATACATCACCCATCTTGAGTCGTCAGATACATGGTACAAAATTCAAATACAACTTACTAATACAACTGTCGTGTACAATACGACAAAACATAAACTGTGAGTTTGAATACAAATATTGTCTACTAGAGATCATACAAACTCAAAAAGAGTCCTCATTACAATTATTAATACACTATTTCACAGAATAGTGAGGACTACTAATGCTATCCTCTGGACCGTCACTCCATTCCCCGACTAGTCCCTGCTATGTTCTCATTTCCTGAAGAGAACAGTGAAAGAAAGGGTGAGCTCAACTAGCCCAGTAAGAAATATTATGACTAAGATAATGCAGAATAAATTATCATTAGCCTCCAACAATGTTAAACTGATAAAATACAATAGACATCAAGTTTAACTGCAGCGGAACAAGCAATTCATTAAAAGAGTCAAGTAGAGAGAATTTAATCTACTATCTTTTATGATTTAAAAAGTTTTTAATCACTTTTATCGCTGAGACTCAGCTCAATAAATAATCCACATCATTAAATCATCCCTGCACTACAGGCCAAGGATATTCTTTAGTATCACGACCACGAATTATCCATGCACTACGGGCCAAAGATAATCGGGTTTTCATCAACGGTCCTGATCATGCCATAAAACAATTATCTTTGCACTACGGCCGAAGAGAATCCATAGCCATAATCATACCAAAAACTGTCCATCAATGCACTACGGGCCAATGAGGACTTTTTCCACATCATTTGTAATATTACGGTCATGATTACACCGCATAATCCCTGGTCATAATCATACCAAGTCCATCTATGCATTACAGGCCACAGATGACTTTCAACATAACATAAACATGAGGATGATGACAATGATATAAGAATTTAATAAAACAAGTTCAAGAATTAATTTATCCATGAACCAATAACATCCAAATTGTCCACACGATACTGTTTTGTGGTGTAAAATTCAAGAATGCTCAGAAGAATATTTTCCTGAAAAGATACAGGATGAAGCGCAAATATCAAGGATATTCTACTAATTTCATGGAGTGTAGAAGTTAAAACTTTAACCAACTGAGTATAATAAAGAATGGAATAACAACAGAAATCACCATGCATGCAGAACTTCGCACAGGCAGGTTATTCCAATAGAATACTAAATAACGGAACCAGGTCAGGTGAAATTCACACCGACAGGATGTTCCAACAGAATAATAAATGCAGAATAATAAATGATGGAACCAGGTTCGGCGTATAGCACAGACAGGATATTCCGACAAAATAATAAAGACGGAACCAGGTCCGGTGTAAAACACACAGACAAGATGTTCCAACGGAATAATCATAAAGACGGAACCAGGTCCGGCGTATAGCACAGACAGGATATTCCGACAAAATAATAAAGACGGAATAATAGAAGAATGTCACCAAGTATAGGGTAGACCGCGTATACAAGTTATTCCAACAGAATAATAAGAAATGGAATAACAATAGTTCTCTTCATGAATAAGAAAGAATAACACCCCTTACCGTAACAGAAACTGGATATGGGAAAAGAAAAGTTAAGTAGCAGAAAGCTTTTCTTCTATCTCTCTATAGTTTCTCTCTCTAGAGTTTCAATGAATTCGTAAGAAAATAATGAAGGAATGAGCTTATATTTATAGGAAAATGGAATGCATAGTAACTAATCCATGAACGGTCCAGATTGATTTACTTTAATCTGACGGTCCATATTTAAAGAAAAATCTTTTAAATAAAATATAATATATTCTATTTATATAAAAAGATTTTTACTATGCAAACACTATGCAACACTATGCAAAACACTATGCATAATAAAATATAATATATTCTATTTATAAAATAACTTTAATAAAGTATTCTGTTTTATATAAAAAGATGTTTCCGTTTTATTACGTTAATAATACGAATAAAACAAAACGTCATTATCGCTATAATAATTCATATTATTAATCGACAATAATTGAATCAAACTGAGCGACTTCCCACATAAATATCAATAATCAATACCGTGTGCTACTATGCAACAACGCGTATTACTGTACTTTTACTACCCAGTAGTTCAACAGTATCAACGGTAAAACTTCCGCCGTTATTTTCAATAAAATATTTTTTGTCGTTTTCTCAATCCGACAATAATTCTGTTGTGGGGTCCACCAATAATTGTACCGTCGTACGAATATTTTTACGACACAAAGAATATTTCCTGACCAATCGAATATAATATAACAACTTGCATACTTTGCAAAATTTATAAATACTACCCATAACTATAATATTATCTCAAATTCACACCATAATATTAAAAAATTATTTCGAGAAAATTAATTCTTTATTCATAAAATCCGGGGTTTCACAAATCATCAGTTCCTTCATTTCTACCGGAGCCATACGATATGGCGCTTTGGATACCGGTGATGTCCCTGGTGCCAAATCGATAACAAACTCTATCTCTCTATCTGGCGGCAATCCCGGAATCTCATCTGGGAAAACGTCAACGAATTCCCTTACAACAGGTATCTGACCCAGTTCATCCTCGACTCTGCGGGTATCCATAACGTGAGCCAAATAACCTATACAACCCTTCCTAAGCAACTTACTTGCTTGCATCATCGTCAGACAACAAGATTGTCTTGGCGATTTACTGCCATAAAATACCACCTTTGACTTATTCGGAGTCTTCAGGTGTACACACTTTTTCTTACAGTCAATGACCGCTCCGTGACTTGATAACCAATCCATCCCGAGGATTACATCAAACTCTCCAAGACGAATCGGTATCAAATCCACGCTAAGCTTAAATCCTCCTACATTAGCACAACAGTTCCTATAGATGTTGTCTACAGGGATAATTTCTTTGTTTGCTACTTCTACATTTATTGGGTGTTCTAATTGTTCGCGAGGTAAACTTAATCTTTGAGCAAATTCATCAGATACAAAAGAACATGAAGCTCCCGAATCGAATAACACATAGGCATTTATATCATTGATCGGAATTATACCTGACACCACCTCCCTGGATGCCACAGCATCTTGCACTGTCATATTGAATGTCCGTGCTGTCGGCTTGTTTGGCTGGGCTGGTCCTCCACTGGTTGTTTTAGTGTTATTGCCCCTATTACCATATCCGCCATCAGTGCTTTTCTTCTTTGGGCACTCCTTGCTCCGATGTCCCACTTCACCACAGTTAAAACAACCTCCTTTCTTCACCTTAAGACAATTGGGTGTGGTATGCCCTTCTTGTCCACATGTATAACATACGATTTTTCCTTTCAAGCATTCCCCCGGGTGACTCCTTCCACAGTTTCCACACACCGACTTCTTTTGATGCACACTCCCGTGCTGCATCTCCAAATTACTACCCATACTGCTCCATTTCTGCTTATTATTGTTGCTACCGCCACTGCTAACATTATGATTCCCACCTTCTGCTTTCTTCTTATTCTTCTCCCGATTGTATCTTGAGACCGCTTCGCTTCCTCCTTCCGCTATAAGAGCTTTTTCCAACAGAGTTGAGAATGATGTGATTTGTAAAACCGCTACCTTACTATAAATCCACGGCTTCAGTCCATTTTCAAACCTTCTCGCTTTCCTCACCTCTGTGTCCACCTGATGTGGAGCGAATCTGGCCAATTCATTGAATTTCGCAGCATACTCTGATACTGACATATTCTCCTGTTTCAGTTCCAAAAACTTGATCTCCATTCTTGCTTGAACACTCTCAGGGAAGTAGTTCTCAAAGAACAACTTCTTGAACGCTTCCCAAGTCACGATTCCAGTTCCGACTTTGTTCTGGTTGGCATCCCACCAATAGTTAGCCTCACCCTTCATTAAGTAGGTAGCAAAAATCGTCTTCTGCTCTTCTGCTACTCTAGCAATAACGAAGGCCTTTTCAATCTCCTTTACCCATGTTTGGGCTTCTATCGGGTCTGCTGTTCCTCTGAACTCCGGCGGTTCTACTGCCTTGAAGTCTTTAAAGTTGACTAGTTGGGTGCCTGCCTGATTTCCTGCAGGTTGATTCCTCATGGCTTCAGCCATCATGTTGATGAAATCTTGCATCGGGTTTTGTTGAGATCCCGCTGCATTATTAACTGATTCCTCAATATCTTGGTTCCTCAATCCACGTCTGCGTGCCATTATCTAGTGAAACAAAATTCTAACACGTTACTTGGATTTATTATGATATGGTTACTTAGCATGTATCACGCTATTTTATTTAAACAATCGAATGATCCTTATGTGAGAGTTTGAAGCTAACAAGATTTGGAAGTCTTTCCCCCTGCTTAATGGGTTAAGTTTGTTTTTAAAGAACATTTTTCCAAATCAGCCTACTGGATTCACATAACATTAAATAGACAATTTACTATTTAAAATTTTCCAACACATATCATATCAATACTGCATTTATATTCATACACCAATCTTCAGTGACTTACATGATTAATGCAGGTATATTTTATAAATGCTACTCTCCCATTTTAACACAAAAGATGGGATTAACTCATAATGATACCTCCCTACAAACACAGTTAGGGAAAGTACCTAACCACATACTACCTCACACCTGTTGAGGTTTACATCAGCATAAAACCTTATTACACAAAAAGAAAGATAATAATGCATCTATCTACAACTGGGCCATCACATCATCACCACTGGTGGCCCTGCCAGGTCACCTGCACAGGCTCCTAGGGAAGCAACTACTGCAGAACTCTACGTCGAACGGATCGACTAGACTCTCCTATGTTATAGTGTGCCCTCCTAGCCCCACTGCGCTGGCCCTCATACGCTGCATCAAGGGCCAGTCCTAAAGTTTTTACTCTGACCTTTATGGTCTGCAGTTCAATCTTTAACTGGCCCACCAGCTCATCCGACTCATGTAATGCATCTTCCACCCGTATCTTGTCGGCAATTTCTACATCAAACTCAGCCTGCATCTCCAGATGCTTTATGCTCAGCTCTCCAAACTTTGCCTTTTCATTCTCTAGCTGTACCCTAAGTATCTCAACTTGCAACTGGGACTCATCAAATATTTCCTTCTGTTCGACTTTCTCCATCTGGGCTTGATGAGCCGCATCCTTGTATTGTTCTTCAGTAAATTGGAGGGTGTGGTTTTCTACTTCCAATTCCTCCACTATGCCTTCTAATTGACTGATTCTCCTCAACAAGTCCCCTACCGGAGGACCATGAGGGACATCTTGGGAGACCTCATGCTCAGTGGGGTCCTGATCAACTGAGTAACTACCTTGGCGCTCGTTAGACATCCTACAAACACCATAATTAAAATCAACATCAATACCATAATAAAATATATTCATTGATAAAATGAAATAATATTTTATTAAGTACAACACAAACTTGATGAATTTCCATAATCCATCTCCTAACGTACTCTATTAGAGTTTTCTACTAAGGTTATAACCTAGGTTTCGCATTCCTAATGTTTATAACCTACAGCTTTGATACCAACCTGTGACGCCCCCAAATCCAGGTTCTCTAACCTCAGATTCAGTGCTCACGATCCTATCATCATCATAAGCATTCTATAACTATTACGAGATAATAGACATACATTGTTCATTATAATAACATCTCATAACATGGTCCCAAGGTCTCCATAACCTTAACTTCAAATACACTATTTATAATACAAATAGTTTACTTAGGGAAATCCATCAGATAATAATTTAATTAACATTCATTCTAAATTACTCCTGGACCTTGCCCTTGCCCTTGTCCTTCGTGTTAGATCCTTCAGGCTTAGCTGAAACAGAGGTCATGATATAGCAAGAGTAAGCAACTAATGTGCTTCACAAGTTTATATAGACAAAGGAGATATATCATGACTTAGAAAGAAATATTGCCTTCAATGTTCAACAATAATATAAAATTGTAGAGGAACATGAATTATTAATCAACAATTGAATAGTCGATAATTGAATAACATGAACTGAGTGGTTTTGAATAACCATGAACATTTGCCAAGGTGCTCAGTAATTTAAACTGGACCTTTTAATATATTTTGGTATTCAAGGGGATCAGCCTTTCATACCCCGTGATTTATGCATAAACACTTAATAATCCGACATTGATATCATGCCTTAATCAAATTCGTTCTTTTCTCAGTCAAGAGTTCTTACCATATCAATTAATAAGAACAGATATTTAAAACCCATTTGATTTAACAAATTTAGACATGCTTGATCTAGCTGATACAATTAGCATAGATCTATCCCATAAACAGTTCATAAATGAAGAACTTTAATTTAATTCACAGTTCAATGATAGTAGAACGGAATTCAATTGCACAAAGTGCGAATTTTAATAATCAATATAGACGTGAATAATCATCAATAATTATCCACTAACATGCTTTGAAAATGATAACTCAAGTTTGAGTTAGGAAACTTGCCTCGATCGTAGGTTACGGCTACGAAATTAATTTCTATCCACTATGTAGTTAAATTATCTTCCTTTGAGAGACCTATAATTAGTCTTTCAATTAGTAAATGTATAACATCAGATTATGTAATCACATAGATATTATACATTACATTTAGTTCTTATAAACATTATCATGTCTAGATAGTGTTACTATTAATTAACAACTACCTTTAATTCACATAATATTATTAACTTAGATAATATTTAATTCACCTTCTAGTATTATTGGTTCCCTAATAATACTTTCAATCATTTACTAATATTTTATTTACTTACTAATATTATTAATCATTTAATAATATTTTATTTCCTTTACTAATGTTATTATATTTAATAACATTTTATTTAATCTCGAATATTATTATTTAATAATATTTTAATTATTTAATAATAATACTTTAATCTAATATTATTAATTATTTAATAATATTTTAATGAAATTTTAATCTCAATATTTTTATTTACATAAAAACATCATATCATAATATTATTAATATTATAATAATATTCCAATGATTTATTAAATTAATAAACAATTTATTCTAATTGCTCATCCTTTATTAACCTCTTATTTAATATCCATAAAAGGTCATAAATAATATTTATTGTTATAAATTACCAACACATGCCCTAAGATAGTCATGATAAAACATACTATGAGCATTCAAGCATAAAAATCATATTTTTCTCATTAAAGACATCATTTAACTATTTATTTCCTTTTATTCATAACTTAACCATTTTTAGGAAAAATAGCAAACTGACTTCAAAAATTCTAAACTTTTGGATTTCTACAGATTATGAATTAACAATAAGATTTTAATTTTTTCTGGAATTTTAGAAAATGATCTACTATTTTTAAAGTGCTCAAAACACTCAGATCTTGCTCTATTTTTAAAAAATTGAGTTTTGCTCCGAAAAATCTAAAATTTTCAGGGTATGTTCTCCTAACATATATGAAGCCGCTGTACAAATTTCAGAACGTTTCAGTTTATACACAGTGAGATATTCGACGTTTAATATTTCGGAGTCCTTTACGGAAATGACTATTACTCACAACCTATAAGTCGAAACGCGTCCGTTCTTTTTCCTACGCGTAGATAACTTCATAAGGTACCTCTGTAATATTTTTTTAGATTTTTACAAGACAAGGAACTAGCCGAAACAGCCTCATGAAAAACAAGTCAGTAGCTGATTTAGGATTTCAAAGCTTTAACATAAAAAGTGGGCTGTTTTGGGAAAAATAATCTTAAAGCTTTCAAAACATGCTAGATTTGTGTCCTATCACTTGGGTTTACTAGATAACTCATGTATCTAGCACCCCCCTTTGACGGATCAAAATTCCAAGTTGTAAAACTTGAGTTACACAAGATTTAGTGGAAGAAAAACAAGAGTTTTCACCCTTGGAGAACATATGCTCATTTTCTTCCTCTAAGCCTTAGATCCAACACTCAAGATACTTAGTTCCATGCATGATGGTATGTATAACTAGTTTATCTTGAGTAGTTGTACATAACCCCATCAAAACTCAAGCTAGCAAAACAAGGTAAAAGAAGAAGATGAAGGTATAATATACCTTGACTTAGTTGCTACCTTTCTTGATTTTCCAAAGTAACTAATAAACTTAGGGGGCATGAACAACTAGCACTCTTATAATTTTTCTTTCTATGACTGAAATTCTCTCTTTCTTTTCTCTCTTTGAAGTTGGCTAGCTTGGGAGCAAAAGATAGAAGAAGAAGAAGATGGAGTACGAATGAGGTGTTGGAAGAATGAGATGAGAATTCAAAATGGAATGGGCAATTCATTATTAATTCTCCCACAATCATTTTGTTGCCCACTAGGTAAAACACTTTGAATTATTTCCTCAATTAGTCTAGACATGATTATGAGTGGCAACCAATGGGAGCTTGTCCACATTTTTCATGTGTAACAATTTCAACTAATGGCCAAGTTAGCTTAATTATTCTACTTAGGATCCTCATAATATCCTCCATTTAGCTTTTATTTTAAATGTCCAATTTGGATTAATCAAATGTCTAGAATACCCCAATCAAGTGGCTAAGTATTGGATTACATTTTATTTCCTTTGGGCTTTTCTTTTAATTGATTTGGGCTAGATAAAAACATAGTCCAACAATTTTAATAATGTTACCCAATTTGATAATTTAGGGCTTTCATTTCTAATCATATGAAATTTAATTACTTATACATATGATTTTATCTCATAACCTAATTAGATTTACAAGAATTAGGTTTAAAATTATTAGTCACTTGAAATACTAAGTTTACCCACTTAAGTTAGTATACATATAAAATATTAACTTTTTCGTGTTACCATAACCCTTAGGTTATTTAATATTCTTACCTAATGTATAATTAGGTCACAAGGCTTTCATTTTTAATGAAATCTATAAATGTATGTATCCATATATAACACAAAGTTTTTTTTAAAAAAATGTACATACATACGTGGTGACTTAAAATTCACGGTTATTACACTCAATATCAAGGAAGCTTATCTGATGAGTCAGAGGCTTCACATTCTAAAGAAGAAGAAAAGTTTGTCTCTCATATAGCTGAACCTCCAAGGAGAAGAAAGAGCAACGGACTGCTTGCTAAATCTGTCTCAAGGAAGCAAGGTGAACACTTTACTGTAATCATTGAAGTCAGTGATGATGAGCCTAACTCCAAGGGAGAAGATTCTAAAGAAGGCACTAATGATGAAAACCAGCATGAAGAATTCTCTGATGAATCAGATGAAAGGAGTCAGCATGATGCAAGCTCAGAAGGTGAAGAAATGGAGAATGATGATAAAATAGAGGAACACATTGATGAGTCTGATGAAGAAAGTCTACAGAGGTCTATCCAGCCCCATTCAAAATGAAGATGGTAAAGACTCAAGTTCCAAAACAGAAGAGCCATAAAATTTTCACATTCATAATCCTACAAATCGCAAGAGAAAGATTGTAGTCGAAATTGACGAATCACTGGATGTGCTCCCTGGTAGATAGATCAATCATGGAAATGAAAGGCTAAATGTGTTAATGATGACTGCAGAAAATGCGCTCAACAATAGTAAGGCTATGAAACTAGACACCTCAACTGTAATATAATAGCATGAAGTTAAGAACCATGCAATAAGATGGTTCACCCTCATATGCCATGGGTAAAGGCATCTCTCACGGGAGATAACATCTATCTCACATGGGGTTTCTCTCATCTTCCCAATCTGGAGTTGGTGTCACAAAACTTTCCAAGGATAAAGAAGTTTGCAATCAAGATAATCAAAGAACAACCTCACTACAAAGTCTATCGACATATTGGAAATCACTACATTCTTTACGATTATAGAGTGGGTTCTGATGGCAGAAGAAGTATGCCTAAGTGGATGATCGTAGAGTCCCTTCACTTTACCATTGAAGATGTTCAAGTTCAGTTTGAGAAGCTTCCCTCTGTCCAAAAACAATTATCTGATATTCCTTCATCCTCCAACATTGATTGGCACTCAACGATTTATCAGATTCTCAATGCTTTCAAAATCTATCTAAAAATAAAAATTGTGGAGTCCCGTCTGGTGTTCAACAGAAGCCTGCCCAGCCATATGACCAAACTTCTACGGAGCAGGAGTTACTGAGGAATACTGATGAGTTGGTCAAGCAGCTGTCCATCATCACTAAAGAGGCAAAGATGTTGACCAAAGGAGGCAATACAGTTCAAGACAGACTTCAAGCCACCATGATTGATATATCTCTCAAAATCAAAGAGAGATCAAATCTACCTAAAGTCAATAATTGATCAAAAGGAAGAAGCTCTACAAGCACAGAAGGCTAATGAAGAACAAATCCTATCCCTCTCTGACAAGATTGACAATTTGAATCAGTCTCTTTCCCTATAGCTTGAGCTGAGCCAACAAGAACTTAAGATGGAGGATGGTAACTCATCTTAATTGATGGAACAACTTATGTCCAAAATGGAGCAGCTCTCACAAGTGATTAATGACAAAAAAGGGGAGAAAAAGAGGCATAGAAAAAGGAACTAAAGAAAGAGCAAGGAGACCAGAAGAAAAGAAGATAAGAAAGCCAAGAGGAAGGCAAAGAAGAAGATATCAGCAACAGTAGCATAATCATCATATGAGGGGGAGTCAAAGGATGATAATCTCATGAATGCAAAGTTTAAGGGGGAGCTAGAAAAAGAAGAAGAGCATGAATTTGAGAAGGAGATCAGAAAAGAAATGGAGTCACCATCTAAAGTGGAGCAGGAGAAGGAGCAAAAAGATCAAACAAATAAATAGCTGATCAACAGACATTCTGGAAAACACACATGGAGCTAAAGAGGTACATCTCTAACTAGTTAGGTATGTTCTGGATCCAAGATGTAAAGTGTCATAGCTTATATAAGTCCACATCATTATCAATGACATTCATGATTATCTGTTTTAGAAATACAGTTGCTCACTGTATATAAGATTTAATCATATCATGCATATGCACTAATTATTTTTGTCATAATCAAATAGGGGGAGATTGTTAGGAATGAGCATGTGAATTGTGATAACCCAGGATTTCGAAAAATCCAAAATTTACGAATAATTTTTTTTTTAATTAATATTAATATTAATTATCAATTTTGTGACAAGTTTCTGTGATACGTGTATCGAGAAGGTCAATTTATGTATTGACTAATAAAATTAGAGTAGAGTTGTGCTTAACAACTTTAGAAACCCTAACCCTAATTTTTCGGATAGGGATTTGATAGAAAATACAATAAAAATAATTGTATTGTTGATTATGTCTTTTGGATTGTATAAAAATGTTGGTCATTGATTTACTGGATAAGGTTTAATATTAATAAAACCTAATAAGAGATTAGAAAACCTAATCTCAGGATTAGAAACCCTAATTGTACGCCGAGAAACCCTAATTTCAAAACCGGGAATTATAAACCCTAAATTAGGAAACCCTAATCCTAATTGACAAGCCTATGGGTTCATTAAACTTAAATATGATTAGAAAGATTTAATTATATTTTCGTATATTAATTTTTTTTCTATTTAGAAAACATAATTGCATTTTAGGAATTTTATTTTCTAATTTGTAAACCCTAAATTTGAAATTTGTGGGAATTAGAATTTTAAAACCTAAAGAGTTCAAACCCTAAACCCTAAATCAAACCCTAAACCCTAAGGATTTGTGCATTTGTCAAGATTGCCCTTAAAAATAAATAGATAATGACCAAAATGCCCTTTTTGGTTTCTTTAATTAGTTAACTTGCAATTGGGGCTATAACTTTAGTTGGTAACCAACTTTGTTGACATTGTGGCTCAAAAAATCTCAGTAAATCATCCCTAATTGACAGCTATACATATCATACATTGCATCTAGAGAGTATATATAGGATTTCAAGAGAGAGAAAGTCCATTTATTAGCCATTTGGCCAACCAAGCTCTCTCCAACTCTCCCTCATATAAGGACCTCCGAAAATCACTAGTAGATCAGTCACTAAAACAGCCCTAGATCAACCATAAACAAATTGGGAGATTAAGATCAAGGATTTGAAGCTAGAAGGTATAATCTTAATTTTATTTTTGATCCATGTTGCTAAGAAAAAATTTCGTGTTTATGTGTTTAGATCTTTGCTAGATGATGTTTAATGATGATCTATGTTGATATAACATAGATCCATAGCATCAAAATGCTTTAAAAATGATGATTTTCAAAACTGCCAAGAACAGAAAATGTGGTCTGACAAGCTTATGTCAGGTGCTACAGATTCTTGTTCATTTGTTGTTTTTGTTGTTTTAAAGCTTTACTTTGTAGCCTGGTATGTAGGCTTTAATCTTCAAGTGGTAGAACAGAAATTAAATAGCTATATTGCATGTTATAATCGGTCAAAATCCGTTGACCGGGCATGACCGAGTACTTTCTGGGAAACCTAGAAAGTTTGATTTTTGCGTCTGATAATTTTTTTAATCCTCTTGATCTGTCAGTATTTTTGGTTTATGATGTTATTGTTGTAATAAATGTGTAGCATGTTATCTTATCTATAGATTTATGGCTTTATATCATATATTTGATCAATAGATCGAGTGTAGCAAGCAGTCAAAGTAGGCCAAACGACCATGATTTGAATTTCTGGAAATTCCAGAAAAGTTCTTGCATGAATTTTCTGACATACTTTGACCGCTTGATAAGTTCTGATTTGTTTGTTTTTGGACCGATTTGTTGGTATGGTGTGGTTCCTTGACACATTGAATATAAGTTTGAACTTTAATAACACATAAACTATGATCAGAACGTGTACAAATTTGGACTGCAAAGAGGTCACTCGAACTGTCTGGGTTTCTTAAAAACCCAGGTGATGTCTGACAGTAGGTTTAGTTGCTCAGATCTTCATGTTATGTGGTGTTATGACTGAAGTGATGACTGATTATTGTAGTATTACAGTTTGGCTACATGACCAAAGTTCAAGTTAGTCCAGAAACCTTTTGGATTGAAAGTTATTGTCGGTCAAAGTTGACCCTTGAAGCTGCCGGCTGTCAGTGTTCTTAAGCTCAAGAACACCAACAGCGACGCTTTGTGTCGCTAAAGGGCTTTAGTGATGGATTATTTATTTTCTAATTTCTGAATATTCCGAAAATTAATTAAAAATAGAAATAAATTCTAAAAATTACCAAAAATGGTTTTAAAAATTATTTTAAATTATGAAAAATAATTTCTGACCAATTAGAATATTTTTCATTAATATTTATATTTATTTGAATATTAATGGTATTTAATTTATATAATTAGTATATTAAATAAATTAGAGAAAAATGATTTAATATTATAAAAAAAATCATTTTAAATAAGAATAATATATTTAAAAATATTTTGAGTTATAAAATGAAACTTTTAATATTTTTGGAGAATTTTCATTAATAATTTAATATTAATGATATTAGATTTATTTGATTATTAAATTAAATAAATAAGATAAAAATAATTTTAATAATTTAAAAATCATTTTAATTGAGAATAAAGTGTTAGAAAATATTTTAAATTATAAAATATATTTTTCAATATTTTTGGAGAATTTTCATTAATAAATTAATATTAATGATGTTTGATTTATTAAATAAATAAATTAAAAATAGTTTTATTGATTTAAAAATCATTTAAAAATGAGAAAACTGTTTTAAAAATATTTTAAGTTATATTTAATGACTTTTAATATTTAGATAATAATATTTATATATTAATGGTGATGATTTAAAAATGATTTTAATTATTTTAAAAATTATTTAAGTAGAATATTGATGATTTAAAAATATTTTAAGTTATTAATAATAACTTTAATATTTTGACAAGTATGTTATTAATATTTTTATATTTTTAAATATTAATAATGATAAGATTATTTGATAATTAAATCATTTAAAAATGATTTAAGTGTTTGAAAAATTATTATAAATTATAATAAGTGTTTATAAATTTTTAAAAGCTTCCGGAAAATATTATAAATGATATTTGACTTATCTAAAATAATATTGAAGCTTAGAGACCAAGTTTAATTGACAATCAATGTGTTAATTATCGGATAGGGTGACCAGAACACCGAGAATGGACTGAAATCCAACCAGACCGAAATAGTTAGACTTGATAAGTGTTTATATAGGTTATAAACACTAATGTGGCTATGTGGTAATGTGTCTAGGAGATGTTTGACTGTGAATTACAGTGCGGTGTGTTATAAAATATTGTGCTAATTGTTAGGCCGATATTATTGGTTATAGGTCTTTCGAAAGCAGATAAGTATTTTGTGTAGCTGTAATCAGCGGAAGAGGCAAGTTCCCTAACTCAACCTTGAGTTATATTCATTCAATTGTTATGGTGGTTAATTATTGTTGATTAAACCACGTCCATGGATTTATTGTTGTTTATTCGTAGTTAGTGCATGTTTAATAATTCAAATTGAATTACTGATTCGTAAAATATATGTTTATAGAATTACTGTTGTTGGATATTCATATTCGTAGAAGATAGAATTGACAGTACAGATAATTCCTGTTTATTGTCAAATTATGTTGAGAAATGTCTTAGCTAATTATTCTGGCTAAACAAACATTTGTTAGAACTTGATAAATTCAAGAAAAGAATTCAATTGTTAGTAGTAGATTGATGCCAATTATTTCGGCTAGATCGATAAGTAAATAGAATTTGAAATCACAGTATTTCGTTGTTAAATCAAAATCTTGATTCTAAGACTGAGAAGAACAACCTTTTATATAAAGGGAACATTTTGGGTCGTGAATTCGACCTTTGCGTGCGTTTTGAGTATTATGCATAATATAGGGTACAAGGAGTTGGCCGGCTCTAAGTACTTGCAGAGGGGTATGATTTAATCTTTATGGTTATCTGATACTCCTGGTATATATCAAAGTAAATCTTTGATGGATACCCAAGAAAATAAGTTCAAAGATCTAGTGTGATCGCTCAGTATAAATCTGGAAAATATTCCACTTTGTTATTGCGTAGAATTGATTTTTGTTTATTCATTTGAATATCGTAGAACTTTGAAAGCGTTGTACTCTTTCATTATTAAACTATTGTGTTGTATAGAAATGGAAAAGCCTTGTTATTGAATAACAATTTGTTCAGCTATTTCAGAGTTCTCCGAACTTTGGTTTTATTCTATCAAAATAGATAGTCTATTATTCTAATACTTATACATTTATTGTATAATCTTAACTTGCGGGGCAAATTTGTTGCTCACCCTTACTATAAACAAAACATTTCAGCTAGGGACGAAGTTGCAGGAGATGCTGTGAAGCAGAACAATGGAAAAGGCGTAATTATAAATTAGTTATCTTGATCATATTTATTATGTTGTATTGTAAAACCTTTTTGTATATCTAAAGGGTATGTTTGTAAAGTTAAGGTTAGAGAACCTGAGTGATGTATTATTATTAAACTCTGATAAAATCTTATGAAAGTTACTGTCTTTATATATTATGGGTAGTTAAATGTTAATTATAATGTGGATCGTGAACACTAAACTCGGGAGTCAGGTAACCCGGATTTGGGGGTGTCACAGGTTGGTATCAGAGCTGTAGGTTATAAACCTTAAGTGGGGTGGGGAAAGCCCTAGGATTATAACCATAAGCGAGATAGAGAATACTCATTTAGAGTACTAAGAGAGAGATTGCCGAAGTGCAACGATAGTGAGAAATGGGGACATATAGTGTGTGGAGTTTGTACTAATGAAGTACTAATCAAGTTATTTAAATTGGTTGTAGGATGTCTGGAAAAGATCAAATGAGTATGGAGATGCTAGCGGCTGTTGCAATAATTCCAGAAGCCGAGGTGCCAGCGTAAAGTGAATCGGTTGATAAGGTGGGAGAAGATGAACCTATGTTTAATCTGGGGAGCGATCATGAAGATTACCCTGAGATGTATCTGAGTGGAGATGAGGAGGCAGGGTCTGAGCAAGCTAAGGTAGAGTTAAAGAATAAGACTAAAGTTGAAGAACAAGATCAACTAGTTGTAGAAGTTCAAGAACTCCGGAGTAAGGCGTTTCTCTTGGAGCAGCTATGGAAGACAGAACGATCGTTATGCGAAATGACTGAAGAAAGGAACGAACTCAAGGCGCAGGTGGACAGAATGAAGGCGGAAGGTGGTGGATCGTCTGAAGGGACGATCAAACAGCAAAAAGACAAGAAAAAAAGGAAGAGGGACAACGATAGCCCTAATTCAGAAAAGTCAAGCTCGAAGAAGAAGCAAGCATGTGGCAAGTGTGGAAAGAGCCATTTGGGGGATGTTTTGCATGTGGTGGAACGAGTCATAGGGTTAAGAATTGTCCTAAAAGGAAGAAAGATGGAGAAAGTGGACGGAAGAAAGATTAAGTGTGAGGAGTATAATCATTTGGAGTATAATATTTTCTTTGGTAGGAATAGGAGATAACTTTTGTATGCCTCCACTTTTTGTGTAAAGTTGTAGTAATGAATCCCGACTTTTGTCACAAAGGGATAGTACCTGTTTGTAGTTGTATGGGTAGTGTACTGAAAAGTACTATGTATTATTTGCATGAATATAAATGCAATGATATGTTTGTATGAATGAAATCTTTATTTTCTATATGAATATAAGATTAAGATTAATTTGTGTGTTCTTAAAACTCATACTTATGGTAAGTTAATGACTCATAGTTATACGAAATGTTTTGAACCCCTCATCGAATGGACGCCAAAGGTCTGACTAGGATAAGTTCATACACTCATATAATTGTGGCAAGTTACAGAACTCCTAAGTGTGATAAGTTTGATGAACTGGATATAGTAATGTGAAAATGGAGAATAACAACTTTTTGTGTAAAGTTGTGTTGTTAATCCTGATATGATTTAAAAAGGGATAGTAGTATTTGAAGTACTAAATGTACTATGTGCTATTTGAATAAATATGCGATTATGTGAGAATTAATATAAGATTTTTTTATTTAAATCAGATCATGCCGCCTAGACGACAGAATCGAAACCAACAAGAAGAACAATCAGTGAATAACGAAGGAGCTCAAGCTGACCCAATACAAAATTTTGCAAATATGATAGCCGAAGCTATGGAGAATAGAGCTCCCGCAGGAAGAGGAAGAGAGAGAGAACAGCCAGCTGACAAATTAGATAATTTCAAGGACTTTAAAGCGGTAGGACCGCCGGAATTCAAGGGAACCACCGATCCGATTGAAGCCCAAACTTGGGTAAATGAGATGGAGAAAGCATTCATCATTGCACGTGTGGCAGAAGAGCAAAAGACGGCTTTTGCAACTTATCTGATGAAGGGAGAAGCTAATGACTGGTGGGAGACGAACCAAGCGAGAGCTGGTACAGAGGTGGTGTTGTGGACAAGATTCAAGGAGTTGTTCTTTGAGAACTACTTCTCACCGAGTATGCAAGCTCGGATGGAAGTTAAGTTCTTGGAACTTAAGCAGGAGAACATGTCTGTTTATGAATACGCGGCTAAATTTAACGAATTGACACGATTTGTACCTCATCAGGTGGACACAAAGCAAGAAAGGCGCAAAGATTCGAGAATGGGCTGAAGCCGGGGATATTTAACAAAGTAGTTGTGCTGCAGATCAACACTTTTGCGGCTCTATTGGAGAAAGCGCTAATTGCTGAAGGAGGGAGCGAAGCAGTGTCTCGATTTCATCAGGAAAAGAAGAAGAAAACAAATGACGGTGGAAGTAGTGGAGGAAGTAATCCGAATAAGAGAAAATGGAATGAGAATACCCAGTCAGGTAATAAGACAGAAGATAATAGGAAAGTAAGGGAGCCATGTTCGAATTGTGGGAAGCACCATGCTGGAGTTTACCTGAAGAAGAAGGGAGTTTGCTATAACTGCGGGCAAGAGGGGCATATTTCACCCAATTGTCCCAGTCCGAAAAAAAATTCAAGGTTGCTTTGGATGCGGATCGATCGAGCATATTTTACGGAACTGTCCGAAAAGAAATGCTGAGAAGGAAATCGCCAACAAGGGACCCGGTGGCGGAAGCTTGACGATTCGAGGACCTGCACAGCCAGGAAGACCAACCTCCCGTACATTTAACATGACGGCGCTAGATGCAGTGGCTACTCAAGAGGTGGCAGGTAATGATTTTGTTTAAAAATTTAATTAAGCGAGTAATCTTGGTTAGTTATTGCTGTGAATTGTTTTCTTTTATAGATTCAAGTTATAGGTTAGAATTTGAAACCAAAATTAATATTGTGTTGATTAAAATAAATTGATGATACAACTTTAAAAGATTGTAAAATATAAGAAAGCGGTGATTCCGAGGACGGAATCCTTTTAAGGAGGGGTGAATGTGATAACCCAGAATTTCGAATAATCCAAAATTTGCGAATAATTTTTTTTTAATTAATATTAATATTAATTATCAATTTTGTGACAAGTTTCTGTGATACGTGTATCGAGAAGGTCAATTTATGTATTGACTAATAAAATTAGAGTAGAGTTGTGCTTAACAACTTTAGAAACCCTAAACCTAATTTTTCGGATAGGGATTCGATAGAAAATACAATAAAAATAATTGTATTGTTGATTATGTCTTTTGGATTGAATAAAAATGTTGGTCATTGATTTACTGGAAAAGGTTTAATATTAATAAAACCTAATAAGAGATTAGAAAACCTAATCTCAGGATTAGAAACCCTAATTGTACGCCGAGAAACCCTAATTTCAAAACCAGGAATTATAAACCCTAAATTAGGAAACCCTAATCCTAATTAACAAGCCTATGGGTTCATTAAACTTAAATATGATTAGAAAGATTTAATTATATTTTTGTATATTAATTTATTTCTATTTAGAAAACCTAATTGCATTTTAGGAATTTTATTTTCTAATTTGTAAACCCTAAATTTAAAATTTGTGGGAATTAGAATTTTAAAACCTAAAGAGTTCAAACCTTGAACCCTAACTCAAACCCTAAACCCTAAGGATTTGTGCATTTGTCAAGATTGCCCTTAAAAATAAATAGATAATGACCAAAATGCCCTTTTTGGTTTCTTTAATTAGTTAACTTGCAATTGTGGCTATAACTTTAGTTGGTCACCAACTTTGTTGTCATTGTGGCTCAAAAAATCTCAGTAAATCAGCCCTAATTGACAGCTATACATATCATACATTGCATCTAGAGAGTATATATAGGATTTCAAGAGAGTGAAAGTCCATTTATTAGCCATTTGGCCAACCAAGCTCTCACCAACTCTCCCTCATACAAGGACCTCCGAAAATCACTAGTAGATCAGTCACTAAAACAGCCCTAGATCAACCATAAACAAATTGGGAGATTAAGATCAAGGATTTGAAGCTAGAAGGTATAATCTTAATTTTGTTTTTGATCCATGTTGCTAAGAAAAATTTTCGTGTTTATGTGTTTAGATCTTTGCTAGATGATGTTTAATGATGATCTATGTTGATGTAACATAGATCCATAGCATCAAAATGCTTTAAAAATGATGATTTTCAAAACTGCCAAGAACAGAAAATGTGGTCTGACATGCTAATGTCAGGCACTACAGATTCTTGTTCGTTTGTTGTTTTTGTTGTTTTAAAGCTTTACTTTGTAGCCTGGTATGTAGGCTTTAATCTTCAAGTGGTAGAACAGAAATTAAATAGCTAGATTGCATGTTATAATCGGTCAAAACCCGTTGATCAGGCATGACCGAGTACTTTCTGGGAAACCCAGAAAGTTTGATTTTTGCGTCTGACAATTTTTTTTAATCCTTTTGATTTGTCCGTCTTTTTGGTTTATTATGTTATTGTTGTAATAAATGTGTAGCCTGTTATCTTATCTATAGATTTATGGCTTTATATCATATATTTGATCAATAGATCGAGTGTAGCAAGCAGTCAAAGTAGGCCAAACGACCATGATTTGAATTTCTGGAAATTCCAGAAAAGTTCTTGCATGAATTTTCTGACATACTTTGACCGCTTGATAAGTTCTGATTTGTTTGTTTTTGGACCGATTTGTTGGTATGGTGTGGTTCCTTGACACATTGAATACAAGTTTGAACTTTAATAACACATAAACTATGATCAGAACGTGTACAAATTTGGACTGCAAAGAGGTCACTCGAACTGTCTGGGTTTCTTAAAAACCCAGGTGATGTCTGACAGTAGGTTTAGTTGCTCAGATCTTCATGTTATATGGTATTATGACTGAAGTGATGACTGATTATTGTAGTATTACAGTTTGGCTACATGACCAAAGTTCAAGTTAGTATAGAAACCTTTTGGATTGAAAGTTATTGTCGGTCAAAGTTGACCCTTGAAGCTGCCGGCTGTCAGTGTTCTTAAGCTCAAGAACACCAACAGCGACACTTTGTGTCGCTAAAGGGCTTTAGCGACGGATTATTTATTTTCTAATTTCTGAATATTCCGAAAATTAATTAAAAATAGAAATAAATTCTAAAAATTACCAAAAATGGTTTTAAAAATTATTTTAAATTATGAAAAATAATTTCTGAACAATTAGAATATTTTTCATTAATATTTATATTTATTTGAATATTAATGGTATTTAATTTATTTAATTAGTATATTAAATAAATTAGAGAAAAATGATTTAATATTATAAAAAAAATCATTTTAAATAAGAATAATATATTTAAAAATATTTTGAGTTATAAAATGTAACTTTTAATATTTTTGGAGAATTTTCATTAATAATTTAATATTAATGATATTAGATTTATTTGATTATTAAATTAAATAAATAAGATAAAAATAATTTTAATGATTTAAAAATCATTTTAATTGAGAATAAAGTGTTAGAAAATATTTTAAATTATAAAATATAATTTTCAAAATTTTTGGAGAATTTTTATTAATAAATTAATATTAATGATGTTTGATTTATTAAATAAATGAATTAAAAATTGTTTTATTGATTTAAAAATCATTTAAAAATGAGAAAAATGTTTTAAAAATATTTTAAGTTATATTTAATGACTTTTAATATTTAGATAATAATATTTATATATTAATGGTGATGATTTAAAAATGATTTTAATTATTTTAAAAATTATTTAAGTAGAATATTGATGACATAAAAATATTTTAAGTTATTAATAATAACTTTAATATTTTGACAAGTATGTTATTAATATTTTTATATTATTAAATATTAATAATGATAAGATTATTTGATAATTAAATCATTTAAAAATGATTTAAGTGTTTGAAAAATTATTATAAATTATAATAAGTGTTTATAAATTATTAAAAGTTTACGGAAAATATTATAAACGATATTTGACTTATCTAAAATAATATTGAAGATTAGAGACCAAGTTTAATTGACAATCAATGTGTTAATTGTTGGATAGGGTGACCAGAACACCGAGAATGGACTGAAATCCAACCAGACCGAAATAGTTAGACTTGATAAGTGTTTATATAGGTTATAAACACTAATGTGGCTATGTGGTAATGTGTCTAGGAGAAGTTTGACTGTGAATTATAGTGCTGTGTGTTATGAAATATTGTGCTAATTGTTAGACCGATATTATTGGTTATAGGTCTTTCGAAAGCAGATAAATATTTTGTGTAGTTGTAATCAGCGGAAGAGGCAAGTTCCCTAACTCAACCTTGAGTTATATTCATTCAATTGTTATGGTGGTTAATTATTGTTGATTAAGCCACGTCCATGGATTTATTGTTGTTTATTCGCAGTTAGTGCATGTTTAATAATTCAAATTGAATTACTGATTCGTAAAATATACGTTTGTAGAATTACTGTTGTTGAATATTAATATTCGTAGAAGATAGAATTGACTGTACAGATAATTCCTGTTTATTGACAAATTATGTTGTGAAATGTCTTAGCTAATTATTCTGGCTAAACAAAAATTTGTTAGAACTTGATAAATTCAAGAAAAAAATTCAATTGTTAGTAGTAGATTGATGCCAATTATTTCGGCTAGATCGATAAGTAAATAGAATTTGAAATCACAGTATTTCGTTGTTAAATCAAAATCTTGATTCTAAGACTGAGAAGAACAACCTTTTATATAAAGGGAACATTTTGGGTCGTGAATTAGACCTTTGCGCGCGTTTTGAGTATTATGCATAATATAGGGTACAAGGAGTTGGCCGGCTCTAAGTACTTGCAGAGGGGTATGATTTAATCTTTATGGTTATCTGATACTCCTGGTATATATCAAAGTAAATCTTTGATGGATACCCGAGAAAATAAGTTCAAAGATCTAGTGTGATCGCTCAGTATAAATCTGGAAAATATTCCACTTTGTTATTGCGTAGAATTGATTTTTGTTTATTCATTTGAATATCGTAGAACTTTGAAAGCGTTGTACTCTTTCATTATCAAACTATTGTGTTGTATAGAAATGGAAAAGCCTTGTTATTGAATAACAATTTATTCAGCTATTTCAGATTTCCCCAAACTTTGGTTTTATTCTATCAAAATAGATAGTCTATTATTCTGATACTTATACATTTATTGTATAATCTTAACTTGCGGGGCAAATTTGTTGCTCACCCTTACTATAAACAAAACATTTCAGCTAGGGACGAAGTTGCAGGAGATGCTGTGAAACAGAACAAGGGAAAAGGCGTAGTTATAAATTAGTTATGTTGATCATATTTATTATGTTGTATTGTAAACCCTTTTTGTATATCTAAAGGGTATGTTTGTAAAGTTAAGGTTAGAGAACCTGGGTGATGTATTAATATTAAACTCTGATAAAATCTTATGAAAGTTACTATCTTTATATATTATGGGTAGTTAAATGTTAATTATAGTGTGGATCGTGAACACCAAACTCGGGAGTCAGGTAACCCGGATTTGGGGGTGTCACATGAATGATATTCCTATTTATGTATGATTTGATTATAATATAAATGAATGAATATGCAAGTATTCTTGCATTAAGAAAAGCTATAAAGTCCTTTGATAAATAATAGGAATATATGTACAAGAAATTAGAATGAATTGATCAAATATGTTAGGTTGATCTTACATAAGCAAAACAACTTTGTAAAGTCCTTAAAAAGAAATAATATACAAGGACTATAAATTTAGAAAGATCAAGCTTGCTAGGTTGATCTTATAATGTAATAGATAGGCTTGTCTGATTGTTGAGCACTGTACTAGAAATCGTAGTCTGCCAGGAGATTCAAGGAAAACTCGAGAGCTATCAAGGCAGAATCGTAGTCTGCAAGATAGTAGATCTTGGAGTTTGTAGACTGCCAAGAGAGACAAGGAAGGATCTTAGTGTGTCGAGAAGAACTTCCTCGAAGCCATAGTCTGATGAGGAAGTCATGTTCAGAATCGTAAAGATAGCCAGTCTAAGAGCCGACCGAGCATCTGCCAAACCCAAGTCAAGAATCGTAGACTACACTCAGAGTCGTAGAGTCTACTGATCAATTTATAGGTAGAGATCATAGTCGAAACAAGATCAGATGAAGACAACGAGCATAAAGATAGAAATTGTAGAGTGTCAAGATCTGATCTCAGAGTCGTAGTGTCTGCACAACCCAGGAAAAATCGTAGAGTGCAAAATTAAGGCTTCAAATGATGTGTTCACAACACCAAGATAGAATCGTAGAGCAAACACGATTCTCAACAAATGAGAACTCTCAGAATATCTAAACTAATGAAGCCTCTAGTCTGAGTTGCAAAGATATATTCCACTTACGGGAAACCAGAGAGCACTCAACGAATGGCTTGCAAGCAAATAAAAGATATTATCACCAACCCAATCATCTTCCAGATTGAGTTGTAAAGCCATTCAAGATGAAGCCTTCTACAAGTAGATCAAAAGAAGACTTTAGTAAAAGTGACTGACCAAGGAAAAGTCAGCAAGTGCAGTAGCTGTCAAATGAACAGAAGACAATGGTCTTGGGGTCAACTAGGATCGTAATGTTTGCCTAACAAAGAAGGAACTGATATAGTTTACATAGAGATACTGACCAACTTTTGAAGAATAAGGCTAAAGTGATTTAGCATGTGTTAGTCCATTGATGATAAGTGAACGAGAGATCACAAGGAGAAAGCGAGCTGGGCATGCCACAAATCTGAGGTGTCTTGCTATTCAGAAGAGACCAGAACAAGGAGTCAAGCTATCAGTTCCTAAAAATAGTCAAAGACAAATAAACATGTTAAAGCACTACATAAATAAAGGAATAAGTGTTCTAAATTAAAGATCCAATGAACACTCTTCAGGATTGTAGTGTTGTCTCAACCAGTGAATAAGTAATATTCAACAAGTCACTACGATCAGGTCCAAGAACATCTGCATCAGAATCGTAGAGTTCGGTCATCTGAAGATTGAAACATTGTCAACAGTTCAATCTGAAGACTGATATTCGAACATTGCTAGTTGAGAGAATCGATGCAAAAGGACAGATCTTGAAATTCTAATCAAGAAGTCAGAAAGGAGAAATAAAGAGAACTACCTGCCCGAGGCATCAAAGTGACATCTCTGATAGGGTAGGTGAAACAGTAGACTGCAGAGTCAGAAAGATGAAAAAGGAGAAGTCATGTCACATCTGCAGTCTACATCAAATAACTCGAGATCTGTGAGGCAATTCAAACTATTTTCAATTGCTATATTCCAACAGGAAGATTGGGAAGGAGTATATATCAGCCCGAGCTTCAAAGATCAAGAGTTGCTGATGTTGCAGAATTGTTGAGTTATTGGAATGCTATATTATTAACTCTACGAGTTCCACTAGAGCTAAACAGAACAAGTCTCAGTGATAGTGAGACTACAAAGGTGGAAGTGAAGTAGCTTTGAAGAAGGAATTGAATAGACTAAAAGCTTCACTCAACAAAGATGAGAATGCCACTGAAGATGACAGCTAAGCTGAGAAGGCCAAGAAGATAGCATTTAGAAAAGTGGTAAAGTACAAAGAAGATCAAGAGAGCCACTCTACAGATCACCATGAACCAAAAGCTGAAAAAGAACAGATGCAAAATCATTTTTGCAAAACATTCAAGAAGGGTTCAGGGATTGCTAAGTGCCAGACGAAGTCTACCAAAAGCTCAGAGACTTAGCAATTCCAGATGATGATTGTCGACGTCGGGATTTTTATATGTCCCTTTTATGTTTTTGTTCTTTAGTGTTCTCATATTATGTGAGATTTATTTGAAAAAATAAGTGAAAAAGGTTCGACATGTATCATGTCGATGATGGACTGTTAAGAGTCGCCAGTTGGTATTTTTAGCTGGTTGCACTAACATAACCGAGAAAAGGTTTGCACATTGAACCAGTGTTGTGACACTGCTAAAAATGTCTGTGAAACCGAGATTCATTTGGATTCGGGGGCTTGATTATGATGATGGAAGATGTTAGGCATCCCCTGACATCCGTGTTGCCACGATGACCGCCACTTTTCAAGAAACTGTTATATGATTATGTTTGTGTGTGTGTGGGTCAATGTGCTATTATTTAGAAGTAGTGCGAGGCCTCGTTCGCACCTATATATAAAGGGTTTAAATTTATATAAAAAATTTAGTTTTAGCAAGATATAGCAATGTGATTTTGTAAAAGATGTTTTTCAAACCTTGTGGTCAATAGTAATTGAGACCTTTTTATACTTCCATTTTATTATTAAATGTTCGGCTGAATTGCTTTTATTTTCGAGATACGAAGCATCTTCGAGAAATTAATATATAACAGTGTCGAACTCCTCATAGACATGAAGGCCATATAAGGAAATTCAAACACCATAAATAATTTACGAGCTGCTTACAGTTGAAAATGTCCATCACGGGAACCGAATCTAGATTCAGTGGACTGAATCTGTGATCACATGATTCCTAGGCTCACATGATGCCGCAATTTATATGAAAAGCAGTAAGCAATTATGTATATAAAAGCTGTAAATATATATATATATATATATATATACATACATGATCAACCACCATGAAACACCTTCACGGGGGATCAGAAATGTAAATATATAAAAGTGGTAAATATATATAGAGAGACATGATCAACCACCACGAAGCACCTCCACGAGGGATCAGAAATGTAAATAAAGCAATAAATGCGATCAACCGCCATGAAGTAAACTCCAGGCGGGACTAAATATAAATAAAGAAGTAAAAACGATTAACCTCTATGAAGTAAATTCCAGGCGGGACTAAATGTAAGGAAAGTAGTAAAAGGCCACGAAGTAAACTCCAGGTCTGACAAAAATGTTAATATATATATATAAACGCTCTGGATATAAAATCCAGGCTCATCGGATAGAGTTCGACAACAGTTCATATATATATATATAAGCAAGTAAATGCTCTAGACATAAGTCTAGGTTCAATCGAAGCATAACCCGATAATGTTAGTCCATATATATATATATATATATATATAAGTTTATATATACAAACAGAAATGAAAACCACGGATCGAAGTCCGGGCATACACACACAACACGACTTTCAATGTAAAGAAGAGTGTGTGCAAAGATGAAGAGAAAGGCTTTATAATGTGTAAGAAAGATTACAGTGGACTGCCAAAGAAGACTTCTATGACTTTAAGTGGATGAACACTCGGCTCCCGCCAGTAAAAATATAGCTATATGTGAGCTAACAAGTGTTTAATATTAGAAAGCACTCAATATGGGGTGTATACAGAGTAAATTTGATAGGGCTTTCTCTCCTTTTTTCTTTATTTAAAATGGCCATTCGAGACTCTATATTTAAAGAGCTGGTGGTAGTAGGTGTACCTACGGCAGCCGCAGATGCACATGCGGCTGCCCGGGGTGCCCCAGGTTCCACAGGTCTTGCCATCTCAAAGTACGTACACTCATGCACTGTGATGTCCGCTTAAACTTGTAGAACTTCAATCCGAGCATCTGATTGAGGTGTACAAGACCTTTTTTGGACTGTCATTGTCGAGAGTTACGCAATGACATGAGATTAGAGGTTGTACAAAGTCAAGAAGAGGAGACCATGCCCATGGTCTTTAAGATTCAAATTATATCCGGTGTGCTGCCCTGCGTAATAGTCACTCTGGATTGGAACTCCTTGGCTCTTGTGGGACATTGTTATATAGAAATATATGTATGAGATGTTAAGACGACGCAATGTGGGGTTGAGGTGGCCAGATGACAATTTTCCTCCTCACTGGGGTTATCTCCGGTTCGGGTTGATAAAGCAGACGTTGCTCAGGGTTATCTCTGAGATTGGAATGCTGCAAATGTTTGAATTCCTAAGGGTCATCTTTAAGTGTGCTTGTCTTCCCAATTTTATCTCCGGGTCTTTTGAATGAGTGCCTCGGCGGGAGTTTTGAGGTTGAAGCTGATTGCATGCATTTGAAACAAGCATCGGGGTTATCGCCGAAACTGCAATGACATTCCTTGGGGTTATCTCTAAGGATGAAACTCGGGGTTATCTCCAAGGTTGGAACTGATACTCTAGGTGTGTGTTCCGTGGTTAAGATTGAACTTTCGGTGGTATCCGAAATGCATATGAGCTGTCTTCTAGGGTTATCTCTGAAAGATGAATCCGCCCTCCTGCAATGTTAGTAACAGGTGTGCAAAAAATTTTAAGTGTCTACATATGCCCCTCTTTATCATATTCATGAACTGAAAGGCATGGATAGGATAAAGAATCCTAGACACTTGAAATGCAACTACATAAACATGATGTCATGTGTAGCAGCATGATGCAAATGTATGATGCATGTGCTTTGTTGGATTGTTTTCCAACATGATGGGATGATTGTCGGTTCCCTGTTAATCCTGCCGGGGATAACAATCAGTGATGTCTTGGACGTGTGATCCAAGTCTTTCAGGATGTTGGCGTTGGGGTTATCACCAAAGTCCTGAATCCTTGATACAGACTTTACTTTGAAGATGTGCCTCTCGTGTGCAAGAGATCTGTGGGGATAAAGCTTTATCTATTTGAGGATATGTATAACATATTCCATCATCGATCCTCTCCTATGAGGATGGTCTTCTTTGGTTTGTATCACCAGCATATACCACGGTCTTGTTGGAGTTACTGCCAACAGTATGTATTGTCAGGGCTGCCTGACCTTCGTTGATGTGTGTATCACAAGATAAATCCCTATTGGGCAAACTGTCAAGGCTGCTTGACCTTCGTTGATATGTGTATCAACGGATAGATCCGTATTGGGTGAACTTTCAAGGTTTCTTGTGTTGGGTTTTCAACACATCAAAGCAACACACAGAAGAATAAAAATTGAATAAAACAGAACAATTTCTGAAAACCCAAAACAGGATCTATGCGAAACAGACATTAATTCAGTGTTTAAGAAATTATACCGATTATTAAAAAGCATCTGAAAAGCTTCGAATCTCCAACACAATCCCTCACAAAACTGCGTCTCTATGGTATCCACACGAACGCACGCGAACCGTTGCACGATTCTGCAATAAAGGGAGCTGCGATACTAGCCACAAAAGGAATTGGATTTTTGAAAACTTTTTCTCTAGTCTCTTTCTAAGAGCGGCTAGGGTTTTTAGGTTAATGATAATAATTAATATGGCTGCTACATATTATATATATAGCAGTTAAAAAGGAATTAATCAAAAACCTAATTTAATTAAAATAAAATCCGAATATATATATATATATATATATATATATATATATATATATATATATATATATAGATATATCTTAATTAAGGCTTACTTAATTAATATACCCATATATATAAATTATCCTATTAATTTAAATTTGTAATTTAAATAATATCAATCATATTGACATATTTAAATCTTTACAATTTAAATTAATTGTCTTTTAATTACGTTCTATGTGTGTGACCATATAGGTTATTATTACGTTGACAATAATTTTAAAATCATATTATAAAATTATAAACAGTGAGAGACATCTAGTAACGCATCACTGCTACCCAAGTAATAATAAGATCGATGATTTGATGCAACCTTTTCGTGACCAATGATTCAATGTAATTTAATCCTTTTAACCTTGACATCCTAGATTAAACTCGAGTCATGGAGTGTGTCATACTCTTCATAATTTAATCTGTGTTTTCTTGATCAATGAGATAGAGATAAATTTAACGTATGAAGAGGTACCTATTAAAATCTTGGATAAGAAGGATGATATTCTACGCTCTAGGTTATACCTCAAGTCAAAGTTTTGTGGAGACACCACGATGTGGAATAAATGACCTGGGAGTTAGAATCTGAGATGAAGTCAAGATATCCTCATCTCTTCGATATACCAGATACGTACCCTAATTTTGAGGATGAAATTTTATAAGAAAGGGAGGTTGTAAGACCCCAACTTTTATGAATAAAGAATAATTTTCTCGGAATATATTTTTGAATATTATGGTGTGGATTTGATATAATGTTATAGTTATGAGTAATATTTACAAATTTTGCAAAGTAAGCAAGTGGTTATATAATATTCGATTGGTCGGGGAATATTTATTTTAACAGGGAATATTCGTACGACGGTACAATCATTGGTGGAACCCACAACGGAAGTATTATCGTAGTAAGAAAACGACAGAATTATCTTTTTATAAAAATAACGGCAGAAGTGCTACCGTTAAAACTGTTGAACTACCCGGTAGTAAAAGTACAGTAATACGCGTGGTTGCATAGTAGCACACAATATTGATTATTGATGCTTATGTGAGAAGTCACTCAGTTATACTCAATTATTGCTACAGTAATTGCTGCATCATATCTCTCATATTATTGATTCAATTATTGTCACAGTATCATCTGCATAATATGTTATATTATTAAATCAATAATTGAGACGACAAAGTTATTCATATTATTATTTGCAATATTGACAATGTCTAGAAGTTCTGTCAATGAGAGGTTTGGTCACCTAATTGCGCGCCAATAAGGATAAATCCTTATCGGAAAGCCCCATCTTTACTGGGAATGACCTGGTTGTTAAATATTGTGAATTATAATATTAATGATGAATAAGTTTGTGTTAATTAAAGATGAAATTGATAGTTCTGCTGTGTTGGAATTATTAGTGTTAGTGGAAATCAACATTTATTTCGATAATAATTGATGTCTGAGGTTATATTTACCAATCGGGTAATTAACCGGATAAATGAGCAATTAATTGCTATTAATTCACATGATTATAACTATTTATTCACATGTATGTACTATTGATTTACATTCTAGTACTATTAGGGGAGGTGGTGCAAGATTGATAATACTTGCATGACTAAGTTAAAAATGGAGGTATAGATGGAGGTACTATACTGTAATTTGTATTATTCACATGTCTAGAACTATTAATTCACATAATTTACTATTGATTCACATTATTTACTATTAGTGGAGGTGGTGCAAGTTTGATAATACTTGCAGGACTAAATTAAAAATAAAGGAAAAGAGGAAGGTATTATTCGGTAATATTTCGAGCCCCAAAACGTGCAATTATTGAAACTATATTTTTCTATAAATAGAAGCTCATTCTTTCTTCATTTCTCACCAATTCAATAAAGCTATAAAGCAATTATTATAGAGAGAAATTATTGAGAGAAAGAAGAAGAGAAGTCTGCTACCTCACTATTCCAGTATCTAGTTTTTTTCTAAGGTAAGGGGTATTATTCTTTCGTATTCATGAAGAGAGTTATTTTCTTTCAATACTCGTAAAGGTTTTTATTTCATTTTTTATTATGATGTTGGAATAACCTGTCTATGCGAAGTACCGCATACATTGTGAAATTCTTTTGTTATTCCATTCTTTATTATTCTATTGGAATAACCTGTATGTGCGGTCTATCGTATGCCTGATGAATTCTGTTGTTATTCCATTCTTTATTATTCTGTTGGAATATCATATCTGTGCGGATTACACATGACCTGGTTCCATTCTTTATTATTTTGTTGGAATATCTTGTCTGTGCGGATTACGCATGACCTGGTTCCGTTCTTTATTATTCTGTTGGGAATAACCTATCTGTGCGGTCTATCGCATGCATGGTGAATTCTTTTGTTATTCCATTCTTTATTATTCTGTTAGAATAACCTGTCTATGTAGATTACCGCATGCATGGTGAATGATCCTTTGTATTCATTCCTTATTAAATTGTGAAAATGATCTGTCTACGTGGATTACCGCATGGCGGGCGAAAATCCACTTGCAGTTTCATATATTCTATTATACTCAGTTGGTTAAAGTTTTGGCTTCTATACTCCATGAAATTAGTAGAATATCCTAGATATTTGCGCTTCATCCAGTATCTTTTCATGGAAATATTCTTCTGAGCATTCTTGAATTTTACTCTACAAAGCAGTATCATGTTGACAATTTGGACGTTATTGATTTCTGGATAAATTAAATTATAAATATTCAAAATTTATCCTTAAACTTGTTTTATCGAAATATTATGTCATTCTCATCATCCTCATGCTTATATTGTGATTAAAGTCATCTTTGGCTTACGTGCATAGATAGACTTGGTATGATTATGACCAGAGATTATTCGATATAATCATGACCGTAATGTGACGAATGATGTGGTAAAAGCCCTCATTGGCCTGTAGTTCATTGATGGACAATTGTTGGTATGATTATGACCAGGGATTTTTCAGTATAATCATGACTATTGATGATTACATGAATATCATTGGCCGTGGTGCAGGGATGAAGTGGATTATTTATTAAGCTGAGTCTCAGCGATAAAGTTGATGAAAATCTTTTTAAATCATAGAAGATAATAGATTTTATACTCTACTTGACTCTTCTAATGGATTGCTTATTCTGCTGCAGTTGTTGATCTAAATTTTGTTGTCTATTATATTCTATCAGTTGTTATACTGTTGAAGGCTAAGGATAATTTATTCTAAATTATATTAGTCATAATATTTCTTACAGGGCTAGTTGAGCTCACCCTTTTACTTTCATTGTTCTCTTCAGGAAATGAGAACATAGCCGAGACTAGTCAGGGAATGGAGTGATGGTTCGAGATGGTGTTATAGTAGTCCTCACTATTCTATAAAATAGTGTGATAATAAATGTAATGAGGACTCTATTGAGTGTGGATATTGTCTAGATGACAATATTTGTATTAAAACTTATAGCATATGTTTTATCGTATTTTACACGACAGTTGTATAATTAAGTTTTTATTTGTATTTTGTACCATGTATCTGGCGATCCAAGATGATTGATGTATACCTGTTTTGAGGGCGTCACACCCGGTGTGTGTTCCGGGGTTGAGATTGAACTTCCGGTGGTATCTAGAATGTATATAAGTTGTCTTCCAGGGTTATCTCTGAAAGACGAATCTGCCCTCCTGCAATGTTAGTAACATGTGTGAAGAAAATTTAGAGTGTCTACAATGATGGTGCACAACTGACATCAGATGAAGATGAGCAGAAAAGAGTGAAGATCAGCTGCACCAGAAAAGGTGTGGTCCAGACTCAAAGCATAATGCAAAGAGGACCACGCCAAGCTACTAAGTAAAAAAGATGTTCAAGCTTAAAGACATTTTAGCAGCTCAACACCACTACCACCAACAACACTATAACAACAAGAAGTCAGGGCCTGAGGGGTCCTTGCCCGGAGGGACTAAATGAAGTTTCAAGCCTACTGGGCTTGAAGAGTTTCTAGGGAACTAGAGGAGTTCCAAGTCTGTTGGGCTTAAAGAGTTCTTATTGAACTAAAGTTCCAAGGCTGCTAGCCTTGAAGGAATCTTAGTGATTCAGGGTGCTTCCCTTCCTTAGTGGAAATCCTGCTAGTTAAAAGCAGAAGAGTGGATTAGGAGCTTGAGTCTCTAAACCACTTAAAATCCCTTGTGTTATTTATTTTATATCATTTACATTATGTACTTAACTACTATAACTGTTATGTATGTATTAATTGTTTACCACTTAACTAACTCTAAGAACAATGTATGTATGATTATGAATAAATTAATGAAGGGAATATTTTACTTATTCCGTTGTGCTTGAAAAGATTCTTATGTTTGTCATATGTTAATTCATTAACAATAAAAAATAAACAGAAAAGTATTTGAAATTAAAAAGGATCTATCCAACCCCCCCTTCTAGATCTATTGTGTGCCTACTGGGAACTAACAGAATCGTTGAGGATGTACTCATTAAGGTTGGAAATTTTTTTCCCTATTAATTTTGTTCTCATGGAAACCCACCCTGTTGCCAATCCCAAGGGTTAAATTAATGTCATTTTAGGTAAACCATTTCTAGCAACCTTTAATGTATTAATCAATTATAGAAATGATCTAATGAAATTGACATTTGGGAACATGACAATTGATTTAAATGTGTTTTATGTGGGAAAATAACCTATTGATTTCTCTGAATAACCCATTAGAATGAACACGATTCAGGAAATGTCTGAAAATGAACTTATGGGATAAGATAAAATTTTTAATTTTTGTCAAAATCATTTTGATCAAAATTGGGATGAAACAAAATATGTAAATAAGGTGAATGAAATGTTATAGTAATCCACATCAATGTCTTACTCTAAATGGGAACCCATGAATGAGCCAATCTTGCAATCCTCAGAACCTCTTGAAAAGAGTCCACCAGAGCTAGAACTCAAAGCTCTGCATAATAATCTTAAATATGCATATCTAGGTCCCTCCAAAACTCTTCCTATGATCATTGCTTCTGATTTAACAAACACACATGAGGAAGATTTATTGACCATTCTAAGAGAAACTAAGGAAGCCATAGGATGGAGCATAAGTGATATTGGGTAAGTCCTATCCAAGTGGTACCTAAAAAGTCTGGTTTACCTGTGGTTCAAAATGAAGTTAATGAGTTAGTTCCCTCTCGTGTCCAATCTGGTTGGAGGGTTTGCATAGACTATAGAAAACTCAATGCTGCCACAAGAAAAGATCATTTTCCTTTACCCTTCATAGACAAAATTCTAGAAAGGTTAGTTGGTCATGCTTAATATTGTTTTCTTGATGGTTACTTGGGCTACATTCAAATTTTCATAACCCCAGAAGACCAAAAAAAGACCACATTCACTGGTCCTTATAGAACCTTTTCATATCGTCGTCTACCCTTTGGGCTATGTAGTGCCCCTGCCACATTTCAAAGATGCATGATGAACATTTTTTCTGACATGGTGGAGAAATTCTTAGAAATTTTCATCGATGATTTTTTCATATTTCGGTCAACATTTCATGAGTGCTTTCACCACCTTGACTTAGATCTAAAGGAAATTTAAGGAAACTAACTTAATCCTAAATTGGAAAAAATGTCGTTTCATGGTTAAAAAAGGAATTTTTATTGATCATATCATATCTAAAAAAGGAATTGAAGTAGATAAAGTCAAAATTGACCTCATTGCTAATCTTCCACCACCTAGGACAATCAAAGAAATTCGTTCGTTCCTAGGATATGCAGGCTTTTTATAGGTGATTCATTAAAGATTTCAGTAAGAAAGCAAGACCCTTGACAATCTTCTAGGTAAAGATGCAAAATTGGAATTTAATAAAAAAATGTCTTCAATCCTTTGAATAACTCAAAAGGGAGTTGACTATGCAGTTGGTGTTGTTCTAGGGCAAAGACTAAATAAGATTCCCAATGTCACATACTATGCTAATAGGACTTTGAATGATGCATAATTGAACTATTCCACTACTAAAAATGAACTTCTAGATATAGTTTTGGCCATAAAAAAGTTTCGATATTATCTTATTGGGTCTAAAATCATTGGTTACACTGACCATGTTGCCCTTAGACATCTTCTTTCCAAAAAAAGATTCAAAAGCCCGTTTAATTCGTTCGGTCTTGTTGCTCTAAGATTTTGACCTAGAGTTACGAGAAAAAAAAAAAGAGTCTGAAAATGTGGTAGCTGATCATTTTTCCCAGTTAGTTTTAGAGTCAAACTTCGACCTGCCCTTAAATGAATCTTTCCCAGATGAGTAAATTTTCTCTATATCTACTACACTATGTTTTGGTGATATTATGATCTACCTAGTTACCAGTGAGATTCCTTTCCATTAGTCAAACAAGACTGATCCAAGTTTCTTTCACAAGTTAAAAACTTTTATTAGGATGACCCCTATTTGTTCAAATATTTCCTTGATCAAATCATTTGGAGGTGTGTACCCGACCACGAGTTTTGGAGTGTTCTGTCATTTTGTCATTACCAAGCTTGTAGAGGACATTTTGGAGGCAAAAAGACGCCTGCCAAAGTCCTCCAGTGTGGTTTCTATTGGCTTAGTCTATTTAAGGATGCCACAGAATTTTTTACATATTGCAATAGGTGTCAACAATTAGGGAGGATCACTACGAGGAATATGATGCCAATGCAACCCATTCTTGTCATTGAATTGTTTGATGTGTGGGGAATAGATTTAGGGGCCCATTTCCAAATTATTTTGGAAATTTATAAATTTTACTTACGGTGGATTACGTGTCTAAGTGGGTAGATACTATACCAACCAAGACTAATGACAACAAGGTGGTTGTCAAATTTCTGAAAGAGAACATTATCTCTCGCTTTGGTACCCCTAAGGCCATAATCAGTGATCAAGGAAAACATTTTCTCAATCAGCCTTTTGCATCCTTGCTGAAAAAGTATTCCATCACCCACAAGCTTGCAACACCATATCAACCTAAACAAGTTGTCAGGTAGAAGTCTCGAACAGGTAAATAAAATAAATCCTGGAAAAAACGATGAGTTCCAATAGAAAAGATTTGTCTATAAAATTTTTAGATGCATTATGGGCTTACCACAATTCCTTTAAGACTAATTTAGGAATATCATAGTATAGGCTTATGTTTGGGAAAGTTTGTCACTTACCTATTGAACTTGAACATCGCGCTTTGTGGGCCATAAAATAGTTAAATTTTGATATGTCCATTGATGGGGTAATAGACAATTGCAATTAGCTAAATTAGATGAGATTAGGACTGATACTTATGAAAATGCTAAAATTTACAAGGAAAGAACAAAAGTGTTTCATGATAAATCAATTTTGAGAAAATCATTTTCACCCGATCAAAAAGTTCTCTTGTATAATTCAAGGCTACATCTATTTCCTAGAAAATTGTGATCTAGATGGGATTGGCCTTTTATAGTAAAAGTGGTTTACTCTCATGGGGCAGTCAATATTGAAAATCCAAAGAGTGAATGGCCAACGACTCAAACCCTTTTTAGAAATACCAAACAAACCAAAGGAGGTGGTGTACCTTCTTGACCCACCTGATTCAGAATGACTAGCACTGCACTTGTATTTGTAAGTTTGTATGTATATTTTTCTTTTGTCATCCAGTTCCTACCCCACCCTACGCGGTATAATTCTTTCATTTCTTTGTTCTCTTTCTTCATCTGCATACATTGAAGACATTGCACGACAAACCAGAGGAGTTTTGCATTTTTATTATTAGATTTTTTTGCTCTTTTTTCTCTTCTTTTTAGGAAATTAATTCTTTTTGCAAATTTTTTTTTTAATTTGTTTGACTTTTTATGAGATGGATGAACTCTAATAAAGTGTTTGTGGAGTTAAAAACTCATGAGTAAGATTGAAAGATTTAGAACTCTTAAATTTTTGATACGATAAAAAATCTTAGTTTGAAACTCCATCTTGAGTAAAATAAAGTTCCTATCCATTTTGTTGCCTCCTTTTTGCTTAAACAAAATGGACTCTAACTCATGCAAGTATACATAGGACAACAAGTAGTATAGAGTAAGAAAGTATCGATCACATGGAGAAAGGTGATAGATTTAAATTATCATGCAATAACTTAATCACTATTTCTATATGCTCAAACTATCAATCATTAAATGAATTTATATTTAAATTAATTATCCACACAATAAAGAAATATTATTAAAAGGAAGCAATCAAATTAGAAAGATATGGGATTCTAATATCATCTAATGCTTCATCTAAAATGTATGCTTCATGTTATGTTTACATATTAAATATGGAAAGCTAGTCGAGAGCACATAAGTGAAATACAACCATTTTTCAATGAACTATGCCCAATTTACACAAAATCCACCATTGATAGAATTCATGCAAGCATCACAAATACTAAACTCTCTATATTTCTATGTGAATTTAAAGCAAATATGATTTAAGTTCAAACTCTCTTAATGACTACAAATGGTGAAATGGTATATGCATATCCGAGTCATGAATCACAAAGCCTAACACAAATAAGCCATATGACATATGCCATTACGATCTAATCTATACTTATATTTCATTTTCCAAATCCATACAAGAAATTATTGTGAATGGTGATCAAGCATTCATACATTAAGCACAACCATAATGGGCAATCCAATATTAAATAATCCATATTACAATTAGACATACATATATAAACTACGCATTAGAATCCCTTAGAATCCCATAATAGAATTTAGTTCATTTCTGAACCAAAAGCCATTATGGGATTGAAGCAAAACATGGAATTAAGATATGCAATCAATAGATATAAGAGAAATGATAGAGCAAATCTGATAATCTCTGTTACAAGTTGTGTTTCCAAGCGTGTCTAATTCACCAAAAATCTCCAGAATTGAAAATTAATATTTATTAAGCAATCTAATTAAAGAGAGAAGATTGAAGTATATGGAAATGCTTCAAAACCTTTTTTAGTAGTCTAAACCTAAGAACAATAATTATACCTCTAAAAACACGTACTAGTACCAACCATATCGTCTCAGATGAGCAAAACATGCTTAAATTCAAATTACAAAAAGTCATCATTTTTAACTGGATATGATCGGCGCGGTCGCGCAGTAATACACTACAAATCGAGCGCGGGCTCGCTATAAGGTTGTCTGCCGAGTGCATGGCGCGGGCTAGCCATTATCCTTTGTTTTTAGAGCGTGACCGCGCGATGGTGTAAATTTGCCTCTGTATTCATGTAGCGCAGGGCGCCATGTTTAACTGTAAAGGCAGCGCGGTCGCGCTGCTGCTGTACTTTGCATTCTGCTAGCTTCTTGTTGTTGTTAACTGCTACTTCCTTCTTCTTTATTTCTTCTTTTCTTCACTTCACCATTTCATTCATCCTCCTCCTCACCTACTCCAGTTCAGCTACAATCTACACTCTTGCTCAAATCCACCTTGTCATGTTCTTTCTAGCTCATGCCATTTCATGCCATTCTACGCCTTAAGTTGCTATGGGAGTTCTAGCAACGCAAACTACAAAATAAACACAAAAAGAAAATAAAACATAATAAAACTACTTAAGTTAAGCATAATTCTACTAAGTTGGTAACCATTAAGTAGGTATAAAACCTACTTATCAAATACCCCCAAACTTGAATTATTACTTACCCTCAAGTAATTTATACGAAATTAAAATGAACAATGCAACTACATACTATACAACTATACTATGATGCAAGTGAGTCCCAAGATTTCTAACCATAATAAAATTCCAATCAAGTGAGCCTCAGAAAATTATCTAGATTCAAGCATAAAGTATCAAACTAAGCTACAGACATAATATCATACAATCAACTAATCCAAACTCACTATAAAGATGCTCTGTGTGTGTGATGTGTTCATAAATAAAATTGATCAAGGCAAAGATTACACATGTTATACTACTTAAGACAGAAAATTGCAGTTTAAATCAAGAATTTCATATACTAATGAGACATCAACTATTCCAACACATCAATACAAATAAAGGTTCAACAATGAGTTTATTCTACTTTATTTTTACTCACGGGGGCGATTCTCACACTTTCCCGCGGTGTTTATTGATTTTTTTTATATATAGCGAGTGCGTTTTACGCTCCATCTCACATTTCATTTCTATTGAAACGAGTGCGTTTTACGCTCCATCTCGCCCTTTTTATTTAAAGCAAGTATACCCATGTGTTCCCAAAGTTTGAGTATATGTGTTTTCATAGGTTGTCTTCTTTCTACACAATTCTATCTTTAAAAACAACATTTTCTACTCAGCAAGCAAAACATATTATTCTTTTACCAACAAGCATATATTAACACCTATGTGCAAACCTATAGCATTTAAACAACAAGTATAAACTAAATCATGTATAACATTATAGCTAAGCTCATGTTATCCATTAAATTCAAGAATCCATCAAATTTCACATTCATCATTAGCTAAACTAGAATTCCATAAAACTAGGTACTTGGGATATGCAATTAAACACATAACTAAAAAATATATTAATAATTAAAATGCAACAAAAAAATTACTGCATACTTAACTAAACACATACTAAACACAAAAACATGCAAAATTATATTAAACATGCTAAAATGATGCAAATTAACTCTATGCACTACACTACACTAATAAATACCCCAATACCCCAAACTTAAACTATTCATTGTCCCCAATGAATGAAGGTAAAGGGTTATAAGGAACTCCCTTAATTATCAGTTGTACCGCCCTCTTTGGGTGGTGAGTCTGGCGGTGGAAATAACACGGCTGTTCCAAATTGTGGCCACTCAAGCATGGTTCCTTGCTATGCAAAAGCCTCAGCTAGGGACCTCGACAAACCATTAGCAAACGCTAAAAAGTTATCATAAATTGCATCTACTTTTCTCTCTAACCTTTAGAGATGACGATCATCCTGTTCAATAGTGGCATGGGTTGAGGTTCCTGCATCAGTTGTGTGCATGGGCTTCGACGATGGCCTCGATGATGCAGGTGGAAGGATGAAGCCCTTGCCTCTCGGGTTCGGGGTACCTCCTGCCAAATCTTCAAACTTGGCAATAGTAGTGTGGGTTATGTCCTGACTTGGGTACTGTAGTTATTCATTGGCCCTCGTAAACCCTGCTCGTGCACACAGACTAGTTACAACGAACGCATGTGGGATGCTTCTAGTGGTGCTCCTTCTCATATAACATAACATATTCTGATGAATAAGATGACCCACATTGATGTATTTCCTTGTGACTATTCCCCATAAAATAATTTCCCGTTCAGTTGTGATCTCATGCTGATGTGATGATGGCATATGCTTTGCATAGATGAATAAATTACAAGCCTTGGCGTAGCGATTGAGGGTTGAAGCCTGAAAAGTTCTAGGCTGATTTGTACGAGGCTTATAGCTCCACTGTGTACCCGGTACACACAAATCAGTATGACCACATCTAGGTCTGTCTTAAATCGTACAACCTCGACCCAGTTAGCACGTTAAGTTGGTGGTGCGTCAAGTATCCTGAAAACTTCTCTAATTACTTGCGGGCGATAGTCCACTTGTACTCCTCTAACAAAAAATAGCCCAATCATGGTTTCTTTAGCATTGGCATAAAACTCCCGAACAATCCCCATGGGTACAAGCATAGGAATGGAAGTCACTCCAACCCATCCTCTTTCACGCATCATATTCCATAAGTGGCCATCTTGTTTTTCAGGATTAAACCCACGTTCCCTCATAAATGTCTTAGCCACTATTCTGTAGTATTCCATTTGGGCCTCAAGGCTGACAAATTTCGTGAGGTCAACAATGTCCTCACTTTGGCTGCTTGATGAAGATGATTCTGGAATGCGAGAACGTGCTCTCTTTGGCCCCATTGCAATTGATGAAGAAAACTCTAACTGAAGAGAAGAATTTTACTGAGAAAAAGTGTGCTCTGTATTCTATCACCCCCAAACTTGCTATTGTAACAATCTCTCACAAACCCTAGCTTTATCTCTGAATGGATGTGTATAAGAATTTGAATGTGGGAAGGAAACTGAACGCGTAGAATGCGTAGTGGTGAGAAGTTAGAAATTTTAAAAAAACGGCTTGGAATAGGAGAAGAGATGGGCATCGATTTTTAGGGAGAGAAGTAGAGAGGCACATTTGAGAATGTAGCTGAAATAAGAAGTGGGGTGGGACACGGTTTTGAGAACTTAAAATTTTTTTTGACTCCGGTCTCGGGCGCGGCTGCGCAGGTTTTATACCTACTAATGGTGCGGGCGCGCTGCTACTACGGCGTGGGCGCGCTATGATTAGAAGTGAAAAGCATGTGGGCGCGCTATTGACCAGATTGTAAAGAAATATGGCGCGGGCGCACCATTTTTGAACTACTGAATCGCACTGCCGCACGGTTCCTGTACCCTGAAAAAAAAATTAAGTTGCATCTTGAAATTGAAATAAATGGGTACTGACATTCTGCAAAGCACCTACACATACAAAATTTACAACTATTAGATATACCAATTCCCCAAGAGCAAAAGATGAACTAAGTAACATACATGAATGAATATATCCCAAAAGAATGCTCTATATGTTACTCCTAATCAAAATGATATGCACAATTAGCTCTAACAAAACTTATATAAAAAATTATGTACTATTAAGAATTAAACATGAAGATAAGAATAAAAGACATGATTCAAACAAAATTAAACAAGAGGTAAGGATAGAAATAATGGGGTGTTGTAGGGTTTCAACACAAAAATGTTGCGAAAATAAACCAAGTTAAAGGCAATTCTAAAACCCTAAAGCAGGATCCATACGAAAATAATTTAACTCAGTGGTTAGAAATTATACCGATTATGAAAATAGTATTGATGCGCTCGAATCTCCAATGTAATCTAACTGAACCGCGCCTCTACGGTATCCACACGAACACTCCGCGGACTGTCGTACGATCTGCAGTAAAAAGAACTACGGTACTAGCCACTAAGGATGAGGATTATGGAACTGTTTCTCTCTAGTCTCTCTCTAAGAGCGGCTAGGGTTTTGGTTAATGAATAATTACCTAAAATGGATGCTACATATCATATATATAGTGATTAAAAGGAATTATTCAAAACCTAGTTTAATAAAATCCGAATATATATATATATATATATATATCTTAATTAAGTCTTATTTAATTAATATACCTATATATAAATTATCCTATTAATTTAAACTCGTAATTTAAATACTATCAATCATATTAACATATTTAAATCTTTACAATTTAAATTAATTCCCTTTTAATTATGTTCTATGTGTGTCACCCTATAGATTATTATTACGTTGGCAATAATTTTAAAATCATATTATAAAATTATAAACAGTGAGCAACATCTAGTAATGCATCACTGCTACCCAAGTAATAATAAGATCGATGAGTTGATGCAACCTTTTCGTGACCAATGTTTCAATGTAATTTAATTCTTTTAACCTTGACATCCTAGATTAAACTCGAGTCATGGAATGTGTCATACTCTTTATAATTTAATCTGTGTTTTCTTGATCAATGAGTAAACTATATGAAACAAATCACTATTTGAGCATGGCCATGCATTTCATAGTCCTACTCAATCAAGAGGCCTATGGATATCACCCCTAATATATAGGAGGGTTAAATTTCATCTAGATCTCTTATATTCCTCACACGATTCATGATGTACCCAATAATCATCTGTATAGTCCACCCTATTAAAGGTGACATTTGATGATATCAAAGTACATAAATTCGCATATAGTAATATAGTGATTTCAGGTCAGAGGATCATTACATCATTATCACTATGAGAATTGTTAATGACACTTCGCATAATGCTCCACATAGAATTCTCATAGTGGGTCTGTCCAGTACATTGTTCTCTAACATGTACCTATGCATTGACTTAATATCTCATATATTTATGACCAATGAGATTTGGTCATCGGTCAATCCACATACTAGTCTCAATGCATCATTGTTGTCCCATCAACAATGATACTCGACTAGGGACATTTAAGAGCAATGATACTAATTGTAATTATATAATCTCATGTTCAAGTCACATACTTGAAACTATATAATTTGTATCACTATTCTACAGAATTTAATTATGTTAACATTTATATAGCGTAGTAAATAAAACCATACTAAAATCATTCATTTAATCAATCAAATATAATATCAAAATGTTAAGCAATTATATTAAATAATTGGCCTCTAGGGCATAAACTCTAACAGGTGCCTCCCATTGAGCACTAGTTTATAGTTAATTAGCTTGACTATCTTTGTTCCAATCATGTAAAAGAAAGAATTGAGGTGACCTTCTACCTATCAACCTCACCACCATAACAGTGTTTAAGTCGTTGTCCATTAAATTTGAAAGGCTTGTCTGGGAACTTATCAAATATCTCAATCGTCCCATGTGGATAAACCGTCTTCACAGTAAATGGCCCTGACCACCTTGAATTAAACAATAGAAATTTTTGCCCCAATTCAAACACTCTTTCCATAATTTTGCGGGCATGCCATCTCTTCACCTTTTCTTTGTACAGCTTGGAGTTCTCATAGGCCTGCAATTTGAATTCGTCCAACTCATTGAGTTGGAGTAGACGTTTTTCTTCTGTAGCCTTCAATTCAAAATTCAGCTTCCTTATAGCTCAATACAAGCCTTTCTATATACAAGCTGAAATGGTGACATGCCCAAAGGTGTCTTGTAAGTGGTCCTGTAAGCCCATACTGTGTCGTCTAGCTTCAACGACCAGTCCTTCCTTGTGAGATTCACGATCTTGTAAAGAATTCTCTTCACTTCACGGTTTGACACCTCTGCTTGGCCATTAGTCTGGGGATGATAAGTTGAAGCAATGCGATGATTCACCCCATACTTAGCCAACATAACTGTGAATTGACAATTACAGAAATGGTTGCCCTCATAACTTATAATGGCCCTCAGAGTCCCAAACCTTATGAAAATGCTCCTTTGTAAAAATCTTAGGACTACCTTGGCATCATTAGTTAGAAGAGCTGTCACTTCCACCCACTTAGAAATATAGTCGACTGCAAACAAGATATATAGGTTCCCACATGAAGAAATGAAAGGACCCATGAAGTCTATCCCCCAAACATCAAAAATTTCTACCTCGAAGATTGTGTTCAAAGGCATTTCATTTCTCTTCGATATGTTCTCGACTCTTTGACATCTATCACATTTCTGAACAAAGCTGTAAGCATCTTTAAAATTGTCGGCCAGTAGAATCCTGTTTACAACACTCTAGCCACTGTCCTTTCACCACCATAATGACCTCCATACAATGACGCATGGCAATCTTGCAGAATATCCCCCGTCTTGCTATATGGGATACATCTCCTTATCATCTGATCGGCACATTGCTTAAAAAAGTATGGTTCATCCCATATAAACCACTTCATATCATGCTAAAACTTCTTCTTTTGATAGCCAATTAAGTCAGAAGGAATGATCTTGCTCACTAAGTAGTTAGCATAGTATGCGAACCATGGCACTTCCCCTTTCACCACAAATAACTGCTCATCGGGGAAGGACTCATTAATCATAACTTTTTCATCTACATTCCTTCTCGAATCTTCCATTCTGGATAAGTGGTCCGCCACTTGATTCTCAGTACCATTCCTGTCCTTGATCTCCAAATTAAATTCCTGCAACAGAAGTATCCACCTGATTAGTCGAGGCTTTGCATCTTTCTTTGCCACTAAGTACCGAATTGCTGCATGATCTGTGTACACAATCACCCTAGTCCCAATCAAATACGAACGAAACTTATCAAACGCATAAACAACTACCAGAAGTTCCTTCTCTGTGGTGGTGTAGTTTAACTGAGCATCAGTGAGGGTCTTGCTCGCATAGTAAATCACATGAAAGATCTTTTCCCTTCGCTGGCCCAACACTGCTCCCACAACATAGTCACTTGCGTCACATATCAATTCAAATGGTAGGTCCCAATCTGGTGATGTGATAACTGCTGAAGTAGTTAACTTTTTCTTTAAATGCTCAAATGTAGACAAGCATTCTTTATCGAACTTGAAATGTGCATCCTTCTCTAATAAACTGAAAAGCGGCTTCGTGATCTTAGAGAAGTCTTTAATAAAATTGGGGTAGAAGCTCGCATGCCCTAAAAAACTGTGCACACCTTTAACGGAAGTTGGTGGAGGCAGATTTTCAATGGTCTCTAGCTTAGCCCTGTCCACCTCTAATCCTTTCTTTGAAACCTTGTGGCCCAAAATGATACCCTCTTGTACTATAAAATTGCACTTTTCCCAATTCAAAACCAAATTCGTTTGAACACATCTTTTCAATACCATCACTAAATTCTCTAAACATAAATCAAATGAATCACCAAATACTAAAAAATCATCCATAAACACTTCCACATTGTGCTCTACCATATCCGAAAAGATTGCCATCATACACCTCTGAAATGTGGCTGGGGCATTGCACAACCCAAAAGACATCCTTCTGAAAGTAAATGTTATGTATGCATGACGCCCCCAAAATAGGTATACATAACCCATTTTGAGTCGCCAAATACATAGTACAAAATTCAAATATAACTTAATTAATACAACTATCGTGTAATACGACAAAACATATGCTGAGGGTTTTAACACAAATATTATCTTCTAGACAATATCCAAACTCAAATTCAATCTTATTACAATTATTATCACACTATTCCATAGAATAGTGAGGATGACTAAAACAACCATCTGGATCATCACTCTATTCTCCGAGTAGTCCCAGCTATATTCTCATTTCCTGAAGAGAACAATGAAAGCAAAGGGTGAGCTTAACTAGCCCAGTAAAGAATATTATGACTAAGATAATGTCGAATAAATTATCATTAGCCTTCAAGAGTGTTAAACTGATAGAATATAATAGACAACAAGTTTAACTGCAGCAGAAAAAATAACCCATTAGAAGAGTCAAGTAGAGCATGATATCTACTATCTTCTATGATTTAAAAGTTTATCACCAATTTTATCGCTGAGACTCAGCTCAATAAATAATCCACATCACTGAATTATCCATGCACTACGCGCTAATGATATTCATTATTATCACCAATGGTCATGATCGTGCCAACAACTATCCATCAATGCACTACGGGCCAATGAGGACTTTTACCACATCATTTGTAACATTAAGGGTCCTGATTAAACTGAATGATCCCTGGTCATAATTTTACCAATCAACAGTCCATCTATGCACTACGGGCCAAAGATGACTTTCATAACAATATAAACATGAGGATGATGACAATGATATAAGAATTCAATTAAATGCAAGCAAAGGATAAATTCTAAAGATTTACAATTTAATTTATCCAGAATTTAATAATGTCCAAATTATCAACATGATACTGCTTTGTGGAGTAAAATTCAAGAATAATATTGTATAAAAAATAATTTGGACCAAAACGAAATCAATTTTTGTCATGAATAGAACCCCGGGTGAATAGTATCCCGTGAATAGTACATCGAGAATAGTACCCCGGCATAAAAAGGTTAAAACTTATCAAGAATGCTCAGAATAATATTTTTATGAAAAGATACTAGATGAAACTCAAATATCAAGGATATTCTACTAATTTCAGAAATTATAAAAGCAATACTTACCGTAGTAAGTTTTAATTTTAGGAATATGAAATGAAATAATATCCCTTCCATACTATGGGGTATGAAAGAAAATAATATTTCTTACGAGTATTGAAATAAAATAATATCTTTTACCTTAATAGAAACTGGATTTGACCGAAAAATTGGATATTATTCTGAGAAAATCTTGCACAAAAAATTACAATCAAAGTATCCTTATACTCAAGAAAATACTCACAATAATATAGAATAAGAATTTCTGATATTGAAGTGGTGTGTTGAGGAAGGAGGGGTTACCCCCTATTTATAGTGAAATTCGGAGGAAGAATCAAAGCAACTGCTAACTTTCCTCTCTTTTTTCTTTGCCTAACCTGCCTAACTCTGTTATTTTCCATCAGTGCCTAACTCATATGTCCTACAATTTTGAAAACACAAGATTCTACAGGCAATTTTCTCCACCAACCAAGTGAGTCGTCCCCTGGGAGGAATTAAGTTACACCCACATGGTTTTAAACCAGAGAATGCATGCAATAAACTGATTTTTGAAAAACAAAGGAAAGCTTCTCACCTCCTTAACGTATTCACATGGTTATATATATATATATATATATATATATATATATATATATATATATATATATATATATATATTATTTAAACAATTATAATATATTATAATAATATATATGAATGAATATTTTATCGGAGGAGATAATTATAATTTCACAGAAAAATATGCCAAACTTTCAAAAGATGAAAAATTCCTTCATTAATATTAAATTTGAAACCAATATCCACCACATCATATTTAATATTATAAGCTCACAATATCAAGAACCAGATCATTCTCAGGAAAGAGGGGGCTTTTTGATAAGGATTTATCCTTATTGGCACGCAATTAGATGACCAAACCCTTTCCTTGACAGAATTTTCTAGACATTGTCAATAATGCTAACTAATAATATGAATAATTGTGTCGCGTCAATTATTGATTTAATAACATAAAATATTGTGCAGATGATACTGTGACAATAATTGAAACAATAATATGAGATACTGTTCAACAAATACTGTGGCAATAACTGAATAAAAATGAGTGACTTCTCACGTAAGCATCAATAATCAAAGATACTATAAAATACCGTGTGCTACTATGCAACCACGCGTATTACTGTACTTTTATCAACGGGTATTTCAATAGTTAATGGTAAAACTTTCGCCGTTATTTTTATAAAAAGATATTTCTGTCATTTTCTAACTCTGGCAATAATTCTGTTGTGGGGTCCACCAATGATTGTGTCATCGTACGAATATTCCCTGATAAAATGAATATTCCTCGACCAATCGAATATTTTATAACAACTTGCTTACTTTGCAAAATTTATAAATATTACCCACAACTATAACATTATATCAAATCCACATCATAATATTCAAAAATATATTTTGAGAAAAATTAATATTCATTTATGAAATTTGGGGTTTTACAACCTCCCCTTCTTATGAAATTTTGTCCTTGAAATTAGGGTACATACCTGGTATGTCGAAGAGGTGAGGATACCTTGATTTCATTTCGATTCTAACTCTCATGTCATTTCCTCAACATCGTGGTTTCTCCACAAAACTTTGACTTGAGGTATAACCTTCGAGCGTAGAATATATTCCTTCTTATCCAAGATTTTAACAGGTACCTCTTCATACGTTAAATCTTCCGCTATCTCGTTCTGTTCTAACTCAATAATGTGGTTCGGGTCTTTCACATATTTATGTAACATGGATATGTGAAAAACGTTATGAACACGAGACATACTTGGTGGTAAGGCGAGTCTATAAGCCATAGTTCCTACTCGATCAAGGATTTTAAATTGGTCAATGAATCGAGGATTGAGCTTTCTTCTCATTCCAAATTTTGTAACTCTTTTCCACGGAGCAACATGTAACAACACATATTCTCCAACATTGAATTTCACGTCCTTTCGATGAAGATAAGCATAACTTTTTTGTTGATCTTGTAAGGACTTTATACGTTACTGGATCATTTGACTCTTTTCCGTAGTCATTGTAATAACCAGATATTTTCTATATAAATAAATGAGAAATTTTGCATATAATTTTTTTTTATTATTATTATTTTAAAGATAAGAATATGTGCCAAGTAATGTGCATGTATATGTGTGATAAATAAAATTTATTTATTACATGAAGAATTTCAAATAATTTTATTTTAGAATTATTGATTATTATAAAGTATATTCTTATAATAATTAATTTTATAGTAGAAATGTTTTTATTATTTATTATCCATGAAAATATGATTTTGTATTATTTAAATAATATATGAAATGATAATTGGAATTATTATAATTACTATTTTATTGTATGAATTTTAGTTCAGATTATTAAGTTAATTATTTTAACTTAATTAATAATGTTATATGAAAGATAAATTAGATATAGAATCCAAACCCTAATTTTGGATTTTGAGCAATGAATGAGAATAATAATATTATATTGAATATGATATTATTTTTCAGTTTTATAAATATATACTGTATGTGTGTACTAAAAATAGTTAGTCAATTATGGTGTATCACGACAAACCCTAGTATTACTGTCATAAACCATAATTGGAAACTCAAAACTGGAATTTAAGATCAGTCAGAAATTGTGTTATATGAATTATGTTGCATATTATAGAATTTCTGTTAATTAGGAAAAATCTAATTAATATTTAAAAACCCTAATTAAAATTAGAAACCCTAATTTGCTAATTAGGAACCCTACTAATTTGCTAATTAGGAACCCTAATTGCTAAAATTAGAAATCCTAAATATTATTTTAGTAAATTGAATTGTTAATTTGGGAACTCTAATGATATTAAGGAACCCTAATTATTTAAAACCCTAATTTCTATTTAAAAATCCTAATTTTAATTAGTGTGTTTTAATTAAAATTTTATTACACTTTAAACTTAATTTTTCAAATACTAGAAATTATTTGAGAAAGCTTAAGGTTTAAAATCTATTGATTAAAACCTAAATTAAAGTACCATGGACAAGAATACCATTAAAACTAGTAAGCAAAATAACTTAAATACCCTTTTTGTCCCATTCTTGAATTATTGCTAGCAAAATCTTGTCAAATCATGGCAAAATCATTACCCTAACCTAGCTATGAGCTACAACTGAAAAATCCCAAATTTTACGAATAAAGATTTAGTTTCTCGAATTTTTTTTTAAAAATTATGGTGTGGATTTGATATAATGTTATAATTGTGGGTAATATTTATAAATTTTGCAAAATATGCAAGTTGTTATATAATATTCGATTGGTCGGGGAATATTCATTTTAACAGGGAATATTCGTACGACGGCACAATCATTGGTGGACCCCACAACGGAATTATTGTCGGATTGAGAAAATGATAAAAATATTTTTATTAAAATAACGGCGGAAGTTTTACCGTTAAAACTGTTGAACTACTTGGTAGTAAAAGTACAGTAATACGCGTGGTTGAATAGTAGCACACGGTATTGATTATTGATGCTTACGTGAGAAGTCACTTAGTTTTGTTCAATTATTGCTTCAGTAATGGTTGCATAGTATCTCATGTTATTTGATTCAATTATTGTTGATATTTTATATATTATTAAATCAATAATTGAGACGACAAAGTTATTAATATTATTATTTGCAATATTAATGATGTCTAGAAGTTCTGCCAATGAGAGGTTTGGTCACCTAATTGCGCGTCAATAGGGAGAAATCCTTATTGGAAAGCCCCCTCTTTCCTGGGAACGACCTGGTCGATTAATATTGTGAATTATAATAATAATGATAAATTTTGTTAAATATATTGAGGTGTCTTTTTATAAAGTCACGGAAGTTTATATATATATATATATATATATATATATATATATATATATATATATATATATATATATATATATATATATATATTGTTTTGTTAGTATTATTAATGTAATAAAACAGAAAAGCTTTTTATATAAAACAGAATACTTTTATAAAGTTATTTGTTTTATTAGACTATAAATAGAATATATTATATTCTATTATGCATAGTATTTTGCATAGTAAAATATTTTTATATAAAACAGAATACTTTTATAAAGTTATTTGTTTTATTAGACTATAAATAGAATATATTATATTTTATTATGTACAGTGTTTGCATAGTGCCTGCATAGTGTTTTGCATAGTAAAATATTTTTATATAAAACAGAATACTTTTATATTATTTGTTTTATTAAATAATAATTAGAATATATTATATTTTATTATGCATAGTATTTGCATAGTGCCTGCATAGTATTTTATATAGTAAAATCTTTTTATATAAAACATAATAATTTTATAAAGTTATTTATTTTATTAGACTATAAATAGAATATATTATATTTTATTTAAAAGATTTTATTTTATTAGAATATTTTATTAATACTGCATAGTAAATCAATATGGATCGTCCGTTTAAAAGTAAATCAATCAGGACCGTTCATGAATTAGTTACTATTCAGTCCATTCTCCTATAAATAGAAGTTCATTCCTTCATTATTTCTTACGAATTCACTGAAATTCTAGAGAGAAACTCTAAAGAGAAAGAAGAAAATTATGCTGCTACTTCACTACTCCTTTATCCAGTTTCTTCTAAGGTAAGGGATATTATTTGTTGTACCCGTAAGGGGTATTATTTTTTTTGTATTCATGAAGAGAACTTCTGTTATTCCATTTTTTATTATTCTGTTGGAATAACCTGTATACGCGGACTACCCTATACTTGGTAAAATTCTTCTGAACTTCTATTCTTTATTATTATGTTGGAATAACCTGTCTATGCGAAGTACTGCATACATGGTGAAATTCTTCTGTTCAATTTTTTATTATTCTGTTGGAATAACCTGTTTGTGCGGTCTATCGCATGCATATTGATTTCTTCTGTTATGTCATTCTTCATTATTCTGTTGGAATAACCTGTCTATGTGGATTATCACATGCATGGTAAATTATCCTTTGTATTAATTCCTTATTAATTTGTGAAAATAATCTGTCTAAGTGGATTACCGCATGGCGGACGAAAATCCATTTGTAGTTTCATATATTTTTTATACTCAGTTGGTTAAAGTTTTGATTTCTATACTCCATGAAATTAGTGGAATATCATTGATATTTACGCTTCATCCAATATCTTTTCATGAAAATATTATTCTGAGCATTCTTGACTTTTTACTCCACAAAGAAGTATCATGTTGATAATTTGGACGTTATTGGTTCCTGGATAAATTAATTCTTGAACTTGTTTTATTGAATTCTTATATCATTGTCATCATCCTCATGCTTATATTATGTTGAAAGTCATATGTGGCCTGTTGTGCATAGATGGACTTGGTATGATTATGACCAGAGATTATTCGGTATAATCATGACCGTAACATTACAAATGATGTGGTAAATGTCCTCATTGGACCGTAGTGCATTGATGGACAGTTGTTGGCATGATCATTACCATTGATGAATACACAAATATCCTTGGCCCGTAGTGCATGGATAATTTGTGGTTGTGATACTAATGAATATCCTTGGACGTAGTGTAGGGATGATGTGGTTTATTTATTAAGATAAGTCTCAACAATAAAAGTGATGAAAAACCTTTTAAATCATAAAAGATAGTAGATTTTATTCTCTACTTAACTCTTTTAATGGATTGCTTATTCTGCTGCAGTTAAACTTGATGTTTGTTATATTTTATCAGTTTAACATTGTTAAAGACTAATGATAATTTATTCTACATTATTTTAGTCATAAAATTTTTTACTGGACTAGTTGAGCTCACCCCTTTCTTTTAATGTTCTCTTCAGGAAATGAGAACGTAGCCGGGACTAGTCGAGGAACAGAGTGACGGTCCAGATGATAGTATTAGTAGTCCTCACTATTCTATTAAATATTGTGACAATAAATATAATAAGGACTCCTTTGAGTGTGGATATTGTCTAGGTGACAATATTCTTATTAAAACTCTCAAATTATGTTTTGTCGTATTTTACACGACAGCTGTATTATTAAGTTGGTATTCTGTACCATGTATTTGGTGACTCAAGATGGGTGATGTATACCTATTTTGAGGGCTTCACAGTTGGTATTAAAGCTTAGAGATATGATCCCTGGCTGAGATGTGAGCAAGAACTAAGAGGGGAGAGACGAGGAATTCTTTCGCTAATATGACCTACCTAAGTTTATTTGATATTTAATTGGTCGATCAGAGTATAGGGATAATATGTGATATGTTAATTAACCCTTGTTTTGTGGCAGTATTTGAAAATGGCATCCGAGAATGTTGTGTACATCAATGGAGCTCAGGAGACCATTGAGTCTCCATAGATCAATAATTAAGATAATGTGCATCAGGAAGGCGACAATCCTCATGCAAACAACAACACTGACCAAATGATGAACGATGGAATGTTCAGAGGCTTTATGCAATTCATGCAACATCAGGCAAGAGCGACTCCTGTCCAAAATGCAGGTGGAAACACTGGCAACTCTCAGACGGTCGACCACCAGAGTTTTTTGGAGAGCCAACACCGCTTAAGGCGGAGACGTGGATAAAGTAGATCTGCAAGATATTTTATGTCTTAGGATGCTCCGAGGAGCACAAGGTTCCCTTTGCCACCTTCATGTTGCGAGCAGAGGCAGATTACTGGTGGGAATTTGAGAAGCGTACTCAACCTGCCGCACTAAAGATGACTTGGGAGAAGTTCTAAGAATTGTTCAACGACAAATACTTTCCTGAAAGTATTCGTCACATGAAAGAGGTAGAGTTCATCAAGCTGGAGCAAAACAACATAACCGTGTCGTAGTACGAAGCCAAGTTTGCCGAGTTTTCCCGATTTGCATCCCATTTGGTTGATAATGAGGAGAGAATGACACGAATGTTTCTAAGAGGTTTGAAACTCGAGATACGTCAATATTTTATCTCTCATAAAATGTGTTTGTATTCAGATGTTGTTAATAGGGCTCAGTTATTGGAACACGATAATGAGTCAAACCCAACCAAAAGAGAGCAGTCGTCAAAATGATAATACCAGTGATAGCAGTCATCAAAGCGGTGACAATAAGAGTGGAGGGAATCAACATGCCAAAAATGGTAACCACTTTGGTGGGAATCATGGCCAAAACAATAAGAATGGACATTTCAAGAAGAGGAGATTCAACAATGATGGAAATACGTCAGCATCAGCACCCCTTATTAAGGAAGGAGAACGACCACCTATCATATGCTTCAAATGCGGAGGAGAGGGACATATCAGTCCAAACTGCACGATGTCGTCCAAAGTATGTTATAATTGTGGAAGAGAAGGTCACTAAGCCCGATTTTTTCGTGCACCAAAGTCAAGTCCAGCTGGGACGGTGGCACCAAAGGCGGATACGGATAAAACAAAGTATGTGGTTTCATGAAGAGCATTTTTTGTGACTTCTCAAAAAGTGAGTGACCCAAACGAAGTTAGCACGGGTTAGTTAATTATAAATTCCTGTGGAGTCTATACCTTATTAGATACCGATTCTACCCATTCTTTTATCTCTCTTGCTTGCGCTCAATGTTTAAATTTGACTTCGAAGAAATTAGACTTTGACTTATTGGTTGAAACTCCGTTAGGAGAAACCTTCGTTACCTCCACTGTTTATAAATCTTATTTGATTCAAATCGACACTTTCACATTACCTGTTGATCTTATCTCTTTGAAAATACTTGCTTTTGATGTGATTTTAGGAATCGACTGGTTAACTACTCATCATGTTAAAATTGATTATTTTTATAAAGTTGTTAGCTTTCATATTCCTAACCAACCTGTTATACGAATTCAAGCAACCAAACAACTAAAGTCAATCACTATCATATCAAGCCATAAGTAAAAAGCCCCGAGCCTTTCGCTGGTGAGTTCCAAGTCTTGGAATACACCGAAGCTAGAATATCCGTAGGGGACGTCGTGAATAATGGTGGCAAGTTGATAGATATCAATGTGACGTGTTATCCAAGTCTTGGATGAGGGTCACAGTTTTGAATGATATTTTTATTGTTAATAAATTTCTTGACGTATTCCTGAAGACTTCTTGGCCTACCCAGAGCGTGAAATCGAATTTTGTATTGACCCCAGTACAAAACCCATTTCTAAAACCCTTAAATATTTCTTCAACCAAAACGAACGTATAATGCGCCAAAGACGTTGGCTCGAGCTATTGAAGATTACGATCATACCATTCAATATCATTGTGGAAGAGAGAACATGGTAGTTGAAGCGTTGAGTAGAAGATCATATGTGTTTACGAGTGCGACATTGTTAACACAAAAACCCATTTCATATAACTTACAAATAATGAAGATAGAGTTAAAGACTCTAGAGACCCACGTGAAGATAGTGAATATATGAGTAGAATTGACTTTAATCGATAAAGTTAAAGTTCGCTCAAGCTACACACCCGGAGCTGATGAATGTGAAGAAGAAGGTTCAAGAGGGCGTTATTCTAGAAGCAAGACTCGATGTAAAGAGGAAATCTCAACCCTTGATTTTATTGGTCTATTTGAAATCCTCGATCGAGTAGGAACTGTGGCCTATATACTCATTTTACCGCCAAGTATGTTGCGTGTTCATAACATTTTTTTACGTATCGATGTTACGTAAATATGTGGACGACCAGAACCATATTATTGAATTAGAACTAGACGATATAACAGAAGATTGAACGTATGAGGAGATACGTGGATAAGAAGGATCGTATTCAATGCTCAAAGGTTATACCTCAAGAGTTAGAATCTGACGAAGTTTCCTCATTTGTTCGGCATACTAGGTACGTACGTAAATTTTGAGGGCGAAATTTCATAAGGAGGGGAGATTGTAAAATCCCAAATTTTACGAATAAAGATTTAATTTCTCAAAATTTGTTTTTCAAAATTATAGTGAGGATTTGATATAATGTTATAGTTGTGGGTAATATTTATAAATTTTGCAACATATGCAAGTTGTTATATAATATTCAATTGGTCGAGAAATATTCGTTTTAGTAGGGAATATTCGTACAACGGCACAATCATTGGTGGACCCCACAACGGAATTATTATCGGATTGAGAAAACGACAAAAATATTTTTATAAAAATAACGACGAAAGTTTTACCGTTAAACTGTTGAACTACTCGGTAGTGAAAGTACAGTAATACGCGTGGTTGCATAGTAGCACACAGTATTGATTATTGATGCTTACGTGAGAAGTCACTCAGTTTTGTTCAATTATTGCTTCAGTAATTGTTGCGAAGTATCTCACGTTATTTGATTCAATTATTGTCGATATTTTATATATTATTAAATCAATAATTGAGACGAGAAAGTTATTAATATTATTATTTGTAATATTAACGATGTCTATAAGTTCTGCCAAGGAGAGGTTTGGTCACATAATTGTGCGCCAATAGGGAGAAATCCTTATTGGAAAGCCCCCTCTTTCCTGGGAACGACCTGGTCAATTAATATTGTGAATTATAATAATGATGATAAATGTTATTAAATATATTGAGTTGTCTTTTTATGAAGTCACGGAAGTTTATATATATATATATATATATATATATATATATATATATATATATATATATAAATTCTGTTTTATTAGTATTATTAATGTAATAAAACAGAAAAGCTTTTTATATAAAATAGAATACTTTTATAAAGTTATTTGTTTTATTAGACTATAAATATAATATATTATATTTTATTATCCATAGTGTTTGTATAGTGCCTGCATAGTATTTTACATAGTAAAATCTTTTTATATAAAACAGAATACTTTTATAAAGTTATTTGTTTTATTAAACAATAATTAGAATATATTATATTTTATTATGCATAGTATTTACATAGTGGCTGCATAGTGTTTTGCATAGTAAAATCTTTTTATATAAAACAGAATACTTTTATGAAGTTATTTATTTTATTAGACTATAAATAGAATATATTATATTTTATTTAAAAGATTTTATTTTATTAGAATATTTTATTAATACTGCATAGTAAATCAATATGGATCGTCCGTTTAAAAGTAAATCAATTATGACCGTTCATGAATTAGTTACTATTCAGCGCATTCTCCTATAAATAGAATCTCATTCCTTCATTATTTCTTACGAAATCACTGAAACTCTAGAGAGAGAAACTATAGAGAGAAAGAAGAAAAGTATTCTGCTAATTCACTACTCCTATATCAAGTTTCTTCTACGGTAAAGGATAATATTTGTTGTACCCGTAAGGGTTATTATTTCTTTTTTATTCATAAAGAGAACTTCTGTTATTCTATTTTTTATTATTCTGTTGAAATAACCTGTATACGCGGACTACCATATACTTGGTGAAATTCTTCTGTTATTCTATTCTTTATTATTATGTTAGAATAACCTGTCTATACGAAGTACCGCATACATGGTGAAATTCTTCTGTTATTCCATTATTTATTATTCTATTGGAATAACCTGTCTGTGCGGTCTATCGCATGCATGGTGATTTCTTCTGTTATTCCATTCTTTATTATTCTATTGGAATAACCTGTCTATGTGGATTATCACATGCATGGTGAATGATCCTTTGTATTCATTCCTTATTAATTTGTGAAAATGATCTGTCTAAGTGGATTACCGCATGGCGGACGAAAATCCATTTGCATTTTCATTTATTCTCTTATACTTAGTTAGTTAAAGCTTTGACTTCTATACTCCATGAAATTAGTGGAATATCCTTGATATTTGTGCTTCATTCAGTATCTTTTCATGGAAATATTCTTTTGAGCATTCTTGAATTTTACTCCACAAAGAAGTATCATGTTGACAATTTGGACGTAGGTTCCTGGATAAATTAATTCTTGAACTTGTTTTTATTGAATTCTTATATCATTGTCATCATCCTCATGCTTATATTATGTTGAAAGTCATCTGTGGCCTGTTGTGCATAGATGGACTTTGTATGATTATGACCAGGGATTATTTGGTATAATCATGATCGTAATATTACAAATGATGTGGTAAAAGTCCTCATTGGACCGTAGTGCATTGATGGACAGTTGTTGGCATGATCATGACCATTGATGAATACACAAATATCCTTGGCCCATAGTGCATGGATAATTTGTGGTTGTGATACTAATGAATATCCTTGGTCGTAGTGCAGGGATGATGTGATTTATTTATTAAGATGAGTCTCAACAATAAAAGTGATGAAAAACCTTTTAAATCATAAAAGATAGTAGATTTTATTCTCTACTTAACTCTTTTAATGGATTACTTATTCCGCTGCAGTTAAACTTGATGTTTGTTATATTTTATCAGTTTAACATTGTTGAAGACTAATGATAATTTATTCTACATTATCTTAGTCATAAAATTTTTTACTGGGCTAGTTGAGCTCACCCCTTTCTTTCAATGTTCTCTTCAGGAAATGAGAACGTAGCCGAGACTAGTCGGGGAACGGAGTGACGGTCCAGATGATAGTATTAGTAGTCCTCACTATTCTGTTAAATATTGTGACAATAAATATAATAAGGACTCCTTTGAGTGTGGATATTGTTTAGATGACAATATTCTTATTAAAACTCTCAATTTATGTTTTGTCGTATTTTACACGACAGCTGTATTATTAAGTTGTATTTGTATTCTGTACCATGTATTTGGCGACTCAAGATGGGTGATGTATACCTATTTTGAGGGCGTCACACCAGCACTCCAGCTCTCAGCCATTATTAGCATCCAAATTCATTACATCCAAGATTAGAGGTAATTGAAGAGAGAGAAAATCACAAAACAAAGTCATTTGTTCACTTATACTTAGCCAAACTCTCTCAAGCTCAAACCCACGAAATCCAAAGGTGTTTCAGTCCCCAAATCAAGCCCCACTAACTCACATAACAAATCAGTAGCCAAGAAATCAGAATTTGTTCATAGTAAGGTATAAACCCTAAATCAAATATGATCTTGAACCCTATGTTAGATGTTATGATTTAATGTTAAAACATGTTATTTATGGTGTACATAGATGATATGGGTTGCTAGATGTTAGAAACATAACATCTAGAGGCTCAGATTTGATGTTTTACAAAAACTGGAAAATTTTGTTTTTGATGTCTGACAATGAATGTCAGACCATCTAGATCTCATCCTATTTATGTAATTTGTTGTTTAAAGGTTTGATCATGTAGTGTGCTATGTGGTCTGTAATCTAGAACTTGTAGCAGGTCCAGATCATGCTTAGAATGTTAGATAATCATGGTCAAAGGTTGTTGACCGACCATGTCTTTCTAAAATCAACCCAGATCGTGCCCGGAAAGGGCCTGACAACTTTTTCAAGTGACTAGATCTGCCAGTGTGTTGTTGTTTTGATTCTGTTATTGTAACTAAGTTGTAACTTGTTATATGTACTATGGATACATGCTCTTAGATCCCTTAAATCATCAATATATTGAACACAGTGGAAGGTCAAACTAGCTTACTCGTTCTGGAAATTCCAAAAAACTCATGAACATGTCTTCTGACATGGTTTGGCCAGCATATATCTGCTTGATCTGTTGTTGTTGTATGTGTTGTATATAGTAGATCTGTAGTATTACATATTGTCTACAACCTGGAACCAATAGATCACATAAAGCAAACTCAGAACGTGAGATATAAGAATCCAAAGTAACACCGTCGTTCTGTTCTTCATTTCTGAAAAACCCAGAAATGAAGAACAGCCTCTGACATGATTTTTTGAGGCCTAGATCTTTTAGCTTGATAATTTTTAAACCTGATAGGTGCTTGATTCATATACCCTGATAGATAATCTACACAGCCCGACGTCTAAACTACCTAATACACGGTCAGATTTATAGATATAAGGTCAACAAAAACGTTGACCGGCCATGACTAAAAATTCTGGGCAGCCCAGAAACTTGATGAACAGATCTGACAGCCCCTTTGCAAGCTTAGATCTCCTTAGTGTTATGTTGTTTGGCCAAGATTGTTGTTGGATCATGTAGTCTTGCACTAGAACTACAAGATCTAACCAACAACATACCCAGAAACATCATGGTCAGTGATTAATCCATGGTCAAACCTACCCACTCGAAACTGTCTATGAAGGTTCTAGGTTTCTCAAGAACACCTAAGTCGACACTTACTATCGCCAAAGGGCTTTAGCGGCAGACTTATTAAAATTAATTAATTTAATTTCTAAAAATCATTTAAAATAGAAATTTATTTCTAAAAATTACAAAAATTATTTTAAAAATTAATTTAAGTTATGAAAAAGTAACTTTTAATAAATTGACTTATTTTTCATAAATATTAATATTTATTTGGATATTATTGGTATTTAATTTATTTAATAAATGCACTAAATAAATTAATTAAAAATAATTTTATTATATTAAAACTCATTTTAAATGATAATAAGGTATTTAATAATATGTTAAGTTATAAAACATAAATTTTAACATTTTAAGACAATTTTAATTAATTATTTAATATTAATGATATTAGATTTATTTAGTAATTATATTAAATAAATTAATTAAAAATGATTTTAATATTATGAAAGTCATTTTAAATGAAAATAAATAGTTTAAAAATATTTTAAGTTATAAAATATAACTTTTGATATTTAAAGGTAAATTTCATTAATAATTTTATATTAATGATATATGATTTATTTAATAATTATATTGAATAAATAAATTAAAAATAGTTTTATTGATTTAAAATCATTTAAAATTATATAAATGAATTAAAAATATTTTAAGATATAATAAATGACTTTTAATATTTTGATGAATAATACATTAATATTTAAATATTAATGGTAATTATTTAAAAATAATTTTAAATGTTTTAAAAATTATTTAAGGGTAATATTAATACTTTAAAAATATTTTGAGTTATTATAAATAACTTTAATATTTTGGCAATGGTTTCATTGATAGTTTAATATTAATTAGATATTAATGATAATAGAATTATTTAATATTTAAATCATTTAATAATGATTCCGATGTTTGAAAAGTCATGATAAATTATAATAATTATTTAAAAATTATTATAAGTCATTTAAAAATAATATGACTGATATTTACAGTTATTGAACTATACGATAGAGTTTTAGACTTGATAATTACTCGATAAAGCCGTCGGTACACCAAAATATTTTCGAAATTGACCCGAACTTATATAATTAGACTAGATAAGTGTTTGTTTGTGAACCAATGACTGCTAAACATATGTGACAAATGTAATTAGGTTATGTATTGACTCCATATAGCAGTACTGTGTGATATGATATATTATTCTAATTGAACGAATGATCTTATTAATGATAGGTTTCGGTATAAAAGATAAAACTAAGTTGCGTTACTGTAAGCAGCAGCTCAGGCAAGTATCCTACCTTTGCATATACTTTACGCAATGGACAAGAGTAAGAAAGTTTTAGAATCATATTATTATGCCAGATTATTAACTCTATTGTTATTGATTATGTATCCAATTATTCATATTCATATAAGTTCTTAAATTAACTGATCATTGTTTATCAACACTGTATTAGTGCAAAATCCAGATATTTATTCTGTTCGTTAGTTTCTAAATATGGTTATACAAGTGTCCCCACTTGGATAATTATTGTATTTAATCATATGTTGATACATACTTATTGATTTTCAGTATGTATACGTTGACTTAAAAGTCGTCTAAGTTACTTGATTTGGCTAGACACAGACTTAAAAATATTGTTGAACAAGATAGAATTTCATTGTATCCAACCAGATTGTTTTGGTTTGGATTCTCGACTAAGTATGAACATCCCGAACATGAGAAAACTTTTGTACAGCTAAGGTGGATAAGATGAACGATAATATCGTTATTGCATGTAGTATTGATCAATACAGGGCATAATGGGTTGATCACCCCCCCCCCCCCCCGTGCATGTAAGTTTATGATGGTTTACAGATGAAGTTCTGTTTAACCTTTTCGAAAATAGAAAAAAAACAATGTTCATAGCCTGTCGACTAATCTCCAGTTATAGTTAGTACGTAGTTTTAAAAATTTGATATAGAATTGATATGTTGTTATTATTGGTTCAGCTTACTTCATAACTATTGATTCGTTGTAGAAGCATCATTCAAAGAAAACATTTAATCTTTTTAGCTAATATCTATTGTTGTTATTACTTGCTGGGCAATCAAATGCTCATTCTTGCTTTAAATTTAATTATTTTCAGCTAAGTATGATCAACCCAATGGATCTGGCAAGAACAAGGGGAAAGGAAAACTATTCAAATGAGTTTTATAATATTTTGTGTAATAGTTAAAGTTTATTAAGACAATGATGCTTATTATCTATGATGTAATGAATGTTTAAAGGACACATACCTGGGAGTAGACTTTGATGTATATGTAAATTAAGTTTGGTATCTATATTATTGTTATTATTATTGTATTATTCCGCTCATAGAAATGGTATCATGAAGCACCGAGTTCAGGTTTTAAGAACCTAAATTTGGGGGCGTCACAGTCATACGTACCAATTTTGATCCCAACAACGTTGTTTCACCCACCTCGTCCCAACATACTGGAGAATGACACTTGCGTCCATACAACGCCTCAAATGGAGCCATGCCGATACTTGCTTAATAACTGTTGTTGTAGGATAATTCCATTAATGGAAAGAACTTGTCCCAACCTCCTTTGAAGTCAAGGACACTGAGTATTAATAGATCCTCCAGAGTTTGAATAGTCCTCTCCGACTGCCCGTCTGTCTAGGGATGATATGCCGAACTGAATCGCAAATCCGTGCCCATAGCTTTCTGTAAACTGACCCAAAACCATGAAGTGAATCTTGGATCTCGATCAGAAATTATGGACATTGGCATACCATGAAGTCTTATAATCTCATCTATGTACATACGAGCAAGACGTTCAAGTGAATAAGTTTCTCGTATAGGTAAGAAATAAGAAGACTTGATCAATCTATCAATAATGACCCAAACTGCATCTATGCCTTGAGAAACCTTGGGAAGACCGGTAATGAAATCCATGGTAATGTGCTCCCAATTCTATTCTAGAATTTCAAGTGGTTGCAATGGACCTTTTGGCACTTAATGCTCCGCCTTGACTCGTTGACAAGTTAGACACCTTGAGACAAACTTCGCGATCTCTCTTTTCATATTGCTCCACCAAAATATATGTCGATGATCATGATACATTTTGGTACTCCTAAGATGGATTACAAATGGTGTGTTGTGCGCCTCCATCATGATCTTATACTTCGAATCAAAGCCGTTAGGAACACAAAGTCTGGAGTTGACTCTAAGTATTCTTTCTTCATCGATTCTTGCTTCCGAAATAGCACCTTCTTATACTTTCTTCTTTATACGCATCAGCTCTAGGTTTTGTAGTTTGAACAGCTTTAACTTTATCGATTAAAGTCAGTTCTACTCGTATATTTAATATCATCACGTGGGTCCCTAGAGTTTTTAACTCTATCTTCATCCTTTGTAAGTCATATAAAATGGGCCTTTGCATTGACAATATCGCATTCGTACCCGCATATGATCTTCTACTCAATGCGTCAGCTACCACGTTCGCTTTTCCAAGATGGTATTGAATGGTATGATCATAATCTTTCAACAACTCGAGCCAACATCGTTGCTGCATGTTGATTTCTTTTTGAGTGAAGAAATATTTGAGGCTTTTATGATCTGTATAGATCTCTACTTTCTCCCCATACAGGTAATGCCTCCAGATCATTATCGTAAAAATGATTGCTACAAACTCTAGATCATGAGTAGGATAATTCCTCTCATATTCTTTGAGTTTTTGTAAAGCATAGGCTATGACTTTCCCATGTTGCATGAGAATACATCCTAAACCTTTGCCTGAAGCATCGCTGTATATGACAAATCCCTCCGAATCAGATGTTATTATTAGAACAGGTGTTGAAATGGGTCTCCTCTTGAGTTCTTGAAAACTCTTCTCACATTCCTCGCTCCAACCAAATTTTAAATCTTTTCGAGTCATCTGAGTTAATGGAGTAGCTATTCAAAAAAATCATTCCACGAATCTCCGATAATAACCATCTATGCCCAGAAAGCTACGTACCTCGGTCACTAACTTAGGTTGCTCCCAGCTTTGTATTGCTTCAATCTTTGTTGGGTCAATAGATATTATATCATTTGAAATCACGTGCCCAAGGAATGCTACTTCCTCAATCCAGAACTCGCATTTCTTTAACTTGGCATAAAGCTTGTTTTCACGAAGTTTTTGGAGTATCAGCCTCAAATGTTGCTCATGATCTTCACGACTTTTGGAGTATATGAGAAAGTCATCAATAAAGATAACCACAAAATGATTCAAATATTCCTTGAATACTCAGTTCATCATATACATGAAGGTAGTAGGAGCATTAGTTAATCTAAAAGACATGACTAGGAATTCGTAATGCCCGTACCGAGTTCTGAAAGCAGTCTTTGGAATGTCATCAATTTTAATCTTTAACTGATGATATCTAGAATGAAGATCGATCTTTGTAAAGAATTTGGCACCTTGCAACTGGTCAAACAGGTCATCAATGCGAGGCAACAGATACCTATTTTTAATGGTGACATGATTCAACTCCCGATAATCAATACAAAGTCGCATACTCCCATCTTTCTTCTTTACGAATAGAATAGGAGCACCCCAAGGAGACGTACTAAGACGAATGAAACCGATGTCTAACAACTCCTGTAGTTGGGTTTTTAATTCCTAAAGTTCAATAGGAGCCATTCGATATGGGGCTTTGGAAATGGGGTTTGTACCGGGTTTAAGGTCGATAAAAAATTCAAATTCACGCTCTGGGGGTAGGTCAGGAAGTACTTCAGGGAATACGTCAGGAAATTTATTAACAATAGAAATATCATTCAAATCTGATGTATTTTTGTTTAAATCCGTGACATGGGATAAGAAAGCTTGACATCCGTTTTTCAAAAAATGAATTACTTTATGGCTTGATATGACAGTGATGGACTTTAGTGGTTTGGTTGCTTGAATTCGTATAATAGGTTGGTTAGGAATATGAAAGCTAACAACCTTACGAAAATAATCAATTTTTGCATGATGAGTAGTTAACCAATCAATCCAAAAAATCACATTGAATGCAAGTATTTTTAAGGAAATAAGATTGACAGGTAATGTGAGGGTACCGATTTGAACCAAATAAGACTTATAAACAGTGGATGTAATGAAGGTTTCTCCCAATGGAGTTTCGACAGATAAGTCAAAGTCTAATTTCTCCGGAGTTAAATTTAAACGTTGAGCGCAAGTAGGAGAAATAAAAGAATGGGTAGAACCGGTATCAAATAAGGTATAGACTTCGTAAGAGTTTATGATTAGCTTACCCGTGATAACCTCATTTCGGTTCCTCACTTTTTAGGAGGTCACGAAAAATGCTCTCCCCTGAACTACCGGCTTTGACTTATCTGGGATGGCATTTGGTGTCACCACTCCAGCTGGACTTGTCTTCACTACACGATAAAATTGAGCTAGATGACCTTCTCTTCCTCAATTGTAACATGCTTTAGATTGCTGCGTACAGTTTGGACTGATGTGTCCCTCCCCTCCGCATTTGTAGCATATGATCGGTGGTCATTCTCCTTCCTTGAAAACGGTTGTTGGTGCTAACATCTTTCCATCATTATTGAATCTCCTCTTCTTGAAATTTCCACTCCTATTGTCTTAGCCAGAATTACCGCCAAAGTAGTTACCATTTCTAGCATGTTGATTTCCTCAATGTTTATTGTCACCGCTTCAATGATTGTTACCACTGTTATTATCGTTTTGCCCGCAGCTCTCTCTTAGTTGGGTTAACTCATTATCGCGCTCAAATAACTGAGCCCTATTTACAAGATCTGAATACAAACACAATTTGTGAGAAATGAGGTATTGACGTATTTCAGGTTTCAAACCTTGCAAAAATATTCACGTCATTCTCTCCTCATTATCAACCAAATGGGATGCACACCGTGTCAACTCGGCAAACTTAGCCTCGTACTATGACACAGTCCTTTTGAGTACGGCAGGCTGAGTACGTTTTACTGATTCCCACCAGTAATCTACCTCTCCTCTAAACATGAAGGTGACAAATGGAACCTTTTGCTCCTCGAAATATCCCAAGATATCAAATATCTTGGTGATCTACTTTATCCACGTCTCTGCCTTTAGTGGTTCTGGCTTTCCCTAAAACTCCGGTGGTCCCAGCTCATTGAACTGCTTAGCGGTGACCAACCGTGAATGGCCAGTGTTTCCACCTGCATTTTGGACATGAGTCTCTCTTGCCTTATTTTGCATGAATTGCAGGAAGCCTCTAAACATTCCATCGTTCATCATTTGGTCGGTGTTGATGTTCACCTGAGGATTATTGCCTTCCTGATACACATTATCCTGGGTATTGATCTGTGGTGACTCAAAGGTCTCTTGTGCTCCATTAATTATCTCAACATTCTTGAATGCCATTTTTAAATACTGTCACAAAACAAGGGTTAATTGACATACCACATAATACCCATATATTCTGACCAACCAATTAAATAACAAATAAGCTTAGGTAGGACATACTAGCGAAAGAATTACCTGTCTCTCCCATCTTAGTTCTAGTCTCACATCTCAGCCAGGGATCATATCCCTAAGCTTTGATACCAATTGTGACGCCCCCAAAATAGGTATACATCACCAATTCTGAGTCGCCAAATACATGGTACAAAATTCAAATACAACTTAATTAATACAACTGTCATGTAATACGACAAAACATATGCTGAGATTTTTAACACGAATATTATCTTCTAGACAATATCCAAACTCAAATTCAATCTTATTATAATTATTATCACACTATTTCATAGAATAGTGAAGACTACTAAAACAACCAACTGGACCGTCACTCCGTTTTTTTACTAATCCCAGCTATATTCTTATTTCCTGAAGAGAACAATGAAAGCAAAGGGTGAGCTCAACTAGCCCAATAATGAATATTAAGACTAAGATAATGTCGAATAAATTATAATTAGCCTTCAACAGTGTTAAACTGATAGAATATAATAGACAAAAAGTTTAACTACAGTGGAACAAATAATCCATTAGAAGAGTCAAGTAGAGCATGATAGCTACTATCTTCTATGATTTAAAAGTTTATCATCAATTTTATCGCTAAGACTCAGCTCAATAAATAATCCACATCATTGAATTATCCATGCACTACAGGCCAAGGATATTCATTATTATCACCAATGGTCATGATCGTGCCAACAACTGTCCATTAATGCACTACGGGCCAATGAGGACTTTTATCACATCATTTGTAACATTACGGGTCATGATTATACCGAATGATCCCTGGTCATAATCATACCAATCAACAGTCCATCTATGTACTACGGGCCAAAGATGACTTTCTTAACAATATAAACATAAGGATGATGACAATGATATAAGAATTCATTTAAATACAAGCAAAGGATAAAATTCTACAAATTTATAATTTAATTTATCCAAAATTCAATAATATCCAAATTGTCAACATGATACTGCTTTGTGGAGTAAAATTCAAGAATAATATTGTATCAAAAATGATTTGGACCAAAAAGAAATCAATTTTTGTCATGAATAGTACTTTGGGATACTATTCCCAAAGTACTATTCATGACAAAAATTGATTTCTTTTCGATCCAAATTATTTTTGATACAATATTATTCTTGAATTTTACTCCACAAAGCAATATCATGTTGACAATTTAGACATTATTAAATTCTGGATAAATTAAATTATAAATCTTTAAAATTTATCCTTTGTTTGCATTTAATTAAATTCTTCTATCATTGTCATCATCCTCATGTTTATATTTTTATGAAAGTCATCTTTGGCCTGTAATGCATAGATGGACTGTTTGAAAGTAGTATGCATACAAGCCAATCATATTTGATGATAAAGCATATACTTTAAAATAATCTTATTCATTTATTAATAAAAAAATATTAATTTATTAAAGGCTTTTAATTATCTACATGATGTTATTTTATAATATGTGATAAACTCATAGTTTTAAGCAATACTAGAATAATGATGATGATCATTCTAATGAGATCTAAATTCTTAGAAAGCTTAAAACTAAAATAGTTTCCAATCGTTGGATTACTAAATTGGGGATTAGTGAATCCGGATAGATTGGTACATATGTTATTTGCTCATTGGATGAGGATGATTGATCTCATGATCATTTGTGTGGAGACACTAAAGAAAGTATGTAGGTGCTTATTAGAGAATAAGTTCACTTAACGTGGCTCGCTAAGGAATATCTAATGGAGTTTTACTTGCTTGTCAATAGGAATTCCTGTAGTGATAGTAGTATAAGTGATCCTTGGACTTGAGATCATCATAGTGTCTTGTGTATGATGAATTATACTTTGACTTATTCCTTAAGACCCTTAGGGTATATCAAAGGGCATGCTTCGGTATAATAAGTTGTATATGGAGATAATGCATGATCAATAAAGAATCTACCGCTTCTAGTAAAAGAAGAGAAATGTCTTATGTGATTCGATAAATGACAACACAGTAATCCCTGGCCAAGGCAAAATGAAATTAGAAAGGAGTGTCTAATTTGCATTATTTGGAGTTATGCATTTAAGAGTCGAAATATATATAATTAAATAAAATAAGACTTCACAGTAATTTCATGTCTTATATTTGATTGGGACATTGTATGGTGGAGGGATTGAATTATACGGTAACTATTTACTCAAAGGTTCTTTTATTATTAATGTTGAAATCTATAATATCTGAAAAGTCGTTGATCGCTAGGGAGGCTTATCCCTATTGTAGAATAAATATTATTTATTTAAATAAATTAATAGTTTAATTTTTTTATTTAAAAAAGATTAGAATTGTTCTAATTTATTTATTTACAATCGGTTTAATATGGAGAACCTAAAGGGTCACACCATAAAAAGAAAGAATAATTATTTAAGAAGTTAATGGCATAATCGTAATAATAAGTTAAGTATATTTAATTTAATCTATAGTGATAGAATAAATTAAATAGCTTAATATTTATTATTTAATTTTTTGGAAATGTTAAATATAAATTAATAAGAGGAGTCTTATTATTATTATTACTATTATTATTACCATTTAATTCCTAAAGGAGTTTGGGAATTAATTAATAAAAGTACTCTCATATATTCCTAATAAGATTAAGAGGTTAAATTAATTAAAAGAGTTTAATAAATTATCCCTAATAAGATTAGGGAGCTTAATTAATTAAATAATACCCTATATATTTTTTAATTAGATTAGAAGGGTTAACTGATATCTATATAAGAGGAGACTAATTTCAGATATTATGTAAATACATAATTCCAATAGTTGGGAGAGTACGCTCTTTTCTATAAGAGATAGAAAAACTAGGGTTTTGCTTGACACTCATCTTCTTGAATTTTTCTTCTTCCTAGGTGGATCACCTCAGAGGCCAAACACTTAGGTGACTAACATTGATCAAAGTAAGGAACCAAACCTTGTGGATTCAAGTTGAACGCGAAAAAGATTGGAGGTGAACTTGTACCCGAGGAAGCTCGAATCTTCAAGGGTATCATTCTTATTCTTTATCTTTTCGTTTAATTAATAATTGTGCATAAAAGATGATCCGGGTATATGGTTTGTAAAATTTTGATTTTATCACGTTTCTGCTTATTTTGTGCAATTTGATTGCGTTCATGAATATTACAAACTTAATAGTGGTATCAGACCCAAACTTTTATACGAATTAATAATTGTTTTAATTTGATATGTATATTGATATATGTTTAGAACAATTTAATTGGCTATAATTTGTTATATAAAATTTATTTTAAAAAAATATGAAACCCGATTTTTCATTTATGTTGAATCCGTGGTTATTCAAAGTTACAGGAGATCCACGCTTCGGTTTATATATATATATATATATAATCTGATTCGGTAGCTTGATTACTAATATTAGTTATATATACGATTCTTAACTATTGAATCTTGATAAGACACCCTCGTATTCTTATTGGTGATCCTGATAGATTATTATTATTATTATTATTATTATTATTATTATTATTATATATATATATATATTATTTTAATCTTAAAATAAAAAGTTTGTTTTAATTTTAAAATAAAATGTTTATTTTAATTTTAAAACAAAAAGTTTATGCTAACTAATTAGAGTTGAAATTAGATTCAATGATAACTAATTGGAGTTGAAATTGAATTCCATATTTCCTTAAATAAAAGAGTTTATTTAGATATGAAACAAGATTTCATATTATTCAAAATAAAGCAGTTTATTTGTGAATAGGAAAGAGAATTCGTATTTCCTTAAATAAAGAACTTTATTTAGATATGAAATAAGATTTTATATTATTCAAAATAAAGGAGTTTATTTGTGAATAAGAAAGTGAATCTATGTTTCCTTGAATAAAGAAGTTTATTTAGATATGAAATAAGATTTTATATTATTCAAAATAAAGGAGTTTATTTGTGAATAAGAAAGAGAATTCGTGTTTCCTTTAATAAAAGTTTTTTTTACTTGGAATTAGATTCCATAATTAATTAAAATAAATGAGTTTATTTTGATTAAAGATTTTGATTAAAATAAAATAGTTTATTTTATTCAAAATTAGATAAATTAAAATAAAACAGGTTTATTCTGATTTAAAATTGGATTAAAATAAAAGAGTTTATTTTGATTCAAAATTAGATTTTATGCTAACTAAATTTACCCATTAAATGATATCAATATATATGTTAAATATTTATTATTCATGAGATGAATGTTATTTATTGATACATATGTAGATGTGTATGATAATAGATGAGATTGATTATGGACTATTGACCAATGTGATTGGATTTTATTTTAGTTCGATGCATAAATATATGAATTTTATTAAATGGGGTTTGCGTACCTCGTCTTCTCTAATTTTTTCTTAATCTAAATTCTAACTCCCCTCCTATATACTTCCCCTTGATTACTGATCAAGGTTTCTATTTATTTTAAATAGTTTTGTAATAGGAATAGTTATAATGAATTTTGAAGAATTTGAGATCAAGGAGCAAGGAGCGCTTGAAGACCCATTTGTAATGGAGCCCGAGTTTAAATATAATAGTTATATTTAAATATTAATTCTTGCAGCCCTAGGGTTTGACCTTTTGGTTCACTTGGTGGCTCTAGTGAACCAAACTAGAATAAAAGTCCATAATCAATCCGGGTAGAATATAGTATTCTATATGTTCATGCTTATACTATATATATATATATATATATATATATATATATATATATATATATTATGCAAACATGCTTTGCATGTTAATTAATATGACGCATATTATATATATATATATTTATATATATATATATATATATATATATGTATGCACGCTAAACAAGATGAGACAAATTAATAACAAACACCTCAAATTTTTTATATTAAGTTGTAACGTTCAAAGAAATTTCGAATATCGAACGTTGCCTTCTAGCATGATAGAAACAATATAGTATTGATTATTTAATATGAGTTTGTTGTACACATACAAGACAAGTATTAAATATTTAAGATGTTTTTATTACATATTATGTTTATAAGGAATTGAACATTACTACTTTGTTGTGCACACACAAGGGCTGTAGTTTTCTCTTCACTTTTATGGAAATGTTGGGTTTGACTTAACTTAAATCATTTTAGTTCGGAAGTGCACACACTTGACCATTATGATTTAAGAGGTAAAATACAAAGAGTTGTATAGTTAATGTAATTGACAAGAGTTGTCTACCTATTTATTTATATATAGTTTGTTGTGCACACACAAGGCTATATACATTTGAAATGGGATCCTTATTCTCACTAGCATATCTTTAATTAGATATTGTCGAACTATATATATTGAGGGTAATATAGTTTGAAGAAAATAGTGGGAGATACAAATTTAAAATAAGACCTAATTTATTTTGGTAATTAATAAAAAAATGTATGCTAAAATGTTGTTAATTACAAATTCATTTACAGAATTTTACAATGTCTAAATTACTATCAATGCGAAGCATATAAGATATTATTTAACCGGGACGAATTAAACGGATTGGTTAAGGAATTTGAGAATAGTTCTCATGGCTGAAATGTTATCTTATGTCCTTAATACGCCTATCCCTGCAATGGTTGCAGACAATGCCTCTGAGGAAGAGATTTCTACTTTTAGAAAGTGACAAAATGATGCACAATTGGCTCAATGCATCATGCTCGCATCCATGAGTAACGAGCTTCAGCGTCAACATGAAACTATAGATACTCATATTATACTCATGCACGTCAAGTAGTTGATGGTGAGGAAAGTAGGACTAATAGATATCAAATATCTGAGGAGCTCTTCCGATCTAGAATGACCAATGACACTACAGTACAGACACTTGTCCTAAACATAATCAATTTGATTGAATAATTAGGACAACATGTTTTTTCATGGATGGAGAGCTGAGCTAAGATTTAATCTTGCTGTTACTCCCAGACTCCTTTCATAATTGTTGTGAATTTTTCATATAAACAAGCTAGATATCAGCCTCGCTGATTTGCTTAACATGTTGAAAAATGTTGAGAGTCATGTTCTGAAAAGAAAAATGATTTTAAGAAGGTAAATAGAAAGGGCAAAAATAATGGATAATAAGAACAAAACTGATACGGATAGCAAAGGAGTTTGCTTCCACTGCAATAAACCTGGACACTGGTAAAGAAACTGGGAGAAGTATCTTATAGAAGCTAACTAGAAGAAACTTAATGAAGTTTCGGTTACAAATATAATTTTTTTCATGATTTAAAATAAATTTTTCTTTAAGTCAAGGTTCTACTTGGGTATTGGATACCGACTTTGGTTTTCATAAATATAGATTTATGAGGGGACCAAGAAGAAGTAGAAAGCTAAACAAAGATAAGTAATCCTATGTGTGGGAAATAAAACAAAGGTTGCTACATTAGCCATAGAAACTTATAGTTTAGCAATGCCTACAAGTAAATCTATTAAGACAATAAGTTGTTATTGTATTCCAGTTCTTGTTAGAAACATTATTTCTATTTTGTTGTTGGACAATAAAATCTTTGGTATTATATTTAAGAACAATTGTTGTTCTATTTATAATAATAATATTTTGTATAGAACTGGAATATTACTTAATGGATTTTGTATACTTGACTTACGTGAAAAATTATTTTGCAAATTGAACAAACTAGTATAAGAAAAGGAGATGATCATTCAAAGAATTAGATGTTTGTATTTGATGAAATACGAGTATGAATTATTTGAAAGGTTCAAAGAATTCAGAAGTGAAACAAATTGGCAAAGTATTAAAAATTTTTGATTGGATCAAGGAATAAGTACTTGTGCAATAAGTTTCTAGATCATCTTAAATGGTTTTCTCATAATGGACGCCTCTTGATACGCAATAATTGATTGATGTATCTGAAAGGAAAAATTGAACCTTGTTGAACATAGTACGGTCCATAATAATTTTACCGACATTCCAGTATCCTTCTGGGGTCCTGCCCTAGAAATGGCTGCATATCTATAGAAAAGGTAACCTCAAAATTCGACCCCAAGACTCTATAAGAGTTATGGATAGGGAGGATTCCTAATCTTAAGTATGTTAAGATAAAGGGTTGTCCAGCTTATGTGAAAAAAGGTTTCAAAGGATAAGCTTGGGATAAGATTTGACAAGTACAGATTTGTGGGACATCCTAAAGTAAGTTTAGGGTATAGGTTCTATAATCCTTCTTAACAAAAGGTGTTTGTTACGAAACACGCTACCTTCTAAGATAAAGATATTTATCATTGAAGGGGTTAGTGGGAGGATAATACATCTTGAAGAGTTCAAGAACCACAAAACACTATAAGTCAATAAGAGGAACCTGTAGATAGACCTATTGTACCACAACCGAATCGTAAATCTAAAATAGTACCGAAGATACCTAGGAGGTATGGATTCATCATAACTGATGATGATGAGGTACAAATCATAGAAGATGATGATCCAGTTTCATACGATGAGGTAAGAGTTGTAAACACTCAAGAGAAATGGATTGAAGCAAGCTTCTCAAAAAAAATGAAACATTCGTTTTGATGAAATAAATCAAAAGAGTTTGATTTCATCACAAATAAGAATGAACCTAGTGTGTACAAAAGGGTTAGTGGGAACGTCGTGACATTCCTAATATTATATGTTGATATATTATGGATAAGGAATGACATACTAATGCTACAATCAATAAAGATAAAGTTGTCTAAACATTTCTCCATGAATAATTTGGGAAGAGTATCTTAATTGGGGATACAAATCTATATAGATAGATTTAAGAGGATCCAAGGAACGTATATTCATTTGATGCTAAAGTCGTTTAGCATGGCAAAATCCAAGAGATGTCTCATGTTGATGAGCCATGGAGTGTATCTCTCTTAATAGTCCCTATAGACTCCTGAAAAGAGAGATCACATGAGTGACAATCATGTATACAGTGAAATATACGATATCTGATGATGATCGATCATATTCTGGAGAAGATCACTGTAAGATAGTGAAAAACATCTTAAAGTACCAAACCGGCACTAAGGATGTGATTAAAATTTATGGTGGGTCTAAATTAAAACTAGAGGGCTTAACAGACTCAAGTTTTTTCAGACAGACCAAGACGACAGAAAATCCACTTTAAGGTAAAGGGTTACCTTTAGCAGTGGTTCAGTGAATCAGAAATGTTTCAAACAGCAAAGAGTTGCCAGTTTAGTGATAAAGACAAAGTATATAGCTATAAATGAAGCTACAAGTTGATTGTTTGGATGAAAAGTTTTTTACAGAACTAGAAATAGTTCCTAAGACTAATCTTGGATCTAAACATGTTTTGTGGCACTTTCATTTGATTATATGAATCATTGAAAGATGGAAAATCACTATAGAGATAGTGGACTCTCAAGAACAACATTACATATCAATTAACTAAAGCTTATCCAACAACAGGATAATCGTCACTTAGAGAAGAAGGGTATGAAATACGCACATAAGACAATCATGTTTGATGATAAAGAAGATACTTTGTAATGATCTTATTCAGTTATTAATAAAAAAAATATTACTTTATTAAAGGATTTTAATTATCTATATGATGTTATTTTATAATATGTGATAAACCCATAGTTTTAAGCAATACTTTTAGAATAATGATGATGATCATTCTAATGAGATCTAAATTCTTAGAAAGCTTAAAACTAAAATAGTTCTCAATCATTAGATTACTAAATTGGGGATTAGTGAATCCGGGTAGATTGGTACATACGTTGCTTGCTCATTGGATGGGGATGATTGATCTCATGATCATTTGTGTGAAGACAATAAAGCAAGTATGTAGGTGCTTATTAGAGAATAAGTTCACTGAACGTGGCTCGCTAAGGAATACCTAATAGAGTTTTACTTGCCTATCAATAGGAATTCCTGTAGTGAAAATAATACAAGTGATCATTGGACTTGAGATCGTCATAGTGTCTTGTGTATGATGAATTATACTTTAACTTATTCCTTAAGACCCTTAGGGTATATCAAAGGGTATGCTTGGGTATAATAAGTCGTACATGGAGATAATGTATGATCAATAAAGAATCTACCGCTTCTAGTAAAAGAAGAGAAATATCCTATGTGATTTGATAAATGACAACCTAGAAGTCCTTGGCCAAGGCAGAGTGAAATTAGAAAGAAGTTTCTAATTTGCATTATTTGGAGTTGTACATTTAAGAGTCGAAATACATATAATTAAATAAAATAAGACTTGACAGTAATTTTATGTCTTATATTTAATTGGGATATTATATGGTGGAGGGATTGAATTGTACAGTAACTATTTACTCAAAGATTCTTTTATGATTAATGTTGAAATCTATATTATCTGAAAAGTCGTTGATCGCTATGGAGGCTTATCCCTATTGTAGAATAAATATTATTTATTTAAATAAATATTATTTATTTTAATAAATTAATAGTTTAATTTATTTATTTAAATAAGATTAGAATTATTCTAATTGATTTATTCACAGCCGAATTAATATTGAGAACCTAAAGGGTCACACCATAAAAGGAAGAATAATTATTTAAGAAGTTAAGTATATTTAATTTAATCTATGGTGATAGAATAAATTAAATAGTTTAATATTTATTACTGAATATTTTAAAAATATTAATTATAAATTAATAACAGGAGTCGTATTATTATTATTACTATTATTATTTAATTCCTAAAGGAGTTTGGGAATTAATTAATAAAAGTACTCTCATATATTTCTAATGAGATTATGAGGTTAAATTAATTAAAAGAGTTTAATTAATTATCTCTAATAAGATTAGGGAGATTAATTAATTAAAGAAATTTAATTAATTAAATAATACCTTATTTTTTAATTAGATTAGAAGGGTTAACTGATAGGAGTCTTATATCAGATATTATGTGAATACGTAATTTCAGTAGTTGAGAGAGTACGCCCTTTTCTATGAGAGATAAAAAAATTAGGGTTTTGCCTAACACCCATCTTCTTGAATTTTGTTTTCTTCCTTGGTGGATCACCTCTAGAGGCCAAACACTTAGGTGGCTAACATTGATCAAAGGAAGGAACCAAACCCGGTGGATTCAAGTTGAACGCGAAAAAGATTGGAGGTGAACTTGTACCTGAGGAATCTCGAATCTTCTAGGGTATGATTTTTATTCTTTATCTTTTCGTTTAATTAATAATTGTGCATAAAGGATGATCCAGGTATATGGTTTGTAAAAATATAAAACTATGATTTTATCATGTTTTCGCTTATTTTGTGGAATTTGATTGCGTTCATGAATATAACAAACCTAACACTGTTGATTGGTATGATTATGACCATGATCATTCGGTATAATCATGACCAGTAAGGTTATAAATGATGTGGTAAAAGTCCTCATTGGCCCGTAGTGCATTGATGGACAGTTGTTAGCACGATCATGACCATTGGTGATAATAATGAATATCCTTGGCCCGTAATGCATGGATAATTCAGTGATGTGGATTATTTATTGAGCTGAGTCTCAGCGATAAAATTGATGATAGACTTTTAAATCATAGAAGATAGTAGATATCATGCTCTACTTGACTCTTCTAATGGATTATTTGTTTCGCTGCAGTTAAACTTGTTGTCTATTGTATTCTATCAGTTTAACACTGTTGAAGGCTAATGATAATTTGTTCTGCATTATCTTAATCATAATATTCTTTACTAGGCTAGTTGAGCTCACCCTTTACTTTCATTGTTCTATTCAGGAAATGAGAATATAGCTGGGACTAGTCGGAGAACTGAGTGACGGTCCAGATGGTTGTTTTAGTAGTCCTCACTATTCTATGAAATAATGTGATAATAATTGTAATAAGATTGAATTTGAGTTTGGAAATTATCTAGAAGACAGTATTCATGTTAAAACTCTCGGCATATGTTTTGTCGTATTACACGACAGTTGTAATAATTAAGTTGTATTTGAATTTTGTACCATGTATTTGGCGACTCAGAATGGGTGATGTATACCTATTTTGGGGGCGTCACATCCTTCTTGACCACTTCCTTCATAATCGGATTTTATCTCCGCTGTTGCTCCACTGAAGGTTTACTATAATCTTCCAGTAGGATCTTGTGCATACAAAATGATGGGATGATCCCTTTGATATCTGTTATGGTCCATCCAATTGCTGATTTAAACTCTCTTAGAACTCTTAGCAGCTTTTCTTCCTGGCAAGATGTTAGTGCAGAAGAAATAATAACATGTAATTTTGAATTATCTTTTAAAAATGCATATCTTAAGTGGTCTGGAAGAGGTTTCAACTCAAGTTCTGGAGGCATCTCAAGAGATGGCTTAAGTTTCACTGATGTCTCCTCAGCAATATTAAGTGGCTCGATCGGAGTCTTGAATCTTCTAAAATGTGGTGTTGTGTCAGGTATTTGAATAAACTCGGTAATCTCATCATCTTCTATCTCAGAATTTCCCAAAATAACACTCTCTAAAGGTGCATTTTCCACCAAATTCCATACTTCATCATTCAACATCTTGTCCACCATATCAATCCTAAAACATTCCTCTTCGTCTGTACGAAACTTCATAGCCTTGAACACGTTGAAGGTGACTTCTTGATCATGAACCCTCATTGTCAATTCACCTTTTTGAACATCTATTAAGGTTCTTCTAGTGGCTATGAATGGTCTCCCAAGGATGATAGGTATAATTTTATCTTCTTCATAATCCAATATGATGAAATCAGTCGGGAAGATGAATTTATCCACCTTTACCTATATATCTTCCACAATACCCCGTGGATAAGTAATGGACTTGTCAACAAGCTGTAATAAAATGTTTGTCGGCCTTGGAGCTGACAATCCCAACTGATTAAACACTAATAGAGGCATCAAGTTGATGATCGCCCCTGAATCACACAAGCATTTGTTGAAACACATCTTCCCAATTAAACAAGGTATCGTAAAGCTTCCTGGGTCCTTTAGCTTCGGAGGTAACTTGTGTTGAAGCACTGCACTACATTATTCGGTCAAGGCTACTGTCTCAAAGTCTTCTAGCCTTTTCTTCCTTGACAAGATACCATTCATAAACTTTGCATAACTTGGCATCTGTTCCAATGCCTCAGCGAAAGGTATATTAATCTGGAGCTTCTTGAACACCTCCAAAAATTTGTTGAATTGCTTGTCTTCCCTTTGCTTCTGTAATCTCTGTGTATATGGAACAGGGGGATGAACAACTGGTGGCATGGTCACTGGTTTCTCATTTAACTCTTTACTATTTTTCTCCATTTCCCTCTGCTCAGAACCTTCTTGAACCAAACTATCATCAGAAGACTTTTCTTCATCGCGCGGCCGCGCGATCTCCTTTTATAAAAGTGGTGCGGGTGCGCCATCCTGCAATCCTGTAGTATGCTTCCTTGATCTTAAGGTAATAGCTTGACATTATTCTTTACCCTCTCTTCTTGGATCTGCTTCTGTTGTACTTGGAAATGTCCCTTGTGGTTTGTTGTTGAGCATACTGGCCATCTGACCCATCTACGTCTCCAAATTTATAATAGTCACTGTTTAGCTTTTGGTCATTACCTAAGTATTCTCCATGTACTTCAACATCATCTCCTCCATTTTTGACTTCTTCTCTTGCTGAGGTGCAGGTGGTGGATGATGTTGAGGTTGCTGTTGAAATCTTGTAGGGTAGGGTGGTTTTGGTGAAAACTGTTGATGAGATGATTGTGACTAAAACTGATGTTGTGGTTGAAACTGTTGACTTTGTTGATTTTGATTGTTTGTCCAGCTAAAATTTGGATGGTTACGGTTGTTGGGGTTGTAGGAATTCTGGAACTGATTCTGATTCTTCTGATAGTTGCTCACATACTGTACAAATTCTGAACTGATAGAACACTGATCAGTTGAATGTGACCCCGCATATATTTCACATACAAAAGCAATTGTCTTCACTTTACTTTCTGCTAATGAATCAATCTTCTTTGCCATAGATGTCATCTAAGCTGACAACTGTGTGATAGCATCCACCTCTAACAATCTCGTAACTTTTATCTGTTGCATTCTGGTCGTAGGATTTTGAAAGTCATTTGCTGCCATATTCTCTATAAGATTATAAGCCTCTTCATAACTCTTAGCCCATAAGGCTCCTCCTTCTGCAGCACAAACAATTAGACTTGATTGCTATCCCAGTCCATTATAAAAAGTATTAATCACCATCCAATCCGGCATTCCATGATGGGGACATTTCCTTAGCATCTCTTTGTAGCGTTCCCATGCTTCATATAAAGATTCACCCTGCTGTTGTTCAAACTGGGAAATTATTGTTCTCATTTTTACAGTCTCAGCCATTGGAAAAAATTTGGCCAAAAACTTTTGCGCTAAGTCCTCCCAAGTGGTAATAGATCCTGATGGCAAAGAGTGGAGCCAACTTCTAGCCTTGTCCTGTAAAGAAAATGTAAACAGTCTGAGCTTGATTGCATTTTCTGACACCCTATTATACTTGAAAGTGTCACATATCTCAATGAAGCTCAATAAGTGCTCGTTCGGGTCATCTGTAGCAGCATCCCCGAATTGTACCGAATTCTGCACCATTTGTATAGTGCCTGACTTTATCTCAAAAGTGTTGGCTGTTATAGCTAGCCTCACAATGCTTGACTGTAAACCATTTATATTCGACATTGAGTAATCTCTTAAGGCCCTGTGTTCCTCTCTTTGCCCTTTTGCTGCCATATTGGATGTTGAAGTTTCAAAATCTACTTGTATATTACGCCGCACTCTCGACTTCCAACCTCTGACATTGATATTATCCTATGCAGACACCAATTTAGAGTTTGTCGATCGTGTGTGCATAAAATGTATACAAGTACCTGAAATATAAACAAAAACAAAAATAGAAATAAGATAAGAATAGAATAGAATTGTCTAAGTCACACAAATCTAGATTTAGTTGATGACGGACAATATTAAAAATAAACGCCTTTCCCCGATAACGGCGCCAAAAACTTGTTGCCTCCTTTTTGCTTAAATAAAATGGACTCTAACTCATGCAAGTATACATGGGTCAACAAGTAGTACAGAGTAAGAAAGTATCGATCCCACAGAGAAGGGTGATAAATTTAAATTATCATGCAACAACTTAATCACTATTTCTATATGCTCAAACTATCAATCAATAAATGAATTTATATTTAAATTAATTATCCATACAATAAAGAAATATTATTAAAAGGAAGTAATCAAATTGGAAAGATATGAGATTCTAATATCATCTAATGCTTCATCTAAAATGTATGCTTCATGTTATGTTTCCATATTAAATATGGAAAGCTAGTAGAGAGCACATAAGTGAAACACATCTATTTTTCAATGAACTATGCCCAATTTACCCAAAATCCACAATTGATAGAATTCATACAAGCATTACAAATACTAAACTCACTATATTTCTATGTGAATTTAAAGCAAATATGATTTAAGTTCAAACTCTCTTAATAACTACAAATGGTGAAATGGTATATGCCTATCCGAGTCACGAATCACAAAGCCTAACACAAATAAGCATTATGAACATATGCCATTATGATCTAATCTATACTTATATTTCATTTTCCAAATCCATACAAGAAATTATTGTGAATAGTGATCAAGCATTCATACATTAAGCACAACCATAATGGACAATCCAATATTAAATAATCAACATTACAATCAGACATACATATATAAACTACGCATTAGAATCCATTAGAATCCCATAATGGAATTTAGTTCATTTCTGAACCAAAAGCCATTATGGGATTGAAGTAAAACATGAAATTAAGAGATGCAATCAATAGATATAAAAGAAATGATAGAGCAAATCTGATAATCCATGTTGCAAGTTCTGTTTCCAGGCTTATCCAATTCATCAAAAATCTGCAGAATTAAAAACTAATATTTATTAAGCAATCTAATTAAAGAGAGAAGATTGAAGTATATGGAAATGCTTCAAAACCTTTTTTTAGTAGTCTAAACCTAAGAACAATAATAATACCTCTAAAAACACGTACTGGTACCAACCATATCGTCTCAGATGAGCAAAACACGCACAAATTTAAATTACAAAAAGTCAACATTTTAAACTGAATAAGACTGACGTGGCCGCGTGGTAATACACTACAAATCGAGCATGGGAGCGCTATAAGGTTGTCTGCCGAGTGCATGACGCGAGCGCGCCATGATCCTTTGTTGTTGGAGCGCGGCTGCGCGATGGTGTAAATTTGCCTCTGCATTCATGTAGTGCGGGCGCGCCATGTTTAATTGTAAAGGCAGTGCGGCCGCGCTGCTGCTGCACTTTTCATTATGTTGGCTTCTTGCTGTTGCTGTTAACTACTACTTCCTTCTTCTTTATTTCTTCTTTTCTTCGCTTCACCATTTCATTAACCATCCTCCTCACCTACTCCAGTTCAACTGCAATCTACACTCTTGCTCAAATCCACCTTGCCATGTTCTTGCTAGCTCATGCCATTTCATGCCATTCCACGCCTTAAGTTGCTATGGGAGTTTCAGCTATGCATACTACAAAATAAACACAAAAAGAAAATAAAACATAATAAAACTACTTAAGTTGAGCATAATTCTATTAAGCTGGTAACAAATAAGTAGGTATAAAACCTACTTATCACATTTCTACGCTTCACGTTTGCACTAATTCTTTGTTGTGGGGTATAAACTATGATTTGAGCAACTTCAAAAAAAAATAATAATTACTTCAATGTCCATTGAATGAAATAATTGCTTATCCAAGTCTCAGGAAGCATTAATATTAACGCTGAAAAGTGTGATGGATATAAGCAGTTGGACTAGTATAGTTTTGTGGTCTTTGTTACTCGAGTTAGTAAACCTTTAGGGGAGTCTTTACTGCTACTTCCCTAAAGTCAATTGGTTTGGGAGTTATTGGTCAAAGCTCACTACATGAGTAACTCTGAAATGCCTAAGAAAACGAGACATTGCACAAGTCAAGAAAAAAAGTAAATGAAAAAAAGAAGAAAAAGAAAAATGAGTTTGCTTGATTTTCATGCTAAAAATCCTACTAAGAGTTACATCATATACACATGCATGCATCACATGTAATTAATTTAATGAAGGATGGTGTATAAAATGAAGATTGAGTATTTTTGATAAGGTGAAAGTGTGATTTTGAATTTAATCTTGCTTTTGTATAATGCCCATGGATATTTAAAAATTTTCTTTCAATTTCATAACTTGTTGAACTCAAATTTTTTTTTAAATTTTGTGGGTATATTCGTTGCAAACCCTCACAAGACACAACTCGTCCACCTAGGGTAATCTTAGGGTTTAAAGGCTTTTTACACATGCTAAGTGCAATCGTGTTTCTTGCGAAAATGGGGTAGTATAGTTTTTGTTTTATTTTCTTTTTATTTTATTCGAGGACGAGCAAAAGATGAGTATGGGGTATTTGATATACACATTTATTATACATATTAATATTCCCATATTTATTATTTTGTGTATTTATTTTATTTAACTAATATATTTTATTTAATTTTGTAGGATTTATCTTGTTTTTCTTGTGGAACAAATAAAAGAGTACAAGTGACTTTTGGAGGATTATCAGGAAGAAGTTGGGGTCAATTTAGAGATAAAAAATAAAGGAAAAGAAAAGATCAAATTCAATGTATCTTAAATTAGGTTACAATTTATTTATTCCTATAAATAGTTGTCTTTGTTTTAGAGACGGGGGACCTTTTATTATTCTTTTCCTTTGTTTTTCTGCCGGGGCAGAGAGGTTTCCCTATTCTCTTTATTTTGATCGGAAGTCAGCAACTTTGAAGTATCAATGCAATTTTTGGTTTTCCTAAGTTCATTAACTAATTAAGTGTTTGTCTTGTTCTTCGGCCTTAACAGTATTTTATTTTCTATATCCAATATAAGCTCGCTGCCTCACTTGATACTTGATACTTGATACTTGATACTTGATACTTGATACTTGATACTTGATTGTAATAGTTTGTACTATGTTTTGTATCCATCACATTCAATAGCTTTTCATTTGATAATATTAGTTACTTTAATTCTTTTCTTTTAGTTTTATTTTATTTCATGTAATTATGTAAATGATAATAATAATGTTACTTGTTTTTGTTAAATAATAATAATTAAATTTCATGAATAACTAAATTCTAATATCTAGGATGATGATAAAAGTAAGTATTTTATAATAATTAATTTCTTTATGTTCTGATATTAATGTCTAACTATTTTCGTCTTCATATTTACATTCGTTTAAAATTGCATATGATTCTTATATTGATTGTGAGATTTTGTTAAGTTATAGTTAATCTATAAATTTTTCATAACTTATACTTATCCATATTAATTATATAAATCATTATTTTTAAAGGGATGGAAAAATAATTTGGAAATTAATTTGGAAAATAAGAAAATGTTTATTATGTTAGTGTTTAGTGGATTCAGATTCTTAGGTATCTTTTCTCATTAATAGTTTTCATTATTAATTAATAGTTTGCATAATTTAGTTAATAATTTCTCTTCACCATCTTTGTTTCTAATTTGCCTAAAATATTAATTAAGGATATATTAAAGAATTAATTTAATCTTTGTGACTCGACCTGCAATTGCCAAATCTACAATAGATGTTGTTGCACTTATAGTACATAATTTTAACGCATCAGTAAATTTTGAACAAAATGATACGATAAACATATACACAAATAAGAATAACTTTGAATCTTTTATACAAAGCTGACTTCATATATGATATATACTATTCTATATTTGCAGCAAAGTGATATGACCTATATTTGAAATACAAAATCTGAAAAGTGAGACTTTTTCTGTAAATTAAAAGGAATAAATGTTACTCCTTCCGTCCCAAATTAATTGTTCAATTTTGACCTTTTTAAGTCAAATTGACTATTTTTAGAAATAATAATTAAGCATATATAAATATATTTCTAAAATTATAAAAATTAGGATTAGTAATAAATTGTATATACTTTCTTTTGATTATAATCTCTTCACCTATATTTTAGCAAAAATAGTAAAAAGATTAGTTTTAAAAATGGTCAATTTGACTTTAAAAAATTAAAACTGAGCAATTAATTTGGGACGGAAGGAGTATTACTCAAATTAAAGCCAAATTAATGTAAAAAAAAAGGTCTCTAGAATGTATATAGATAGTATACTTCATAGGTTAATACGTTTATATTTAAAATTTTTTAAATAAATTTAACTGTATAAATATAAAGAACGTTGTTTTTGTTTGACCACCCTATCTTCTTTTTATAAGAGTATTCACAACAGTTTTCTTATATTTATTCTTACTCTGTAGTGCTATTGGATCATTCTGCAAAATAGGTATTCAATTTTTTAATTATCTACCCAACATGTTCCTTATATTGTTTCCTTAAATAATAAAATTTAAAAGTTAAAAGTTCCAACAGTCAAAATATCAAATTAATAATAATCTTAATTTATAAAAGAGATAGTATAATTTATCAATTATATTCCACTTTAAAATAATTTTTATTTTATTTTAAATTTTAAGTAATTTATGAAGTGAATATTGAATGGATTGTAGTTGCAGATGTATCAATATTAACTTTTAAAAAGTTAATTTGTGATATTTTTAAATTTAAATTTAATATGATTCATTAAAATTTTGAAAATAATAAATTTTATAATTAATTTTACTTTTATAATATTTATAATTATATTGACATAAATTAAATAAATTTATATCAATTGTCGACGTCGGAATTTTTAGTGTCCCTTTTCGTTACTTATTCTTTGGTGTTCTCATGTTAATGTGAGATTTATTTAAAAAAACAAGTGAAAAAGGTCTGACATGTATAATGTCGACGATTTGACTTTAAGAGTCGCCAGTTGGTGTATTTAACTGGTTGCACCAACGCAACCTAAAAGGTTTGCACATTGACCCAGTGATGTGACACTGCTAAACGGGTCTGTGAAATCGAGATTCATTTAGGTTCGGGGGCTTGATTATGCGGAGGGAATGTGTTAGGCACCCCCGACATCCGTGTTACCACGATGACCGCCACTTTTCAAAGAAACTTGTATATGAATATGTGTGTGTGTGTGGATCAATGTGCAATTATTTAGAAGTAGTGTTGTACCTCGTTCGCACCTATATACATAGGGTTTGAATTTATAGAAAAATTCAGTTTTAAACATGATATAGCAATGAAGTTTTGTAAAAAGAGGTTTTCAAACCCTGTGCTCAATAGTAATTGAGGTCTTTGATACTTTCATTTGATTATTAAATGTTCAGCTTGTTTACTTTTATTTTCTAGATGCGAAGCATCTTCGAGAAAATAATATACAGTAGTGTTGAACTCCTCATGGGCATGACAACCATCCAAGGAAATTCAGACACTGTAAATAATGTACAAGCTGCTCACAGCTGAAAAATGTCCATCATCGAAACCAAATCTAGATTCAGTAGACTGAATCTGTGATCACATGATTCCTAGGATCACATGATACTGCAGTTTGTATGGAAAGCAGTAAAAAGTTATATATATATATATAAGCTGTAAATATATATACAGACTTGATCAACCACCACGAAGCAACTCCATGGGGGACCGGAAATGTAAATATATAAAAGTGGAATATATATATATATATATATATATATATGGACATGATCAACCAACACGAAGTAAACTCCATGTGGGACGAAATGTAAATAAAGCTGTCAAAGCGATCAACTGCCACGAAGTAAACTCCAGGCAGGATGAAACGTAAATAAAGTTGTAAAAGGCCACGAAGTAAACTCCAGGTCTGACAGAAAATGTAAATATATATATATATATATATATATATATATATATATATATAAAAGTAGGTAAATGCTCCAGATGTAAAATCCAGGCTCATCAGATATGTCTGACAACAGTTATATATATAAAAGAAAATAAACGCTTCAGACATAAGTCTAGGCTCAATCGAGGTATAACTCGATAATGTTAGTCCATATATAAAATATATACACATATATAAATATATATAGACAGAAATGAAAACCACAGAACGAAGTCCGGGTAAACGCACATTACACGACTCTCAGTGTGTATAACAGTGTGTGCTAATATGGAAAGAAGGCTTTATAGAATGTAAGAAGGCTTAAAGTGGGCTGCCAAAGTAGACTTCTATGACTCTATGTGGATAAACACTCAGCTCTCGCCGGATAAAAGTGTAGCTATATGTGAGCTAACAGGTGTTTAAACTGAGGAAACACTCAATATATGGATGTATACAGAGTAAATTGGACAGGGCTTCCTCGCCTTTTCTCTCTCCTTCCTCTTCTCAAATGGCTGACCCCAAGGTCTATATTTATAGACTGATGGCTGCAGGTACACCTGCAGTAGCCGCGCTTATACCTTCGGCTGGTTGTGGTGTATCTGGGCCTCGCGAGTCCCGTCGTCTCAAAGTACGTGCACTCGTGCACTGTAATGTCCGCTCGAACTTCCAGAACTTCAATCTGAGTGTCCGAATGAGGTATATGTGACCTTCTTCGGACCGCTTGTGTCGAGAGTTACACAATGACATGGATTAGAGGTTGTACGAAGTCAGGAAGAGGGGTCTATACCCATGGTCTTCAAGCTTCAAATTCTATCCAAGGTACTGTCATGCGTAATAGTCACTCGGGATTGTAACTCCTCGGTTCTTGTGGGAGATTATTGGATGTATGTATGTATGAAGTGTTGAGACGACGTGCAGGTGTTGAAGGGGGAAAGATGACGTTTGACTCTTTGCCAGGGTTATCTCCGGTTTGAGTTGAAAGCAGATGTTGCTCAGGGTTACATCTGAGATTGGACTACTTGTTGGTATGCTGCGATATCATCTTGTGAGAGAGAACGTTGAGGCGGTAAGATGACGTTTGACTCCTCACCGGGGTTATCACCTGTTTGAGCTGAAAGCAGACGTTGCTCAAGGTTACATCTGAGATTGGACTACTTGTTTGTATGCTGCAATGTCATCTGTGGCAGAACATGTCTTCCCGGTGTTAGCTCCTGGTCTGAGGTATGAGTGCCTCGGCAAGATGTCTGAGATTGAAGCTGATAGCATGAATTTGAAATAAGCACTTCCGGAGTTATCGCCGAAACTGCAACATCACTCCTTGGGGTTATCGCCAAGAACGAAACTCGGGGTTATCTCCGAGGTTGGAAATGATCCTTCTGGTGTGTGTTCCGGGGTTGGAAATGATGTTCCCGGTGTGTGTCCCGGGTTTCGAGCTTGAACTTCCAGTAGTATCCGGAATGGATGTAAGCTATCTTCCAGGGTTATCTCTGAAAGATTGATCTTTCCTCCTGCAATGTAAGTAACAGGCGTGTAGAAAATTTCAAACGTCTACAGATGCCCCTCTTTATCATATTCATGCAATGCAAGGCATGCATAGCATAAAGAATCCTAGACACTTGAAATACAAGTAAGGTAAACATGATGAAAATGTATGATGCATGATTGTCAGGTAATCCTGTTGGGATGACAATTAGTGATGGCTTGGATATGCGATCCAAGTCTTCAAGGATGTTGACGTTGGGGCTATCACCAAAGTGTTGAATCCTATACATTGGCTTATATTCCATAGAGGTGCCTCTTGTCTATATGAGATCTTTGGGGATAAAGCTTTGTCTATTTGAGGATGTGTATAACATATTTCCTCATTCTGTCGAAGTTACTGCCAACAGTCTATCGCTGTCAGGGTTGCCTGACCTTCGTTGATGTGTGTATCACCGGATAGATCCCTACTGGGTGCATTGTCAAGGTTGTTTGACCTTCATTGATGTATGTGTCAATGGTTGCATTGCGTTGTAACCCCCGTCGGGGATATTTGGATGAACTGCTTCGATGGGTTTACTTACCATTGGCTGACATGACGTCAAGGTTGCTTGACCTTCATTAATGTGTGTATCAATGGTTGTATTGTGTTATAACTCCTGCCGGGGATACTTTGTATAAGTTGCTTCGATGGGTTTACTTTCCATCGACTGACATGACGTCAAGGTTGCTTGACCTTCATTGATGTGTGTATCATTGGTTGCATTGTGTTATAACCCTCACCGGGGGTACTTGGAGGATTGGAAGATATGCGTTGTGACCCCCGCCGAGGATACTTGGATGCTTGAAAGATGTGTGTTGTGACCCCCACCGGGGATACGTAATTATTTGATAACTTCAGCGTTGTAACCCCCCGCCGAGGAGGTTTAGGGTTGTGACCCTGCAATGACGGCAACGGACCTTTGTGAGGTATTATCGGGCATGATCTGTGAAAGCTAAGCTCATTGGCATAGTATAACCTGCATTCAGGTAAATACCAATGAGATGGCGGGAATTCAATTCTGACCCATACGAAACCAGGATTCCAGGCTATTCCGCTCAATCGCGTAGCTTTTTTATTCCTGATTTGGCCTTTTCAGCTTGTGAGACCTCCTTTGCAACTCTAACCGGAGTGAGCTGGAGGTATGAGACCCATGTAGGAGTGCTGCAGGTACATCTTCAGCAGCCACAGGTGGACATGCAACCAACTGTGGCTATGTAAAGCCCAAAGGTTGCTTTCATAAGTCATTTTCAAGCTGCGCTACGAAGGAAATCTGAGAGCTCTTCTTTAAATCTGCTGAGTTCGGGCATCTTTCTGCATATTCTGCCACCGTAGAAGCGTTCTTCACTGTCCTGGTAACATATGCATGTATTTTTTTCCAATTTCTATCCATTGGAAAATGACTTATCACATGAAATGCATTTAGACATATAGTAGTGAATATGCATGCTGATATGACTTGATAAAAAATATTCAACATAGCAAATGTTAGTATTAAACCATGCTAAACATAATGATGTGAAAAAAATGACTTTTAAAACAGTCAAATTGGCACATTTTACTGTCATTTCTTATCCTATCCGAGGACAAATGAGTAAAGGTAGAAAAGCAAAACAATCCTGGTAATTAGACTACACTTACAGATTTTTTACTGTGATGATAATGCATGTAGGATGTATATGACTGTGTACAGGTGTGCTACTGAATGGCCACCTAGTCATGCCTATGTGCATGAAAATAGTCCCATTTACAAAGGGGGCTATGACAAAATTTTCCAAAATGTAGGTATTAGATAGTCATGCATTTTTAACTCTACTGTAGACGTATGTTAAAATAATGCATACATACATGTAATCATAAAATGCATTTTGAAAAGCTCCAGGTAAGAATTTACCACGCCCTTTCTAAGGTGATTTGGAGATTTATTGTCCAGATATTATGGATCCGGATCAGCCGAGTAATTCCTATAGGACTACTTCTGGTGTACGGAGGAGGGCTTCTGAAGAGCCTCAACGCCGGTCTGTCAGACAGCCTCGTCGTTTGGTGGAGGCGGTGATACGTCCTATTCGAGTTAAAGTGCCGAATGTCGAGGAGGAGGAGGAGGATGTAACGATCGAGGTTCCTACTACTGATGTACGTGTTCCAGATAGGGAATTGTCAGGTGTTCAAGTGGCGAACCCAAATCTTCTAGGTGACTTGAGTAGGCATCCTTCAGTATACTTGCACGCAAACGAGGTATGAAGTTAGATCTTTAATCTTCCTTTATTTCCTATTGATGAGGAGTCAAGGATTCTGATGTTGATCTGCATTTGATGTAGGTTCCTGGCTTCACACATCCTCGAGGGAACTGGTTTAGCATCCGCTCTATGTACCAGGCTTTTTATGATGACTATATAGAGATTGTACATGGCTGGGGATTTGGGATGTTCTTCTCCATTCTTCCCCGTCGCTGTCCCTGGGGTTACCTCAGGGTATTGTCTGAGCGGTGGTTTCACCAAACTCAGTCACTCTATTTGCTGGACTGTGAGGTGATGATGACGCCGATGGATTGGCGGTTTATCACAGGTATGGAGTTTAGAGGGGATCCAGTGCCTTACACGACGGATATTACCCCTACTGCCGTCAGATCCTTGTTGGGAGTTCCAGCGGAGGCGCTCAAGGGTAGGACTATTCGTACGGGTCCTTTGAGCGTAGATTCTATGAGCGGGCTGTTGAGTGAGCCCATACCCGATGATGTGAGAGTCAGGGGTCGCATTCTTTGGCGATTGTTCTTGATGATCATTAGGGTATACTTCATAGCAGATAATTCCTCTACGGTGTCCTTCGCTTTGATCAGCGCCACTCAACACGTGGACCGTATAGGATAGTATGATTGGGGTTCCAACACCTTTGCCTACTTCCTCAAGGGAATGCACATGCAATCGCAGGGCTTGACCGAGGCATGGTTAGGATTCTACCCGTTTCTGCTGGTGAGTTTTTCTCTTGTCTTTTCCCATGTATAGGTTAAGAGTGTTGACTGACAGCAGATGTTGCCTTTGTGTTGGTAGTTTTAGGCCTATGAGAGGCTTCTATGTTTGAATCCAGTGAGCGTTCTAGGCTTAGATACCTATCCACGAGGACGGAGATAACATCATTCTATACTAGTAGAGGTCCCTGTTGCTAAGGGTTTCACTCATTGTGTTACCTATAGCTGGAGTTGTTGATAGTAGATGTCATCACATGGATTCCCTACTCTGGAGAGCATTTGGGAGTTGGATTTTAGGATGGGTACCCGACTGGAGTAGAGTACATCATTTCCACCCGCATAATTCCACTTTTTACAGATGGAGGATGGGAGCTCTATTTAGGAGAGTGTGCTATCAGGAGCACTATAGGAGAGATTCGCATGCCGATCTTGCCTCCTGCCAAGCGTTATTGGCCTGTTTCACAGTCACCCGTCATTTACATCCCATTGATGGGGATTGACAATTTTACATTGTCAAATGGCCCCTGGTCTCAGGAGATGTTCCAGCATTGGTGGATCCCTCGTAATATTGGAGCTCAGACCCGCGCCACAAAGTTTATGGGGAATATGATTCCAAGATCTGTGATGATGACGGATTGGCTAGCCTGTGTCAGAGATCCGACTCATGTGACACAGATTGACAGATTGACCCGGCAACTAGACCGAACACATCTTTTCATTTGGCATTTGGGCAGAGATCCTTCATAGGTAGATACTTTTGATCCTTCCAGCTCTGGCGCTGGCCCCTCAGGTGACCCATATGGCTTTTTTGGTGCAGATCCTCCCTTGTATAGGCCTGACATCCCTGTAGATAGAGATCCAGTGACTCAGGAGGAGTTACATTAGGTGGACAGGATCGATGATGTAAACATCGTCACCATTGACTTTTTTTTATGTATATTTCTCGCCATCTCTTTTGATAGGCCCCTGTTAGCTACTGCGTAGCTTCGCCCCATTCTCGCTATATCTTTTGATAGGCCTCTATTACATGTTGGGTAGCTTCGCCCCATTTCCCTGTATTTTAGTTGTACAGAGATGTATTAGATGATGATATACTTTGGAATGTATGCACAGTTTTCCATTCCCTATATCATATTCCCATCTATTGTATCATGCATGTTATTATATTATGCATATGTATGTATATCTAGAGATATTCATCATTGACCTCTGGATGGTCTTATGACACGGCCCGTACAGATGTCTTCTTTGACAGTTAGCCGTATTGATCATACCCCACCATTTTTGGTAGTATCTGGTATGTGCTCATGGTATGATAGTATATCACCATCAGACATGGTGATCATAGATGATTTGCTGCAGCATACTATAACCATGTTGATGTTTCAGGTTCCCACAGGATTTGTAGAGGGTATGCTAGAGCATTGGGTATCAGAGAGGCAGGTTTTTTGATTTGGTACCCAGGAGTTGACTCCTACTTTGGAGGAGTATGTACGGTTGACGATGCTGCCGCTAGACAGACCTTGCATGTATATGGCTATCGGAGACATGAACAGACAATTCATGACCCTCACTGGATTGAGCTGTAGAGTGGTACAGGATGAGATTACATCCGGCCACGTGATATCTCAACGTTTTCTGTTTGACAGATTTGGCTCTGAGGATAGTTATGCACGGCATTCGGGGATTTCACCACATTGGAGGATCATTGGCATTCAGCCAGGGTGGATGTACTCTTTTGTGCGTATTGTCATACGTCTTCATGTCGCGGTACATGGATGAGATGGATATCGGCGTCATTATGGCAGTGAGAGCTCTCAGGGAGGGTCATACCATTGTACCGATGATCATTGCAGAGACTCTGAGGTCAGCTACATATTGCTGCACTTATCCTGCAGGAGTATTTACAGGTAGCTCGGTCATGTTGTATGTGTGTTTTATGTCACACTTGAGACCGATTGGAACACTTAAACGGCAGGGGTTTTGTTTCAGCCATGATATAGCCATGTCGTACTCCTTTCAGCCTGCGGAGTGTACAGATGTTGTATCGTGGTCAGCTTTCCTAGCAGGGATTAGGGATCCGTTTGCCATATTGTCGTGTTCAGGGCTTAGGTCACCCAACAGCTTCATTACTCATGCTTCGGGCATGGATTATCTCCCTCTGGCTGGATTAAGGGGCATGATTACTTACCATCCACTGGCCGTGATGTGTCAATTTGACTAGTTTCACGATTTTCACTCTTATGAGGGGGCAGTAAGTCAGCGCTTCTCTTCACACCGTTTATCAGCTGAGGACAGATCCAGGTTGTATGCCTGTTGGGATCAGTGAAAGCTAGCTGGATTGTCTGTCAGTCATCTGGGTTGTTCTGCAGAGTATTCCACATGGATGGAGACAGTGACTGCATCGACTGCGGTAGTATCCACAGTGCAGGAGACTGATTCTGATGATGAGGAGCCTATAGAGGAGGCTGACATTCCCATCAATGAGTTGAATGCTGGGATGCCAGCATATGTGATGGATTCTCCCACCCCGAGTGCCACTGTTACCCAGTATTCGGCATAACATTTAGAGCAGAGCTTACATCTGATGACTTATGATAGAGATCAGGCTAGGGCCGCAATATTGACAGCTCTTGATGAGAGAGATGTCTCTCTGTTAGAGAGGGATTAGGCTACATCAGCTAGGGATGATTTGATTGCAGAGCTGGATGCCGCATTATCTGCTAGGGATGTGGCCATTGCAGATAGTACTTCAGTGAGACCCCAGATAACTGTCAGTCTTGCCGACATGAGTTCTTACATTGATGAGCATTATTCCACCATGCAGTTAGCCTCTGATCTGCTAGCTCGTGTAGATACACTTTGATAAGTGGGTTTTATATCTACTTATTGATTAGTGTGTTTTTAGTTGCATTTCATGTTATTTTGCATTGCATTTACTTAAAACTCCTTTTGGTGAAAAAGTGCAGGAAATGGCCTAATTTGGTGGTATTAGAGGGCACGAGGCCAATGGACGCATGAAGCGAAGCACAAGCTGGGAGATACGTGGCATGAGGATCAAGTGGAGCAGAAGACTAAGCATGGATGGACAAGGAAAGAAGCAGCATAACAGATCAGTTGCAGTAGCAGAACTTGAATTCAAAGTTGCAGAAGTCGCACGACCGCGCGGAAGGACAAGCTTGGGATTTTCTATCATTGAGGATTATCATTATTATTTTGCTGGATGTATATGAGGATTTGAACGTTAACTTTGGTCTATAATCAGCAATTGGGTTTGATCGTTTCTATCCTTCATCTTTCAATTTTTTGATTATTAACTATGTTTAGCTTTGATCACATAATGGCTTTTGGTTCAGTCATGAACTAAACTCCATTATGGGAGTCTAACAGATTTTAATATGTAGTTTGGTTGCATACTTGATTGTTGGGGCTGTTTTACATATCATATGGAAACTCTATCATGATTATTTTGCATATATGAATGCTTGATCACCATTCGTTTCAGTACTTGTATGGAATTGACAATGAACATGCAAGTATGGATTGTAATCATGATAGCATACGTATATGGAGCTGTTTTATATGGCTTGTGTATTTCGTGAACCAGATAGACATATATTGTTTCACCGTATGAGTTAAAATAAGGGCTTGTGCTTAAATTCAGTATGATTGCAATTTCACATAGACATATAGTGATTTTGGTTATATTGTTGATTACATGGAGTCTATCGCTTGTGGATGCTGTGTAAGTAGGTTATAGTACATTGAAAAATGACTATGACTCTATTAGTGCTCTTGACTACTTTTCTTTGATATGTGAACAATTCTTGCATGATAGTGGTAATAAGATGAAATATTAAATGAAGTTAGGATCCCATTATTTCTAGATTTGGTTTATTCCATTATTATTCTTGTTTTAGTTGTTAGTTGCAATTAGATTAATTCACCAATATAGTCATTAGTTTAAGCATATAAATATAGTGCTTTAATTGATGCATGGTAGTTTAAATTTGAAAACTTTCTCTGTGGGATCGATACTCTACTTACTCTATATTACTTGTTGACACATGTATGCTTGCATGAGTTAGAACTCTTTTATCGGAACTGAAAAAGAGGCAACACCCTTGGACAGGAGCTTGCAGCGCTACCTCTGTCTTCAGAGAAGGATGCCATGTTAGATCTGATAGTCCGCATACACACAGATCTGTAGATATCTTTGTATTTTCTTGCACAGACTAGCTTAGCCATTTTGTCATGTATAGCACAGATGTATATATCAAACAGTATTATGTATGGCAGGGAAATATATTTTGATTCACTTCCCTTTTAGTTATGCCTTGATACTAGCTTGATATTTGCCTGTTTCTTCAGGGCCTTGTGATCTTGATGCATTCTGAACTTATCCTTGATAGGTGGACATTGAGACGTCGCAATATCTCTTAGAATGAATCATTATTTTTTGTATATCCCTACCATCTTTGGTGTCTTGGGACTGGTATCTTTATGGAAAAGTGGAGAGGAGGGTGGTTTTTCCTCTCTGAGATTTACCGTACCACAGATGGTCGCCAGTACTTCTATTTGTGAGAAGCCTAGTTAATTCCATCTCTTATGGTTTGGTATTGCTCTTTGAGGCAAGATCGCAACTTAGATGGTCACCGAATCTTCTATTAGAGGTTGGGTAATTCCATCCCTTTGATCTGAAACCGATGAAATATGGTGAATTGAAGGTTGATCACAGTACCGTGTGACAAAAAGTTTTGTTCTGGTTGGGGTTAGACTGAACCATGAATAGCCTACGTACTCCTATTGAAGAGGAGATCAAGTCTGCGTAGTTTGAACCTGGTGTAAGAGGTTCAACGCTGAATGCGAAAGGCAGATAGGTGTAGAAATATTTTTTGTTGTTTTTGTGAAGAAAGGGTAGAAATGTTTTTGTTGTTTATTGCGACCGGGCCATATAGAATATGTTTGCCTACATACCCCTGGGTATCAGGGAGATCAGGTCGATGTAGTTGACCCCTCAGGACGAATCGCAGCCAAAAAGAAGTGTAAATCCCATGTACAGGCTATACAACGGGGAGAAGAAAGTTTGATCCGATAATGGGGATAAACTGTAGGTGTGGAAAAATTTTGATCTCGTCTTCAGGACAAACTGCAAGCGTAGAAAAGTTTAATCCCGTCTTCAGGATAAACTGCAAGTGTGAAAGGTTCAATCCCGTCTTCAAGATAACCGAAATTGTATGAAAGGTTTGAAATGAAGTGAAACCAGGCTGCTGGTTTGAAGTGTATGTTTCCCTGAGGGGCAGAAGAGTATGTAGAAAGGAAAGGGTTCAAAACCGGAATGACTGGTGATTTGATGATCAACACCAAAATGTTTGTTTGATGGTAACCTCAGACATAGTACCATTTCACGGTGTCCGAGATGATAAGCTGTGGAAATTCATCGCCATCCATTTCCTGCAATCTAAGAGCACCTCCTGTCAATACCTCCTTGACAACAAATGGGCCTTCCCAATTAGGAGCGAATTTTCCCTTAGAATGATCTTGGTTGTCAATGATCTTCTTCAAAACCAAGTCATGTTGTTTGAACTGCCGTAGTCAGACTTTTTTGTTGTAAGATCGTGTGATCCTTTGCTGATATAACTGACTGTGGAAGATAGCCGCGGTTCGCCTTTCCTCTATTAGAGACAATTGGTGATACCTGTCTTATACCCATTGGTCTTCATCCAACTGAGCATCCATCAACACTCGAAGGAATTCCATTTCCATCTATATGGGGAGCACTGCTTCCATCCTATAAGCTAATAAGTAGGGGGTTGCCCAAGTGGAAGTACGCATAGAAGTTCTGTAGGCTAATAAAGTCAGAGGCAATAGGTCAGGCCAACCTTTGTGATTGGCAGACATTTTTTACATGATCTTTTTGATGTTTTTATTAGCCGCTTCAACAACACCATTCATCTTTGGACGGTAGACGACGGAGTTAAGGTGTTTGATGTGGAATTTTCTGCATAACTCCTCCATCATTTTGTTGTTGAGGTTCTTGGCATTGTCTGACACAATGACCTCTGGTTGTCCATATCGACAGACGACATTGTTTCTAATGAAAGCAATGATGACTTCTTTAGTAACCCTGGGGAACGATGCTGCTTCTACCCATTTGGTAAAGTAGTCGATCATGGTGAATATGAATCGATGTCCATTACTGGCTTTGGGTTCGATGGGCCCGATTACGTCCATTTCCCACATTGAGAAGGGCCATGGTGAACTCATATTGTGGAGTTCCCTTGGAGGGGCGTGGATGGAATTTCCATGAATCTGGCATTAATAGCACCTCTTGACGTGATCACCACAGTCAGCTTTGAGTGTAAACCAATAATGCCCTGTTCTGATGATCTTCTTGACAAGTAGGGGTTCGCTCATGTGAGGGCCACATACTCCACCATGGATCTCATCCATGAGTATTTGAGATTGGTCTTTATCCAAACATCTGAGAAGACCTAATCCTGTATCTCTTTTGTAGAGTGAATCTCCGCTCAGGTAGAATTTCATAGCCAATCGATGAATCTGCCTCTTCTCAGTTAAGCTCGCCTCAGCGGGTGTAGATCCATCTTGCAGATACTACTTGATGTGATGATACTAAGGGTTGTGGATGGGAGGTAGTTCATCTGATACTTCTCCAACATAATTCCCATAGACTGGGGCTTTTTACAGAGCAAACGTGATGTTTGGCATGTTTTCCTTGTCAGATATATGAACCAAGGAGGCCAACGTTGCTAATGCATCCGCAAAATCATTCCTATTGCAAGGAATGTGTAGAAAGGAGATTTCTTTGAACTCCAAAGCTATATGTAGAACTTGCTGATGGTAAGGTAATAAATGTAATTCTTTGGTTTGATAAATTCATGTCGATTGTCTGATTACCAATTTGAAATCCCCAAAGACAGTTAACCACTTGATGTCCATTGAATGGGCAAGTTTTAGCCCCATGATACAACATTCATACTCAGCTATGTTGTTGGTGCTGACAAACTGCAATTTGACGGCGACAGGATACTGCTCCCCCGTACCGCATACTAGAACTACTCCAGCTCCAGAACCTTCTGTGTTAACAGCTCCATCAAAATACATTTTCCACGTATAGCATGTATCGTACTGATGTTGTTGTTGAATTGTCATTACCCCTTCATCAAGGAAGTATGTTTCCAAGGGTTTGTAGTCCCCTGCAGGTGCGGTGGCCAGTTGATCCACAATTCCTTGACCTTGGACAGACTTTTGCATCACGTAGACGATGTCAAATTGCTATAGGATCAACTGCCACCTGGACAGTCGACAATTCAGTATGGGCTTATTAAACAAATACTTAAGAGGATCCACGCGGGATATGAGATGGGTTGTGTGACCATGGAGGTAATGTTGTAACCTCATGGAAGCCCATGCTAAAGCACAATAAGTCTTCTCAATCAGAGTGTACTTGTGTTCACTGGTGCTGAATCTTTTGCTAAGATAATAGATAGCTCGTTCTTGGCCTCTATCATCTTTTTGCCCCAGCATACAGCCCATGGCATTGTCATTAATGGAGAGGTACATTAACAAGGGAACATCATCCCTGGGAGGTACCAAAATAGGAGCGTTAATCAGCTGCTCTTTAATGGTAAGGAAGGCTTTCTGACACTCATCATTCCATTTCATGGAGGATTTCTTCCTTAACAGTTTGAAGATTGGCTCACAGGTTGCTGTGAGTTGAGAAAAGAACCTGCTAATGAAGTTGATTCTATCCAAAAATCCTCGTATTTCCTTCTCTGTCTGAGGAATGGGCATTTCGATGATGGCCTGGATTTTGGTAGTATCCAGTTCAATCCCTTTGTGGCTGACTAAGAAATATAGCAACTTGCCTGACTTAACACCAAAGACGCACTTGGCTGGATTCAACTTCAAGTTGAATTTACGTAACCTGTTGAAAAGTTTTCTGAGATGGTCTAAGTGGCCATCATCCTTTCGGGATTTGACAATGATGTCATCCATGTAGATCTCTCTCTCTCTCTCTCTTTGTGCATTAAATTGTGGAAAAGAGCCATCATAGCTCGCTGATAGGTTTCCCCGGCATTGATGAGGCCGAATGACAACCGTCTGTAGCAAAAAGTTCCCCAAGGCGTGATGAAAGCAGTTTTCTCACGGTCCTCCTCAGCGACCATAATTTGATGGTACCCCGCAAAGCAATCAGCAAAGGAGTACATGCCGTATTGAGCAGTATTGTCAATAAGAATATGGATAAATGGCATGGGAAAGCTATCTTTAAGGCAAGCTTTGTTTAAATCCTGGTAATCCACGCAGACTCGCACCTTTCCTCCTGGTTTAGGCACGAGAACAATGTTGGATATCCACTTCGGATATGTAGACACCATGATGATGCCAGCTTGAAATTATTTTACAATTTCTTCTTTAAACTCCACTCAGGTTTCAATCGCCTGAGTTTTTGCCTAACTGGATTGAATCCTTCTTTAATGGGAAGGCGATGAAGAACAATGTCAGTGGACAAACCCACCATGTCTTCATGAGACCATGCAAACACATCCTGGAATTGGGTTAATAGTGCAACCATGTCATTCCGTTGATTTGTGGTAAGGTCTGAACCAATTTGGATAAGCTTAGGGTTGTCTAAGGTTCCAAGATTGAAAGAAGTGGTTTGATCAAGATTGGGTTTGGGTTTGTCTGCGACCCATTCCTTAATCTCCTGAGGTGTCTCAATGTCCTCTTGGATGTCCATCAAGTCTGAGTCCAACTTTGCATCAAAGTTTTAGCCCTTTTGGAGAGAAGGCACCTCATCAGCAAGTACAGACACATCTAAATTCAGAGTCCTGAAACAAAATATGCTTTCACTTAATATATGCAACTGTTCGATCATACAAAAGTGTTAGCATTACATGATAAAATAACTACTAGTACTGTAAAGGAAAGCAAGCAATTAAAGTTATCTACAGGGCAAAGGGATTTTTTTTGCCCATTTTACCCTCGTCGACCAATGCATGGAGTGCTGCTCCAATTGTCGAGGGCAAAGTCCTGATGGACTACAGTGACGGAAGGATCGTCATTTTCCTCCTTCTCCCGAATGATAACCATGACATCTAGGCAACCATCGTCTGGGGTGTATCTGTTTGTATGTTCATCATGAACAATGACGTGTATACTTTCCATCATCAAGGCAATGTCATGTTTGCGTTTTCATTCCTTTTTTTCCACTTTGGGATCAGGAATCACCGCCTCTTTAGCTTTGATTGGCACTGGTTTAGGAAACAGCATGGCTACAACATAGGCTGGCACCTTTACTGGAGATTGTATTAGCTCATGGGGTAAAGGTATAGGAAATCACCGTGCGGCGAAAGCTTGAGGAACCTGCTTGTGCTTATGAGGATTCCTGTGATTGGAACTGACAGAATAGCCTAGTCCAACTATTCCAATTTGGCTGGACACTTGGATATGGTGCTTAATACCCTGCTTATCTTTACCAAGCCCTTGTCCAGGTTGATAACCCAATGACATCATTTCTTGAGTAGCCGACATAACCTCTGCAGAAATCCTGGGTATGGGAAGTGGCGCTCCAATAGAATGGTATTATGTGGTACTCACTTCCAAAGTATGAAAATTGATCGGTTCAACTTCTGAATTGAAGCTAATGATTGGTAGAGTTCCTTGTTCAGGACATTCCGGCTCAGCATTGACAGTGACTAGACTGTTGTTGATAATGTATTTAAGCTGTTGATGTAGCGTGGAGGAAACGGCTCCAACCATGTGTATCCATGGTCTCCCCAATAGCAGGTTGTATCCTAAATCTATCTTGAGGACGTGGAAGGATACATTGAATGTATTTGGACCAATCTCAATTGGCAATTCAATCTTTCCGACGGCATTTCATCGGGATCCATCAAAAGCTCTGATAACCGAATGGCTACTTTGGATCCACTTGAGATTGACATTCATCTTCACCAAAGTGGCATAAGGACAGATATTTAGAGATGAGCCTCCATCTATCAAAACTCCAGCTAGCATGTACCCGGAAGACAAAATAGCAATGTGCAATGGCTTGCAATGACCGGTCCCTTCGGGATGTATGTCGTCATCAGTGAAGGATATCACATTGTTGTTGAAAATTTGATCAACCAAATGTTGAAATTTTTCCACATCCACTGATTTTGGTAAATAGGTTTCTTCTAAAACCTTCAAAAAAATCTTCCGATGATCCTCAGAAGAGAAAACCAAGTCCAGTAAAGATATCTAGTCTGGAGCTTCTCGCAAGCTTAAAACCACTTTGGCTTCATTGTGGTGCATTGTGCGGAGGAATTTTTCAATCTTCTCCATAGAAATCTTCACATTTACTTCGCAAGTAGGTTTCATAACACGTTGAGGAAGATACAGTGGATTTTCCCTCGACACTGTAGCAGTTGTATGAGACATGGATCCTTCAGCTTCTCCATAATTCCATGGAACTTTGTGTAAGTTGACAACAGGATGTTGTGGTCTGAAAGGTAAAGAAATTGGCTGGTGCGGCTACTTTCAAAGGATTGTCAGCTCCTTTGAGTTGAATTGGTTGTACGGGAAATACTTTGACAGTCTCATCATCCACTTCGGATATAACTGCTACTGATCCCTTCCATTTGGTAGGACACGCATTCCCGCCCTTGAGTTGTACAGTGTAATCATCTGCTATTTGCAGGACACAGCTATCAATAAGATTCTGAATGAGATGGCAGAGTGCCCAGCATTCTTTTGTGCTGTGATCGCGAGAATGTGAATGATATTGACACACTTCATCAGAATTGAACCGTTCTGAGCGGGGATTGATTGGAGGCAGAAGGAAGGTAATTCTTCGTTTATTGATCAACATTTGCAATATCTCCTCCATAGATTGGCCAAGATAGGTAAATTCATTTTGATTGGCAAAATCCCGACGGGCTTTAGCATTGGCTCTCTTTACAACCTTATCCTCCCTAGCTTCGCTTTCTGAAGGTGGTGATGGAGCATTCATAACAAAAGGAAGGCGATAGGCATACTCCTGCCTGATTAATTGGAGTGTGACTTAATGCTGGTGGGTCACCAATTTTGCCAATTGCTCAATTTTTTTGCAAAGAGCTTTCATCTTTCGTTCTATAGTGAACTGGAACTTTGCATAATTCCATCTGTCAACACTATCTTTGAGGGTTTAGGATGATTCACCATTAGAATTGAAACTCTGTCCAGTGCTCCAACTGATCATGTTGACTTCTTCTTCTTTGTGTTGAGGAAGAGGGTTGTCTTGCACATGAGGTTGATCTGGTTTGGTGACCACGATCTCACCGTTGTCTATTAAATCTTGGATCTTGTGTTTTAAGGCCCAACAATCTTGAGTATCATGTCCAGGTGCTCCGGCATGATAAGCACATTTTCGAGTAGTATTAAACCCCTCCCATTAGGGTTGGCTGGCGGAAGAAGATGTGTAATTTTCTTCTGAGTAGTTAGAAGAGCAAGAATATTCTTGAGTGAGTCCCCTAAGGGTGTGAACGTTCGAGGGCGCTTTACTTCTCCACCTTTAGGCAATGGAGGGTTTGAAGAGTGTGCTTGAAAAGGGGAGTAGTTTCTCCTCTGTAGAGGCACGCTTTGATTACCTTTTTGACCTTATAGTATCAAGGAAACATCCTCTTCTTTCTTTTGATGGACCCTTCGGGGGTTGTTTCCATAAGATTCGGACTGGATGTGCTCAGCAACAACTTTAAGAGCGGTTAGGTCTTGAATTTTATCAGACTTCAATCCCATTTTAGCCATCTCTCTGTGTTTGATCATTTCAGAGAATGGTTTGACAATACCAGATAAAACTCTCTCATAGAAAGGAGCTTCCTGTATATCTATGAACGTCATAACCATTTCTGATTCTGTCATGGAAGGAATAACTTGAGCAGCAAGGCGCCTCCACCTTTGAGCATACTCTCTGAAAGACTCATTAGACTGTTTCTTGACCTTAGTAATTTGGTACCGGTCAGGAGCCATCTGAGATTGAAAGCTGTATTGAGTGAGGAAGGCATGAGCCAGCTATTCCCAGCTATGGATCTTTAAGTTGTCTAATCTGGTATATGTTGCCTAAATTTTTAATAGCACTTTACCACGCAAGTATACGCGTTCAATTGTAATATTCAGCAAGCAAGGATATCGTTCCCACGAGGAAATAGACTAATATTTATCAATTACTAACTCTAATGCAATTAATCCTATTTTAAACTAAGAAAATTTTGCTTATGATTTGAAATTTAAACTTAACAAACTAATAATTAAAATCAAAATTTCACAAGAATAACTGCAGATTTAACAGGTTAAGATTACAACTTCCCTTGGTATTTCTTTTAAACTAACTTACTTCCCATTTAAAATAAATCAATTAATATGAATTGTTATCCAAGAATACTTTATGAATATTCACACACTTCTTCCAAAGACACGTGAACAAATCCTCCTAAATCCAATCTTTAAGATGCGGAATTATAAGGAACACCCTAGTTAATCAACTCACTATATTCCTATGTGAATCAAGTTAATTAGGGTTTACGCACAAATTCTTTCAATGGATACAAAAGACACATAGGTATATTCCTATCCTATACGCTAATCATATTAACCCTATTCAGATTATATGAACAGATGTTATCATATCCAGATCTCAATCTATACTCCATCTTCCAATTTTATATAGAATATCACAGTAATTGTTGGCCAAACAATTAATCAATAAGCATAAGATATAATAAACAATTCAATAAAAACCAACTTTCAATCAATGGGAAGCTTGCAATTTAAACTACATACCAAGTTCCGTTGCAATCTTAATTAAAATTTAGTTCATGATAATAATAAAGAAAAACATCATCCAGATTAATAATCCAAACATCCCAAATAATTACAAAAGATAAAACTAGAGAAGAGAAGAAGAAACTCTGAATTTGCTCTTAAACTCTCTCTTAGATCTTCAGCCCTTGCAATTCTCCTTCGTGTTTTCCTCCTTTGTTCTCTCTGCAAATCTCTTGAAAAATTGATTGATTCTTTACAAAATTCGTTCCCTCTCCTTTTTTAGAGTCCTCTCCTATTTGTATTAGTCTCAGCCCTCATTCAGACTCCTATTTGGCTTCAAAAACCCACTTGGCAGCAGAAAAACGCACATTATTACGCACTAGAGCGCCTAGGCGCTCAACATAGGCTAATTCCAAGCGCCTAGGCGCTTGACCAGGACCACAGAATTACAAAAATGCCACTCAGCTTTAATTTTCATGATTTTTGACCTTTTTCTTCTCCGAAATGACCAATTTGTCCCTCCAACTCCAACCTACAACAAATAAACACAAAACACATAAAAAATACTAAAAAACAATTAAAGATAACAATAATTAAGTTTAATAATATCAGATTCATAGGTATAAAACCTACTCATCAAATACCCCCAAACTTAACCAATTGCTTGTCCCCAAGCAACACAACATAATGCAATAACTAAATATGCAATGCAAATGCAGCTAGATAAATGCTTAAATTCCAGCAGTCAAACAGAACAAAATCTATTCATCAAGCCTCAGAGAAATCACAATAATCATGCTAGTACATCATATCAAGACAGATTAATAATTTCCTCGTCAATCATCAAATCTTAACCTGTTATTATTGATATAGTTTGTGTGCTTAACATCCATGCTAACTGATATGATGCTAAATACAACACATAATAAATCTCTTTAAAGGAATCATACAGTGTAAACTCACAAAATTCACAAACAAGCTAGATCCAACTAAAAACAAAGATCCACCAAATTTAAGAGTCTAATCCGGGATACTTATGCTTTATTGTGCTTTACGGGGACTTTTTGCTCTTTTCCCGTTTTATTGTTTTTTTTTCATATATATATTTTTTTTAACCATGACTGTGCAATGTCTCATTCCATTAGGCTAACAGTGCTACCCCTTAGCGAGCTTTCGACCAACGACTCCCAGACCATATAAGACCTTAGGGCGCTAGGTTTTAGGATACCCCTTCGAGCGTACTTGCTCAAGTAACAAAGGCCCCAAAACAAAACTAGCCACGGTATTATTATTTTTTTCTTTTTTCTTTTTTTTTAAGCTTATATATCCCAAATTTTTCCCCCAAACTTAAGTTTTTATCTAAATTCAGTCATCTTCGCCTATTCATGTCTTTCATTCATTCAAACTAGCATTATCCTCTAGAAGTCCATTATGTGTCAATTTAAACTCAATCAGTCAACATAGTTGCTTTTACTGTGCTATCCTTATTATATCAGTTTCAAACAGGTAAAGATTCAAATCATGACAAGAAATCACATCAAAGTCTTAACAGACAATACTATACTTGTCTACTCAATTCCAAACTCATCACTGGCCAAAACAGACTTAAATTATCTAACGGCTGGAAACATGCAAAAACTACTATATGCAAAACAGACTTAATATTTTTTTTAATGAATGCAAACTACATGAAAAACTATTAACTAAATACTATATGAATGCACTAGATGAAAACTACATGCATGAACTGGAGCTGGAAAATTACACCCCCAACCTTAACCTATGCAATGTCCTCATTGTATATAACAAATAGAATTTAAGAAATTAAGCATTGAGGACTTCCCTGAAAAATCGAAGCTTTATTCCTCGTCAGTATCCTCTTCTTCTGATTCTTCTTCATCAGCCGGGGGGGTATGCAGACAATGGTGGAAATTGGTAGGGAGCGGCAGCTGGATTATCGAACACTTGGTGTGGACAAATTTTGAACACTATTGGTAGGCACTCCCCCAAATTGGTTATAGCCAAATATGATGTTTCAATCAAAGTTGGATGAGCAATTTGAGCTTTGAACCCTTACTTTCGATAGATGTGGCTTGAATGTAAAGTGGTGCCCGATTTGGTGAAAAAGGATGACAAGATGGAGCTTAAGTGCCTTAGTTTGGGTAGGAGATTTAGTGTTTGATTAGGATTTTACAAGAAAAAGATGATTATTATGGCTAGATTAGAGGAGGGTTGAGAGTTGAGTGAGTTTGAGTTGGAGTAGGAGAGCAAGAATGTGTTTGATTTGGGTTTGGAAGAGTTTAGCTCGATTAGGGCTTTTATTTTTATTTTTTTTCTGTTGGAGCGCCTAGGCGCTTGAATTTGCACTGTCTGGAGCGCCTAGGCGCTTGGTTACAGAATGTCTAGTTTGTATGGAGCGCCTAGGCGCTTGGTTTAGGCTTGGTTGGACCGCCTAGGCGCTTGCTCCTTTGTCCAACATTTTCTGCTCCGACGTCCTTTGGGAAAATGGTCATAACTTCTTCGTCCGAACTCCGATTTAGATGATTCAAGATGTTCTGAAAAGAGGAAAAGTAGATCTACAACTTTCATTCTTAAAGTTTCGCAAAATAATATCCGGAGCTATAGTCAAATTGGATTTGAAGTGACTGCTGTGTAAATGGCAAGCCGAAAACGCGAATCTAGCCACCCCAAACGTCGATCCATGTAACTTTTGTCCCAAATCTCATCAAATACCCCCAACTTAAACCTTTGCTTGTCCTCCTTTCCTGCAATAAATTGAATATCTGTTAGAGAACAAGGGATGCAACAAATCCTAAACTATAAAGGTTTAACCACTAACTAAACTAACAGTAAAGTAAATTAATAAAAGTAAAAATAGAAAATAACAATAAAAATTCCTGGGTTGCCTCCCAGTTAGCGCTTAGTTTATAGTCTTCAGCCCGACTTTCTTCTCTTTCTCTATCCAATTCCCCTTCGAAAATTGAGGAACCCTCCATCCATTAGTAATAACGTAACTTTCAAGAGTTTGCCATCAGTAAGGGTTATTGAGTCAAATTCACCTAGCTTGTTCTTTAAAGGTAGATTCTCTTTTACAACCTTCAAATAACTAGGCATTTTCCGAGTTGTATCTATGAATGAATTTTTACGTTGAAGCTTTTTTAGAACAACTGGTTCTTCATCTCTCTTCCCATTCTCTTCACACCATGGCACCAATTTTAAGCTAGCTTTCATATCATATATACCTTTATCGAAAAAATGACTACCAATTGGACACATGTTTGCAAATCTAACCGGATCCTTAAACTTTGGTGGAGAAGATATATGGGGCACTATCAAAATCAGTTCATTTATGTCAGAACTCAAGGCTAGATCTTTGGCGACCTTCTTTTCCTGCTCCCCACTTGTCTCCTCCCTTTCCACATCCTTTTCTTTTGGAACATCCGATTCCAGATTTAGCATGGGCAATCCATCAGTCTCGGGAACCATGTTGCTTGACACTTCACCTTGAGGGCGATTGATGACGTCGTTGAAAAGTTGTCCCACCTGGTTCTCAAGATTTCGAATCGACATCTCCTGACTATTCGTCTGCTCCTCAATCAAAACCATGAACTTGGAAATAAGTCCTTCCAAGTTTAAAATCCTTTCTTCTTCATGATTAGGGAGTTGAACTTGTAATTCTGGAGTGTATGATTGGCATGGAGCAAAGGGTTGGGCTTGATTTTCATCACTCCATGAAAGATTTAGTGGATTCCCCCACTCATGATGATAATTACTGGAATAATCATAATTGTTGGGATAATCGCTGAAGTTACCACTATATTGTAACGACTCGAAACTGATGGTGCATTGATGACTCGGATGGTTTCCACCACAATACTCACATATCACCGCTACACTTTGAATACGTTGTGCTGATAAAGCATCAATCTTCCTTGAAAGTGTCCCAAATTGTGCTGAAAATTCATCGAGTCCATAATTCTTTGCCTCCCTTGGCTGAGTCATTCTCGAATATAACCAATGATAGTCATAGTTGTTCATGGTGCCTGAAAAGGAATTAGACTAGAGACACAAAAAAAATAAAAAAAAATAAAAATAATGTTTAAATTAAGATTAATTTCATTGAATTTAATAATGACAAAATATTAAACTAATTTCCCCGGCAACGGAGCCAAAAACTTGTTGCCTAAATTTTTAATAGCACTTTACCACGCAAGTATACGCGTTCAATTGTAATATTCAGCAAGCAAGGATATCGTTCCCACGAGGAAATAGACTAATATTTATCAATTACTAACTCTAATGCAATTAATCCTATTTTAAACTAAGAAAATTTTGCTTATGATTTGAAATTTAAACTTAACAAACTAATAATTAAAATCAAAATTTCACAAGAATAACTGCAGATTTAACAGGTTAAGATTACAACTTCCCTTGGTATTTCTTTTAAACTAACTTACTTCCCATTTAAAATAAATCAATTAATATGAATTGTTATCCAAGAATACTTTATGAATATTCACACACTTCTTCCAAAGACACGTGAACAAATCCTCCTAAATCCAATCTTTAAGATGCGGAATTATAAGGAACACCCTAGTTAATCAACTCACTATATTCCTATGTGAATCAAGTTAATTAGGGTTTACGCACAAATTCTTTCAATGGAAACAAAAGACACATAGGTATATTCCTATCCTATACGCTAATCATATTAACCCTATTCAGATTATATGAACAGATGTTATCATATCCAGATCTTAATCTATACTCCATCTTCCAATTTTATATAGATTATCACAGTAATTTTTGGCCAAACAATTAATCAATAAGCATAAGATATAATAAACAATTCAATAAAAACCAACTTTCAATCAATGGGAAGCTTGCAATTTAAACTACATACCAAGTTCCGTTGCAATCTTAATTAAAATTTAGTTCATGATAATAATAAAGAAAAACATCATCAAGATTAATAATCCAAACATCCCAAATAATTACAAAAGATAAAACTAGAGAAGAGAAGAAGAAACTCTGAATTTGCTCTTAAACTCTCTCTTAGATCTTCAGCCCTTGCAATTCTCCTTCGTGTTTTCCTCCTTTGTTCTCTCTGCAAATCTCTTGAAAAATTGATTGATTCTTTACAAAATTTGTTCCCTCTCCTTTTTTAGAGTCCTCTTCTATTTGTATTAGTCTCAGCCCTCATTCAGACTCCTATTTGGCTTCAAAAACCCACTTGCCAGCAGAAAAACGCACATTATTACGCACTAGAGCGCCTAGGCGCTCAACATAGGCGAATTCCAAGCGCCTAGGCGCTTGACCAGGACCACAGAATTACAAAAATGCCACTCAGCTTTAATTTTCATAATTTTTGACCTTTTTCTTCTCCGAAATGACCAATTTGTCCCTCCAACTCCAACCTACAACAAATAAACACAAAACACATAAAAAAATACTAAAAAACAATTAAAGATAACAATAATCAAGTTTAATAATATCAGATTCATAGGTATAAAACCTACTCATCAGTATACCATGAACGAGCTTCTCCAGTCAGACTCTTCTGAAACAGCTTCATTCTGAACTTTTCATTTTCTACGTAAGACCCAACTTCTCCAATGATCACTTTCAAATGTGTATAAGGATCCCCTAATCTATCATATTTTTCAAAATTAGGGGTTTTAAATTTCTCTGGATAATGAACACCAGGGAAGATACAAAGGTCAGCATAAGATACACTTCCATGTGTTCCAATCCCTTTGAGAACACGGATAGTTTCCTCCATTTGGAGTACTTTCTTCCTGATATCACCGGTGTCTGGATCTCCTTTGAGATGGGTGTTTTCAGGGTCTTTGTTGGTCGTATCCAATGGAGGTTCTAAATTTATTTTATCTAAACCTTGTGTTACTCCTTGTGTATAAGATTCTGTATGTGGAGGGATTTTTGTACTCTGATTGGACTGATGCAATTCTTTAAGTAGGACAGTCAAATTTGTGATTTGCTGACTTAATTCGTCAAATTCTTCTCGAGAAACAGGATTAGATTGGTTAGACGAAGATATGATTGGCTATAGGCTCGTGGCCTTTTTGGATTTTGAGTGGGTAACATTTCCCTACAAAAGACTTATGTAGTTTAGTCTTAGGGTAATGTAAATGTTATCATAACATGTCCATTTTAGGAATATGGTCCTGCAAAATCGGGTGTTAATTGATAACATGCATGCACAGATAATCTTCATATTTTCCATTACATAAAGATTAACATGGAATAAAATTACAAGTAAATGCTTTTACAAGTAATTGAAAATGGAAAGCATGAAGAGAACTTCCTCCGCGCGTTTGGTTTATCAGAGGTTGACCTATCTTAGGGTTTCTCTCGCGGATTTTTGGCATGAAGGTTCCCAGATCATCGCAATCTACTTGACGGGAAGTTAATCCGGTCTTTCAACTAGAGCGAATCTGGGTGGTGCCTTTACTGAGCCTCGTTGGAATTATTCTTCCTACGAGTCCAGTAATCAAACACCGACAGGATAGTCTCCTGATGGAGGAACCACACAACATACATTCACATACAACGTGTCTCACCGTTTATGCAAAATGATGACATATGTGAAGCACTAATATCGCAGATAGATATAGTATAGTGTAGTAAGTAAAAATGCATTCGTACACATTCATCATAAATGTAAATGTAACAATCACACACAAGCATATAACAATTTTGAAAAGCTTGTAATAGCGGTTTAAGCCCTCTTACTGGAGTCCCCAGCAGAGTCGCCACTTGTCGACGTTGGGATTTTTAGTGTCCCTTTTCGTTACTTGTTCTTTGGTGTTCTCATGTTAATGTGAGATTTGTTTGAAAAAACAAGTGAAAAAGGTCTGATATGTATAATGTCGACGATTTGACTTTAAAAGTCGCCAGTTGGTGTATTTAACTGGTTGCACCAACGTAACCGAAAAGGTTTGCACATTGACCCAGTGATGTGACATTACTAAACGGGTCTGTTAAACTGAGATTCATTTAGGTTCAGGGGCTTGATTATGCGGAGGGAAGGTGTTAGGCACCCCCCGACATCCGTGTTACCACGGTGACCGCCACTTTTCAAAGAAACTGTTATATGAATGTGTGTGTGTGTGTGGATGAATGTGCAATTATTTGGAAGTAGTGTTGTACCTCGTTCGTACCTATATACAGCAGTGCCGAACTCCTCATGGGCATGACAGCAATCCAAAGAAATTCAGACACTGTAAATAATGTACAAGCCTGTTCACAGCTGAAAAATGTCCATCATGGGAACCAAATCTAGATTCAGTAGACTTAATCTGTGATCACATGATTCCTAGGCTCACATAATACTGCAGTTTGTATGGAAAGCAGTAAGCAGTTATATGTATAAAAGCTGTAAATATATATATACAGACTTGATCAACCACCACGAAGCAACTCCATAGGGGATCGGAAATGTAAATATATAAAAGCGGTAAATATATATATATATATATATATATATATATATATATATATATATATATATATATATATATATGGGCATGATCAACCACCACGAAGTAAACTCCAGGTGGGACGAAATGTAAATAAAGCTGTAAAAGCGATCAACTGCCACGAAGTAAACTCCAGACAGGTGGAAACGTAAATAAAGATGTAAAAGGCCACGAAGTAAACTTCAGGCCTGACAGAAATGTATATATATATATATAAGCACTAAACGCGCCGGATGTAAATCCAGGCTCATCGGATATGTTTGACAACAATTATATATATATATATATATATATATATATATATATATATATATATATATATATATAAAGCAAATAAACGCTCAAGACATAAGTCTAGGCTCAATCGAGGCATAACTCGATAATGTTAGTCCATATATAAAATATATACACATATATAAAAATATATATATATATATATAGACAGAAATGAAAACCACGGACCGAAGTCCGGGCAAACGCACACTACATGACTCTCAATGTGTATAACAGTGTGTGCTAATATGGAAAGAAGGCTTTATAGAATGTAAGAAGGCTTATAGTGGGCTGCCAAAGTAGACTTCTATGACTCTATGTGGATAAACACTCAGCTCCCGCCAGATAAAAGTGTAGCTATATGTGAGCTAACATGTGTTTAAACTGAGGAAACACTCAATATGGGTGTATACAGAGTAAATTGGACAAGGCTTCCTCGCCTTTTTTCTCTCCTTCCTCTTCTCAAATGGCTGACCCCAAGGTCTATATTTATATACTGTTGGCCGCAGGTACACCTGCAACAGCCGCGGTTATACCTACGACTGATCGTGGTGCATCTGGGCCTCGCGAGTCCCGTTGTCTCAAAGTACGTGCACTCGTGCACTATAATGTTCGTTCAAACTTGTAGGAATTCAATCTGAGCGTCAGAACGAGGTATATATGACCTTCGTCGGACCGCTTGTGTCGAGAGTTACACAATGACATGGATTAGAGGTTGTACTGAAGTCAGGAAGAGGGGTCTATGCCCATGGTCTTCAAGCTTCAAATTCTATCCAAGGTATTGTCATATGTAATAGTCACTTAGGATTGTAACTCCTCGGTTCTTGTGGGACATTGTTGGATTTATGTATATATGAAGTGTTAAGACGACGCGCAGGTGTTGAAGGGGGAAAGATGACGTTTGACTCTTTACCGGGGTTATCGCCGGTTTGAGTTAAAAGCAGACGTTGCTCAGAGTTACATCTGAGATTGGACTACTTGTTGGTATGCTGCGATATCATCTTATGAGAGAGAACGTTTAAGCGATAAGATGACATTTGACTCCTCACAGGGGTTATCGCCGGTTTGAGCTGAAAGCAGACGTTGCTCAAGGTTACATCTGAGATTGGACTACTTGTTTGTATGCCGCAATGTTATCTGTGGGAGAACCTGTCTTCCCGGTGTTAGCTCCGGGTCTGAGGTATGAGTGCCTCGACAGGATGTCTGAGCTTGAAGCTGATAGCATGCATTTGAAATAAGCACTTTCGGAGTTATCGTCGGAACTGCAACAGCACTCCTTGGGGTTATTGCCAAGGACAAAACACGAGGTTATCTCCGAGGTTGGAAATGATCCTTCCGGTGTGTGTTCTGGGGTTGGAAATGATGTTCTCGGTGTGTGTCCCGGGTTTCGAGCTTGAACTTCCGGTAGTATCCGGAATGGATGTAAGTTATCTCCTAAAGACTGATCTGCCCTCCTGCAATGTCAATAACAGGCGTGCAGAAAATTTCGAGTGTCTACATCAATTTTAAATTTGAATACGTTTGAGATTAATTTTTTTTAAAATAAGTCAATATTATGTTTATAATTTAAAAATAAAGTAGTAAATTTTTTTTTTAAGATGTGTATGATTGATGAGTTGTCCACTTAAATGATGGTGTGAAATGTCATTTTGTATATATAGAGAACACTCTTTTGACTCCCTCACACTGGGGAGTAAAATCCTATATAAGGATTAAAATAGAGAGTCAAATAAGGATAATGAAGCCGTTGGATAATAATTTGTTGATGTATTCTTCAAAATTGGGGATAGAGAATTGATTAGGAAAACTATTATTAATGCTCTAAGTAAGCTCCCTCCTAAAGTCCAGTCCCTGAATGGCTCTCGGTTCTTGGCTCCCCTTGCTGGAAGAGCTCCGTCTCTCCCTATTTTCATTCGCCCAAGACTTCAGTCGTTCGTTTCTCTCTCCGCTTGCTTATCTCGCTTCGCATATTTGAATATATAAATTTTTATATAATTTGGTGATGTTTATCAACTAATTAATATTACTAAAAGTTCAATAAATCTAAGTTATCAAAAATATACTTATTTTATAATATTATAATAATGATACTATTCAACCTCAAATCACATAAAAATTTACAATATGTCATATTTTTGCATGGTCTTTTCATTCCCCTATATATTTTTTTTAGAAATTAAGATAAAATCATTTTACAAAACTAAAATATATAAGTTAGATTAAAATGTCGCTAAAATAATTATAAAAATATCGTTAAATGTATATTTGTTTTGACATAATTATTTTTACTCTAACAAAATAAGTGTTGCTTAAATTATTAAATTTCTTTAAAATAATTATAAAAATATCGTTAAATGTATATTTGTTTTGACATAATTATTTTTACTCTAACAAAATAAGTGTCGCTTAAATTATTAAATTTCTTTAAAATAATTATAAAAATATTGTTAAATTTATATTTATTATGACATAATCATATTGTCTTTGATAATATTAATTGTCTTTATTTTATAGTAATTGACTGTATAATTAAAAGCACAAACTTGATTTCACAAAATTTTTGGTTCAGCTTCTTTAATTCTTCATATCCAAATTTGTATATTTACTATTAAAATTTGTAACAATTAAATACTATTTAAATTTATAACGTATTTAAAACCCTAACCTAATAGGAAAAAAATGTGTTTTTTATTTTATATTTTTAATAGGAAAATGAACTACTGAAAGAATTTTTATTTTTGATTCTACCAAACTTATTATAAGATTTTTTTATTATAAATTTATGTACAAACTTTATGTAGGATTATTTTGTTGTCACTGTTTTATAAGAATATTAAGATATCAAAATTATCTTTAACATATCATGCGATTTAATTATATTAATATTAATCTTAAATCTCATTATTAAATTAATATGCTTACTAAACTAAATTCATTAAAATTTGAAAATATATCAAATAGTTGTATTAGTAATATATGTGAATTTTTCGAAACATAATAATTGTAAAATTAGGTAAAAATTATAGTAATTTATTGTTAACTAATTATTATAAGTAAATTAAAATTTATCAAAGCTTAAGTTTCATAGTTTTATTCAAATTAAAATTTTAGGAAAATTTTGTTAATGTAAACACTAATATAGATTTCATTACAAACTTAATAAAATTAATTTTTTTAAAATTATAACTAAATAAATCTTTACTATATTCAAATGTTTAGCTTAGTAATTGATCGAAAACCTACAATATATAACTCAATAATTTATTATTTAAATATATATTTAATAATTTAATAACTACAACTATTTTCTTAAAATTATAATTAAATATCTAACTTGCAATTAATTAATTATCTCTTGAAAACTAATATAATAATCTTTATTCATGTCACCCGTGCTTACTGAACATGTTGTTAGGAAAAATGTCTATACAGTAAAACTCTTATTTAGGAATACTCTATATACGAATAACCTTTACAATATTATAAAAAAATTTGGTCCCAATTTGGGTCAGTTATAAATAGGAATAACATCTAAATTATAATATGTTATATACTTTTTAAGTCTTGTATTAAGAAACTATACCTCTATATAGTAATAATTTTATATATATATATATATATGAGAGAGAGAGAGAGAGACAATATTAATTTGAAAAGACTATATTTTCTATAAAAGACTACATTTCCTATAAAGAACTACATTTTTCTATAAAAGGCTATATTTCCTATAAAAAAAAACCATATTTTCCTATAAAATACTACATTTTCTATAAAAGATCATATTTTCTTATAAAAGACTACATTTCCTATAAAAGATTACATTTTCCTAGTTTGAAAATTTAAATAATTTATGTTGGAGTTCTTATTGATATTTTTGTTAAAGTAGATATTTTTTGGTGTTCGGAAAATATTTTGTACCAATACCTCTATTTAGTAATAACCTCTCAATTAGAATACAAATAGTTTGATCCCAAGTCTATTCCTAAATAGAGGTTTTACTGTATATAAACCTATGTGATGTAAACCAAAATTTAAATTTAGGTAAATTAGAAAATGTAGAAAAGGATTGTAGTAAATACTTGATACTATGTCCTTAAAATAATTATGTATTCCTTTGGTGCTTAGAGTTTTAGTGTATGTCTTCCTGGATACAATAACGTGTGTATACCAGCGCTACAAATAGCACACATAACGAACCAATGAATGCTTAGAACTCTCTCAAATGAATTTTGAATATTAATGAATTAATAATTTTTTTATTATCGAATGACTGATATTTATAGGTGATTAATGTCCTTTCATGACTTGCCATGACCCTTTGGAATGGATGAACACATATGAAAAGACATGAACGAAAAGACATGGTTGTTCAGTGGTGTGCGTATGGACAGAGAAGTAGCGTTGCAACTCATATTTCATCCCAGGGTAATAAATAAAAATAATAGAAGTAAACAAAACAAAAAATTAAAGAATTTGTTTCCAAAAAGATATATAAAATGACTCTGACCCACGACTCGTGCCCGAGCTCGACCCGCCCACTCGGTCTAGGTCAGGGCTTGGCAGCGGCAGCGGCAGCGCGCGTTTTGTGATAACATCCTGATTAGGCTTGCATCAAGCATTCATTACTCAACTCAAGTTCTAGAGGGTTCATCAAATGATCTAAATTAAATAATTTTTCCTTGATGAGTGGATTTTATACCAATGATTTAGACATCATTAAAGCTTAATTCTTTGTTAACTTTAAGTATTTTTAGTACCATTTTAATTATTTTTGTGTTTGTGTCATAGGAAACGACTTCGGAGGATCAAAACATGCATGAAAAATGGAGCATAATGGCATTTCTATAATTTTTGGAATAGCAAGTCTACTGGGGCGGGTTCCCTAGTGTAAAAATTTCATCGGGCCCAAGTTATAAAGCACACTCATCGGGGTAGGCATATCCAGTACAAAAACTCGTCGGGGCGGGGTTGTCGGGAATAAAAAAGGTAGATTTTCTATGTTTTAGAAGTTGAGTTTGAGAAGGATTTGTTTGGCTAATTGGTTCAAGAACTTTAAGGAGGAGTTAAAAGACACATGAAGGGGGATATAAAATGAGGAGAATTTACAAGGATTAGGAGAGCTTATTCCATTAGATTAGATTTCATTAGATTAGGAAAATCCCTAGTTTAAATTAGTCATTGGAGCTTGAAGCAACTTGGAGAACACTGAAGATTCAAAGTAGGAGCGGAAGAGGAGTCTCAAGACTGCTGACAACATATTTTATTATTTCTCTAATCTTACTTTTACCTTTTAATGTTTATTCAGTTCTGGATTCTTGATTTTAATTCAATGACTATGAACTAAATTTTTTTTTAAGATTGCAACGAACCTTATTGCGTAGCTTATCTTAGTATGCTTCTCTGTTAATTATTATTGATTATTCTTGGATTGTCTATTATGGTTTGTGCTTATAGCTTAATTGCCTAGCTAAAAATTATCGTGATCATTTATATTAAATTGAGAGACGAATTATAGATTTAGATCTGATCATAATAACGTGTGATTATGCTTTCTGCATGGCGTTGTAATTCTTAATGTATGTTTAGGATAGATATATACCTATACATCACATGTAGTCTGATAGAGAACTTGTGCTTTAAATCCTCTTTAATTGTAATTTACATAGAGATATAGTGAATTATTTAATGAAGGTGTTCTTTTTAATTGTATCATCTGTGGATTTAAGTTGATTTGAGTATGATGCATTGAGAGATGGTGTGACGCCCCCAAATTCAGACACTAATATCTCAAATTCGGTGTTTCACGATCTATCGCTAATAACATACTAATAACTCATACAGCGAAATAATAAAATAAATTACATCGACTTAATATAAGTATTCTCGTCCTAAGGTCTCATAATCGTTACTAAAACATAGTACATAACTCAAGTTTAATCATAACATAATACAGATATTAAATAGGTCTTATTACAACATAGTAATAACATCTAACATAAAGAACTAAAGTAATTCCATAGCCTTGCCCTTGCCCTTGTCCTTACTTGAGGTACTACCTTGCTCTGCCTTAACTGAAATATTTTAGGGAAACAAGAATAAGCAAAAAAAAATCCCAATAAGTGATATAGTAATAAGGGTAAATAGGTATATAAAGTTCATGATCTCAAGGGTATAACAGTAAATGATAGTTTAAGAATTTAAAAGAATAATGTTGATTTTTTTTTTTATCAATAAATCCAAATCTGACCTTTGAATCAAAATAAGAGTCTTTATGGACTGAAGGATATTCAATAAAATTCAAAGGTTTCAATAATTTAAGGTTTAAAGAAAATTAACATTTAGTAGTCACCAAGGACTAAGAATTTTTGCTATAATTAACAATATTCAACTGACGTACAATTCAATATAAACAAGTACAACAGATGATCAGCCTATGGTACCCTACGTTATGCATAAACATGATGTTTGTACGCACGTTGGTTCCTCGATAATATAAAATTTCCCCTTCTAAGAGGGTTGTTCATCTCAGTAGATTTATAAGATTTCGCAACAAAGCAATTGGTTTGGGACAACTTTCTAACTCATAGATATTTGTCTAGCCGAATCAAATGGCTTAGACACATCTTTCAATACATTCACGAATAATAAGTTCGAGTTCACAACATAATTCAAGATATATAGTTTAAGTCGAATTTCTGAATATGAACAACGATTCATATAACTATTAATATTAGCTCAATATAGATATGCTTAATATAACAACAACTCAAAACTTTCGCAATAAGAGATAAGGTTTTACATATTTGCATTCAATATGAGAATAAAGTTAGGGAACTTGCTCTTTTCAAAATGATAAGTTAGAGAACTTACACAGAAATAATATCTAAGAATGTTCAAGAAACTTGCCTTTAGCGTCGAATACATGGTACATAATTCAAATACAAACTTAATTATACAACTATCGTGTAAAATACGACAAAATGTAGCTGAGAGTTTTAACACGAATATTATCTCGTAGACATTATCCAAACTCAAATGAAGTGCTCATTATATTTATTATCAGACTACTTCATAAAATAGTGAGGACTATTATAGCCACCAGCTTTTTTACTTGTATACTCCTCGAAAAGAGCGGTCATCTTGCCATGAAACCAACAGTCCGTGGTCGTTTCCCTTATATGAACACTATCGGAATGTCTGGTCAATTTACAAAACTAATATAACGCAACATTGATGTGCTGAACCAAAAAAAACATAGGATATTAACAGTTGCTGAAAAATGTAAGTATGTAATGAATGTAACCAACACTGTTAACACTAGTTAATAAACCAACTAAATAATGTAACCATAACTAAAAAAACATAATTTTAAAAAAAGAACTCACATCGTCGTCTAACCATTGTCCAGAAGTCTTTAATTTGTAGAACCGCATTTTTGATGATATTGGAACATACCCAAATACAAAAGCAGGTTCAATTTTATCGTTTTTTCCAGGGAATTTGTCGGTCCTTGAATATAAAAGCATATTAGTATACACGATAACATTAACAATTATCGTATTAGTATACACACTACCCAAAATCAGACTTGAACATCCAATAATTAATATACTAATCAACAACTAAATTATAAACAGTAACCTAATAACCAACAAATATTAATATAATAACCATAATCAAATAGTAACCAATACATAACAAAAAAAGTAACCAAAACATAAAATAATAGTAACCAGAAAATAATTTAATAATAACCAAAATAGCAACATCATGTAATCAATAATAATTTAAACAACCTGAATGTACTAAACAAATACCTAGTAATCAAATATAATATAAAGTAACAAACATTTTACTTCAATGGAGCATTAACATAGATCAAATATTAAATAATAGTAACCAAAATATAATATAGTAGTAACCAAAACCTAATATGACAATAACCAGAATATAATATGATAGTAAATCAAACATAAATATAATGTAATCAATACCAATTTAATTAACCTCTATATACCTAACAATTACATAGTAACCAACATATAATATGATAGTAACCAAAATCCCATTTTGAGAGCACAAAAATGGTATCCAACTCATAATATAACAGTAACCAAAACACAATATAATAGTAACAATAACATTTATTTAATATTAGCCATATGTTTCTACAGGAAAACAAATTTATTTGTTTCATAAAAAACTATAGCATTGTTAAACAACAAAAAACAAACCTTTTCATGTTGTTTAGTCCAAATTTAAACCATTGTTCAAACAATGCCTCGTCAAAATTTGACGTCATATCCATGCATACTTTGGGGAATGCAAAAAGACCTGCAAGTGTTTGACTATCACCCACGGTAATAGACGATGAACCAGCCGATCCAAACTTTGATGTATATGAAGACCGTAAAACGACATTCTTTAATTTGCAAGTTCACGGACAAGTCTACCACCAGCTTTATGGACACTTTTCTCCAACTCATCACACAGAACTATGTCATGGGTGGTCAGAACCATCTGATCAAGTGCAAACTTGCTTTCTGTCTCACATTTATTCCCCTTTTTCAATTGACAGAAAAGGTAACAAATACAATTAGATTTTTAACATAAACACATACAGTTAACTAATATATGCAATAACAAACTGAATGAACAATAATCGACATATTAAAATGAACATATCATAATAGTAACGAAAACAAAATAAATTACTAACCAAATCATAATATAATAGTAACCAACACACATTGTAATAGTAACCAACCCATATTATAATAGTAAACATAACATATATAATAGTAACCATATCACAATATAACAGTAACCAAAACCTAGAGCATGTAAAAAAAAGATGGCATGTCATTATAACACTAACCTCAGCAGCAACATACACAACAAACCTAGCATCCTCAACATTGACTTGATTTTCTGGGTTTGTATGAAGAACATGAAGAACACATATAGCGACGGTTCTGTCGCTATAGGTGGTCTTTAGCGACAGATAATATATTATTTTCCAAAAATTAATTAATAAATAGAAAAAAATAGTTTTTAATTATTAAAAATACAAAATAAATTATTAAAAATTATTTTAAATTCTGAAAATTAGTTTTTAATTATTTTAAATATATTTCATAAATATTTAATATTTTTGGAATATTAAAAGTATTTAATTTATTTAATGATAATATTAAATAAATTATTTAAAATGATTTTAATATTTGAAAAATCATTTAAAATTATATTATGATATAAGAAAATATTTTAAGTTATTTTTAATAACTTTTAGTATTATTTGATAATTTTTATTAATAAATTAATATTAATGATAATTAAGTTATTTACTAAATGAATTAAATAAATTAATTAAAAATGATTTTATTATATTAAAAATTATTTTAAATAAGAATAAGGTATTTAAAAATATTATAAGTTATAAAATATAACTTTTAATATTTAAAGGTAAATTTTATTAATTAATTATTATTAATGGTATTAAAGTTATTTAATAATTATATTAAATAATTTAGTTTTAAAATGATTTTAATATTATAATAATCATTTTAAATGAAAATAAAGTGTTTAAAGATATTTTAATTTATAAAATATAACTTTTAATATTTAAAGGATAATTTCATTAATAATTTAATATTAATAATTATTAATTATTAATGATATTAAATTTATTTAATAAATATATTAAATAAATAGTTTAAAAATGATTTTATTAATTTAAAAATCATTTAAAAAGGGATATAAATGAATTTAAAATATTTTAAGTTATAATTAATAACTTTTAATATTTAGATAATAGTTCATTAATATTTAAATATTAATGGTAATTATTTAATAATGATTTTAAATGTTTTAAAAATCATTTAAGGGTAATGTTAATACTTTAAAAGTATTTTTAGTTATTATAAATAACTTTAACCTTTTGGCAATGGTTTCATTAATCTATTAATATTTATTAAATGTTAATGATAATAGAATTGATTAGTATTTAAATCATTTAATAATGATTCTGATATTTCAAAAATTATGGTAAACGGTAATAAATATTTTATAATTATTATAAGGCCATGAAAAATAGTATGACTGATGTTTAAGTTAACTATTTGGATATTGAACTTCGGGATAGAGTCTTAGACTCGATTTTTACTCGATAAAGTTGTCGGTAGAACGACATGTTTCAGAAATTGATCTGAACTAAGATAAGTTAACTGTTTAATTGCGATTCAATGGTTATTAAGGTTGTATGACAATGTGATTAAGAATGTTTTGATGTTTGTTTGTGATGCCATGATTGTTGAACATGTGTGATAAGGTAATTAGGTTATGTGCTGACTGCGAAATGCAGTACTATGTGTTAAGGTATATTGTTCTAATCGAACGAATGATCTGATTAATGATAGGTCGTGATAGAAAAGATAAAACTAAGTTGATATTAGTAAGCAGTGCATCAGGCAAGTATCCTACCTTTGCATTTTCTTTATGCAATGGACAAGTGTAAAAATGTTCAAAATTATATTATTACTGTACAGATTGTTAAACCTATATTATATACACCCATTGATTATCAACATGTTAGTATATGATAATTCAGTTATATATTTTGTTCGTTAATTTCTATAAATGATTATACAAGTGTCCCCACTTGGATAATCATTGTATTTAATCACATGTTGATACACCTTTGATATACATATATGTTGAATTATATATCATTGTTGAACAAGATAAGACCTTTGTAATGAAAACCCGACAGGTATGAACATCCCGAACATGGGAAAATTTTTATGCGCTACGCCAGACAAAGGATGAATGATAATATCGTTCTAGCAATGTAGTATTAATCAATATAGGGTACAATGGGGCTGATCACCCTTCGTGCCCGTAAGCAATGGCCGGTTTACAAATGAATTTCTGTTTAAACCCTTTCGAAAATGAAAACAATGTTCATAGTATATCACAGAAACCCCATGTATAAACAATACACAGTTTCAAAAATTTGAAAGAGGGTTGTTATGTTATTGTTATTGGTACAGATTACTTCACAACTATTGACCGGTTGTAGAAGGGTATTATAAAGAAAACATTTAAATTCTTTCAGCTTATATATATATATATATATATATATATAATACTTGCTGGGCACTCAAATGCTCATCCTTGCTTAATTTAAATGTTTTCAGCTAAGTGTGAAGAACTGGAGAGTTCGGCCAAGATCAAGTGAAAAGGAAAGCAAACAGGACATGTTATTGGTATCATTTGTAATATATAGACTGTATTAAGTTAATGATAGGTATTATATATCATGTAAAGAATGTGGTAAAGGTTGCATACTTGGGATTAGACTTTGATAAATGTAAATTTAAGTTTAAGTTTTATATTATTGTTATTATTACTAGTATTATTCCGCTCATAGAAATGGTATCCTGAAGTACCGAGTTCGGGTTTCAAGTATCCGGGTTCGGGGACTTTACACCTTATATACTTCACTTATCCAACTATAGCAATCCAAATTCAATTAGGCTTCAAACAACCACCAAATGAGCAGTCAAACGAAAAGTAAACGTGCATCCCAGTCAACTACTGACACGAACCAGCGCCCCGGCGCTGGGATTTACACTGCATAGAGCGCCCTGGCGCTGTAAGGCAGAAAGTGCCAATCATGCCCTGTTTTAGCTCAAATTCTCCCAAGTGTTCTCACCGCTCCCAAACCTGCAAATCAAAACATAAACACAATAAAAATGCTATTAAAAGACTCGAGAATACCTAAGCCCAAGTATATCCGATTCATGGGTATATTACCCAATCATCAAATACCCCCAAACTTAAATCATTGCTTGTCCTCAAGCAACAAAACACAAGACATGAAAGACAACTAAACAACATGCAAACTATCTAAATGATCTTAATTCCAGCAGTCCAATAGCACAACTATATTCATTAGGCCTCAAAAAAATCACAAAAACATGCTAATATATCATGTTACTGCAGTTCAATAATATCCTAACAATCAATGAATCTAAATCTTTTATTATAGATATTGTGAGTGTGTGTTCAACAACCATGCTAACCAATAAACAGCAAAATACGAAAGATAATAAAGTTCTTATCAGACATCATACAGTTTCAACTCGAGAACTCATCAAATGAACTAGATTCAACAAAAATTAAACAATCACCAAAGTCCAGGGGTCAAAATGGACTACTTATGCTTGTTTTTGCTATACGGGGGTATTTTGCACTTTTCCCGCTTTATTATATATATATATATATATTTATTTATTTTTTCTCATGACTATGCATTGTCTTATTCCCTTAGGCTTTTCAGTATTACCTTAACTAGTTTTCGACCAACGACTCCCAAGCCATTAAGACCTTAGGGCGCTAGGTGTAGAGACAATCCCATCAGGCTTACTTACTCAAGTAACAAAGGCCACAAAACTAGACAAGCATGCCACGGTGTTTATTGTTATATATATATATATATATATATATATATATATATTCAAAGCTTATATACTCCAAATATTTTTCCTCCAAACTTGAGTTCAAATCTAAATTCAGTCTTCACTAGCTATTCAAATTGTTCCTTCATTTCACTAGCATTCCTCCTCTAGAACTCTCTTATCTATCTATTTAAATTATCATAGCCAACATGGTTATTTTTCAACATGTGCTATCCTTATAATATCAGTATCAAACAGATAAAGATTTAAATCATGTCAAGAAAATCATCTCACTGACTCAACGATCCTTACTAGACTTGTTCATGCAATTTTAATTTCATCATTGCCCCCAAACATACATACTATCAAAGGCTGGAATTAACATGTAATCCTAAATGCAACACTTAATCACAATACTAAAAATCCAAACATACCATTAACAATCTAATAATGCAAATAACAATAAACTACCCCTAACTTATCTAGAGCAATGTCCTCATGCAAAAAATATAGCAAAAAAAAGAGGATTTCCCTAATGAGCTTATGCCTCGGGTGGAACATCTTCATCCTCGCTTATCTCTAGATCGGAAGGGGGAAATACTGGCAGAATTGGGGCAGTGGGGAACTGACTGAGATTAACACCTGAAAACAACTGGGCATTCATGGCATTCTGAGCTACAAACTGGTCAACCAAGTATTTGTAGATCACATCTTGACGTTCAGACAGGCGGACATTTTGGGCTTCCAGATTGTAAAACCATCCATTTATTTCGTACTGGACTGCTTCTGGGACCACACCACGATACGCTGATGACGATGGACCATAAGTAGGTGGAGCCGGAGGTGGTGGAGCTTGAGAAGCTTCAACTTAAGGAATTATGAAACCCAATCCCCTAGGGTGGTTCTCCACACCTGTCCACACTTTATACCTGCTGATCAACTTGTCCAAAATGGGCATTGGTGTTTGAATCATCTCATCTGATTTCCATTTGACTCCAAACTTAGTACACAAAACGCAGATGAGAGACGGATGTGGTAGCTCTCCTGTGGTCCCTCCTCGAGATGCTCGGAGAATAGACTGCTGAATAAGGTGGCCTACATCAATTTTGAAGCCTTTGATTATTGAGTATAAAAGCACCGCTCGCTCCCTGGTGACATGACTCACATGGGTGCATGGCATGAGTTTGGCACAGATAAATGCATAACATGCCTTTCCGTATAAGTTGAGGTTAGAGAGTGGAAAGGTCATACTTCCGCGTTCATGCACTATTCATGTGGTTCCCGATTAACAAAGTTCATGAATTATCTTCTCATAATCCGGCCCATCACTCACAAGCCTGGCGTACTCGTCGTTCAGTCCTTCTAATGGCAATTCATAGCACTCGTTTAAGTCCTCATCGTTAATTTCAACCGTTTTGCCCCGTACAAACACCCCATAGTGGAAATGTTCGGGCACGTTGGCGTAGAACTCTTTAACTACTGCAATGACTGCTGGGTCTGGTTGTTCGATCAGGGTGAACCAATTCTGCTCGGCTATCATAACTACCATTTCTCCATCCTTTGATTGATCAGGTCTCAAACCACGTTCTGGGACTAATGAGTGAGTAGCAATGCGGTTGTAGCGTTCTTGAGCCACGACACTAACAAACAGGCGACTGTCAAATTTTGGAGGTGGAGTTGAAGCGGTCCCGGAACCTTCGCCACGTTGACGCTTGGAAGCCATGTACAAAGTTCTGCACGTAAAGACATACACATGTATTAGAATTGGGCATATCTTGAATATGTATACATAGACCCTGAACACAACCCCCAACTTCAATTTATGTGCACTAGGATTACATGGTTGGGGGTTCGGCATGATACAAAATAGCAAGAAATTGCACAATTATACCGATTAGATTCATGCATTCTTTAACTTCTATAATCGGCAAAAGAAAAACGCAATATTCCCAAAAGTGTTATCATGTATAGCATAAGAAAATTTATCCATGTATACAACAATTCTGTGAGCCACTCTTCCACAATAATGATTAATATGTGTGACAGTAAGCCTATACTATTGTGGTGGCAAGATGGCAAGTCAATATAGTGTGAGGATATGGAGATATGTGCAAATTTAACCATTAGCATTGAGTCAGACAATTTATTGAACACGTAATGTGCAACCCATAAATTGCATTAAATCACACTAGTTTTCTAATCATTTATACCTCTATCATCACATATCTATGAATTTCCCATCAAAAGAAATATTTGATATTCAATATCAGAAGAATTAAAAATTTGTGCTCTAGGGGTTGGATAATGTAAATCAAGATGAATGCTAACTCACCAATTTCACCATCAACAAGGGTGTGTTCCACAATAATATGAATGTAATTCAAGACATACCTTTGATGATGAACGTGAGAGATGGAAATTACTGAACACAATGATCACAGAAAACAAGATGTGAAGTTGTGTCTTTGAGTTTCGCAGATATTCTCTTTTCAAGTTTCAGTTACCTTATGAGCGTCTTAGAGGTGTGTGAGAGAGTTTGGGAGAAGAGTGTGAAGACGTGAGGACATTATAAGAGCAAGAGTTGTAACCGTTCAGTTGTTTCTTTCCTATAGGATTCTTTTTTAAAATCATAGCGCCGGGGCGCTATTTTTCTTCAGGGTTAGAGCGCCGGGGCGCTAAGCAACAGATTTTGAGATTTAGTCTCAGCGCCGGGGCGCTGTCAGTATATAGGAATCCAGCGCCGGGGCTCTATAAGGCAGTATCTCAGGCCGAGTCCTAGCGTCAGGGCACTGTAGAACACATAGGGATTAGCGCCGGGATGCTATAAGGCAGTAACTCCAAGAACCTTCAGCACCGGGGCGCTTGGATATAGACTTAATATAGCGTCGGGGCGCTTGGACTTTGTTTCTTCATGTTTTGCATGCCATGTTCCTATCCTGAACACATGGGGATGTTGTGACTTAATCTACCAAAATGTTTACTAGCAATACTAAAGGACTAAAATAAGGAAATATTATAAAACTAAATTGAATAAAATAAAAACTAAATGGGTTGCCTCCCGATAAGCTCTTGGTTTATAGTCGTCAGCCCAACTTTTTCGTTGTGCTCAATTGTTCACTGGTTCGGCAAGGTACATGGTTGTAGTTTGACGGTCAATAGGTCCACTCTAATTATGTTTTGGTCGTTGACCGTTAACCTTGAATGTACGCTTTGAAGCCAGTTCCTTGACCTCGATGTTTCCGTGTGGTGCGACAGATACAACCTTGAAAGGTGCTAACCAACGAGATTTCAGTTTCCTAGGAAATAAACACAATCTTGAGTTGAAAAGCAAGACTTGTTGGCTCGGTTCAAATGTCCGATCAAGAATCTTCTTATCATGCCAAGCTTTGACTTTCTCCTTGTAGAGTTTTGCATTTTCATAGGCATTGAACTGGAATTCGTCCATCTCGTTTAACTTTAGTAACCTTTTCTCACCCGCGGCTTGGAGATCAAAATTAAGCTTGCGAATGGCCCAATGTGCACTGTGTTCTAATTCGACCGGGAGATGACAAGCCTTTCCGTAAACCATTCAATATAGTGACATGCCGATCAAATTCTTATATATTGTTCAATATGCCCATAGAGCATCGTCAAGCCGCAAAGACCAATCTTTTCGTGACGGATTGACCACCTTTTCCAGAATTCGCTTGACCTCCCTATTCGAGACCTCCGCTTGACCATTGGTTTGGGGATGATATGTGGCAACAATTTTATGACGAACCCCATACTTTACAAGTAATGTTGTGAACTTCTTAATGCAGAAGTGAGTTCCCTCATCACTTATTATCGCCCTTGGTGTCCCAAATCGTGTGAAGATGTTTTTTTTAAGAAGCGGAGGACAACGTTGGCATCATTTGTGGGTAAAGATGCGGTTTCTACCCATTTGGAAACATAATCAACCGCCAACAGAATGTACTGATTATTGAAGGAAGATGGGAAAGGTCCCATAAAATTGATTCCCCACACGTCGAACAGTTCTACCTCCAAAATTGAGTTGAGTGGCATTTCATTGCGCTTGGAGATATTACCTACGCGTTCGAACCGATCACACTTTAGCACATAAAGGTAAGCATCTTTGAATAGCGATGGCCAGAAAAATCCTGATTATAACACCTTAGCTGCTGTACGATCACCAGAATAATGACCTCCGTAATTTGATGAGTTGCAATGTCCCAATATGTTGTCCATCTCTTCATGTGGCACACAATGTCTAATCATTTGATCTGTGTAGGCCTTAAATAGAAATGGTTCATCCCAATAATATTGTTTTACGTCATGGAGGAACTTCTTATGTTGCTGTGAGTTCAAATCCGGTGGTAATACCTTAGCAACCACGTAATTCACATAATCAGCATAGTAAGGCAATATTGTGGTTACTCAGAGAAGTTTTTCATCAAAAAATTTCTCATTGATCATTATGTTGTCTTTATTCTGCACCTCCACGCTTTCCAACTGAGAAAGATGATCTGCCACCTGATTTTCGGTACCTTTTCTATCCCGGACCTCCAAATCAAATTCTTGCAGCAACAATACCCATCGTATTAGTCACGATTTAGCGTTATTCTTCTCAATCAGATATTTGATAGCAGAATGATCCGTGTATACAATTATCTTGGTCCCAATGAGATATGCTCTGAATTTGTCGAAGGCAAACACAACTGCAAGTAATTCTTTCTCGGTGGTTGTGTACTTCAACTGGGCATCCTTTAACGTCTTGCTTGAATAGTAGATTATGTGAAAAATCTTGTCGTGACGTTATCCCAACACTTCTCCCACTGCGTAGTCACTGGCGTCGTACATCAATTCGAATGGTAAATACCAATCGGGCGCCACAATAATTGGAGCAGAGTACAACTTCTTATTTAAGACCTCAAACGCCTCGATACATGTCTGATCCATCTTGAAAGGCACGTCTTTCTCCAATAGGGAACATAAGGGTTTTGAAATCTTGGAAAAATCTTTAATGAAGCGTCTATAGAAACCCTCATGTCCCAAGAAGCTCCGGATTCCCTTCACAGATGATGGAGGAGGTAATTTCTCAATTATCTCAATCTTCGCTTTGTTTACCTCTAACCCTACTGCAGAAACCTTATGCCCTAGAATAATCCCTTCTTTCACCATAAAGTGACATTTTTCCCAATTAAGAACCAGATTAGTCTCCACACATCGTTTCAACACTAAAATCAGAATTTTCAAACATAGATCAAAGCTATCACCGAACATAGAAAAATCGTCCATAAATACCTCCAAATTTTTCTTGACCATATCAGAGAAGATTGCCATCATGCATCGTTGAAAGGTTGTCGGTGCATTGCATACACCAAAGGACATACGCCAGAATGCAAATGTACCGTATGGGCATGTGAATGTAGTCTTCTCTTGATCCCCTGGTGCTATGGCAATTTGATTATACCCAGAATATCCAGACAGAAGACAGTAGAACTGATGTCCCGCTAGCCTATCCAATATTTGATCAATGAATGGCAAGGGGAAGTGATCCTTACGAGTAACTTTATTCAATTTGCGGTAGTCTATGTATACTCTTCATCCTGTAACTGTTCGAGTAGGGATGAGCTCATTAGCTTCATTCTTCACCACTGTCATACCCCTTTCTTTGGTACACATTATACAGGACTCACCCATGAACTATCTGAGATTGGGTAAATAATGTCGGCATCCAACCATTTTATAATCTCCTTTTTTACGACCTCCTTCATAATGGGGTTTAGCCTTCTTTGCATCTCAATGGTTGGTTTTGCCCCTTCTTCCATTAAAATCTTGTGCATGCAATAAGATGGACTAAGTCCCCGAATATCCGTTATGGTCCACCCATTTACTGTTTTGAACTCACACAGAACCCGTAACAGTTTCTCCTTTTGTGTGTCAGTTAACTCCGTTGAAACAATAACTGGTAGGGTAGCGTCTTTTCCCAAATAAGCATACTGCACATGGGATGGTAGCGGTTTTAAATCCAACACCGGTGGCTCTTCAATCGAGGGTTTGAACTTTTTACCTTCCATTTCGGGCCTCTCAAGGGTGTCGAATAATTGATTGCTTTTCCGGAAGACTGATGGTGTATCTAGCCATTTGACATGCTCTATGACATCTTTAATACTGCAGTCGTCTGTCCCAAGCAAAATGGATTCAAGCGGATCCTCCGAGTAATTTCCACTGAACTTGTGATTAATCAATTCCTCCATAATATCCACCCGCATACACTCACCTTTTTTTCGGATATGACATTGACTTGAAAATGTTAAAGGTGACTTGTTGATCTTCCACCCGCATCATCAATTGACCTTTTTGCACATCAATCAAAGTTCTACCCGTTGCTAAGAATGGTCGCCCAAGAATTATTGGAATTTCGTTGTCCACTTCATAATCCAAAATAAAGAAGTCCGCAGGGAAGATGAATTTATCCACTTTAACTAGAGCATCCTCAACAATACCTCGTGGATATGTAACCGATCTATCCGCTAACTGCAAACTGATATTTGTCCGTCGTGGAGCCTGAAGCCCAAACTGGCTGTAGACGGACAATGGCATCAAATTTATACTGGCCCCCAAATCACACAATGCTTAACCCGAAAACTGATTTCCAATTTTGCATGGTATATTAAAGCTACTTGGATCCTTAAGCTTCGGTGGTAACTTATTTTGAATGATCGCGCTGCATTCTTCAGTCAATGTTACTGTCTCAAACTCACCCAATTTCCTCTTCCTTGACAAAACCTCCTTCATAAACTTGGCGTAACTCGGCATTTGTTCCAAGGCTTCGACAAAGGGGATGTTGATATGCAGTTTTTTAAAAATATCTAAGAATCGTGAAAACTACTTATCTAACTTGGATTTCTGAAACCTCTGCGGATACGGTATGGGAGGCATTATAATGGTTTGTTCCAAATTTTTTTGCTGTAAGGTCTCATCTTGACATTTTTCGGTGTCCACTACTTCCTCTGTTTCGCTTGTTGTGTTGTCCCTCTTTTCCCTATCCGTGACTGTCTCTTATAAATTCTTTCCACTTCGTAGCGTTACAGCCTTACAATGCTCATCTCTGTCTGGATTTTTCTTTGTGTCACTCGGAAGTGTTCCAAGTGGTCGGTTATTAAGTGCATGCACTATCTGCCCCACTTGATTTTCTAGATTCTTGATCGACGCACTTAGGCTTTGCATATTCAGCTCTATTTGATTAAATTTCTTTTCATGTTCCTCATGTTTCTTTTCAGAAGCTTTAATCAATCTCTCCATGGTTTCTTCCAAACTTGATTTCCTCTCTGATTGTTGTTGAGTCTGATTTTGAAACCCGGTTGTGTTTTGTTGTCTCGGCGCTTGAGCTTGAGCTTGGTTGTTACTCCATGAAAACCCCGGATGATTTCTCCAACCTGGATTATATGCGTTTTGATTTGGATAAGGTTGGGTAGACCGACTATAGCTCCCTACGAATTGTGATGATTCAGGATTTATGGCACATTGATCCATAGCATGACCCCAGCACATAATTCACAAACCATCACTACCTGCGGTGTGGATTGTGGACGCCATATTTCCATCTGCTTAGCCATTGCGGTCACTTGTGCTGTTAATGCTGTCATCGCATCTACGTCATACTTTTCAGCTGTTTTCAGAGGATTAGACCTAGTCATGGGCCACTGATAGTTGTTGGTGGCCATTGTCTCTAACAACTGATATGCCTCATCAAAACTCTTAGACATGATCGCTCCCCCTGCTGCTGCATCAATACTAGCTCTTTTGGACGCTTGCAAACCATCACAAAATATCCCTAATTGAATCTACTGCGGAATTTCGTGGTGTGGGCACTTACGGAGCATATCCTTAAACCTTTCCCATGCCTCATATAACGATTCCGAATCAAATTGTGCAAAGGTGTAAATATCGTTCCGTAGTTTTGTCGACTTCGCTGGTGGGAAAAACTTAACTAAAACCTTTTGAGCTAAGTCGTCCCAAGTGGTGATTGAGCCAGGAGGCTGAGAATGTAGCCAACTTCGCGCTTTGTCTTTCAAGGTAAACGGGAATATCCTCAACATTGTAGCATTACATTATTGAATTTGAAGGTGTCGCAAACTTCTAATAAACTTAAGATATGCTCATTCGGATCATCTATCGAACTACCCCCAAACAGACATATATTCTGAAGCATCAGAATTGTTGCCGGTTTAATCTCAAAATTGTTTGCATTGATTGTCGGCCTCCTAATATTCGACTGTATATCCGTAACATTCGGCATGGCATAGTCCCTAAGTGATTTATGGTCGTTCCCTGCCATGTTCGCTGGAATTTCTTGGTCTGCCAGTTCTTCTTCCACAGTTGAAACTACACTAGTCGATTGCAATTTTCGGAACTTCCTTTCGATATCGTCTGTATAAGGAAAAAGTACCTTTTTCGCCCTTGATCTAGTGTGCATACACTTGAAAAGAATTCCTGCAAATACAAGAAGAAAAATAAGTAAAGTTTAAATTAAGACCAAATTGATTATAACTAATATGGAATTAATACTAATAAAGAATTCCCCGGCAACGGCGCCAAAAACTTGTTGATCGATTTCACAATCAAAGCAAACGTGCAAGTATACACGGTCAACAAGTAATAGAGTGATACGATAGAGTGTCGATCCCACAGAGAATTCTAATTAATAAATTCCAACTACCAGCACTATATCAATTCAATTTTATTTAAACAACTAATAATTGTGATTTTTCAAATTAAGAAAATTAAATTAAGCAACTACAAGAAATTAATCTAAAAGAAAGCAAGTTTGCTAAACTAAGATGTAATTGAATTCAGATAAATAAGGATTAAGACTCCAATATCCCCAATTATGAACTATAAATCAATTATCCAATTATCCCAATTATTATGGCTACTAAATTGTTAACAGGAATTCTCAAATGCCAAAAGCCCTTTTCCAAGTGATCAATTGCCTTCTATTCAATCCAGATTAATTTTGCTATATTCCTATGCAAAACAATTGAATTAAACTCGTTACAATCCCAATTCCTTATGTGTTACATGCGATAAATAGCTATTTCCATTCTATTCACAAACCTAATTATTCACTGTGCAAATAACTAAGTCACACGTCACCATGCCCAGTTCTAACCCTAGGATTCCTCTTCCAATTCCTTCTAGAGTAACAAGGTAATTATTGGCCAGATAATTAAACAATCAGCACAAAGCAAGATGAACAATTCACTTCAACATAAATAATTGGAATAAATCAAATAATTAATTCATAATCATAAAAGGTTCCATTGGAATCTTAATTAAAGAAATTAGTTCATAATGGAAATTAAAACCAACAATATTTGAAAAATCATCCTTAATGAATTACTCAAATTGAAAGAATAAAAAAGAAGAAAAAAACTCCAAGTAAATTCTTCAAATCCTCCCTTAGCTCCTTGATTAGCCTCCAAAATTGTGTGCAAGAGTCCCATACTCCAATAAAAATATTCCTTATATACTTCATTTATCCAACTATAGCAATCCAAATTCAATTAGGCTTCAAACAACCACCAAATGAGCAGTCAAACGAAAAGTCAACGCGCGTCCCAATCAACCACTGACACGACCTAGCGCCCCGGTGCTGGGATTTACACTGAATAGAGCGCCCCGGCGCTGTAAGGCAGAAAGTGCCAATCATGCCCTGTTTTAGCTCAAATTCTCCCAAGTGTTCTCACCGCTCCCAAACCTGCAAATCAAAACATAAACACAATAAAAATGCTACTAAAAGACTCGAGAATACACAAATCTAAGCCCAAGTATATCTGATTCATGGGTATATTACCCAATCATCAGCGCGCAATTAGGTGACCAAACCTCTCCTTGGCAGAACTTCTAGACATCGTTAATATTGCAAATAATAATATTAATAACTTCGTCGCCTCAATTATTGATTTAATAATATATAAAATATAGACAATAATTGTATCAATTAATGTGAGATACTATGCAACAATTACTGAAGCAATAATTAAACAAAACTGAGTTACTTCTCACGTAAGCATTAATAATCAATACCGTGTGCTACTATGCAACCACGCGTATTCCTGTACTTTTAACACTAGGTGTTTCAACAGTTAACGATAAAACTTCCGCCGTTATTTTCATAAAATATTTTTGTCATTTTCTCAATCCGACAATAATTTCGTTGTGGGGTCCATCAATAATTGTACCGTCGTACGAATATTCCCTGTTAAAACGAATATTCCCCGACCAATCGAATATTATATAACAACTTACGTATTTTACAAAATTTATAAATATTACCCACAACTATAACATTATATCAAATTCATTTCATAATATTCAAAAATGATAATTATAGAAAATTCATCGTTATTCATAAAAGTTGGGGTCTTACAACGTTCAACTTCATTACCAATCTCAATTTCATTATCATCCTTCTTCTCAACGAGATTCGACACATCATCACCATTATAATTCTTATTTAGTTTTGAACCATCATCAACATCCTCATCAACATTGGGGTCTTCAACTATAACATCATCTTCACACTCTTTAACAACTTCAATTTCAAACTCATTATTCTTCTCATCGTCTTTTAACCCATCATCACCAACCTCATCATCATTATAATTACCTTTAAAAACATCATCATCCTCATCAACAACATCACTAGCTTCATCAGCTTCATCATCATCATCATCATCATCACCACCACCACCACCATCATCAGAATCAAAATCATCATCACAATCACCATCAACTTGTTTGTCCCCAACATCTTTAATCCCGCGTAACTCATCTCTAATAATGAATCTAGAGTCCCTACGTATCTAAACGTGTAAAATCTACATCTCATCGCTAATATCAACCCGCAATTTTCCAATGTCTTTCTTAATTTCAGACACTTTCTTCTCCAACGGCCTAAACTGTGCATCAATTGCATCTTTAACATCAGATATATCAAATCGAATGTTGTCACCCTTCACTTTGTTTTCAACCTTCATATCAGCATCCTTCCCATTGAAAAAGTGAAGCCCGTCCAAATCAAGCCGATCCTTCTCCTCAGCCGTGGGAATCAAACTTTTTATCCTCAGCTAAAAAACATTAAGTACACTTTAGTATAACATCTGACAAACATTGTACAATTATAGTAAAAAAACAGTTAATAAAGAATCATAAAACATAATCAGTAACCAAATACATATGTACAGGTAACCAAATATATATAAATCAGTAAATAAATAAATGTATAAAGGTAATCAAATTTGTATATTCGGGTAACCAACAACATTGTTATTAGTAACCTGAATGTAATATAATTAGTAGCCAAATGCGTATATTTAGGTAACCAACAATATTGTTATTATTAACATGCACATAATATAATCAGTAACCAAATAAGTATATAAAGGTAACTAACTACTTTTTTAATAGTAAACTTCACAAAATATAATCAGTAACCAATTATATAACTAAAGGTAACCAATTACATTCTTAGTAGTAAATTGCATACCTGTCCGAAACAAAATACTAGATCATTCAACTTGTCATTTGTAGGGGGTTTCACTAACTCCTTCCAACTAAATAAACGGACATCTGACGGATGCTCGTCATTGCATATACCCCGAGCTTTGAATGTCGGAATGGTTTCAAACATAAACACTTGGAATACATAAGGAAGCCCATTCAACTTGTACAATTTGGTATAATGATCCTTATAGAAATTATATATCGAATCACCATTCCTTCCTTTCTTCAAACGCCCCTTTAAAGCATTGGACAAATAGTACTTTGTCATCTCAAACGCGACTTTCCCCCAAGGAAAACTACTAACATCACCATAACATAAAAAATTAACCATTGCCCCATCCACATAATTTTCAGAAACTGTGGATAGAATGGAATTAAACACCAACAAAATCATTGACATCTTAATAGCCTCATCATCGTCATCAAAAATTGTCTCCCGATATACCCTACCTATACTACTATGCGTCACAGCTTCGTCCCTAAAAAACTTTTCAACAAGCAGATTCTCCATACCTTTATTTGTAGTTATGTCATCCTCACCTTGCCATCTCAACCCAGAAATCAGACAGAACTCAGGAAAACCAAACCTGACCCTTTTTTCCTCAAATAAAAACCACATTTCACCATCATCCCTCTGGTGAACCTCCCTTACAAGAGCATGGTGAAGAATCTGGGAATACATTTGGTGCTCACCAAACTCCAGAAAATTCCCAAAATATGTTGCCTTAAACTTCAAATAACTTTGGTTCAATTTCTTGGCAATAATGCTGGGGACTTCCATGTCGCACCAATATATAATTTTTCTAGTTAATTTTATGTTAAATTCCTCATAGTAAAGATCACATAACTACAAATAAACAAAATCAGATTTGCACAGTTATTAGTAACCAATATAAACAATATTTATACCATAAACAGTTACATAGTAACCAACAAATAATATCATACTAACCAAAACATAATATAACAATTACACAGTAGCCAAAATAGACTATAAAAAGTATCCAACATCCCACATTGACTGCACAATAATAGTTACCATATGATAATATAACAGTGACCATAACATAATAAAGCAGTAACCAAACAATTATATTATATAATCTAATGATAACCAAAATATTAACAAGATGTAGTACAGATCAGTTTATGTAGTAACCAAACAGTTATATATAATATTAACCAAAGCATAATTTACAGGTAACCAAAACAAAAACATGTAGACCAAAAACATACTGAAGAAGTAACCGAATAGTTATATCATAGTAACCAAACCATGTTTTCATGGTAACCGACACATGATCAACATCTAGACCAAACCCAGTTTAGACAACTAATGTATACTACACAAATACATGGTAACCAAAATAACATAAAAAAGTAACCAAAATCCCAAATTAAGGGAACAAGAATGGTATCCAAATTATAAGCTAACAGTAACAAAAAAACATACTAAATAAGTAACCAAACAGTTATATGATTGTAACCAAAACATATTTTCATGGTAACCAATACATAAACAAATATATAAATAAACCACATTTTAGTCAACCCATGTATACTAAGCAAATATATGGTAACCAGAACAACAAAAAATAGTAACCAAAGTCCCAACTCAAGGGAACAAAAATGGTATCGAAATCATAAGCTTATAGTAACCAAAAACATACTAAATAAGTAACTGAACAATTATATGATAGTAACCAAAACATCTTTTAATGGTAATCAATACATAAACAACATGTACACTAAAACCAGTTTACTAAACCATGTATACTAGGCAAATACATGGTAACCATAACAACATAAAAAAGTAACCAAAAATACCAAATCGATGGAACACAAATGGTATCCAAATCAAAAGCTAACAGTAACCAAAAACATACTAACTAAGTAACCAAACATTTATATGATCGTAACAATAACAAAATTTAAATTAACACACCTTTAGAATTTTTTGTGTTGGAATTATCTTCTAACTAAGCACTTGACCTTCGGTCTTAACTACAAAGACATCAAAATCAGGATCTAACTTCACTTCAGAATGCTTGATATCACTATGTATCACCAACCTATCCTCATTCTTACTTGATTTCTGACCTACATCCTTCCCATTCCCCTTCCTCTCCACAGCAAACTTCTTCAAGTCCTTAACAGAATCACCCTCCGTGATTCTTTTCCTATTTTCATCCTTCTTCCTTGTATCAACCATTCTATACAAAACATAAAAACAACACAAACCCAAACAATCAATACTCCATTCTGTTAATAAACTACTTTAATAGATAATACATTAAACTATTTAAAAATTACTGACCTGAAAAAATAATAACCACCAGAATCAATGAATGGAGAAGAATAAACCAACTAAACCACTGTGCAATAACGATAACAAGTAACAACGATGATGACGAAAAACGAAACGAAAATGGCGAGTAACTAAACAAGATGATAACGAGTAACGATCACGAAAATGAAGAATAAAACACCAAAAACGATCAATAGAGAAGAATAACACACAAACAGAAAGAGAAGAAAGGGTTTCAGCATGCAAACAAGGATTTTAAACCGAAGAGTTCTACACATATAATAGATGGAGGTTATCATGCGTTTCAAAAAAAATAAAACTGAATTTAAGATGGACACTAATTTGTCATGTCAGCCCATTAATATTAATCCCTTAAATTAAGGACTTATAATTGTATTAATATTGTAAATAAAAATGATGAAGTGTAGTATTTTATAATTATTTTATGAATGTATGATTTTTGTAATTATTTTCAAAAATGTACTAATATATGTAATTAATCCTAATCGAAATGTAGGAAGTATTAGTCCAATTTGAATTATAAGATTTACTTATTTCAACCCAAATGATAAAAATTAAAAAGTATTTTGGCCTAATTAATTTCATAAAAATATGTGAAATATTTTAAGTATATAATGCAATTATGATCCTATGGAGAGGATTAGCTTAGGTTTTCCAAATGAAGTCTTTTAACTTTTCTTTAATTTCTTCTTTTATTATCTATTTTGTTATTAGCAAAATCTTAAATATTTTTAACCCATCAAATTAGCTTACAAAATGGTGTGACAAAATGTAATTAGTTGATGATCCACTATACATTGGTGGCCCTAGTGATAACAATCAAACCACAACCAGCCACATCATTTTGTATACATGTTTTGTAACTAATCTTTTGTCACCAAAACATTATTGAAGCCTAAAATGGAAATTTGAAAATGTGCTATGTTCTTTAAAAAACACTTATTTTCTTTAGTCCCATATTGGAGAAAAATAATACTATTTACTACCATCTTAATATATGAGTAATAGTATTTTTTTTACTTATGATACAATAACGTGGTGTAAAGTACTATCTGTCGATGCTAAGTGTGGGGTTTGTGTTGCAAAGTCACATTGACACACTTTGCATGTATGCGTTGTCGTTAGGAGTCTCGCCCGAGCCATGAGCCTATCTTTTTAGGACGAGTCAAATTGAGTACATCTAAAATTCAAATGAGAGCGTTTTAATTTCTATCAATTTTTGGAAACAATTAAACAGAACTTAATGAATTAATTTTATATGACTGTTAGAGTGATTATTATGAATACATAATTTATATCTTACCATTTTTAGTTTATTGAAAACTGATATAAGGATATGGTAATTGTGACAACCCGAAAATCGGATTGTCCAGAATTTAAGATTTAAAGAATTAGTTATTAATAAAATGAATTTTATTAATACTATTATGTGTTATGTGTTTATTAATTGTTCTATAACCTAGAATGATTATAAATCGGGAGGATTCTTGCTACGAGCTAGACTAAACGAGTAAGAATTTTCAAGACGAAAATAAAAATTTTCCGGGAACAAAATATTTTTGGGAAAAAAGACGAAATAGGTACTATTCACCCGACGAAAACCTAAGGGTTAGGGTTTGAATAATTTAAGACTTTCCAAGAGTTCGATATATCGAAATGACATTCCGTCGAAAGGTTTGATGAAATATATCGTGAAAAATTAAGTAAACCGATAAAAGTTTTTTCTCGAAAAACGTGCAGAAATCATATAAAATAAAAACGATGAAAAGTACTATTATGTACTTTTCATTCATTTATCTACGTTAGGGGAAATCGTGAAGGAAAATGCTTGACACCAAAAAGTGTTTTTCAGTTTTTCAGAAATCCGAAGAATATGTAAAAGTTAATCGGTAAAGGAAAGACGAAATATCCAAAAATATTTGGATTCTGAGAACCACAGTTTTTAATATTATCAGACGAAACTCGAAAGATGGAACCACGAAGCTTCCAAGGGAAGCTACGTGAATAGTAAGGAGGTGGAATAGTAAGGATAAGTTACTTAATGAGTAAGTAAACATAAGAGTTAAGTAAACTTAATGGCTAAGTAGACTTAATGGCTAAGTAGACTTAATGGCTAAGTAAGTGTGGAGGCCAAGTAAACTTGGTCCTTAAGCTTTGAATAGTAAGGAGGTTAAGGGGGGCGAAATGACTAAAATACCCCTAGCCTTGAAAATCTATAAATATGAAGCTAACTTCATTGTTTTGGGATTTTGAAAAATCCTACAACTTTGAGAGAGAGAGAGTTCAGATGGGGGAAGAGAGGAAAAGCTTGTCGAGTGCATGCTTTGTCCGATGGAATGAAATTAAAGAAGAAAGGTAATCTAAAACCTAGTCTTCTATAAATTTTCTTTAAGCTTTATATGTTAAAATCATAGCTTAACGAGAATAGGAAGTAAAAGATGTTAGAAATGATTTCATATGGTTGAAATCGTAAAAAAAATGAAGAAATAAGAAATTAGAAATTTAGTTTATAAATTTCTTAAGCAAGTGTAAGATTCGTAAGGATTTTGAGCGTTCCGAATGAATCTTATGAATGAGTAGGTCAAATAAGTAAGGAATGATGTTCTATAACATCAAATTCTAAAAAAAAGTGAAATCGTAATCCAAAATATCGATTAAAAATGAAGAACAAACAAAGAACGCGAAGAACACACGAAGAACGTTGTTGATGGACAAATTTAAAACCATCGTAGGATAATTGTTGTTGATGGACAAGTTTAAAACCATTGCTTATAAGTTAGTTGCTTATTTCTTGGTTAGGAACGTTAGAAACGTTCATGAAGAATGGATTAAAACTGAGCTATGATGAAGTTATAGCGAAAATTTTGTAAAAGAAGAACGAGAATTAGAAAGTTAGTAAATGAACCCGAACATGTAGGGTTTTATAAGAAAGTAAGAGAATGTATAAAACATGAGTCGTGGAATCAAGAACGAACAAGTTCCGAGTTCGGATGACCGAATTACGGACGAACGAACGAAGAACGTTAATAATGTAAAACAAACGAAGAGCGAAGATTAAGCCAATCGAATGGCACGTTAAGGGATTCAGAACAAAGTTCTGTTTGAGGGTAATCGAAGTACATAAGATAAGGAAGAAAATAGATTTGGAATGATCTTATTCCGAGTTATAACGAATAAGATATGAGATTTCGAAGTCAGCGTCTCAAGCTTGTAAAAGACTTAGAAAATTTTTCTAGGTTTCATGCTTGGCGCCGCAGCGCGAGTCGTGCCTTGGGGGCCGGCGCCACAGCGCGAGCTCGGGCCATTAGCTACTACTAAGTGGCACCACAACGAGAAGGAAAGGGAAGGGCACGGTGCCGCAGCGCCGGTGCAGAGCAATGCCCAGAAATGAGATTTTTACTGCTCAAGTACTGGGGGGATGTGCAAGAAAGAAATATGAACATGTAGTTTAACTAATATAACACTTAATCAAGTGTATTAAACCTTTGATGAAGGTTGAACGAAAAGATTAAACGAGATTAAAAGATAAATATTGTGAACGTGGGTTACGGAACCTATATCCGGGGACCGTAGTCTCGATAAACGAACGTGAGGGATTGCTATGATGGTGATTCCTTAGACGTTGATTATCGAGGGTAATGAATAGCATTTCGATGTTATGTCGTGATTATGAGAGATGAATATAAAGCGTTTAGATGGTACGAACGCAACGTTGTTGCGATGAACGATCGGTCTTAGCATACAACGAACCGTATGGATTTAACATTAATAAAGAATATTGAACATGGGGTTCAGGTAATAGTAATGAATGAAAGCTATTAAAACCTTAGGTAAAGGTTGAATGAAAGATTAAGGGATGAACAACGTAAACGTTGAATACATAAATTATCCTCGTGAATCATATTCACGTCGAGCGAACGTTCTAAGTATACATTGGTTGTATAACTTAAACGTTGACGAAGGTAGTAAGTAAGATATGAATTATCAAGAAAGCTGTTGTGAACGGTAATAAGATTAAAGAAAGCCGAATGTGATTCGGAGGAGAATGTTAGAATGAAATGTAAGCGTTGAACACTTTAACCGACGTGAAGGTTAAGTGTACGCAAATACTAAACGGGTAAAACCTACACCCCGTGTATGGTTTGACCGTAAGGTAATGAAGATCGATGATTAAACCTGTGAACGGTAAAGAAGCTGAATTAAAGATAAATATCTATAACGTAAAGAAGCCGAGTTAATGTTTATAACTTGGATGACATTTCGAGTCGAATGAACCGGACGTTGTAAGATAAGAATAAGGTAACGTAAAATGGTTAACGCTATACATGCGTAGAATGAATATTGAATGATCGTCCTGGGTATACAAAAGATTGTATGACTTAGACGATAAAGAATGAATTCTGAGGTATGACATTTATTTGTCAGAAAGCCAGTAAGGAATAAGAAATTGACTTAACGAACATTATAGTTTAATAGTTTGGATAAGTTGAGATAAGTTAGGTTGTGGTGCAATCGTAACCTTTGATGATTGACATATGGGAGCTGGGCTAAACAATTCCTTCAGAGAGCGAAGGTATATACAAAACTGGCAACCGATCTAACTCACTGTTATGGGCAGTGTAGATGAGACGGGAACTTGTTTGTTGGTTGTTTGTGGGAAATCAATCAGAGTACCATATGGACTACTAGCAAAGACACGATGTGTGTTGAGTCCTAGGAGAGTTATAAGAAGAAGATAAGAATGTAAATCATCAAAGATGATGAACGTATTAAGTAAGACATCTCCGTATGTCATGAAGCCGTTAACCGGTAAAGGAAGTTGGTCGCGTAAACTTAGTTTATAAGAACGTGAACCTTAAGAAGTGAAGTTAAGTAAACCAATGCATAAAGTCAAGTATATGACTAATTGGTGTATGTGTTATTTCCTTATGTGCTACATAGGAATTGGAATGAGCAATTCAGCGTAAACTATAAGCTGTAGTTGTGTGTAAGGCAAGTTTTCCTAACTTCATTCATATTTTAAATGAATGCTAGTTTATAAAACTTCTCAGATGTTGAACCTGAGAAGTTTTGTCTATGTGCGAATGTGTGATATTTGTACAATGTGTTAGAATGTATGAGACCTTGTGCCACAATTTAAACACTTCGGTGTTTCTATGATATGAACTGTTCTGTGATTGAACTGTCCAATATGAGCATGTTCTGTTTATACATGAACCGTTATTGTTAAGTCTATGCTATTGATTCTAGCCAGACAGAATGTGTATGAAAGAGAGTAGAGAATGAAAGTATTTCAAAGTGAATGTAACTAATGTTTTAAATTGATAGGAATTGAGATTATTCCTATTATTCAAGCTGCTTCATAATCTTTGTTCGGTTATTGAAATCTTAAAAAAATGTTTGAATTCTTGAAGTTGTTTGTTCAACTGTTCTGACTTGTTGGGCAATTGAATGCTCACATTTGCTTTAAATAAAAACATTTTCAGCCAACGATGTTAGAAAGAACTTAAGGATCTCGTAAAGATCAAGCTGATCGGTATCCAGAAGAAGTACCGTTCATTATATGAATGAGCGTGAAGATCAAGCGAAGACTTGTAATATAAAATGATAGAATTAAACTATAGAATAGTTTAATGAACGATTATGTATCATTGGTGGCGGATAAAAGTCACTTGTACTCTGTAATGAATAATGTAATTATCATTATTTGTAATGAAAGAGGTTTTAAGGTTTTAGAACCTGGGATTTGAGGATGTATGTTGTTATATTTAGCTATATAATGATGTATGTTTAGAAGAAGATGGGATCGTGACGTACGGAATCCGGATGTGAAAATAGACCGGATTTTTGGGGCATTACAGTAATAATCTTTGTTTACCATCTTCTTTATTTTTGTTCTCAGAAAAATCAGAACTCTTGCCAAGTTGTATTAGTAGAATTTTTTGTGAATTTTCTACCACAATATATCCAAAATCTTGTATATTTTACATATATCTTGAATATATATTATCTGAACCCTTAGAAAAATTGGTTTTGATAAGGGAAAATAAATACTTCAAGAACAGAGATTACCCATGACAATTCTTGTCTATATATTTAGATTATTTTTCCTAACATTTTATAATTAACTTAATTTCTTTTGTAAATTCAGTACTATAATCACTTTATCATAATTTATTATACTTTATGCCATATGACTATCACTATCACAAATTGAATCATAATATTACTAGAACCTAGATATATTGTGCTTTGCGTCTGTTGTCAATCTACTTAATAGATAACAGTAGTACAACGATAGTTTCTAGTTAAAACATCCACTTTTTTTGATCAAATATTTTAATGGATTAAAATATATTAAAACTGTAAACGGTTATAAATAATGAAAAAATTATAATTCAAAGAACTAAAATAATAATTCTTTTATACATAATAAAAGATAATTAAAAAATGGTCAATCATAACAATAATTAGTAGATACTAAATATACTTCTAAAAAATAGTTATAATCTAAAAGTAATAACAGAATATGCAGATCTGAACAGTTCTTTAATACAAACAAATGAAGAATCGGCCGTCATGATAACTCTATAACAAAATCTGAATAATCTATTTTCAGCCATTCACGCACCCAAAAATCAACCAAAATTCTAGAAACATTGACACTTGAAATATTAATATATCACGGGTTTAATTATGGTAATTTTAATTGAAAATTTTCTTACAACATTAGTGTCCTAACTAAATTACAATTCATCGGAACTTGAAATTTAATCAAATAATATTATTTAATTGTATTAATATATATATAGCAATATGGCCATACACAGTTGTGTAAGTTTTATTTGTGCACAACCTGTCTGTTTAAAAAAACAGCTTCTCTTTTCCCAAATTAAAAATCAAAAAACAAATCTACAATATATAATTCTAAATTAGCCATGTGTTTAGGTGAATAATAATAATTAATAGATTAATTGCTAAATTAGTGTCATCTGGATTAAAATTCATCTTTTATTTCAAAATTCTATTCAGCTTGATATTTTGAAAAACTCTTTATTTAAATTGAAAATACAATTAAATACTAGTATACAATTTAATGATTTATATAAATAATAATTACTTAGCTTAACAATAGCCATGAATTTAGTTGAATAATAATAATAATAATAATAATAATGAATTGAATACTAAATTTTTATCACAAAAAATTAAAACTTATTAAAATTTGAATTCCATAGTTCTCATAATAAAATAATTATTTTCTTAAAAACTAAATATTTCTACACTACATTCAATTGTTTAACTTAATAATTGACAGAAGAAATCTACAATATATAATTCTATAGTCTATTACCGACATAAATATTTAATAATTATCCTCTCAAACACCCAACTGAAAATGTATTTACTTTACAACCTATTGATTATCTTAATCTATTATCTATCTATTATGTATATTAAATTGCAGTACATAACACTATTGCATGACATGTGTCTTTCTCACATTGTAACACATGTCTTATACAAGTAATGTGCACCCCACACTAATTTAATTATATTACAACATAATATTATACCATTTATAATTATATTACAACATAATATTATACAGTTTAAAACATTTAAAACAATTATATCCTAAAATAACTACTTTTCTAATATTATATCATTTATAATTATATCATACATTATATCATACATGTATGATATAATATTATAATACACGTATATAACAAAATAACTATTTATCTAAACTGTGTGGATATTATCATTACTAATTTAATTATATTACAACATAATATTATACCATTTATAATTATATTACAACATAATATTATACAGTTTAAAATATTTAAAACAATATTAAAATAACAAATAATATCAATCATAACTTACTATGCTGATTTTATAATCCACTAAATCACTATTTTCTCAATCTAAACGATTTTTATATTATTATTTTGATTTTATAATCCCCTAAATCACTACAAATCTAAATTGTTCTGATAATGTTAATTGTTCTAATATTATCATTACTAAATTGATTATTATCTCCTAAAATCACTATTTTTCTAATCCCAAATTAATATTTTGGATTTATAATCTACTAAATCACTACAAATCTAAACTGTATTGATAATATCAACTGATCTGATATTATTCTCAATGGTGAAACCAAAATATTTATAGAGGGGGGGTCAAAATACATCAGTAAAAAATTTATATATTAACGCTTGGAGTGCTTTTTTCAAATTCATTTTGCCTAATTATAGTATTTCACAACATCTTATTTCAACCCTTATCAACTTTTGAGTTGTGAATCTAATGACTTTAAATACATATATATATATATATATATATATATATATATATATATATATATATATATATATATATATATATATTAAATTTTTTCGAACTATGAGACTATTAATCAGACTTTAAAATTTTTAGTCTAACTGATTAGCTATTTTTATAGATAAATTATAAATTATAATATTATATATTCAAAACCTTATATTGTGGTTAATGGAATTAATTAGCTTGAAATAATGAATTTCAGCAACAAAAACAAAACAAAAAAAATAGAAGAAGAAATATTTAATAATCTTGATAGAATAGAACTATGATGAACTTATATGGTCACTATAGTAGGATCCAATAAAAATTATTTTAATTTTTTAACTTTTTATTTTTAATTAGTTTAGAGAGAGAATTGTTACCATTTTTTTTTGCCTCACTTTGATGATAAAGTAAAAATAAAAAAAAGCAAATGAGAAAAAAAAAATACATAACAAAAAAAGAAGGAAAAGGAAAACAAATAACCCTTGAAATTCCAGGATGGGGTCTAATACTCGGTAAAAATAAAAAAATAAACTATATTTAAATTCATATTGGGCTTTCTTATGTTTGGGTTAAACATTGTTTTTAAATTATGTGGACTAAAATAAGTAAGAGATTTCTTCAATTTGGGCCTTAAAATCAATTGGGTTTAATTTAAATGTGGCTTATAATAAATCCTATTAAAATTAGGAGAAACAATAAAATTATATAAATAATAAGTAAAACCTAATCTTCCTTATGTACATGTTGCGGCTGATTGAGGGAAGGGGAAGAAACATCGACGGCTGAAGAGGAGAAAGAAAGATTGTGGGATAAAAAAAATTGGGAACAAGATTGTGAGAGGAAAATTCAATAGAATTGTATCTAAACAAAGGTATTTAATGGATTTATTTTTGAATATATCATTATTATTTTATCAATGTGATTACAATTTCAGAGCATTCGATTACGTCGTTGGAAGCGTTGGTATAATTTTGATGTATAATTGAGAATCTGTGATAATTAATAGGTTGGATAAGAAATAATTTGTTAATACAAGTTTCGTTGGCAAACATTTACATGTATATATGTATGGTTGGGTACTGTTGACTTTGCAATTGTTAAAAAAAATCGTGAGAGAGACTCCTCCGAAAGCTGCTGTACTGTTATAATATTATAATGATAATATATATATATATATATATATATATATTATATTTAATAACTATTTAGCCATAAAATTTATAATTAGAATTGGAAAATTAAATTAAAGTTATGCATATTAATTTGAATTAATTAATTTTGCCTAAATAGTTATAAATGTTTTAATAATAATTTAATAGTATATTGTTATTAATGATTGGATTGTATTAAAATCTTATTAAATTGTTTAAATTTAACGGAAGGAATTTAAAGAGTTATTTTTGGAATATAAATTTTAGAGTATTAATAATTGATATAAGGCGATGATTAAAGGCATAATAAATAGATTATGAATTATTTTGAGAATTATTAGTTTGGATTATTTTAATTTGAGTTGAATATGTTTAGGTTGTAAATGACGTTTCATATTTGATATCGTTGGCAATTGAGGGTAAGATTTGGTGGAGTGTGCTATAAATGGTTTGAAAGTATCAGGTACGGATTCCGTACTCTTTCAGCGACATTCTTGTTAAATTTGATTTGTTCGTTTTGTCCCTTATTTCGAATTCTATTATGATTTCACATAATTGTTTCCTATGAAATAAATATATTAGTTTCATTTTGGAGTTGATACATATGACTCGTATTTGTACTCTTTGAATTAGGTTATCATGTTTAGTACTATTTATTTTTGATAATTGGAGAACGGTACATGTTGCCACCTTCTTTTTGAGACCTTGTGACTATTATTTGATTCAGTTCAACATGTACATATAGAACCCTTTTGTTGCTATTATGTCGCATGTGTTGTGACATGGTATTTTTGTTAGAATATAACGTAACGTATACCTGAGTTATAACCACCTGTGGGGGTACCACGGGTATGTCGTCTTGGCACGAGAGACATGACACTTTTCGTGGCGGTGTGATTAGTCCACGGCGTCTCCGTTTTGGGCTCCGGAGGAAGTGGGCCGTTTGGTGTTTTGTTGTGGGAGGCGTATGGGTTAACCCTAGTTTTCTGTTCTGCGGATTGGTAATGTTGTGCCAAACACACCTATCCGATTTGCATACATTTGAATTCGCGGTCCAATGTGTGATTTGCCTGTGTGGCATTATTTTGACTTGCCTGTGTGGCAAGGTATATTTCTGAGCTTAATCGGTATGAAATAACCCCAGCCATTTGTTTCAGTCTATTATTTTATTGTATTAGTTATTGGCTTCTGTTCAGTTCAATTCATCGGATTAGTTACTTCAGTTCGTTATTTCTTTAATATTCTATCTGTTTCATTAATTCTGTTGGTTCAAATATATTCTATTCAAATCTTCAGAGATTTTATTTTTTTTAGAGGCAATATTTTGTCTAAGTTGATTTTGTATTTTAGTTGTATATCTTTTGTATCTTTATATCCGTACTGGGAAATTGGCTCATGCTGTATTTTTCTTCCGACAGGTTTGCAGGGGTGATTAAGGGCTTGCTAGTGTGATGAGAGAGTTGCCTTTGACCATTTAGGTTGTTTCGAATTTTAAGTTTTGATTATTTCGACTCTATTTGGAGAATTGTATTTAGTACGCTATTAATGGATCACCACTATTAATGTTTTGAGGTTATTAGTGCTCTGTTTTCTTATTTTGAGGTTTGTTGTGCTTTGCACGTGACCTCCCTTTCCTTTTCGGGAAGGCGGTGATACAGAGATGGTATCAGAGCTTAGGTTCTTTCTTGTAGAAAACCTATTTAGGTTTAACCTGTGAGTTGTGGGTAGACAATTGGGTAGACGTAAGAGTTTGATTCGATTTTGTTCTTTGTTTGGTTGGTCTCTATTTTGACTAACTGTCGATTTCTTTTGATTTGTAGTTGATTTGAGGAAAGTGGAATAATTTAGTAAGGTGATTGAGCAATGATATTGGTTAAGAACTGTGATTTAATCATTGAGGTTTATAAAGTTATACTTTGTACATATAAGAAGTGATCTTATACGGGATGCGATTATGATGTGAGTATTTGTATCGACAAGTATTTAATTTTGGAAAATTATTTGTAAATCATTTTTTTGTGTGGCAATTATTATGATCGTTGAATTGAGGATTTGATTCGAGTTAGGTTTTGATTTATGTTATGATTGTGGATAATTTTTGGTTTGTGTATTGATAGCATATTATGATAAAGTGAAAACTATTAAGTATCGAGGATTTTTTGTAATTTGAGTGTTGATATTCGAGGTAATTAGATTAATCATTTGGAGTTAATAATCAATTTTGTGGCTATTTTCTAGTGGGATATTGGAGTTATGTCTTATGAAGTTTCTTTGTGATACTATAGGGAGACATTGAAATTTATTTGATTAAGGTTTGCACTAAGAGAATGATTGATTTATTGAATGATTAGATAGTAAGTGATGAATCTTTAAGAGATTTTGAATGCTATAGTTTGCTGATTCAGATAGTAGGATATATGATTTGGAGTTTGGTATGGTGATGAAAAGATCTTAGTGGTAATATATTTTGGTGTTATTATATTTGAGAACTAATTTTATTTGAGATTATGATATTTTGAAATTCTTGAGGACTTAGTGAGAGTTGGTGATATAATTTAAGTTGTTTTGTTTATCTGATGCTCTTAGAGTTTTGCATGAATATATGTAAAATTAAATAAAAATAATTTGGTAATAATTTTTTTTTTCATGTGTGGAACATAAACGTTTTACGAATTAAAAATAATTTTAAATATTTTGGGTATTCGAATCGTATTTTGATGAAGAGAAATTTTTTGTGATTTTGAATTATTTTCCGAAGAGTACGTTTACAAGAATGAAACTCAAATATATTAGTGACGGCCCGCACCAACGGTGGATCATGTGATCTATTTTGATGCAACACGAAGAACCTTACCAAGGCTTGACACGATAGCTGACGAATCTTTTACGAGTACATTGATAATTGTGTGGACTGATGACTTATCCGCATTGATCGTTACAAATGGCGGCGGCGCGGCGCTACGTCGTAACTAATTTTTTTTTTTGTAGCTTATTTAAATTCCGAGGACGGAATTATTTTTAAGGGGTGAAAAATGTAATAACCCATTTTTTAATAATTAAATATTAATTAATTTTATCCGATACAATTTTGTTTAAATTGAAAAGGTAAATGATTTTGTTTTCTTCTCTTCTTCCTTGTCTTGTTTTAAAAAAAATTAAATTCGTTTAGTAAATAATTAAATAACTGATTAAATTAAAATCGAGGAAGATAATTCCTTTGGTTAAAGTCTTGTGCTAAAATCATTCGGAGCGGGAAGCTACTTGGGAGATAGAGGAATCTATTGGAGCAGAGTATCCGTATATTTTGATAATTAGGTACGTTCATTCTTTTGATTCCGGGGACGGAATCCTTTTTAAGGAGTAGGTGATGTAATACTCGGTAAAAAAAAAAAAAAAATTTAAATCCATATTGGGCTTTCTTATGTTTGGGTTAAACATTATTTTTAAATTATGTGGACTAAAATAAGTAAGAGATTTCTTCAATTTGGGCCTTAAAATCAATTGGGTTTAATTTAAATGTGGGTTATAATAAATCCTATTAAAATTAGGAGAAACAATAAAATTATATAAATAATAAGTAAAACCTAATCTTCATTATGTACATGTTGCGGCTGATTGAGGGAAGGGGAAGGAACATCGACGGCTGAAGAGGAGAAAGAAAGATTGTGGGATAAAAAAAATTGGGAACAAGATTGTGAGAGGAAAATTCAATAGAATTGTATCTAAACAAAGGTATTTAATGGATTTAATTTTGAATATATCATTATTATTTTATCAATGTGATTACAATTTTAGAGCATTTGGATGCGTTGGTATAATTTTGATGTATAATTGAGAATATGTGATAATTAATAGGTTGGATAAGAAATAATTTGTTAATACAAGTTTGGTTGGCAAACATTTACATGTATATATGTATGGTTGGGTACTGTTGACTTTACAATTGTTAAAAAAATCGTGAGAGAGACTCCTCCGAAAGCTACTGTACTGTTATAATATTATAATGATAATATATATATATATATATATATATATATATATATATATATATATATATTAGGTTCTTGCAAGAATATAGGATTCCCTTAATTTTTCTATATAAACATATATATATATATATATATATATATATATATATATATATATATATATTTAATAACTATTTAGCCATAAAATTTAAAATTAGAATTGGAAAATTAAATTGAAGTTATGCATATTAATTTGAATTAATTAATTTTGCCGACATAGTTATAAATGTTTTAATAATAATTTAATAGTATATTGTTATTAATGATTGGATTGTATTAAAATCTTATTAAATTGTTTAAATTGAACGGAAGGAATTTAAAGAGTTATTTTTGGAATATAAATTTTGGAGTATTAATAATTGATATAAGGCGATGATTAAAGACACATTAAATAGATTATGAATTATTTTGGGAATTATTAGTTTGGATTATTTTAATTTGAGTTAAATATGTTTAGGTTGTGAATGACGTTTCATATTTGATTTCGTTGGCAATTGAGGGTAAGATTTGGTGGAGTGTGCTATAAATGGTTTAAAAGTATTAGGTACGGATTCCGAACTCTTTCAACGACATTCTTGTTAAATTTGATTTGTTCGTTTTGTCCCTTATTTCGAATTCTATTATGATTTCACATAATTGTTTCCTGTGAAATAAATATATTAGTTTCATTTTAGAGTTGATACATATGACTCGTATTTGTACTCTTTGAATTAGGTTATCATGTTTAGTACTATTTATTTTTGATAATTGTAGAACGGTACATGTTGCCACCTTCTTTTTAAGACCTTGTGACTATTATTTGATTCAGTTCAACATGTACATATAGAACCCTTTTGTTGCTATTATGTCGCATGTGTTGTGACATGGTATTTTTGTTAAAATAAACCGTAACGTATACCTGAGTTATAACCACCTGTGGGGGTACCACAGGTATGTCGTCTTGGCACGAGAGACATGACACTTTCCGTGGCGGTGTGATTTGTCCACGGTGTCTCCGTTTTGGGCTTCGGAGGAAGTGGGCTGTTTGGTGTTTTGTTGTGGGAGGCGTATGAGTTAACCCTATTTTTCTGTTCTGCGGATTGGTGTTGTTGTGCCAAACACACCTATCCGATTTGCATACATTTAGATTCGCGGTCCAACGTGTGATTTGTCTGTGTGGCATTATTTTGACTTGCATGTGTGACATTGTTTTGACTTGCCTATGTGGCAAGGTATATTTCTGAGTTTAATCGGTATAAAATAACCCCAGCCATTTGTTTCAGCCTATTATTTTATTTTATTAGTTGTTGGCTTCTGTTTAGTTCAATTCATCGGATTAGTTACTTCAGTTCGTTATTTCTTTAATATTCTGTATGTTTCATTAATTCTGTTGGTTTTAATATATTCTATTCAAATCTTCAGAGATTTTATTTTTGTTAGAGGCAATATTTTGTCTAAGTTGATTTTTTATTTTAGGTGTATATCTTTTGTATCTTTATATCCATACTTAGCAATTGGCTCATGCTGTGTTTTTCTTCCGGCAGGTTTGTAGGGGTGATTCAGGGCTAGCTAGTGTGATGAGAGAGTTACCTTTGACCATCTAGGTTTTTTCGAATTTTAAGTTTTGATTATTTTGACTCTATTTGAAGAATTGTATTTAGTACGCTATTAATGGATCACCACTATTAATGTTTTGAGGTTATTAGTGCTCTGTTTTCTTATTTTTGAGGTTTGTTGTGCTTTGCACGTGACCTCCCTTTCCTTTTCGGGAAGGGGGTGTTAAATGGGGGGTCATATGACCCCCTGGTTCTGCCCATGAATCCACTAAATCACTACAAATCTAAACTATTTTGGTAATGTCAATTGTCTAATATTATCTTTTTAAATTTAAGTATTATATCCTAAAATCACTATTTTTTAATCTCAAATTAATATTTTGATTTTATAATCCCCTAAATCACTACAAATCTAAATTATTCTTATAATGTTAAATGTTCTAATATTATCATTACTAAATTAATTATTATCTCCTAGAATATCTACCTTTTTATCCCAAATTAATATTTTGAATTTATAATCCACTAAATCACTACAAATCTAAACTGTTTTGGTAATGTCAATTGTTCTGATATTATCCTTTTTAATTTAATTATTATATCCTAAAATCACTATTTTTTAATCCCAAATTAATATTTTGATTTTATAATTCCATAAAGCACTATGAATCTAAATTATTCTGATAATGTTAAATGTTCTAATATTATCATTACTAAATTAATTATTATCTTCTAAAATATCTATTTTTTATCCCAAATTAATATTTTGAATTTATAATCCACTAAATCAATACTAATCTAAACTGTTTTGGTAATGTCAACTGTTCTGATATTAAGCTTTCTAATTTAATTATTATCTCCTAGAATCACTATTTTTTAATTCCAAATTAATATTTTAATTTTATAATCCACTAAATCACAAATCTAAACTGTTTTGGTAATGTCAACTGTTATATAATTACAATATTTTTGAATTTTATAATATTATACCATGCATATATATAAGTTCCAACATTACTAACAGTGACAACCCAATAAATTCATTTTTTAGAATTTTACAGTATTATATACCATTTATAATCTTATACCATACATTATCATACATATATATATATATATATATATATATATATATAATCTTGCACTAATATGTTTATTTTATAAACCCTAAAATCCACTACTTTTCTAAATTTTTACTAATTTAATTATGTTAAAACATAATTATTATATCCTAAAATCACTACTTTTCTAATATGATATCATTCATAATTATAATTCTTTTCATTTTTATTTAATATAGGAGCTAAATTCCTTTATGTTCTGTTAGTTTTCAATCCGACAAACACATGAATTTTAGCCAAGTGTGAGACTTTTTTTTATCTCGGACAATATTATTTCCTATAGAAGAGTTTTGGAAAGATAATTATTTATTTGGTTGATAGTTTATGCAATGTTGAAATCGCTATTAAGTATATCTAAATTCTTATATCTTACTATTGCCCAGATTCCTGTCGCAAATATTTATAAGATTGCAACGACTGATAAAAAGATGTTTTAAGTGCTAATTTTTGTTTGTGTGAATATATTGCACATTCAATAAACATATCTGAATTGAAGACCTAAGCTGGAAGAAGCATAATTGTGATAATCCTGGTACCTATGGAGTTTAGTGACCAGATTAATTATATACTTTGATATGTATTTGCGCACAAAATTTTTATCCAACACTATAACATATGCTACAAAAATTTGATAATCAAATAACAATTTACCATTTTCTTATTATATTTTAATTTATTAATTACATGTATAAATTTATTATTAACAAAATGAATAATCCCGCCGCAACGCGCGAGTTTATATCTAATTGTTAACTAAATAAATTTCTATACATGCACAACTTGTGTTTTGTACAGGGCTGATGAGCTTCTATAATTTATCACAAACTTATTCAATGTGCATGATTTTTGGAGTTTTGAGTTCCCACTTATACAGTGATCAAACCCATTGCATGAACACAGCACACCCAAACTCCATCATCATTAAATAGAAAAGAAGTTATTTGTATTTATACGTGTGATTCATGGATACAATTTCATCTCATAAAATAAATCAAAGGCAGAAGTCTAATGGAAACTGTTAACGACAAGTTTCGCCAGCGCGTCCAATCACAGAATCCACGCGCTAGAACCTGCACAGTAACAGATCACACAGAAGCTTGACGGCTTGTGCCGCCGGGGGATAGCTCCGGTGTGAGAATGAGTACAGGCCGTTACAAGGGTAAACAATGGAGGCTAAGTGTTTAGTGCTCAAAAGTAGGTATTACCTCATCATGATAACCTTGGCCTTGTTGTAAGACCCCAGTTTTTATAAATAAAGATGAATTTTTATAATTATTATTTTTGAATATTATGGAAGAAATTTGATATAATGTTATAGTTGTGGGTAATATTTATAAATTTTGCAAAGTACGCAAGTTGTTATAAAATATTCGGTTGGTCGGGGAATATTCGTACGACGGCAAAATTATTGGTGGACCCCACAACAGAATTATTGTCGAATTGAGAAAACGACAAAAATATTTTATTAAAAATAACGGCGGAAGTTTTACCGTTGATACTGTTGAACTACTGGGTAGTAAAAGTACAGTAATACGCGTTGTTGCATAGTAGCACACGGTATTGATTATTGATATTTATGTGAGAAGCCGCTCAGTTTGATTCAATTATTGTCGATTAATAATATGAATTATTATAGCGATAATGACGTTTTGTTTTATTCGTATTATTAACGTAATAAAACGGAAACATCTTTTTATAAAACAGAATACTTTATTAAAGTTATTTTATAAATAGAATATATTATATTTTATTATGCATAGTGTTGCATAGTGTTTTGCATAGTGTTGCATAGTGTTTGCATAGTAAAAATCTTTTTATATAAATAGAATATATTATATTTTATTTAAAAGATTTTTCTTTAAATATGGACCGTCAGATTAAAGTAAATCAATCTGGACCGTTCATGGATTAGTTACTATGCATTCCATTTTCCTATAAATAGAAGCTCATTCCTTCATTATTTTCTTACGAATTCACTGAACTCTAGAGAGAGAAACTATAGAGAGATAGAAGAAAAGCTTTCTGCTACTTAACTTTTCTTTTCCCATATCCAGTTTCTGTTACGGTAAGGGGTGTTATTCTTTCTTCTTGAAGAGAACTTATGTTATTCCATTCATTATTATCCTGTTGGAATAACCTGTAAAAGTGGCATACCCTATACATGACCTGTATACGCGGTATACCCTATACTTGGTGAAATCCTTATGTTATTCCATTCATTATTATCCTGTTGGAATAACCTGTATACGCAGTCTACCCTATACTTGGTGACATTCTTCTATTATTCTGTTGGAACATCCTGTCTGTGTGTTTTACACCGGACCTGGTTCCGTCTTTATTATTATTCCGTTGGAACATCCTGTCTGTGTGTTTTACACCGGACCTGGTTCCGTCTTTATTATTCTGTTGGAACATCCTGTCGGTGTGAATTTCACCTGACCTGGTTCCATTATTATTATTCTATTGGAATAACCTGTCTGTGCGGTCTATCGCATGCATGGTGATTTCTTTTGTTATTCCATTCTTTATTATACTCAGTTGGATAAAACTTTGATTTCTATACTCCATGAAATTAGTGGAATATCCTTGATATTTGCGCTTCATCCAGTATCCTTTCATGGAAATATTCTTTTGATCATTCTTGAATTTTACACCACAAAACAGTATCGTGTTGACAATTTGGACGTTAATAATTCCTGGATAAAATAATTCTTGAACTTGTTTTATTGAATTCTTATATCATTGTCATCATCCTCTTATTTATATTTTTGAAAGTCATCTGTGGCCTGTAGAGCATGGATGGACTTGGTATGATTATGACCAGGGATTATTCGGTGTAATCATGATCGTAATGTTACAAATGATGTGGTCAAAGTCTCATTTGCCGTAGTGCATTGATGGACAGTTGTTGGCATGATCATGACCATTGATGAATACACAAATATCCTTGGCCCGTAGTGCATGAAATTTGTGGTCGTGACCCTAATGAGTATCCTTGGCCGTAGTGCAGGGATGATGCGGATTATTTATTAAGCTGAGTCTCAGCGATAAAAGTGATTAAAAACTTTTAAAATCATAAAAGATAGTAGATTCTATTCTCTACTTGACTCTTTTAATGGATTGCTTGATCCGCTGCTGTTAAACTTGATGTTATTATATTTTATCAGTTTAACACTGTTGAAGGCTAATGATAATTTATTCTGCATTATCTTAGTCATAATATTTCTTACTGGGCTAGTTGAGCTCACCCTTTCTTTCACTGTTCTCTTCAGGAAATGAGAATATAGCTGGGACGAGTCAGGGAACGGAGTGATGGACCAAAGAATAGTATTAGTAGTCCTCATTATTCTGTTAAATAGTGTGATAATAATTGTATTGAGGACTCTTTTTGAGTTTGTATGATCTCTAGTAGACAGTTATTGTATTCAAACTCACAGTTGTATTTTGTCGTATTATACACGACAGTGGTATTAGTAAGTTGTATTTGAATTCTGTACCATGTATCTGACGACTCAAGATGGGTGATGTATACCTAATTTTGGGGGCGTCACAGTTGGTATCAGAGCTTAGGGATATGATCCATGGCTAAGATGTGAGACTAGAACTAGGAGGGGAGAGACGGGGAATTCCTTCGCTAGTATGACCTACTTAAATTTATTTTATATTTAAATTAGTTGGTCAAAGTTTAGAGATATTATGTTACATGTCAATTAATCTTTGTTTTGTGGCAGTATTTGAAAATGACTTCCGAAAATGTTGAGAATAACAATGAAGCACAAGAGACCGTTGAGTCTCTACATATCAATAATCAGGAGAATGTGCATCAGGAAGGCGACAATCCTCATGACCAAATGATGAATGATGGATTGTTCAGAGGCTTTATGCAATTCATGCAACAGCAAGCGAGAGCAGCTCCTGTTCAAAATGTAGGTGGAAACACTGGAAATTCTCGGGCGGTCACCGCTAAACAGTTCAAGGAGCTGGGACCACCGGAGTTTAAGGGAGAGCCAAAACCACTTATTGCGGAAGCATGGATAAAGCAGATCACCAAAATATTTGATGTCTTGGGATGTTCCGAGGAGCAAAATGTTCCCTTTGCCGCCTTTATGTTGCGCGGAGAGGCAGATTACTGGTGGGAATCGGTAAAACGTACTCAACCTGCCGTACTGAAGATGTCTTGGGAGAAGTTCCAAGAGCTGTTCAACGACAAATACTTTCCCGAAAGTATTCGTCACATGAAGGAGGTGGAGTTTATCAAATTGGAGCAAAACAATATGACTGTGTCGCAATACGAGGCAAAATTTGCGGAGTTATCCCGGTTTGCATCCCACTTGGTGGATAGTGAAGAGAGAATGGCACGATTGTTTTTAAGAGGTTTGAAGCCGGAGATACGTCAACATCTTATTTCTCATAAATTGTGTTTGTATTCAGATGTTGTAAATAGGGCTCAGTTGGTAGAGCGCGATAACGAGTCAACGCAATCAAAAGAGAGCAGCCGGCAAAATGATAATACCAGTGAGAGCAGTCATCGAAGCGGTGACAACAAGCGTGGAGGAAATTATCAGGCCAGAAATGGTAACCACTTTGGTGGTAATCAGGGCCAAAACAATAAGAATGGACATTTCAAGAAGAGAAGATTCAGCAATGATGGAAAGATGTCAGCATCAGCAACCGTTGTTAAGGAAGGAGAAAGACAACCTATCATATGCTTCAAATGCGGAGGGGAGGGACACATCAGTCCAAATTGCGCGATGCCGTCCAAAGCATGTTATAATTGTGGAAGAGAAGGCCACTTAGCCCGATTTTGTCGTTCACCGAAGACAAATTCAACTAGGATGGAGGCACCAAAGGCTGTCCCAGAAAAGTCAAAGCCGGTAGTGCAAGGGAGAGCGTTTGTTGTGACCTCCCAGAAAGCAAGGAACCCGCATGAGGTCATCACAGGTAAGCTTATCATAAACTCTAGCGAAGTCTACACTTTATTTGATACCGGTTCTACCCATTCTTTTATTTCTCCTACTTGCGCTCAACGATTAAATTTGACTCCGGAGAAATTAGACTTTGACTTATCTGTGGAAACTCCGTTGGGAGAAACCTTCATTACATCCACGGTTTATAAGTCTTGTTTGGTTCAAGTTGGTACCCACGCATTACCTGTCGATCTTATTGCATTAAAAATACTTGCATTTGATGTAATTCTAGGGATTGATTGGTTAACTACTCATCATGCAAAAATTGATTATTTTCGTAAGGTTGTTAGCTTTCATATTCCTAATCGACCTATTATGCGAATTCAAGCAACCAAACCATTAAAATCAATCACTGTCATCTCAAGCCATAAAGCTATTCGTTTATTGAAAAACGGATGTCAAGCTTTCTTAGCTCATGTCACAGATCTAAACAAAAATACGTCAGTTTTGAATAATATTTCTATTGTTAATGAATTCCCTGACGTATTCCCTGAAGAACTTCCTGGCCTACCCCCAGAGCGTGAAATTGAATTTTGTATCGACCTTGAACCCGGTACAAAACCCATTTCCAAAGCCCCATATCGAATGGCTCCTATTGAACTTCAGGAGTTAAAGACTCAACTGCAGGAATTGTTAGACATTGGCTTTATTCGTCCTAGTACTTCTCCTTGGGGTGCTCCTGTTATATTCGTGAAGAAGAAAGATGGGAGTATGCGACTTTGTATTGATTATCGGGAGTTAAATCATGTCACCATCAAAAATAGGTATCCATTGCCACGTATTGATGACCTGTTTGACCAGTTGCAAGGAGCCAAATTCTTTTCAAAGATTGATCTTCGTTCCGGATATCACCAATTGAAGATTAGAACCGATGACATTCCAAAGACGGCTTTCAGAACTCGGTACGGGCATTATGAATTCCTAGTCATGTCCTTTGGATTGACTAATGCTCCTGCTGCCTTCATGGATATGATGAACCGAGTATTCAAGGAATATTTGGATCACTTTGTGGTCGTCTTTATTGATGACATCCTTATTTATTCCAAAAGCCGTGAAGATCATGAGGAACACTTGAGGGTAATACTCCAAAAGCTTCGTGAATACAAGCTTTATGCCAAGTTTAAGAAATGCGAGTTCTGGCTTGAGGAAGTAGCATTCCTTGGGCACGTGGTATCAAGTCATGGAATATCTGTTGACCCAGCAAAGATTGAAGCTATTCAAAGCTGGGAGCAACCTAAATCAGTGACCGAAGTACGTAGCTTTCTCGGCTTAGCTGGTTATTATCGGAGATTCGTAGAAGGGTTTTCTCGAATCGCTACTCCACTAACTCAGCTGACTCGGAAAGATACAAAGTTCGGTTGGAGCGAGGAATGTGAGAAGAGTTTTCAAGAACTCAAGAGGAGACTCATTTCAGCACCTGTTCTGACAATACCATATGGTTCGGAGGGATTTGTCATCTACAGTGATGCTTCGGGCAAAGGGTTAGGATGTGTTCTCATGCAACATGGGAAAGTCATAGCCTATGCCTCACGACAACTCAAAGAATATGAGAGAAATTATCCTACTCATGACCTAGAGTTAGCAGCTGTTGTCTTCGCACTTAAAATTTGGAGGCATTACTTGTATGAGGAGAAAGTTGAGATCTTTACGGATCATAAAAGCCTCAAATATTTCTTCACTCAAAAGGAACTCAACATGCGACAACGACGTTGGCTTGAACTGTTGAAAGATTATGATCATACCATCCAATACCATCCTGGAAAAGCGAACGTGGTAGCTGACGCATTGAGTAGAAGGTCATATGCGGGTGCGAGTGCAATATTGTCAACGCAAAGGCCCATTTTGGATGACTTGCAAAGGATGGAGATAGAGATAAAGACTCCAAGGACCCACATTATGATGGCGAATATACGAGTAGAACCGACTTTAATTGATAAAATTAAAGCTGCTCAAGTTACAGATCCGGAGCTGATGTGTATGAGGAAGAAAGTACAAGTAGGTGCGATACCGGAAGCAAGAATCGATGAAGAAGGAATACTTCGAGTCAACTCCAGACTTTGTGTTCCTAACGACCCTGATTTAAAGTATAAAATCATGATGGAGGCACACAACACACCGTTTGCAATCCATCCTGGGAGTACCAAAATGTATCATGATCTTCGACATACATTTTGGTGGGGCAATATGAAGAGAGAGATAGCGCTTTTTATCTCAAGGTGTCTAACGTGTCAACGAGTCAAGGCGGAGCATCAAATACCAAAAGGACCATTGCAACCACTTGAAATTCCAAAATGGAAGTGGGAGAACATTACCATGGATTTCGTTACTGGTCTTCCCAAAGTTTCTCAAGGCATAGATGCGATTTGGGTCATTGTTGATAGATTGACCAAGTCTGCTCATTTCTTACCGATACGAGAAACTTATACACTTGAACGTCTTGCTCGTATGTACATAAACGAGGTTGTAAGATTGCATGGTATGCCAGTATCCATAGTTTCTGATCGAGACCCAAGATTTACTTCGCGATTTTGGGTTAGTTTGCAAAAAGCTATGGGCACAAATTTACGATTTAGCTCGGCATATCATCCTCAAACGGACGGACAGTCAGAGAGGACTATTCAAACTCTTGAAGATCTATTGAGACTCTGTGTCCTTGATTTCAAGGGAAGTTGGGACAAGTTATTACCATTGGTGGAGTTTTCCTACAACAATAGTTATCAAGCAAGTATTGGCATGACTCCGTTCGAGGCGTTGTATGGAAGAAAGTGTCGTTCTCCAGTATGTTGGGATGAGGTGGGTGAAGCAACGTTGTTGGGACCGGATTTGGTACGTATGACTACGGAAAAGATTCAAACGATCCAGAAACGTATAAAAACCTCACAAGATCGACAAAAGAGTTATGCTGATCTTCATCGAAAGGACGTGGAATTCGATATAGGAGATCATGTGTTGTTACGTGTTGCTCCATGTAAAGGAGTTACGAGATTTGGAAAGAGAGGAAAGCTCAATCCTCGATTCATCGGCCCATTTTTAATCCTCGATCGAGTAGGAACTGTGGCCTATAGACTCGCTTTACCGCCAAGTATGTCTCGTGTTCATAACGTTTTTCACATATCCATGCTACGTAAATATGTGAAAGACCCGAACCACATTATTGAGTTAGAACCGGATGAAATAGCGGAAGATTTAACGTATGAAGAGGTTCCTGTTCAAATCTTGGATAAGAAGGAACATATTTTACGCACCAAGGTTATACCTCAAGTCAAAGTTTTGTGGAGAAACCACGATGTTGAGGAAATGACTTGGGAGTTAGAATCTGAAATGAAATTAAGGTATCCTTACCTCTTCGACATACCAGGTACGTACCCTAATTTCGAGGGCGAAATTTCATAAGAAGGGGAGGTTGTAAGACCCCAGTTTTTATAAATAAAGATGAATTTTTATAATTATTATTTTTGAATATTATGGAAGAAATTTGATATAATGTTATAGTTGTGGGTAATATTTATAAATTTTGCAAAGTACGCAAGTTGTTATAAAATATTCGGTTGGTCGGGGAATATTCTTTTTGTCGGGGAATATTCGTACGACGGCAAAATTATTGGTGGACCCCACAACAGAATTATTGTCGAATTGAGAAAAAGACAAAAATATTTTATTAAAAATAACGGCGGAAGTTTTACCGTTGATACTGTTGAACTACTGGGTAGTAAAAGTACAGTAATACGCGTTGTTGCATAGTAGCACACGGTATTGATTATTGATATTTATGTGAGAAGCCGCTCAGTTTGATTCAATTATTGTCGATTAATAATATGAATTATTATAGCGATAATGACGTTTTGTTTTATTCGTATTATTAACGTAATAAAACGGAAACATCTTTTTATATAAAACAGAATACTTTATTAAAGTTATTTTATAAATAGAATATATTATATTTTATTATGCATAGTGTTGCATAGTGTTTTGCATAGTGTTGCATAGTGTTTGCATAGTAAAAATCTTTTTATATAAATAGAATATATTATATTTTATTTAAAAGATTTTTCTTTAAATATGGACCGTCAGATTAAAGTAAATCAATCTGGACCGTTCATGGATTAGTTACTATGCATTCCATTTTCCTATAAATAGAAGCTCATTCCTTCATTATTTTCTTACGAATTCACTGAACTCTAGAGAGAGAAACTATAGAGAGATAGAAGAAAAGCTTTCTGCTACTTAAATTTTCTTTTCCCATATCCAGTTTCTGTTACAGTAAGGGGTGTTATTCTTTCTTCTTGAAGAGAACTTATGTTATTCCATTCTTTGTTGTTCTGTTGGAATAACCTGTAAAAGTGGCATACCCTATACATGACCTGTATACGCGGTATACCCTATACTTGGTGAAATCCTTATGTTATTCCATTCATTATTATCCTGTTGGAATAACCTGTATACGCGGTCTACCCTATACTTGGTGACATTCTTCTATTATTCTGTTGGAACATCCTGTCTGTGTGTTTTACACCGGACCTGGTTCCGTCTTTATTATTATTCCGTTGGAACATCCTGCCTGTGTGTTTTACACCGGACCTGGTTCCGTCTTTATTATTCTGTTGGAACATCCTGTCGGTGTGAATTTCACCTGACCTGGTTCCATTATTATTATTCTGTTGGAATAACCTGTCTGTGCGGTCTATCGCATGCATGGTGATTTCTTTTGTTATTCCATTCTTTATTATACTCAGTTGGATAAAAGTTTGATTTCTATACTCCATGAAATTAGTGGAATATCCTTGATATTTGCGCTTCATCCAGTATCCTTTCATGGAAATATTCTTTTGATCATTCTTGAATTTTACACCACAAAACAGTATCGTGTTGACAATTTGGACGTTAATAATTCCTGGATAAAATAATTCTTGAACTTGTTTTATTGAATTCTTATATCATTGTCATCATCCTCTTATTTATATTTTTGAAAGTCATCTGTGGCCTGTAGAGCATGGATGGACTTGGTATGATTATGACCAGGGATTATTCGGTGTAATCATGATCGTAATGTTACAAATGATGTGGTCAAAGTCTCATTTGCCGTAGTGCATTGATGGACAGTTGTTGGCATGATCATGACCATTGATGAATACACAAATATCCTTGGCCCGTAGTGCATGAAATTTGTGGTCGTGACCCTAATGAGTATCCTTGGCCGTAGTGCAGGGATGATGCGGATTATTTATTAAGCTGAGTCTCAGCGATAAAAGTGATTAAAAACTTTTAAAATCATAAAAGATAGTAGATTCTATTCTCTACTTGACTCTTTTAATGGATTGCTTGATCCGCTGCTGTTAAACTTGATGTTATTATATTTTATCAGTTTAACACTGTTGAAGGCTAATGATAATTTATTCTGCATTATCTTAGTCATAATATTTCTTACTGGGCTAGTTGAGCTCACCCTTTCTTTCACTGTTCTCTTCAGGAAATGAGAATATAGCTGGGACGAGTCAGGGAACGGAGTGATGGACCAAAGAATAGTATTAGTAGTCCTCATTATTCTGTTAAATAGTGTGACAATAATTGTATTGAGGACTCTTTTTGAGTTTGTATGATCTCTAGTAGACAGTTATTGTATTCAAACTCACAGTTGTATTTTGTCATATTATACACGACAGTGGTATTAGTAAGTTGTATTTGAATTCTGTACCATGTATCTGACGACTCAAGATGGGTGATGTATACCTAATTTTGGGGGCGTCACACTTGTATTTATAGTACTCACCACCTTAGAATCCCTCTACCAGTCGGATTAGGACTCATAGCGTATGGTAATTACCATAACTTGGGTCCAACACAATCTCCTTAAAAGGTGCAAGTAGAATCCAATCCTCCCACTACCTTTGGAGTTACCTTATTTAATTTTGATTAGGAACGCGAACCCTGCACGCAGGAGAGCCCACTGTGCAGGCCCAACAGATCCTATAACCTGGTCTGGGCTTCGGCCCAAAGGACTCGAAGACCCGACCCCGAACACCACAAGATTTAGTTCGGCTTCGGCCCAAGATGGCTCAAATGCCAACCCGAACACCTCCAACTTCTCCATGGGCTTCAGCCCAGTGGTCTCATAAAGCCCTTCTGATGTCAGGCCTTTAGCCCATATGGAGGTCGGTAAAACGCTCCCGAACATTGCCCCCCAGTCTCTGATTATAACATTTTTATAATTAGAGACTTGGAAGGTCAGGATATCGAAAGGTCACGACAGCCAATGATGAGCTGTCTAGGAAAATTCAACGGTCTGTTATAGATATTTGAAACGTTGCACGCCTTTTAACGTCTGGACCCACCTTAAGCATTTAGTAGACGTCCTGGGACTCCGTGCCGTACACCCTATAAAAACCCCACTTCCCCTTCATTATCACCTTTACTGACTCCTCTTTCTCAAATCCTCTGACTTCAAATTTTCCGGTAAGGCGATTTTCGGCGAGATACTGCTCCTCCGTATTCACCATTTTCCTCTACTCATTTAGCGTTTGAGTGCCATTTTTGCTCATTCCTTCTTTTAAACCTCTCGTTTTCATTACATTCCCCTTAAAATGGCCGATTCCAGCATTATTCCAGCCACTGAACCTACCATCGTCACCACTGGCGACCTTCTGGAGGTTGAACTATCGCTTGCCCCGGCCGAAGTGTCCGTGGAGAACGCCGAGTCCTGAATTCGTCGTTTCTATGCTTCAGAAACCAACTACGCAGTTCTCAACACCAAATCGTCTATTACACCTTCCCAACTATCCGACATCCGTTCTTTGTTCATCATCCCTAAAGAGTATAAGCTTCGGGTGACCGAGGCCAGCGAGAGGATGTATCACTGTCCCGAAGGTGGTTGGGTAGCCGTCCACCTCTACGCCCTGAAGTACGGGGTTCGGTTTACCCTACACGAGTTCATCTCCTCTTTTCTTTGTCTGGTCGGGGTCGGGTTCGCACAATTGGCGCCGAACTCCTATATCCAACTCGTCAGCTTCATAGCCCTCTGCCAAGAGGCTGGTATCACACCTGGGCTGGAATTTTTCTTTGTCCTATTTTCTGTCTGTCGATCAAAGGAGCCTGGTCTCCGACACCTGAACCGTGTTCCTGGCCGAGAGACTTTCGTGAAGACCCCTTCGAGCAATAAGGGATGGCACTCACAATGGTTCTTCATGAAAGGTACTGACCTCAACCTTCTACCAGACTGGGCTAGTCTCGACGACACCCCAATAAAAGTTACCAAATTCCCGAAGGGTCGTGCGGCTACTTTCAAAAAGTTTTATGCCATTCTGAAGCAGACCAGCTGGGGTGTGGGGATCGTTTCCAACGAATCGTGGCTCTATGAACACGGTTGTAAGTAGTCATATCCGAACCCATGTGTCTGTATTCCAGTCTTTCTACTATTGTTTCTTTTCAATGATCTTTTTGTCTTTTGTCGTAGTGACCATCTTCAAGCCCGATGATGCCGAAGTGGCTTTGACTCCTCTTCCGATCATAGCCGAGCCCATCCACCTTCTTGCCGCTGATGATACTCCCTCAGACGAGGATGTTCTCGTCACTGAACTATCTGTTGGTTCGTCGACGGGGCCTCCTCCCGATTCATCCAAGGCTGACATTTCCACAAAAAACGTGTTGGAGATGAAAGGGGCTGATAAGATGGCCTTGCTGAAAAAGGCAAAGAAGAGGCCTTCTTCTGTCCGAGCTCCCCCCAAGGCAATCCCTGAGGCCCAGCCGAAGCCTGCTCCCAAACCAACTCCTCCCCCGCCTACCCTAGTAACGGTGGTCGAGGATTCGGAGGATACCGAGGATCGGCCCCTTGAACCACCCTCGAAGAAGACTCGTCTGATCGAGGGGCCTCTCCCTGTCGAGGAGGTTATTAGCCCAATCCCAGCTTCGACCCTGACGTCCAAAGCTAGTTCATCTGAGGGGTCGCCGACTACCTGTTGGCTAAAGAATGCTTCTGATAAATTCCCCTTCTATTTGCTTGATCAGTTTAGGCTCTCCGGTGACGATGATTGGTTCAAGAACTTTTCATCCGAGGATTTTCTGGTTACCTATCTCAAGGCTCAGACTCAGGTATTCACCCTCATTTTTATATATTTTCCCTTACTGATTCTTTGGATTTTATCTGACCGATATGTCTTCTGTACTTAGGCCAATGCTATCCTTGCTCGTGCGATTGCTCCTCTTGCTCGGTCTACAAAGAGAGAGCTTCAACTGGGAACCGATGTGGACATTCTCAAGGTCGAGCTGAGGGGTCGGGATTCGGAGCTGAAGAGAGAAAGGGACCTTCATGCCAATACCCGAAACAAAGTGACGAAGGCTGAACGTCGGATCGCTGAGCTCGAAGACCAACATTCCCTACTACAACAAGAGTTCGTCGGTCTCGACGGTCATGCCAAAAAATTGGTGCGGGACAAGGAGCTTCTGGTCGAGGAGAATAAGACCTTGGTGGGGAACCTCCACGCCATCGAGGATCATATCAACCGGATGCACGATCAAGTAAGGACACTGATCGCTGCTAACAGTACCTTGGAGGCAGAATGGGCTGTCATCAAACAAGCAGCTGTCAAGGAATATGAAGAATCGCCTGCCTTGACTGATAAGATTATGGCCCAGTTTGCTGAAGGGGTCGAAGCTTATCGGGAGAAGGCGAAAGCGAAGCTTGTTGACGCCGACCTGGATGCTTCGGTACTTGATTCTTCCGACGAAGAGTCCGATGCGAATGAGGGTTCTCCTTAGTCCCTCCTGACCCTGTTCTTCCTATTTACATTTTTCTTGTCTTAGTTTTGTAACTCACCCGATCAGTGAGGTCGACGATGTATGTTCCTAAATCCTGTCTGATCGGAAATTGTAAAAAAAATTCTAAGTATAAATGAGATACATTTTTGGCCCATGAATGATTGTTTTCAGTTTTACTTATGACTAATCTCGATCAGTTATGTCCTCCCGAACCTTCTAATCGGATTGTCCTTAGAGTTTCTCTGATCTTAAAGGGTCCGACAGTCATACCCAGGACTTATCTCTATCAGTGGTGTCTTTCTGAACCTCTTGATCGGACAGTACCCGAGATCTGTAATTTAAGAATGTACTAAACTCTTGGTCAGTTATACTAGGGACTTATCTCGATCAGTGGTGTCTTTCCGAACCTCTTGATCGGATAGTGCCCGAAGCGTGTCTGTTCGAGTAGTAATGAAATACATGAATATAGATGAAGTTAAACATTGACAGGAATAAGAACTTTCATTTATATCATTTAAATGGAATCGGTTACATAGATAAAAGTAAGAATAACATAACTATTACTGGTAAAATTTTCTAAGTCTTCCAGCATGCCATGTATTCTTTACCTCCGAACCGTCCATTGCTCGAAGCCAGTATGTTCCTGGCTTCGGCACTCCTACCACTTCGTAAGGCCCCTCCCAGTTAGGCATTAACTTGCCGGTGTTCTGGGGGGTTGAAGCCTCCGACTCCCGGAGGACCAGATCTCCCACTGCAAACCTCCTGGGCTTCACCTTCTGATTGTAGTGTCTGGCTGTCTGTTACTGATAAACCGCTAACCTTATTATAGCCGAATCCCTGACTTCGTCTAGCAGATCTAGATTTGTTCTCAAGCCTTCATCATTGTATAACTCTTTGTATTGGCTGACCCGAAGGGTGGGGGATCCGATTTCTACAGGAATGAGAGCATCAGTCCCAAATGCCAGTCTGAACGGAGAGTCCCCGTTTGTAGTTCTTGGAGTAGTTCGGTACGCCCACAAAACAGATAGCACTTCTTCGGGCCACCGACCCTTTAATTCATCCAATCTACGCTTTATCCCATTGAGCAGGGTTCGATTGGTTACTTCCACTTGTCCATTCGACTGAGGATGGTCGACCGAAGTCTTTCGGTGTTGGATCCCTAACTCCTTTAGAAAGCCCTCAAATTTCGACCCCACGAATTGTCTGCCATTGTCTGAGACTATTGCCATCGGGATACCGAACTGGTAGACTATTCCTTCTTTAACAAACTTCAAACACTCCTGCTCAGTTATCTTTTGCAGTGGTTTGGCCTCGACCCACTTCGTCATGTAATCAATGGCCACGATCACAAAGCTAACATTTCCTTAGCTTTTGATAGAGGGCCTAGGATGTCAATTCCCCATACAACAAAGGGAATTGGAGATAGGACCGAGTACAGCTCTTCTGGAGGTTGATGTGGGATGTTGCTGTTCAGCTGGCACTTGGGGCACCTCCTGACAAATTCCTTTGCTTCAGTGTAGATAGTCAGCCAGTAATACCCCTGCCTCAAGATTTTATGTGCCAGTGATTTTGCTCCCATTTGATCCCCACAGACTCCCTCATGCACCTCTCGAAGTGTGTAGTCTGCCTCTAAAGGAGTCAAGCATTTGAGCAGTGGAGAGCTAAAGGCCCTTCGGTATAGGTCTCCATCTATGAGGACGAAGTTCGAGCTTCGATGTTTGACTTTCCTGGAAAGGATTCGGTCCGAAAGGAGGATCCCATCAGCCAAATATAAGATATAAGGAGTGAGCCAGCAATTGAGTCGGTCCAAAGCTAGGATTTCTGTCTTCGGGATACTGGGTTTTTCCAAAACCTCTAAGTATACTGATCCATCGAAAGAGCTCTCTTCGGTAGTTGCCAGTCGTTCCAGGGCATCTGCTATGGTATTGTCTGATCGATCCACCCCCAAACAACTGTACGATGCGAAGTATGTGAGCTTATCTTTTAACTCGGCCAGATATTTGGTCATCCTTGCCCCCCGAGCTTCGTATTCACCCGATAACTGCTTGACCACCAGCTGTGAGTCACTGTAGATGATCAACCTCTGTACTTCTAGGCTTTTCGGGCCAATCGTATCCCTGCTAAGATGGCCTCATACTCCGCTTCGTTGTTCGTGGCCTTGAAGCCGAACCGAATAGCTTGTTGAACCTTAAACCCTTCTGGACTCGTCAAAATGACCCCTGCTCCGCTGACATCTGAAGTTGACGACCCATCCGCTTATAAAGTCCACGAGTTCTGACCCGGTTGTGTTTCGGCCACTATATTCATCTCCGGCTCTGTGAAAGAGCACTCTACCACAAAATCTGCCAAAGCCTGCCCTTTGATTGCCGATCGGGGGTGATACACTATAGCAAACTGTGTTAACTCCATCGCCCATACGGCCAGCCGACCTGACACCTCAGGTTTGTGCAGGATCTTCTTCAAAGGCTGATTGGTGTAGACCACTATCAACCGACCCTGGAAATAGTGCCTGAGTTTCCTGCTAGCAATGATGAGAGCGTAGGAAAACTTTTCCAGGTTCGGATATCTCGTCTCTGCGTCCCTGAGAACATGGCTGACGTAGTACACCGGGAACTGCTTGCCTCCCTTATCCCTTACCAGTGCCGCCCCTACTGCCATCGGGCTGGCGACTAAGTATAAGTATAAAGGTTCAGAGGGAACCGGTTTCATCAATAACGGTGCCGAACCCAAATACCTTTTGATCTCTTGGAACGCGTCTTCGCATTCCGAAGTCCACGTGAAACTTTTGTCATTTTTTGGTCCTTTGAGGGTGTCGAAGAAGGGTAGGCATCTTTCAGCTGACCTTGACATGAATCTCCGAAGGGCTGCGATTCGGCCCGTCAACCTCTGGACATCTTTGTATGTCTTCGGAGATTTCATGTCTAAGATCGCCGAGATTTTTTCTGGATTGGCTTCGATTCCCCTTTTACTGACCAGATATCCCAGAAATTTCCCTGAACCCAATCCGAAGGTACATTTGGTCGGGTTCAATCTCATATTGTGTTGCCTTATCGTTTCGAAGCAGTCTGCTAAATCCTCCAGATGATCCTGGACTGACATGCTCTTGACGATCATGTCCTCCACATATACTTCCATACTGCACCCCATCTGTTTCCTGAACACGAAGTTCATCATCCGTTGGTAAGTTGCCCCTGCGTTCAGTAGTCCGAAGGTCATCTTCCGATACGCGTATATAGCCCGATGAGTGATGAAACTAGTCTTCGGGATATCCTCCTTATGCATCGAGATTTGGTGATATCCCGAGAAAGCGTCCATGAAACTTAGCATTCCGTACCCTGAAGTGGCATCAATCAGCTGGTGTATGTTGGGTAAGGGGTAGAAGTCCTTAGGGCACGCCTTGTTCAGGTCCGTGTAGTCGATGCACATCCTACATTTCCCATTTTACTTCTGAACCAGTACCACATTCGCCAGCCATTCGGGATAATCAATCTCGAAGATGAACCCTGCCTCTAACAGTTTAGCAACCTCTTCGTCTATAATCCTCTGTCTTTCCGGGGCAAAGATCCTTCTTTTTTGTATCACTGCTTCTTCTTCGGGTCGGTACGAAGCCTATGTAGTGCTACAGATTTGCTTACCCCGGGCATATCGCTGGGTTCCCAAGCAAAGATGTCGGCGTATACCCTAAGCAATTCCACTAGACCCGTTCGCAGCTGTTCAGTTAAGCCTGCCCCAATCTTGATCAGTTTGTCTGGATTCCCTGGCATTAACTCGACATCCTCTGTTTCTTCTTCCGGTAGAGCCATGGGTTCGGTACTTCCCTCGGTGAACGGCTCTAACTCGATGGTCAATGTCTATTTGTGTTTACTGACCCCGACTCCTGAAGATATTAAAGTATTCCGATAACACCTTCAGGCAATATCGAGATCTCTTTTTACCTCCCCTATCCCGTTCGGTGTCGGAAACTTTATTTTGAAGTGGGGTATAGACGTTACTGCCTGCAGTGCTGCTAGAGTAGGCCTCCCCAAGATGGCGTTGTAAGCCGAATCCACTTGTACCACAAAAATTTTTACCATAATTTATGTCTGCTGAGGAACCGTACCGAATCGAACTAGCAGCTCTATCGTGCCTGACACATGAACCGGGTCCCCACTGAAATTGTATAATGGGCCTTCTCCTCCCAACTCCATCCTCTGGTAGGCATGTGTGTAGAGTATGTCGACTGAGGACCCGTTATCGATCATCATTCGTTTCATGTCAACCGGCCCGACCTGAGCTGTTATAACCAGTGCCCCGTCGTGCGATTCAATGTGATCAGTAGGGTAGTCGTCATCTGAGAAGGAGATGGTCGTGCTTGAGTATGGCCTGTCTTTCCTGGGCGAGGAGCCGGCTAGTGACAGTACGACTTCGAGGTGCCCGCTCCTCTTCTTACCGGTTACACGCCCTACCGACCCGCCCGATATCACATCGATAACTCCTCGAGCTTGTGGGTTCGGTTGCGGCTGTGCTTCTCGGGGAGGTTCTCTGATGTCCTCTCGGGGAGCTTCCGATCCTTCTCTGCCGACTACGTACTGCACCAACTGCCCATTCTGTACATTTTTTTCTATCAAGTCCTTCAAGTTATTGCAATCTTCTATCGTGTGACCTCGACTCTGGTGGTACGCATAATATTTGTTCCGACCCCTTCTCCCCGGCTTTGTGATCGTTTGGCATGGTTCGAAAAAGGGCTTGTTCCGTATCTCCTCCAGTATCTTGGCCCGATCCGTAGTGAGTGCAGTGTACACTTTGTTGAAATTTTTTTTTGGGAGGGGTGGCCTTCCATTGCCCGACCCCCCCTCCGTTATAGTTCCTTTTACTGTAACTGTCCGACCTGCCCTGGGTATCTGCCTTCTGATAACTTTGCTTGTCCCAATCTCTGGACTTGTCATGTGAGTGGGACTGTGGTTTGAAATTCCCCATCGCTTCCTCAATTGCTATGTGACCCTCGGCCCTGTGGAACGCTTCTGTTAAATCGGCCGGAGGGTTGATCACCAGGTCCATCATCAGCTTCTTTGATTTTTCGATGTCTAAACCGGTTGTGAAGAACCCCAAGTCTTGTGGGGAGTTCAACTCTGCCACCGACCCCACAGCCTCTCGGAACCTTTTAACGTATTGGCCCAGACTCTCATCTGACCTCTGCCTAACCTGCATGAGGGATGCTGTGATCTTTCCCCGTCTCTTATTACTCCCAAATCGCGCATGAAACTTTTCCCGAAGGTCCTTCCACGAGTTTATTGACCCTGACGCCAGGGTTCCCATCCATTCCCGGCACTCTTCTTTAGGGTGGTGGCGAACATGTGACACTTGGCCGCATCAGAATGGCCATAGTACGTCATCAATCTATCATACCCATCAGAATGGTCATAAGGATCTCCCAGCCCGTCGTAAGTCTCCATTGGGGGCATCTTCCTTTTGGGGTCGGCTATCTCCCGATTAATTTCCACAGAAAAGGGTGACCATATACAGGCCGAGGGCTCCCCCGTTGGGCTTTTGGCCAATTGAAGTTTTTCCAACTCAGCTACCCTTTGGGCGAGGGGGTCGGACTCTCCTTCATGAGGGGACGATCGGGGTCTGTCCCTCTCACGTTCGGGAATCTCGTCTCCCCTCCTCCTTCCAGACTTACCTGGGTGTTCTGATCGGCGGCCTGCTGAACGGCTCCTCCTCCGGCTCCGACCGTCCCTCGAACGACTCCGGTATCTGCTCCTCTCCCTATCAGCCTCTCGCCTTCGGGGAGACCGAGACCGACTATGGTGCCTACGCCTCTTGGAGGATGCCTCCTGTTCCCCGGCCATGTTAGCCATCTGTAGTTCGAGCTCCTCCTGTTGAAGACGTAGGGCCGTCATGGCATCATTGTTTTGCTGCATCTTTTTTTGCAGGATGAATTCTCTTTGATCTCGACTACCTAGTGTACGACTCTTTCCATGCATCTCCAACGCCTGTGGGTTAGCTTCGCCCATCCGACTAGCCTGGTTGGGGGTACGTTGGCTTTCATTAAAGAGCCGCCTCCGGGGGGAGCCAGTCGACTCCCTCTGATCGTCCTGGATTCTGGAACCCAGTCTGTCCTTCACCGACCCTCTCACCTGAGTGGTCTGGTGCGACTTGGCCTTTTCCCGGTCGGAAACTGCAAATTCCACACTCGCCATCGTTTCTCACCGGAAAAGAATCTGATTGTGATTGTTTAAGCACTAAAACCCCTCCTTCTAGCGCCAATGTTAACGCAAAGTTTTGCCGGCGCGTCCAATCACAGAATCCACGCGCTAGAACCTGCACAGTAACAGATCACACAGAAGCTTGACGGCTTGTGCCGCCGGGGGATAGCTCCGGTGTGAGAATGAGTACAGGCCGTTACAAGGGTAAACAATGGAGGCTAAGTGTTTAGTGCTCAAAAGTAGGTATTACCTCATCATGATAACCTTGGCCTTTTTTTTTATAGTACTCACCACCTTAGAATCCCTCTCCCAGTCGGATTAGGACTCCTAGCGTATGGTAATTACCATAATTTGGGTCCAACACAATCTCCTTAAAAGGTGCAAGTAGAATCCAATCCTCCCACTACCTTTGGAGTTACCTTATTTAATTCTGATTAGGAACGCGAACCCTGCACGCAGGAGAGCCCACTGTGCAGGCCCAACCGATCCTATAACCTGGTCTGGGCTTCGGCCCAAAGGACTCGAAGACCCGACCCCGAACACCACAAGACTTAGTTCGGCTTCGGCCCAAGATGGCTCAAATGCCGACCCGAACACCTCCAACTTCTCCATGGCCTTCGGCCCAATGGTCTCATAAAGTCCTTCTGATGTCAGGCCTTTAGCCCATATGGAGGTCGGTAAAACGCTCCCGAACAGAAACAATAATTCAATTCAGATTAAAGAGACGTAGAGAAATTACCAATAAATAACACTTTGTTTCTTCAATATAAAGTAAGTAATAAAATTCATAAGGTACTTGATTTCCTCAACCTACATATAAAAAGTAAAGTTTCAAACAAAAAATATTGATCGGGCGTCGGAAACTTGACTTGGCGGCTCCCTTTGATGTTGTCTATTTCCTTGATTTCGATCTTTATTCGGCTCTGCCTTTGCTTTTACTCCATGTTTTTAATCAAAATAGCCACTGCCAAGACTTTCATAATTATAAATAACAAGAAAAATAAGGGATGGGGCATCGTATATTCGTAGGATGATTATTAGGGTTTAAGTATTTAAGAATATATTTATATATATGAAGACTAGTTAGTAAACTATATATATATATATATATATATATATATAAAATGAAATATATATTCCATTATTGAGAAATGGAAACTTTAAAAAAGATTCTCTACTATTTATAGATATGGCCCGATTTTTCTTCGAATAGCTATTGTGCAAAGGAGATGTAAACTATATTTGTTATTAGGAATTGAAGCTTGCCATAGTATTATGAGCTATATATAAAGTCTTTCAAAAGAAAATTGAAAATAATTTCATGTCTTTCCTATCTTCATACGATTTTTTTTTATTAATTCTACTTTAATTACGGATCATTCCTCTCTCTCTCTCTCTCTCTCTCTCACACACACACACACACATATGTATATATATATATATATATATATATGAAAAATTTAAAAGAAATATGTGACTTGTCACACTCAAACATTAATACACATAGATAATACACAAAATGACACAGTATTTAATTATAAAATAATGAAATGTCTATAATGCCACTTGTGAAAAAAAAAAACCATTAATGAAAGAGTGTATTTGCATGCAGCCAAGTTTGAATATGACAAATCACACATTACATTTCCCATATATATAGAGAGAGAATTGATATTTTTATAATTAAAAATAATAGTTTCACAAGATCACTCTTAAATGAATAAATGAGTCTCACTCATAAGAAAGGGTGAAAATATCAAAATTTACCAATGAAAAAAAATCAATTCTTATGGTCAGACTCTCAAGCGAACCATATGGAGTGAACTAAAAATAAACCGGCTATAGCGACGGTTTTTTCCGTTGCTATAACATAAAAAACCGACTTTCTATGTTATAGCGGCGGAAAAAACCGTCGTTATAGCCAGTTTGTTTTTAGTTCACTTCTTATGGTTCGTTGGAGAGACGGACCCCCATACATACGATCAGGCTCTCAAGCGAACCATATGGAGTGAACTAAAAACAAACCTGCTATAGCGACGGTTTTTTCCGTTGCTATAACATAAAAAACCGACTTTCTATGTTATAGCGGCGGAAAAAATCGTCGTTATAGCCGGTTTGTTTTTAGTTCACTTCTTATGGTTCGTTGGAGAGACGACCCCCATACATACGGTCAGGCTCTCAAGCGAATCATATGGAGTGAACTAAAAACAAACCGGCTATAGCGATGGTTTTTTCCGTTGCTATAGCATAAAAAACCGACTTTCTATGTTATAGCGACGGAAAAAAATTATCGTTATAGTCAATTTGTTTTTAGTTCATTTCTTATGGTTCGTTGGAGAGACATACCCTATATATATATATACACGTATCCAATCGCTTCAATTGGGCTAAGGATATAGTTACGTTCTTCTACTTAGAATATCCAATTTTGTTATTCATACTTGTTGGATGAGATTTTTGGGGCCCCATGATGCTCGAATTCGGGCCTATGCCACTTGGCATATTAATTACTTGACAGTGAGAAATTTGATATTCTAGAATTAAAGACTCTACAATTCAACTTGACTTATGATTTTCTTGTCTGATTTGACTTCCTATTTATGAGGAAGTAAAATCCTACTCAGCTATACAAAATCTTTTTACATAGGACTCCTATTCCTGCTCGGGGATGAGCGTAATAAATTGAAGCGGTGTGATCAAGCTATATCCAAGTTCAAGGTACACACATCTATTACTCTTATTTACTAGAGTAATTACATACCTTTATTATTGACAGTTTCTGGCATGTATTTATTCTCATATCGTAACTATTTTTCGACGGACTCAGCCGTCAAGCTTTTATAGTGTGATTATTTACTCACTGTGCAGGTTTAAGTTCGTTATTTGATAATTCAGCGAATAAATAGATTTTGACGTTAACACAAGTACTCTTCAAATAATTGCTTATATTCTCTCATATATAACATTACTTCAGTTATATAATATTATTAACAAGCTTATAGTTATATGATATAAGTTGCGAGTTAGGAGATTATAAATTATTCCATATAGTTTGATGATTTAAAAAAAATGAAGAGTCAGAATGGTACCTGCTTATATTTAATGTATAATAATTTAGAATATTTTATATGCAATGCTTTAAACAACGAATGGAGAGTTAATATAATAATATTATAATATTATAAAATTGAATTATACTATAATAAAACGTATTAATTAATTACAGAATGTATATAATATTATCACATTAAAGTGGTTACTTTACGATAATGTAAAATTTATAAGTTAGTAATTTAATCAGTGGTCTTGGTCTTGCGTGATTTGATAATTATATGGATCGGATTAAGGAGGTCTAGCGGGGTGATATTTGGCTTCAGTGAACTGTTTCGGTACTATATTATGGTATGTATTTTGTACTTTTTCAGCAAAACTATTTTAATTTTAATTAGTTCGTTTTGCTACTCGTTTAAAAATTTGGTATTACCTCTCATGATTATTCCTTGTCAAATTTATTGTGATGATTTTGTTTTGTCGTTGATATTAATACTCGTATTTGTACTATTTGAACTTTATTCGGTTTATATCCTTCTTCGTATATTCTTGTTTACATTCGAAAGTATTCAGATCGCTGGTATCTTGTGATAGTTAGATATGATTGTATTTGATAATTCGATGTCCTTTGGAGATGGTCATGTAAGGTTGTGTTTGATAAATCTGTGAATTAAGATCTGAATGATTATGATGTCTTAATAAATTAGATCATTTGAATGGTTATGAGGTCTGGATCTAAAAAATTGTTTGATAACTAAAAAATAAATTGTCTCTTAATGACACTATTTTAACATTTTAAAGGATAAAATTTTATTTAATAATTTTAAATATTCAATTTAATAAAAATGAGTGCATAATATTGTTTAATATATTTATATAAAAAAAAATTAGCAAAAAAAATTCATTAAGAGGTACCTCTTAATTATTAAGACTTCATTTTCTATATTACCGATTAAGAGACATTCAGAGGTAACAAAAAACAAAACAAACAGCATCATGTCTCTTAGCGAATAAGAGACAGTCTATTAAGAGACAATCAGATGTAAACAAACAGCATCTAAGCCTTGTGATTTGTACCCTTTTTGACTTATATTTTATAGTTAGATATACTTGAGCTAACTACTTGTGGGGGTCCTACTTGCATTTCCTCTTGACACGAGCATAACACCTTCCGTGATGGTGTGATCAGTCCACGGCGTATCCTTTTGTTTTGTGTGTTGCTTTGGTGTGAGGTTTGGCCATTTGATTTTTTTGTTCAGGATACGTATGGGTCGACCCAGTATATATTGAGATCCTTTTGTCTTGTGCTGCCATATGTATTGAGATCGTTTGGGAGACATGGTCCAAATCAGGTGATAAAATAACAATTGTAAAAATTTTAATCGTGAGCTTAGTTGATTCATTTTTCAATTAAAGGGTTCTACAAACTCCCAATGCTCATCTGTCCTAATTGTGCTGTCAAAAAGTCATCAATTAGAAGCAAGCAAGACGGTGATGAATTGTTATTGCTCTAAACTCTCACTTATTGCAATGTGCCCATGTAAGTTATTATAAATTAAATTGAAAGCTAAAAGCTTCTTGTACAATTTAAATGTCAAGATTGTTGAATTTCTACATACCATTCATCCTAAAAAAATATATATCAAAATATATGTAGATGAAATAGATCAAGCTCAAAAGAAGTATGTTATATGCAAATTCAAATCAAGAAAAGAGAGTTATTTTAATTTCTACATACCATTTATCCTAAAAACAAAAATAAAAAAAAAAAGAAAAGAAAAAGAAAAAATCTACCATATAAACCTACCATATCAAGCCTAGGTGTTATCAGCAACAAGATTAGAAGCTAGAATCACAAATTTCTCAAGAAAAGGTGCAAACCCTAGTTCATAAATTTCTCTTTGATCTTATGTTAGATTTGTTGTTTAGATGTTTAGAATATTGTATTAGGATGTTAGAAAGTATGTTAGAGTGGTAGAACACGTTTTCATAATATCTAGATGCCTTAATTAAGCGTTTTATGTAATCTGGGAATTTTGAAAAAAAAATGGTCTGACAGCCGAATGTCAAGGCTTTTTGATTCATGTGTGTTTATGTTTTGGTCTGTTAATCGATCGATATTTTTAGCCTGTAAGTAGGTTTTTAATCTGGAAAAGAAAACAGGTTCAGATGAACCATAGATTCCAAGATATAATCAGTCAAAGTGGGTTGACCGTTCACGGAAGCTGAGTTTCTGGGTTACCCAGAAAGCTCAAGAACAGCTGAACCGGCTACTTTGACCGACCTATTTAATCATCTTCTGATTGTTAATTGTTTATGTTTTTGTTATAAATTGGTACTCTGGTATACATACTACATATCTATGATCTTCAATCGAACAAACAACTCATAGGATTACCGGAATTATTGGTCAAAAGTAGTTGACCGAGCATGACCAAGTTTTCTGGGTTTTCCAGAAAACTGAAGAACACGAAGAACAGTTGTTAGCTGTACTTTGACCGGCATAAATTAAGATATTCGAATTACGATTTGTTCATGTTAATGTTATATATATGTACCCTGGTATATAGACTACATGTTACAACAAACACAACATACATCTAATACACCGAATCAAAGTTATTCAAGCCACAAAACCGTTGATAGGCCTTGACCACTGTTCTGGGTTACCCAGAAACCCAAGAATAGCTTTGATAGTAAATTTAAATCTTTATAATTTCTTGTTAGATGTAGATTAAAGCCTGCTTATTGCTTGATCTTGTACTATTACATGTGTACAACAACACCAACACTTGCTCTGACCGAAAATCATTACCAAAACCGAGTTATTTAATGGTCAAACTAGCCACTCGACCACGAGTAACGGCTGCCCAAAAACTCAAGAACACCTACAGCGACACTTTCTGTCACTGTAGAGCTTTAGTGACGGACAAAAATTAAATTTTTAGAAATAAATTATAAAAAATTAGAAATAATTAATAAAAACAGTTTTAAAAATTATACTAAATTATTATAAATTATTTCTGATATTTCTACAAAAATGTAATAATTTTTTATTTTATTTAGATATTATTTATAATTAACTTATTAATAAAGTAATTAGAATAATTACTTTTAAATACTCAATAATTATGTAAAAATATTATTATTGAAATAAAAATCATAATAAATGATTATAAATTATTTAATAATATTAAATAATGTTTTTTATAAAATTTTAGTAAATATAAATTATTTATAAATAGAAATAAATGGTTTAAAAATTATTAAAAGGATAAATAAATATTTTAAAAATACTTTAAACCTTCTAAAATATATTATAAGGATAATTAAATTATTTTAAAATATAACAAAATTTTATATATAAAATTTAGTTCATTTATCAAAGGTATTAAAAGTCAAACCCTATTAAATCTAACCCGGTATTAAATAAATGTTTTATTTGAGTATTGTTATCAATACTAACGTGTTAGATTTATATTCTTAAATGTCATAGGTACTTAATAGCGTTCGAATAGTATAACTTGACTGATCTACGCTTAGGCAAGTCTTCTATACCCAATTTATTACTTATGCAAGTCTTTTATACCCAATTTATTACTTATGCAAGTCTTCTATACCCAATTTATTACTTATGCAAGTCTTCTATACCTAATTTATTACTTATGCAAAATTTATCAACCCTGTTTATTCGCTGAACAAGATTCTATCTTGCTATACTGTTGATATAATACACCTATGTTGAATTACCTATTATTGAAAAGTTATTGCTATAGTTCTAGCATGACTAAGAAATGAATTATTTATTCATATGATATTATTTATTGAGCATAAACTGTTGTGTCAAGCCAAATTATTTTGGTAAGGCAATCATATACTGAAGTTGAGTATCCCGCAAGGGAGCAAAGTGTAGTCAATGAATATATTGACAGTAAATTATAATTTTAAATGAGCACTGTAGGTGATATGCATACTCCTAGGATGTTGAATAGGCTGATCCCCTATCTCATATCTGAACAGAATTTCTAAGTCTTTGTGACTGACAGAAATGATAAAAATTCCAGAACTAGTTGGAATTAGAAATCCAAAAATGGTAACAACTATCAGTCGAAATTTGAATTGTTATAATTCTTCAAATCCTATATTGTTATAAATATACAACTTGCTGAGCATGTCATAGCTCACCCTTGCAAATTATTCCCTTTGCAATTTTAGATGGTAATCCTGGAACATCTGGAGTAGATAAAGGGAAGCGTCCCTACATAGATTAGATTTTATTCTTGTCTGTATGAATACCTTGTAATAAGAACTCGTTATGAGAATTTTGTAATCGAATCATAATATTATGATATATATAACATCTTTTATTTTCGCAACCGTGTTTTCTTACATATATAGATGTAAAGTAAGATGTCTTCTATTCTAATAGAGATCCTTGGGAACTATTTATCTGAGTGCTGGTGTTAATAGCATGGACTGTTCATGTTATTATTAATACTCTGAATTTTAGATAGATAGTTACTATCGATACGATAGTATGTATTCGCATGACTTAAACTATACATCTGGGTGAGGGTATTGGTAATATGGACTATTCATGTTATTACTGATACTCTGAATTTCGGATAGATAAACTCTAGTCACAGATACAGTTCATATATTCAAGTGAGGGTATCCAAACACAGTAATATTTCTCTTGGGAATTACCATCTGTTATGGGATACTGTGAATCTTGAATCTATGGGAATTATATCTGATAGTCCCTCTATCTAATGTAATATTTTGAATCAGATACCATGGGTGTATAGATTTAAATGCATTATGTTAATTCGCTGTAAACACCATATCAGATACCACGGGAGTATAGGTATGGGGGTGTTACAATCTTCCATCAGAATTTTATGCATACAAAATGAAGGGCTGATTCCCTTTATGTCGGCAATTGTCCATTCAATGGCTGATTTGTGTTCCCGAAGCATCCTCAACAACTTTTCTTCCTACAATTCGTTAAGTGCAACTGAAATAATAATAGGTAAAGAATTTAAATTGCCTAAATACGCATACCTGAGGTGCTCATGAAGTGGTTTAAGTTCCAGCTTTGGAGGCTCTTCTAATAATGGTTTCAATTTTTCTGTTGTTACCTCTTCCGTGTGAAATGGTTCAAACTGTGTTCTAAATCTTGGTACTCGTGGCAATGAGTCTAGTAATTGAAGGTAATATACCAATTCTGGATCATCAATCTCTTCATCTCCCAATAATTTTATTTCTAATGGATCGTTCACCAAACTTTTGCTTATGTCATCACTAATGATTTGCTCAATTAGATCCAGTCGAAAACATTCTTCCTCATCCGTAGGGAATTTCATGGCCTTAAACACGCTGAATTTCAATTCTTGATCTTGGACCCTCATAACGAGTTCTCCCTTTTGTACATCAATGAGTGTTCTCCCTGTAGCCAAAAATGGTCTCCCTAGGATAATTGGGATGTTCTTGTCCTCCTCAAAATCCAGAATGATGAAGTCCGAGGGGAATATGAATTTTTCCACTTTCACTAAGATGTCATCTACTATGCCTCTCGGATACGTAACTAACCTATCTGCCAACTGTAGGGAGATGTTAGTAGGCCTTGGATCGGGCAAACCTAATTCTAAGTACACTGACAGTGGCATCAGGTTTACACTCGCCCCAAAATCACATAAACACTTGCTGAAATGCCTCTCCCCAATCGTACATGGAATAGTAAAGCTCCCATGGTCTTTGAGTTTTGGTGGTAATTTCTGCTGTAATACCGCACTACACTCATCTGTTAATGCCACCGTCTCAAAGTCATCTCATTTCTTTTTCCTTTATAGAATCCCTTTCATAAATTTTGCATAACTAGGCATTTGTTCTAGGGCCTCTGCGAATGGTATATTAATTTGAAGTTTCTTAAAAACTTCCAAAAATTTTGAAAATTGCTTGTTTAACTTTTGTTTTTGAACTCTTTACTGGAATGGTAGGGGGAGGATAAACAGCTGGTTTGTTAACTGGGTTGATTTTATCCATTTGTGTCTCATTTCCTTGCTTTATCTCACCACCTGTATTTTCTGTCTCTGCTTCATTTTCCTTTGTAATCGAAATTTCTGGCTCTTGACTCACAAGCTATTTTCCACTTCTCAACATAATGGCTTGACACTGCTCATGATTAGGATTTTTTTAAGTGTCACTTGGTAGTGTTCCTTGTGGTTTACTATTCACTGCCAACGCTATCTGACCCATCTAATTTCCTAGAGTCTTGATCGCCAACTGGGTGGTAGCTATGAATTTATCTGACTTTTCCTCCAGATCAGATTTCCTTTTTGACTATTCTGGAAACCTGGCGGGTATGTTTGACGTGAAGCTTGATTTTGCTGGTTGTTGATCCATGAGAAATTCAGATGATTCCTATTTCCTTGATTATATATGTTCTGATAAGTGTTTTGAGGAATTCTGTTGTAATTACCGCTGAACTGCACAACTACTGGATTAATTGCACATTACTCTGTTGGGTGTTCTTCTGCGCACAACTCACACACTATTGTCACTTGCGATGCTTGCTGTTTTTGTTGTGTTTGTGCGGCTACCACTTGCTCCAACTTCTTTGATATTGCAGCCATATGTGCTTGAATTACTGTCATGTTATCTACTTCTAATACCCCAGCTGCCTTTGTCTGTGTCATTCTCGCTGTGGGCCACTGATAGTTATTAGTAGCCATGGTTTCAATCAACTCATATGTTACATCTGGCGCAATCAACACCTAGCTTCCTACCAAAAAGAGTTGCAGAAAATGGCAAGCAATTCCCAATAAAATGCTTATAGACATGAATAGAGACGTACAGACAAACAAATGTACAGAGACTTGCACAAATCTCAACACTCTTTTTCATGGGATTTAAAACTAAATAAATTAAGTATATTCTTTTTATTCATGTCCATTCAGCTAATTTAATTTCACCTCCACATCAATCAGACTCCCTCATGTTTCATTTAAAGTCCCCTTTAAAAGGATATATCATTTGAAACCTTTTATCCCAATGAGCAGTCTCTGGCAAAGTAAATCTCACCCAGCAAACTCAAAATATTCACCAAATTCACTACAACTAACTCACCCAGTACTGCTGCAACAGCAAGTCTGCAGCAACCTCGCTTCTTTCCCGCACCGAATCACCACTCTGATTACCCCCCAAGCTTAGTAGCGTTGCTGCACGGATTTTCTCGCTATCCGAATCATCACGAGAGTCCCGACCCGATATGCTAAGCGCTAGGGCTAGCTGGACCTGGTACTCCTCTTCCGACGAGTAGTAATCCTGTTTGATTATTTGATGTACAAGGACTTAGAGTACTAAGTCCTGTTTGTAGAAAAATATGATTAATGTATATTTTTATAAGTATTGTAAAGTCTTTAAAGATGATTTGATGTACAAGGACTTAGAGTACTAAGATCAAATAATGATAGGATGATCTTATTGAAGTTGATCTGACGTATAGCTGATAGGATTCCATTGATCGTAAATTAATCTACAAGTTTCGTATTGTGAAGATGAATTACAGAGTTCACTCTACCTCGTAAGGTAAAGTTCAATTTAAAAAGTAAACAGATGATTACAAAGTTTCAAGGCTACCTTAGAGTTATAGAAGGAATCACAGAGCTTTTATGATTATCGTAAATATCACATCGCAAAATAATGACAAACTTACAAAGTGATCAGTGAATCTTAAAGTCAAGTAAAGCCCGTTTAGTAAAGGTTGAACGTAGAATACTCTAAGCAGACGCTGAATGAAAGTCATATCCCGAACAAAATTATTTTTGTGCGGAATCTTATCCTAAGTCTGAGGTGAACAATCCCGAAAAATAGGGATATACCGGTTGGATAATATATTCCAATCTTTGAACGCATATAGTCGTTCTGAATACTAAGGTATGATAGGTTGATCACCTAAAGTACTCATAGAGGTATATTACCTTTTTCCTAATTGAAATAGGTAGCATGTAGTAATATCCCTAAACCTCAAAGTGCATGGTTTTTATGACTCCTTAGACAGATATGAATTTTTTTTTGAATAAAACTTTTTTAGATTATTTATACTGCTTCAGAATTATTGAACAATTATGAAGACTACTGAATGTGTAAAGGGATTAAACTCCTTAGAGAGAAGTCATTGTGAAATGTGATGATAGAAGAGAAATCCTTGGAGGATGAAATTGTAAATATTAAGTTGAAAACCTAGTTTTGATCAATAGAATGAGCAGAGATTAGTATGTTTTAATTTCGAGGATGAAATTCTTAGAAGAAGGGGTGAATGTGACAATCCAAAAATTTATAAGATTTATAAATAAAATCTTGAATGATTAAATAAAGGTTAAAAAGTAAAACCTAAATTGGAAATAGAGGACTTATGAATTTTTTTTGAAGAACTTATATGGTTTGAAATTTTTTAAGCATTGTTAAGAGAGTTAATATGAATGATAGAAATGTTGAAGAATAATAAATGAGAAGATGAAAAATAAAAGTGAGGAAATATGGGTTACGGAAATTTCAAACCCGACCCTAGAATGAATTTATATAGAGATATATTAAGAATAAGGTATTACACCTTTAAATTTACAAGAATTAATGAAAGAGATTATGTAAGGATATACGTGAAAAATTTATTGAGAAAATAAATTTCAAATGAAGAGATATTATAAGGTTAAAAATGTGTATATGTATAGATACATATATACTTAAGAATGTGTTGTTTATATTTTTCTAGCCAAATAAGAAAATTGATTAATTACAATTAATCATACAAGAATAAATGAAAAACTTAATTATAGAAGCTTGTGAAAAATTATGCCTTAAATGGTAATTTAATAGAACCCATAAATATTAAATTAGGAAGAAATAAACTACATATTATGGTAATAATTAAGTTAAGCACAACGTTGTAGTCAAGTGTTAGAAATGTAATAAATATCCAAAAAGGGATTAAGAATATGACAAATCGAATTCACATATATGGCAAACTATATGAAGCAAGTCTCGATATTAAAAAGACTTGAAAAAAATAACACAAGTTATTAATATGGTATTTAAATTTAAGATTATGACAAACGATATTGAAAAGTTAGATTAATATATTCCATTATGTCAAGCCCATTTGGAAAAGTCTTACTGAATGTAGCAAACCGTATTAAAATTTTTTAATAAGGCATGAATTAAATGTCTAGCCTAATAAATGAATTTAATAATTATTTATCAAGGATGATAAATATGTTATGACTTATGTGGGACATGTATGAGATTATATATATATATATATATATATATATATATATATATATATATATATATATATATATTACTAATTAATTATTTTAACCTAATTAAAGAAAACCTAATTAGGTTATATAATTAAATCTATGTAAGTAATTATTAAAAATCCAAAAAGGAGTGAATTAGAAACCTTAATTAAATAATTAGGGTGAGATAAAAATTCATGAGTTAGTCTATGCTATTTTTTATGGCCCAAATAAATTAATTAGAAAGCCCAAAAACTATTAAATAGGAGCCCAAACTTTGGCTCAAATATTAAGCTAAATAAGCAATTAAAATAAAACAAAAATATTGGGCAATTAAGGGGAGGAAGCAGCCGACCCTTTAAGGGGTGAATTAACCACACGGACAAAATCCTTTCAAATCTCTTATGTGCTTATGTGTCACCATATCATTCAAGTCATTTTATTTTACTAGATTTGCAAGCAAAGTGAAGATTAAGATGGGAGATTTGTGGGAGATTTTAGTAGATATATAGAATGTATAATCTTCACATTTTCCCAACTATAAATACCTTCTATTCCATTTACAATTAAAAAGTTTACTACACTTCTCTTCTCCAAAATTAGCTTAAGAAAAACAAAATAAAAAGAGAGATAGAAATAGAGAGTTTCTGATCTCAAGGGAGAGAAGGATGAGAAATTTTTCTTGCCATCTAATTTCATCTCAGCTTGTGGAAGAAGAAGAAGTTTGCAACCAAGACAAGGTATAAACCTTAAAACTAAAATACTTAGATTATATATTTTAATTTGGATGATTTGATGAAATAAAGAACTTATGTTCTTGAACTCAAAAACCTTAGATATAAATATTTTAGAGTGTTTTATGTATAGATATAACCATTTTTGGTGTTAAAAATTTGATCAAAAGAAAGAAAACCAGAATAGTTTTTGAGGCCTAAGAAAACCCAAACATTTAACCACTTTGAAAGGTTACCATTTGAAATCTACACATCTTTTTTGCGACCCGTCAAAGAGGGGTGTTAGATATGTAAGTTAGCTTTCCAGCACAAGTGGTATCACTAAAAAATGTTAACTACATAAGCCGTAGCAACTATTTTGGTGAAAACAGTCTGCCGGAAAACAATAAAAACTGGGCATGAAAATAGCTCCCGAACTAGTTTCGTAAGTGACTAAGATATTATTAAATGGTTAATAATATTAAGAAGTGAATAAGATATTATTAAATGATTAATAATATGAGACGAAAGTTTTACGATGATGATTAAGTGATTAAATATTATCAAAGGACGAAAATATTATTGACGGCTTAAGGTATTATCTAATATTTGATTATGTGGCTAAACGTTAAATAATTTTTTTATAAAGTAGTAGTATTATGAGGTATGATATGATATGCTGATTGAAATATCAATCTTATAAATAATATGTCTTTCCATAAGAGCTTATATTAAATTGCATAGCAGTAGTCGTCAAACAAGGCAAATTTACTAACTCAAACTCGAGTTATTATGTTTCAAGTATGCTAGTGGATTAATTATTAACAATTATTACTCATCTATGATTATTTTTATTCGCATTTAGTGTAAGTTTGATATGTTTATCAGATATGAAAGGTTGATCAGTTTGATTACCAAAGTATTTGTTCATGGTCATTGTTGGTCACTCAGCGTTAATGATTTAGTTATTCATTTATTGAAATTAATTATCTTTCTTTCATAATTATTATATATTGTTGAAAATTCGAAAGCCTATTCTCTTTCAATCATGATATATCTTTATTGTATTTAAACTTGTTGAACAAACTAGTTGCTCACCCTTGCTATATCACAATAATATTTCAGTTAAGCCTGAATGTTCGAAGAAGGATAAAATCAAAGGCAAAGTTGGAGAATAGTTTCATATGAACGTGTAACTATTACATTTATCTTATGTTAAATGATTATGTAAACCTTTTAAATTATTAAGGTATGTATTGATTTAAGATTGTAGATCTTGGGAAATATTGTAAAATCATTTGAAATGATCAATGTATGTTATATATTCCGTGTTAGTTATAGAATGTGTAAGAAGATGATGTATCGTGACACACTATTTTTGAGGTTCAAGTGACCCAAATTTGGGGAAGCTACACAAACCACTAGGGATGGCCTGATTTGACCTTTAACCCTGATCGCCTACCGAATGTCGACTTGCACCTCGAATGGGGTAACTCCCTATTTATTAGTATATGGCATAGAGGCCGTGCTCCCCATAGAGGTTGAAATGGACTCGCTAAGAGTGATAATGGACTCCCAGATAGAAAAAGGTCAGTGGCTACGAGATCGATACGACCAGCTATCCCGGTTAGACGAGAAAAAGGTTGCTGTTATTTTTCACGGTCAGCTATTTCTGTAACAAATGTCCTGATACTATAACAAGAAGGTACGTCTTCGGGAGTTTAAGGAATATGACTTGATATTAAAGAAAATCAATCCGGGCCAGGATGCAGCCAAAGGAAAATTCACCCTGAACTGGGAAGGACCCTTCATTGTCAAAGCGATCTTAAAAGGCGGAGCCCTAAGATTTCAAAAAATGGACGGTGAGGAATTCTTACAGCTGATTGATTCAGATTCGGTGAAGCGATACTATGTTTAAAAACCCTTTTTGCAATCATGAATCCTTTAGCGAATAAAAATAGCCAATTATCAGGTCCTTATAGCCTGAACTATGTAAAACCTGATCTCCCCTCATCCACGAATGTACGTAGGTATCCATTTATAGTGCGATCTAACCCTCAAAAAATAACCAAACACTTTTACACCATATCCTAGATAATCACACCAAAAAACCAAAATATACCTAAAAAACCCTCTAAGTCAACATCCCATGCTGAGAAGACCTGACAACATTTCAACATCGCTTCATCAAATCTGGCTCAAGTCTTGGAGATGTTGAGAACAATAATATATCAAAATAATAAGTCATAGGGATAAAATGGCAATCAGTGTACAAAGTCAAGACATGCTCAAACGAGGGAAGTGAACTAAACATTTTCCTTTTTATATACAAATGTTTAAGTATACAAAAGTAATACTGAATATATAACAAAAGAGAATAATATAGTTTATCCAGGACTATAAATCTAAGGTCAGGTGGGACAACAGCTCCAAGTACCCTGTAAACTCCGCAATCGGAGGAGGGGCCCTGAGCTCCTACTTCAACATCTGAATACATCTCAAGAGATCTATTGTTGACCTGAAGGTCCCCTCTTGACTCTGTATAACATCTCGGGCATGATCAAAAAGCTCATCCTCAAAAGACTTGAGTGCATCCTTCTTAGTTATAGCCTCATCTCAAATAGTGAGAGCCGTATCCCTCTCAGCACTGGCAGCATCCCTACTCGCCAAAGCGGTTAACATTAAGGCTTGAGCTTGATCCTGCTCAAAAGTTAGAAGATGCACCTGGCGATCCAATGCCTCTATCAAACTAGCAAACAAGTCATCCTCAGTTAAAATATGGGATCCTTCATCGGCTCCTGCTCATCAGTAGACCGATCCCCCACCTCTGAATGATAAAGTACATTCGAGGCTAAGTCAGTCTCCAGCCAGGCCAAATACTCTGCCTACCGGTCGAGATGGCCATCAATGAAATCTGTCGTCTGTCAGTGAGACCAAAAGACATAGATGCATGCCAAATTGTCCTTAGTAGCTGAGTAAATAGGGAAGAGATAATCCTCGGTCCCCTCAAACAAATAGACCTCCTGATGCTGATCAAACTGGTCCATCACCGCCAGAGGATGATATGTGGTCACACCCCTCAAACCAGTTAACGAGAGGAAGTCTCTCAAAGGGGTCCTCTATGATATCCAAGAACTTGGTCTAAGAGGTGAAGTCCACACACGAGGCTGAACAAAAAGAATAAGTTAATGTCATGTTGGGACCAAAACAGAACCCGTGCCAACGAAGCCGACCAATCGGTCTTAGATGGGTCATAAACTAAATATATAAAAGAAATGGGCTACCTCAAAACTCTTGATCCTCGAATGTACAAAAAATTGATGTCGATATCAATGTCTCGACCAATATAAGGGGAATGACAGTAAAGTCATCCCAAAGGGCCCTAACAACCATCGACATCCCAACATCTAGGTGATTGGCATAAAAAGTCATGTACAAGTATGCCAACGCGCACATCACTAGGGCATCCACCAGTGTTGTCTTCCACCTATCCTCAAAAATGGCAAAATCCCATTAATAAACTACGAAGCTATCAGCTGAATCAAAGTGGTCAATCAAGAAGTTAATCGACACAATGTGGCTACCGCCCACCTCGGTTAAAATAACTGACCTCCTCAAATTGATAGTGTTCATGAACTGACGGCGCATATGCCGCACCGTTACCCTAGCACAAGGTCCGTCCATCTACAAACCCAAAATACGGCCATACTCCTCTAATTTAGGGGTCAACTCATCTAATCTGAATAGAAAGACGTGTCACTCATAGATCTAATAGGTCAACATCCCATCTATAAACCTGTCTGGCACCTGGAAGGACAAGAGAGACACTATAAGAAAACAACCTATTTTCGACAAAATATTCTATCGAGAGTAAGGATATTATGTCGGGATTAATATATCCTCGATAGAATATTCAGTCGGGAGTTCGGTCAGATATAGGCATGTCGGGATTAAGTCCGTAGAAGTTTTAGTCAGGAATAGCTAACGCCAACGGAATAACTCCGACCAAATATTCAGTCGATCTTATGATATACTCGACGGAATCCAATATGTCAACCTTATTCAGTCGATGTTTAGGGGCCACGTGGCACCACATTCTAATATGTGTGAAGGACTATGACGACCGAATATTCAGGCGATCTTATGATATCGTCAACAGAATCCATTCTGTCAACCTTATTCAGTCGGTGTTAAGGGACCACGTAGAGCCACATTTTGACATGTGTGAAGTACTACTTCTTGCGGAATTCCGTCGAGAATTAACTATTACATCTATCATAAGGAATTTTTTTTGATGTTCGTTTTGTTTTGGCAACATCTAGGGTTTTAACCCACATTTTAGTACCTATAAACATGTTTATTTTCCCAACAGCATATGCAACATAATAATAACCTTCCAACAGCATATAAATAAAGTAATAACTAAATTTTGTACACATACAAGTCCAATATGAATTACTAAGGTCAACAATAAGGAAAATAGTCTAACATTCCATAAGATATACAAAAATGACATGTAATTACAATGTTTAAACTATAATACGTCAAACATATATTAAACTAATAAAATTTACATCCTATTAAGCTAAACTAAAGTAAAGATAAATAAAATATGTATAAATCATCCACAAAACTAAGTTCATCGAGTAGTACTACCCCCAGTGTGAGAAGGATCATCGGGTGGGCTCGACGTGTTGCTTTGGCGTATGAAAATCATTGTCGACGTTGTCCCTCCACTCATGATTAGAATGATCACCCTGTTGATACAATTAAAAATATAACTCATTAGTCCATACGATACAACTAAAGATGCAAATAAATGAAAATTAAATAACATACAGAATACGAGAATTTAAAATGAATAGTATACCTGAGTAGTCGAGGGCTGACTCAACAGTGGCCCAAAAATTTCCAAGAGTAAAGTAACCACCATTCGGACCACCTCGTCGCGTATCACGACGAACTGCTCCGGAGGGATACCCGTACTGTCGGCGGTGGCATTAGTTGCGATGTCCCGAGAAAGCTGATGGAGGCGAGCACAACTGGGCAAGTCTTGATAACGGAATAAAGGATCCGTACCATGCCGCTCCGATAACGGAATAAAGGATCGGACCACCTCTTGAATGCGTCGTCTAAGCCAGAGCCCGTATTATGGTCCAACAGGGGTTCTCGGACGCAGATGTTGGCTAGTGCCTGCAAAAATAAATAAATATGAATAATGATCAAAATCACTTTATTCATGAACGAGAAATCTATACTAAAATATTATACCTCCAGGTAGTGTATAGGCTGATATCCTCGGCAAACCCAACACTCGATATCGACCGGTAGTGCTACAAGGAGGATCCTGAGATGCTACCCAAAGAGTCATCTCCTCATCATAAGATAAAATAATCTCAGGCAGAGGGATAATGGAATCTAACGTCTCGAGATTGCCCCTAGCAGCCTGCAGCTCAGCTACACGTGTGTCTCGAAACTTCTCAAATCGGTTCTGTAATTTAATATATATACATGTGAGTTAACTCGGTATCATTATATTAATTAAGTAATATTATCCTAAATTATAATCATTATAGTAAATGTATTACCCGAATAACTAATGTTTCGGGAGACATAGTCGACGATGAAGTCGAATCCTTCGACGTATGGACTCTATCCCAAAACTCCATCATAGTAGGAGGTCGGCCCAAGTTGCTCCGCATGGCCTAAATCATACATTAATTAATATCACCTTACTTTACTATAGATGCAGTTTAATATTAATCTAAACTAAATATAAATACATACCGACTTAACCTCCTGAAATGACTTCTAGCTAGAAGTATGTACAATCCGTAGCTGGCCTTGATTCTTCTTTATCTTCTCGGACTTGATCTTTAAGGAAGCATCATCCTAGTACGTACACATAGTAGCTCATGTTTCATTTTATACTATCGGCAGCTGATGAGCTCGTATAGTAGTCCCGGGCGATTCTTCGATAACTTGGGCTTCCTTCTATCACATCTCGTACATCCAACTGACATATTTCTTCAAAATATATGCAATAATAATAGCGTCACAGTCCACGTCAGTGATGTTGGCCTCATATCTATAATACCTCTATCAAACAGACATAATGTACATATCAATAATTATTTGAACAACATATAAATAACTAGGACCGAATTTTTGATTTAATATATATAATTTGACTTATGTGAAACTCGCGCAACACTGTCACCATAAAGTCGACATCGTACCATGCGTACTGGATAAATCACATATAGCCGATTAGGAAATACTACATGAATATGGCGTGTATGGTCGTCTTAGCAACCAGATCCATAATGCTAGAATACAAAATTTAAATGTATTATTTTAATTTATTAATCACATAATAATATCATTTTAATTGAATATAAAATATTATAGTTGAAACCTACACCGACGAGCCGACATCAACATGAACTGTGTCAGGAACTGCCGGCGGACGACCTAATCGACCGAGGTTAAGCCCTTGCTGACGCCGACATCTAGCATCTGTATGTATAATATAGTTATGACATTGTCAAAAAATAGTAAATGAACATTTTTTATAAAATAAACTTATAAAAATAAGTGTTATTAGGCCAAAACAAAATTAATTCACTAGCTGATGAAGACGACTACCCTGGGAGCTGTCACCTGATCTTGTACGACCGCCACCACTACAGCAACCTCCATCGCTATTTTTAGGCATAGATGTACTACTAAAGTAACAAACATAGATGACATTAAATTTCAGTTAATTTATTCTAATGATTATTTTTAGTAGTAAAATATTTATAAATCACCAATTAGTTAGTACATCGTCAAACCCGTCAAAATTAAAATCATTTTCATCCTCTGATTCTGTCTCTTCCTCTTGCGTATCAATTTCTTTTTCAGTATCATCTTCTACGACCACACGCGGATTGACAACCACATCTTCCTCCACTTCGTCAACATCGGGCACGTCAACGACATCATCTACCACCACATCGCCATCATATAGCAATACGTGACTGAGATTGCTAACTTATTCTTGCAACGGGTCATCCGTTCCGAACAAATTTGTACCATCAAATGCCCGAGTCTTCTTTATGAAAACTGTATACCAGGGAGTTTTATACTTTACGACATTAGGGGCATAGTAAACTTGAGTTACTTGGTTGGCTAACACAAATACATCATCAGACTGTAACTTTGACTTTATATCTACTGTGACGATTCTATTACAATCAACTTTAACACCCTTTGCAATATCAAACCTGTAAGACCACAACTTTTTATGAATAAGATTTATTTATTTTTATATATTATTCTAAATAGTAAGGTGTTGATTTAATAAATTTTATAGTTGTGGGTGAAATGTGCAAATAAAGTAAACAGTTGTCGAAAAATATTCTTTTTATCGGAGAATATTCTTTCTGTCGGGAATATTATATTCGGTAAAGTACGACGGCGCCGAAATAACAAATCATTGATGGGCCCCACAACGGAATAATTGCCGGATATAAAAAGCGACAGAAATAGCCTTTTTTAAAATTAACGGCAAAACTTTTACCATTAATTATTGAAATACTTGGTAATAAAAGTATAATAATACGCGTTGTTCTATAGTAGTACGTGGTATTGCATAGTAACACATGGTATTACACAGTATCTCTAATTATTGATTCTTAAGTAAGAAGTCACTCAGTATTTCATTCAATAATTGTCAAAGTAGTTGATGCATAGTATCTCATATTATTGATTCAAAAATTATTATAGTAACATTTGCAAAATATTTTATATTGTTAATAATTATCACGACACATTTACTCATATTATTTAATATGAAATAATATTATTAGTTAGCATTACTGACAATGTCTAGAATTTTTTTTCAAGAAAAGGGGTTTAGTTATCTAATTGCGCGCCAGTAAGGAGAAATACTTATTGGAAATCCCTATCTTTTCTAGGAACGATCTGATTGTCAATATTGTGAATCTATAATATTAATTGGGAATAATTGTTGAAAGATTAAAAATGTGTTGATTAAATATAAATGATTTATGGTAGAAATTTATTCAATTTTTGATATAAAAAGATGGGTTTGTCATGAGGCGTTTATTGTAAATTTGGTTTATTATTCCATGGACCCCCACATGCCAATTTGTCAAACCGTTGGTAGAAATTTATCTCAGTTTTATTTTATTATTATAATAATAATAATAAAATACAAAAAATCTAATATAAAACAAAAAACTTTTTATATTATATATAAAATTATTTGTTTTATTAGAATATATTATATTATATATAAACTTTTTATTTTATTACATAGTGTTGCATAATAAAAATTAGATTTTTTTTCCGTGAATTCGTCCGTGAAACTTTTAACTGTTCGTTCGTGATTTTCTTTTAAATAATGTCATTCCATTCTCCTATAAATAGGTTGTTTAGTTAAGAAATGAAAATTACACCAGAATCACAAAATTCTTATTCTATAATATTGTGCGTTTTTTTTTAGTATAAGGATATTTTGAGTGTAGCAAATAGTGCAAGATTTCCTCAAGATAATCTCCGTTATACCAATCAGATTTAGTCTCTTAATAAGGTAAGGGATATTATTTTCTTGCAATATTCGTAAGGAATATTATTTTGTTTCATATTCCTAAGTCTACACTTACTATGATAAGTATTACTTCTATAATTTCTGAAATAATTAGAAATTCCTTGAGTTTTGCACTTCTCCAATATCATTTCATTGCAATATTGGTCTGAACTTTTTTATTAAATTTTAATCTTTTCATGTCAGGGTACTATTCATCCAGGGTACTATTCATGTAGGGGTACTATTCATCTGGGGTACTATTCATATCGGAGTATTATTCATCCGGGGTACTATTCACGCCGAAGTACTATTCACGATAGAAATTAGTTTTCTTTTCCTTGTCCAATTTTTTTTTTTGAAATATGAATCTTAAATATCATTCTTGACTTTGAATTCATGTTTTGGTTATCATGTTGACAATTTAGACATTCTTAAACTTTGGATAAATTAAATTATAAATCTCTAATATTTATCCTTGATCTCACTTGTATTCATCTTATATATCATTGTTATCATCCTCATGTTTAAATTTGTGATGGAAAGTTATCTTTGGCCCGTAGTACAAGGATGAACTGTTGATTGGTATGATTCTGACAAGGAATTGTGTATTGGTATAATCATGACTTTTAATGTTACAGGAAAAGACTTGTGGTAAAATTTCTCTTTGGCTCGTAGTGCAAAGATGGACTGTTGTTGACATGATCATGACCATAGGTGATACAAATGAATATCTTTGGCCCGTAGCGCAAAGATAAAATGTTGATTTGCATAATTATTAATTCGTGTTATAGGGATAAAATATTGATGATGGACCCTTAAATCATAGAAGATAGTAGACATCATTCTCTACTTGAATCTTCCAATGGATTGTTTGTTCCACTGCAGTTGTTGATATAAAACTTGTTGTCAATTATATTTTATCTGATTTATCTTTGTTGAAGGCTAAAGATAATTTATTCCTCATTATCTTAGTCATAATACTCTTTAATGGGATATTTGAGCTCACTCTTTTCCTTTTTGTTCCATTGTTCTTCTCAGGAAATGAAAGTGTAGCTGAGACTAGTGGGGGAGTGGAGTAATGGTTCGAAATAGTTACTATAGAAGTCTTTAATATGTTGTGAAATAGTGTGATAATAACTGTAAGGAGGACTTAATTTGAGTCTGGATATTGTCGTATTATGTATGGTGCAATATTTGTATTAAAACTCACAGTATGTGTGGTCGTATTTTGCATGACAATTTAATATTTGTAAATAGGAAAATTTTTATTTAAATTCTGTAGTATGTATTTTGGTGAATCAAAATGGGTTGTGCGGACCTATTTTGGGGGCGTCACAAAACCAGTGACACTTAAATGTAACGACCTTTTTACCCCCAGGATAATTGAGCACAACAACTTCCTCTAATCTTTCATAGTAATTGGACTTAGAATCTTGGTAACAACTTCCCAACACGACAACGCCAGAGTTGACGGATGTTAGTTCATTCATGTCATCAACCTTGAATCTATACCCATTAACAATGTAGCCTAGAAATGAATAATTAAGTTTATAAGGGCCTAAAATGAAATCTCTAAAACGCTCAGAAGCATTTTCTTCTTCAACCCTTTTCTTAAACCACTGTTGGAAATTTTTATTAGTTAAAGCTTCCATCTGTGTTGTAGTCAACCCCGGGTTAGAAGCATGCGCTTCCACTTCAAATGAACTGCATACAATAATAATATATTATTAAATTATTGATTAAGGTTAGATATTAAAGCTTCAACTTATAATAATACATACTTGATGTACGACGATACTTCAGGCAAATTTAGAAGCACATATGTAGATAAAATCTTCAAATCTTTATCAATTAGGTAAGTCTTCGTCTCATGTCTAAATGGTTTAGCCGGATAAGTGAATACAACCAACTTATCAGCACGAGATTGGGGATCGACGACCACATTCGGACTTAAACGGTTGTGCTTTGTTGAGACTACATCATGAAAGTACAACGAGCAGAAGTTGCCAAGCTCTTCCTCCATATAGCGTTCAACAATAGAACCCTCTACACGAGCTTTGATTTTAACTTTTTTCTTGAATCGACGTATATAACAGAAATATGAAAATATCGGCTAAATTAATTATAAAGATGATGAATATTACATAATGTAGGTGATATTACCTCTCAAAAGGATACATCCATCGATATTGCGCAGGTCCTCCAAGATTATGTTCATATGGCAGATGAATAGGCAAATGCTCCATCGAGTCAAAGAACCCCGGTGGTAAGATCATTTCGAGTTTGCACGTTGTCAATACTATATTTTTTCTCCATCTGCTCCACATTAGTGTTCCTTATAACAGTTGAGCAAATATCCCGAAAGAAATTTGAAAGTGCGGTAAAGGCATCATTAATATTCCTCGGTAACACCTCACGAAATGTAATTGGCATCAACTTCTGCATGAATACATGTCAGTCGTGACTTTTTAACTCAGTAATTTTCAACTGCTCAACCTTAGTACAATGAGATATGTTAGAAACATATCTATCTGGGAGCTTCAATGCACTAAGCCACTTGTAAATGTTTTCAACCTGTTGTTTGTTAAGACAAAATAGATCTTTTGGTTTTGAGTTGTTAGGTCGGAGTAATAATTCTCGTCTGATGTTCATTTCCTCCAAGTCTTTACTTGCTTTATCATTGTCTTTTGCTTTATCATTGTCTTTTATTTTACCACTCGTATCTAGCACGATGTAAAACAAGTTTTCGAATACATTCTTTTCTGTATGCATGACATCTAAACAATGATGAAGTCCTAGTGTGACCTAGTATGGTAACTCAAACCAAATAGGCGAGTGTGTCCAGTTATGAGTCTTATGGTACCCTATTGCTCTCAACTTACCATGCTCCTTCCCAGGCGGTGGAAATGTCAAATCATCTAGCCAGCCCAATACATCGTTGCCCGGTAAGCGACTAACAACCCCCTTCTTCTCTGTCTTTCTGTTGAACTGTGCAGACATCTTTCTATAACTGTGCTCAACAGGCAAGAATCTTCAAGCAGTTCTAAAGAAACTAATTTTTTACTCATGACGTAGTTGTGTGCATTACAAATCCCTCTTACAAACTGGACATGACAACTTACCATGAGACGACCAACCACTGATCATCCCAAATGCCAAAAAGTTAGTGATAGTTCACAACAAGGTTGCCTTCATCACAAAATTCTGCTTGACAGATTTATCAAAAGTCTGAACACCTGTTTCCCACAACATCTTAAGTTCATCGACTAACGATCTAAGGTGCACGTTGATGTCTTTTGTAGGACTCTTATCCCCCAGTATGAGTAAATTCAAGAACAAATATGGATCCCTCGTGCATATTGACGGAGGAAGATTGTTAGCTACCATAATCACTGACCAAATAGAGTATGGCTGACTAAAATTATTAAATGGAAAAAATCCATCTGTAGCCATGCCAAGCCGGACATTCCTAATTTCGTCAACAAATTGGCATCAAAATTCTTCCATTCATCTCCATTTATTGGGTGAGTCAGCTAAACAGGCATGGTATCCCTTGTTCTATGCCAACTCATATGCTCAGTAGTGTGCGCAGACATGAATAGACGCTTCAACCTCGGCGCAAGAGGAAAGTACCGTAAGACCATCTTTGTAACATGTTTCTCATTTCTCCCACGTTTTGTGATCTTGTACCGAGGTAAGTTGCAGATATCACACTGCACCCTATCTTTGTCATCCCCATAGTATAACATGCAATCCTGCTCACAAGCATCAAACTTCTTATACCCGAGATTTAACCCATTAACCATCTTTTTCTTTTATAGTAATTCGTGGGCAGAGTATTATTCATAGTTAAGAACTCGCTGTAAATATCAAGCAAATCATTAAATCCTCTCTCACTGCAGTCATGCTCATTCTTGAAGTATAAAATCTTTGTCACTGTAGAAAGCCTAGCGTGCTTGTCATTTCCAGGATACAATGGAACCCCCAATTCAGATAACATCTTGTAGAAGGCAGCTGCTGAATCATTTAGCAGTTGTTGAGCACTACTTGACGCATGCTCGTTTTTAGCCCATTCAATATTGGTAGGGCCATACACATCAACCAACATCTACACGACATCATAGTTATCTGATTGTGAATCCCCGTGAACCGGTTGGTCTACAGTACTATCTGTCAGTTCTCTAAACTCAGCTGATTCCCAGTGATGAATCTATACCGAATACCCATCCATAAACCCACGCGAATATAAGTTAAATTTAACTTCATCGATAGTCTTCCATATCATGTTTTTATAATTGAGACACATGCATCTCATCTTTCCATTCAGATCATCATCATGTTCTATTGCTTTGTTCATAAAATTGGACACCCCATCACGGTACGCATCAACTAATCCCCTCCCATCAATTTGTATCCTACGGTACACCCAACTCCGGTCGGTTGACATCCTTCATTGAAGAAAATACCAAATTAGAACAAGAATAATCATAAATGTGGTTTATGCATGAATTTAGTTTACCTAGTATATATCTCACTCTACAGGGGTTAGGTTTCTATCATGTTCTTGGATGCGTCTCCTCACTGGTGCCAATCTTGAGCACGTTTCTTCTATTTTAAGAAAATTTTAGCAGCACCTCCCCATGGTCTCCAAGTACACAAAATAGACCAAGAAAACTTAGTCCAAGTATGCACTCGGAGAACATGTAGCGACACCAGCTGAAAAATACTCAAAAGTTTATAAAAACGTACCTTGTGAATTGGCACCGACCTAAGTAAGAGACATAAGATCTAGTAACAATCCCAGAATGAGGACTATTTGACATTCACTCTTACTGAGTGAATGTCAAACGGGTTTCTAAGTTCCTATTAATACGACATGCACAAGTATATATACAGTTTATTGTAATTGTGAAAAACTAAACAAATACTACTGAGTTTAGTTTTCCAATAATAAACTAAGTAAATGCTTCTTAATTTATGATACCTATTATTTGAATATATTATTATTTATTTAATTATATTTTAAACTTCTTTATTTTATTTTATTTGATTTAATTTAAGGTATTTTATTTTATATTATTTAAATTAATTTAATTTTAAACTTTATTATTTTATTTTAATGTATTTAATTTAATTTAATTTAATTTTAAACTTCTTTATTTTATTTTATGTTCTGTTATTTTAATTTAGGGTTAATTTATATTATTAGCTTTGATTTTATTTTTTTTCTAGATATTTATTTTATTTTGAATTATATTATATTATATTAATTTTTAAATAATTTTAGTTTTATTTTATTAAATTTATTTTATTAATTTAAATTATATTCAATTAAATTTATTGTATTAAATTTATTTTATTTTATTTCATTATCTAATTTTTAATTATTTAATTATTATTCTTAATTTTATTTATTTAATTTGATTTGATTTATTTATTTATTAAATTTAATTTAATTTATTAAATTAAATTATTTTTAAATTTGTTTATTTAATTTTTTATTACAATATATTATATTATTTATTTTTTAAATTATTTTTATTTTATTTATTTATTAGACATAATTTAAGTTATTTCATGTAATTTTCTTTTATTTAATTTAATTTTATTTTGTATTAGATATTGATTTTATTCTATTAAATTATTTTATATCAATTAATTGATTTTAGTTAGTAGTAAGAAACTATGTAAATGCTACTTAGTTTATTTTAATATTCGAAAACTAATTAAATAATACATAAATACATATTTTTTAAAATTTTGCAAATGAATATTTCTAATAGAAATTCTGTCTAAAATTTTGTTAGAAATAACAAATATGACAATTAATACCAATACCAATACCAACCTAACAAATTCAACAATCAAGCTTGTTATATCCAAACGTTCAATTAAGCTAACATATATGAACATTCACTATATCAAACTCAAATTACTCTAACAGAACAAGAGGAATGAATTAAGCAGCTTGTCGACGTTAGGATTTTTATTTGTCCCTTTCTGTTCTTGTCTTTTAGTGTTCTCATGTTAGGTGAGGTTTATTTGAAAAAACAAGTTTGAAAAGGTCCGACATGTATATATCGACTATTTGACTGTAAGAGTCGCCAGTTGGTTATTTTTAAATGATTTCACCAACTCCACCGAGAAACGGTTTTCACAAAGATCTTGTGATGTGACACTGTTTAGCTGGTCTGCAAAACCGAAATTTGTTATGGTCCGGTGGCTTGATTAAGCGGAGGGAAGGTGTTAGGCACCTCCCCGACTTCTGGAGGGAAGGTGTTAGGCACTTTTCATTGAGGAAGTAGTGCCCTGCCTCGTTCACATCTATATACAAAGGGTTTGACTTTTGTATAAAAGTTCAATTTTAACGAGATATGGCAGTGATGTTTTGTAAAATAGGTTTTTCAAACCCTTGTGCTCAATAGTAATTGAGGCCTTTGATACTTTTATTTTATTATGTGTTTGGCTTGATTGGTTTTATTTTCGAGATGCGAGGCATCTTCTAGAAAATAAGTTACATAATAGTGTCGAACTCCTTGTGGGCATGAGAGCCATCTAAGAAAATTCAGACACCATAGATAATTTACAAGCTCACTGTAGCTGAAAATGTCCATCACGGGAACTGAATCTAGATTCAGAAGCTGAATCTGTGATCACATGATTCCTAGGCTCACATGTGAAAGCAATATGTACAAAATCTAGAAAAAGAACTAAATTTGAGTAAATCTAAACCATTCCAGCTTCAACGGTTCCAGTTTAGTCACCATGAACCGGTCAAAGTAAGAAATAGCCAAATTTAGGCAAATCTAGCCCGCAGGCTGAAGTGATGAATATCTACATTATGAAAGCAGATAAAACAGTTATATATATATAAGATCAACTGCCACGAAGTAAACTCTAGGCAAGCCTTTTGAATGGAAATATATATGTATATATAAGTTGTAAACGCATCGGATGTTATATCCAAGCTCAATCAAATAGAGTTTGATGGAAATATATATATATATATATATATATATATATATATATATATATATATATATATATACACAAAAAAAGAGAAAAAGCTTAAAACTCTAAAATATCTTATAGTGGGCTGCCAAGAAGACTTCATATAGATTTAAACACCTAAAAACTAGGTTTCCACCAGTTAAATTTCAGTATGTAGCAAAACACGAGCTCACAAGTGTTTAGAAAGAAGAATCCCTCAGTTTAAAGCACTCTAGAAGTGTTTACAGGCTGAAATGGACATAGTTTTCTCTCCTTTTTTATTTTTTTTTCCAAATGAGCTACCAATAGCTCATATTTAAAAATCCAATGGCCGGGTTGCCCCGGGTCATGCGGGTCCCATCGTCTCGAAGTATGTACACTTTGGGTACGTGTTGTCTGCTCGAACCTTAATAACTTGCAATTCAGTCATCCGATAAAGGCGTGATGTACCTTTTCAGAATGATGTTGTCGAGAGCTACACAATGACATAAGATTAGAGGTTGTATGAAGCCGGGAAGATGGGTCCATGACTAGATCTTCATGTCTTCAAAATCTATCCGATGTGCTATCTTGTGTAGTAATCACTCAAGATTTGAGCTATGGTTCTTGAGGGACACCTTTTATGAAGTGTTGATTAAAATGATGCTGAGACGACGTGAATATAGTATCGAGTTGGAAAAATGATGATTTTTCCCTTCACTAAGGTTATCTCCGGCTTTGTTCAGATGTAGTAGTCATTGCTTAGGGTTATCTCTGAGATTGAGTTGTTGTGAATGTTGAATGTCCTCAGGTTTATCTTTGGTGTGTGCTTGACCTCCCGGGGTTATCTCCGGGGTTGGATCTGAGTGTCCCGGGGTTATCTCCGGGGTTGAAACTGACTATCCCGGGGTTATCTCCGGAACTGGAACTGCTTCCCTCGGGGTTATCTCTGAGGTTGGAACTGAGCATCCCGGGGTTATCTCTGGGATTGAAACTGAATATCTCGGGGTTGTCTCCGAGATTAAAAATTGAGTATCCGAGGGTTGTGTTCGGAATTGAGTTGATTTAACTTCTAGGGTTATCTCTAGAAGATGATTTTGCCCTCCTACAAGGTTAGTAACAGAAATGCAAAATTTTGAGTGTCTATAGATGCCCCTCTTTATTATATTCATGCAATGTAATGGCATGGGTAGGATAAAGATTACTAGACACTTGAAATATGAAAAGATAATCATGATGCAAATGTAATGCAACATGATGCAAATGTGGTACTGAGTGTATGAAGGATGCTCCACGAATGAGACCAGAGGATGTTGACATTGGGGTTATCACCAAAGTTCTTAACCCTCATCACATGCTTTCCACCGAAGATGTTCTTCTCATGTGTGACGCTCTTGGGGAATTGTGCTTGGATTGCTGACTGTATAACAGATTCCATCATCGGTCCTCCTCGATGAGGATGGTTTTCCATGGTTTGCATCGCCAGATCTTTTTGTTGCTTCATTAGAGTTACTACCAACGGTTAATGATGTCAAGACTGCTTGACCCTCGCTAAAATGTCTTTCAACGACTGATATCATCGTACCACCTCCGATGCTTTGCTGGATTTACTTTCCAATGACTAATGATGTCAAGGCTGCTTGACCTCGCTAAAATGGTTTTCAATGGTCTGAATATCATCGGACCACCTCCGATGATTCGCTAGATTTACTTGCCAACGACTGATGATGTCAAGGATGCTTTGTGACAACCCGATATTTTCTATATAAATAAATCATAAATTTTGCGTATAAATTTTTTTTTATTAAAATAAATATGAATGATATGTGTCAAGGTAATGTGTAATTATGATTATATGCGTGATAAATAAAATTTATTACATTAAGTATTGCAAATAAATTTATTTTATAATTATTGATTATTATCAATTATATTTTTATACTAATTAATTCCTTATTGGAAATGTTTTATTAATTATTTTTCAAGGAAAATATAATCTTATATTATATAAATAATATATGAAATGATTTTAGAATAATTATCTATTTTAAAGGTAAGAATGCGTGAAAGGTATTATGTATGTATTTATGTGATAAGTATAAAATATATTTATTACATGAATGGTTATGAATAATTTTATTTTAGAATTATTGCTCATTATAAATTATATTCTAATAATAATTAGTTTTATAGTAAAAATGTTTTTAATGTTTATTTTTCATGAAAATATGATAATTATATTAATTGAATAATATATGATATGAATATAGAATTTTTATAATACTTATTTTATTATATGAATTTTCTTCAAGATATTAAGTAAATTATTTCTACTTAATTATAAGGTTAATTATGGCAGATAAATCAGATATGAAATCCAAACCCTAATTCTGGGTTTTAATTAAGGAATGTGAATAATAATATTATATTATTATTTGTCAGTGTTATAGATAAGTATGGTTATACGTGTAATGCTAATGTGTGGAACAATTTTATATTGTTACGACCAAACCCTAATAATATTTTGATAAACCCTATTTCTGGTTCTGGAATAGGAAATGATGATAATAATATAATACTAATTATATTGTGATTTTTCAGTGCTATGAATATGTACTGTATTTCTGTATTGATAATGGTTGGTCAATTACGGCGTATTATGACCAAACCTTAGTAATAATGTTAAACCCTAATTTGATATCCAAATTAGAGTGCAAGATTGTTTTATAAGTGTGTTATATAATTTATGGCATGTATTAAATGTATTAATTAGGTAAACCATAATTAAAGTTCTAGAAACCCTTAATAATTTTTAGAAAACCCTAAATTATTAAAAACCCTAATTTTAAGTGTTAAAACCTTAATTTGAAACTCAGCTGTGAGTTCAAGATTGTTGTTTAACTGTGTTATATGATATATGTTATGCATTATATAATTTTGTTATTAAACCCTACTTAATATTTAGAAACCCTATTTAATAAATAGAAACCCTAGTTTCAAACTGTTAAACTCTAATTGATTTGAAATCCTAATGTAAAAGTCATTCATGACTTTGAGAATTTGTTAAGTCGTTAAGTAATTACGATAATATGATTTTTGATCGGTGTTATATGTATTAACCCTAATTAGGGAGAATCGTAATTATTCAAAATCCTTATTATTTTTCTATATTATAAACCCTAATTTCAAAAGATAAAAATCCTAATTTGCTTATGGTAACCCTAATTATCGAAATTGTAAACAATAATTGCATAATTGGCAAGGTTAATATGGATAGGGGTACTAAACCCTAATGTCCATGTAAAAGATAATTACAAACCTTATTTAATTAACAAATTTATTTTTCAAGATTTTAGAAACTAAAATCATTTTATTTTTATTTTTTTAAACTAAATTGTTATTTATTTTTAAATCCTAATTTTAGAAATCCTAGACTTTTGCTAAAATGGCTCAAACCCTAAACTAAACCCTAAGGGTTTGTGCAAATTACAAGATTGCCCTTAATTGTATTTTGGAAATGACATAAATGCCCTTTTGAGTATTTTAGTGAGCTAACTTGTAGTCTTGGTTATAACTTTAGTTGTTCAACAACCTTAACAACTCCATGTGACACAAATGGACATCACACAAGCCTCTAGACAGCTCATTCATGTATCTATCATATCTATATAAAGATTTAAGGAGAGAGAAAGTTAGTTTGCTAGCCATTTTTTTACAATACTCAATCAAGAACTTCTCCAACTAGAACCAACGAAAATATATAGTATATCAGTCCCTTATATGAGCCCCACAATCATCAACAACAAATCAGAAGCACAAAATCAAAAATTTGATCAAAGAAAGGTATAAAACCTTAATCCTAGAAATCCTTTGATTTGATGTTAATTGTTGCAATTGATTGTTTAAAGTTGAGTAATAAGGAGTGTATTAATGTTCTGGGTTGTTAAATTCATGACCCATAACATCAAAGTTCTCAAAATCAAAGTTTTTCCAACTTTTGAAAAACCGAACTCTGTTATTTTTAGACAAATGTCAGGGCATATAACTCTTTACTTGATCATGATTTGTGTTGTTTAAAAGTTGTTATATGTAGTCTGTAATGTGGTCTTTAATATGCAAAAAGAATCAAGTTCATATCTGTTATAGATCAGGAGTTATAAATGGTCAAACAGCGTTGACCGAAACTGCCAAGAACATGAACCCAGAAAATTTTTGAGCGATTTCCGGTTGGATCTTTTATTGTTATAATGATGTTAAGTTTTAAAGTTGTATTCCTACACGTTGTCTACACACTGTAATTGATAGATCACATAAACGTTACACGGATTTCAAGTTATAGAGGTCCAAAGTGACCCCCACGAACTGTTCTTCATGAAGAACAGCTTTGACAAGCTGCTTTGATGGCTAATAACTCTTATATTTGATGTTGTTTAGCCATGATGTTTGTTGATAATTGTATTATTACATGAGCACTACAATCTGGAACTTATAGATCTCCCAGAAACATTTTGTACTGAAAGTTATACCCGGTCAAACAAGCCACCATGAAGCTGAGCTGTCAGTGTTCTTGTGGCTCAAGAACACCCACAACGACGGTTACTGTCCCTAAAGGCTTTAGCGACGGTTTTATTTTATTTTTAATTTCTGAAAATTCTTAAAATGATTAAAAAATAGAAAAAAAATAGTTTTTAATTATGAAAAATACAAAATAAATTATGAAAAATTATTTTAAAGTCCAAAATATAGTTTTTAATTATTTTGAGTATATTTTAACAATATTTAATATTTTTGGGAATATAAAATATATTTATTTATTTAGTTATAATATTAAATAAATTATTTAAAAATGGTTTAATTCATGAAAAATCATAAAAAATTATATTATTGTGTTAGAAAATATTTTAAGTCATTTTTGATGAATTTTAATATTTTGTGATGAAATTTCATTAATTAATTAATATTAATGATGTTTAAGTTATTTAATAAATACATTAAATAAATTATGGAAAATAAAATTTATGATTTTAAAAATAATTTAAAGTATTATAAAAATATTTTAAGTTATAAAATATGACTTTTGATATTTTGTCATGAAAAATATTATTAATTTAATATTAATGATATTAATTTATTATTAGTGATATTTAGTTTATTTAATAATTATAATAAATAAATTAGTTTAAAAAATGATTTTATTATTTTAAAAATCATTTTAAATAAAAATAAAGTGTTTAAAGATATTTTAAGTTATAAAATATAACTTTTAATATTTAAGGGATATTTTCATTAATAATTTAATATTAATGATATTTATTTAATAGTTATATTAAATAAATAGTTTTAAAATGGTTTTATTTATTTAAAAATCATTTAAAAATGATATAAGTGAATTATAAATATTTTAAGTTATAATTAATGACTTTTAATATTTGGATAATTAGTTCATTAATATTTAAATATTAATGGTAATTATTTAATAATGATTTTAAATGTTTTAAAAATCATTTAAGGGTAATATAAATACGTTAAGAATATTTCGAGTTATTATAAATAACTTTAATATTTTGGCAATGGTTTGATTAATAGTTTTATATTAATTAAATATTGATGATAATAGAATTGTTTGATATTTAAATCATTTAATAATGATTATGATATTTCAAAAATTATGATAAATGGTAATAATTATTTTATAATTATTATAAGGTCATGAAAAATGATATGACTGTTATTTAATTAGTCTAAATGGATATTGAACAACTATTTAGAGTCTTAGACTCGATAATTACCCGATAAAGATGTCGGTAGACCGACATGGTTCAGAAATTGATCTGGACTTAGAAATTTAGTTAGTTAATTATTTTATTTGTGATTCAATGATGGATAAAGTTGTGTGACAATGTGATTAGGAATGAGTTGATGTTTGTTTGTGATGCAATGACTGTGAAACATGTATGACAATGTGATTAGGTTATGTGCTGATTGCAATGAGCAGTATTATGTGTTATGATATGTGATTCTAATCGATAGAATGATCTTATTAATGATAGGTTTCGGTATAACAGATAGATCTAAGTTGTGTAATTGTAAGCAGCGCATCAGGCAAGTATCCTACCTTTGCATTTTCTTTATGCAATGGACAAGTGTAAGAATGTTTCAGAAATATTATTATTACTGTACAGATTGTTAAACCTATATTATATACGCCCATTGATTATCAACATGTTAGTATATGATAATTCAGATATATATTTTGTTCGTTAATTTCTATAAATGATTATACAAGTGTCCCCACTTGGATAATCATTGTATTTAATCACATGTTGATACACCTTTGATATACATATATGTTGAATTATATAAGACCTTTGTTATGAAAACCCGACAGGTATGAACATCCCGATAATGGGAAAATTTTTATGTGCTACAGCGGACAAAGGATGAACGATAATATCGTTTTAGCAATGTAGTATTGATCAATACAGGGCTCATGGACTGTACACCCTCAGGCCCGTAAGCAATGGCCGATTTACAGATGAATTTCTGTTTAAACCCTTTCGAAAATAAAAACAATGTTCATAATATGTCACAGGAACCCATGTATAGACAATACACAGTTTCAAAAATTTGAAAGAGGGTTGTTATGTTATTGTTATTGGTACAGATTACTTCACAACTATTGACCGGTTGTAGAAGAATATTATAAAGAAAACATTTAAATTCTTTCAGCTTATATATATATATATATATAATACTTGCTGGGCACTCAAATGCTCACCCTTGCTTAATTTAAATGTTTTCAGCTAAGTGTGAAGGACCGGAAAGCTTATGCCAAAACAAGTGAAAAAGAAAGCAAACAGAATATGTTATTGGTGTCATTTGTAATAGATAAATTGTATTAAGTTAATGATATGTATTATATATCATGCAAAGAATGTAGTAAAGGTTGCGTACTTGGGATTAGACTCTGATAAATGTAAGATAAGTTCAAAATTTATATTATTGTTATTATTATTAGTAATATTTCCGCTCATAGAAATGGTATCGTGAAGTACCGAGTTCGGGTTTCAAGTATTCGGGTTCGGGGAATTTACAGGATGGTATCAGAGCTATAGGGTTAGAAACCTTAGGTGGGTTACACCTTAGGCTATAACCTTAGAACAGAGGGAAACATTGAAAATTTAAATAACTCATATAGAGTTTGAAAAGGAGATGAATTGAATAAATTCATCGTCAAATAAAATAAAAGATAACTTATAAAACTATTATGTGTTGTGTGTAATTATTAATTGCTAGTCTAGATATTTTGTGTATAGTTGTTAGAAAGGAACAGAATTAGGATACCCTTAAGTCATAAAGAATAAGTCAACCTCCATGACCGAGCCAATATCAAAGTCAATAACTGAAATAAAGGCTCACATTGAAAGCTACCTCAAAGAGGTGGTTATTTTGGAAAGTATAGTACTGGATCAAGAAATGCTAAGTATAACTGACAGGTAAAGTATAGCTAAAGGATTATATGTGGTCAATGTTGAGTTCTTAAACTCATATATTTATGGTGAGTTCTTAAACTCGTATGTTTGTGATGAGTTCTTAAACTCATAATGTGTTATAAGTCGTGACAAATTAGGTATAATTGTGTGAATGGATATTGAGGATAATGGAAATAGATAGGTTACTCAGCAATTGATCGTTAGTGAATGTGTAAGGAATAGGTAGTATTAGTGTTAGTTGGATATGTATGATTTTAGGTGGTATATATGATAGGTATGTTGGTGTAATGTAATGTTTTGTATAAGTTATGGCAGCGATTCCCGACTTACAAGTCACAAAGGGATAACGGATGTTTAAAGCAGTGTGTGATAAGGCATGTCAAGTGTTATGAATATGAGTCTATGTTGGATTAATGGAATAAGTTGGTATAAGGATAGTAGATATTTATTTGGTCATTGGTTATTACAGTAGACCGAGTTTTCAAAATATAATATTTTGAGTACATGATTATTTGAATAGAAAGTTTTGCGTTATATGTTAAGCATTTACGGTAAGATTTAGAATGTAAGAATAATTTATGAAAATGTCGTCAAAACAAAAATGAAACCAAAGGATAGAAGGACCTGTGAACAAAGCTGGAGGACAACCAGACCCGACACCAAATTTTTTTGCGAATACAGACGATCAAGCTATGTAGAACGAAATACCAGTCGCGGGAAATCAACTAGACAATCGATCGACAAACTTCAAAGACTTCAAGACAACCGAACCGCCAGGATGTAGAAGATCAACCGACCCTGTTAAAGCGTATATGATAGCTAGGATAACGGCGAGGCAAAAGACAACTTTTGTCACCTATATGATAAAAGAAGATAATCTCGATAATACCAAAAATAAGCCAGGAATGTGATTAAAAGAAAAGTTTGTGTGTGGAAAGTAAGGACAGAAGGGATATATATCTTTCCAAAATGTCCTAATCCAAGAATGTAAAGTGAATGTGTTGTGTGCGAATCAATAAAGCATAAGGTAAAAGACTGTTCAATAAAGGAAATGGAAACAAGGAATGCGAATACGGAACAAGGCAGCAGGACATTGGCGACAACGGGACCAACTTCAACAAACAAACCAACAAAACCAACCGCAAGCGTCTTCAGCGTGATTGTTCGGGATTCTATAGCAGCCGGGGATGCAACTCCAGGTATTAATCTAACCAATTTTTATTTTCTTATTATATTTTTCTTATATATAGTAAATTATTTTTATAAATTATTTTGAAGGAGGAATTTGAGTTCTCTTAGAAATCAAATTTCTGTTTAAAAGGATAGATAAGCTTTTTGCTGAATAGTTAAAGATCGGATCGATCAACCATGATCGAGATCTAATTGCAATGATTGTGTATGCAATGTACCCTGGTATGTATAGGTTTTAAAATGGTGATTCCGGGGACGGAATCTTTATAAGGGAGGGTGAATGTGACAACCCGATATTTTCTATATAAATAAATCATAAATTTTACGTATAATATTTTTTTTATTAAAATAAATATGAATGATATGTGTCAAGGTAATGTGTAATTATGATTAAATGTGTGATAAATAAAATTTATTACATTAAGTATTGCAAATAAATTTATTTTAGAATTATTGATTATTATCAATTATATTTTTATACTAATTAATTCCTTATTGGAAATGTTTTATTAATTATTTTTCAAGGAAAATATAATCTTATATTATTTAAATAATATATGAATTGATTTTAGAATAATTATCTATTTTAAAGGTAAGAATGCGTGAAAGGTATTATGTATGTATTTATGTGATAAGTATAAAATATATTTATTACATGAATGGTTATGAATAATTTTATTTTAGAATTATTGCTCATTATAAATTATATTCTAATAATAATTTGTTTTATAGTAAAAATGTTTTTAATGTTTATTTTTCATGAAAATATGATAATTATATTAATTGAATAATATATGATATGAATATAGAATTTTTATAATACTTATTTTATTATATGAATTTTCTTCAAGATATTAAGTAAATTATTTTTACTTAATTATAAGGTTAATTATGACAGATAAATCAGATATGGAATCCAAACCCTAATTTTGGGTTTTAATTAAGGAATGGGAATAATAATATTATATTATTATTTGTCAGTGTTATAGATAAGTATGGTTATACGTGTAATGCTAATGTGTGGAACAGTTTTATATTGTTACGACCAAACCCTAATAATATTTTGATAAACCCTATTTCTGGTTCTGGAATAGGAAATGATGATAATAATATAATACTAATTATATTGTGATTTTTCAGTGCTATGAATATGTACTGTATTTCTGTATTGATAATGGTTGGTCAATTACGGCGTATTATGACCAAACCTTAGTAATAATGTTAAACCCTAATTTGATATCCAAATTAGAGTGCAAGATTGTTTTATAAGTGTGTTATATAATTTATGGCATGTATTAAATGTATTGATTAGGTAAACCCTAATTAAAGTTCTAGAAACCCTTAATAATTTTTAAAAAACCCTAAATTATTAAAAACCCTAATTTTAAGTGTTAAAACCCTAATTTGAAACTCAGGTGTGAGTTCAAGATTGTTGTTTAACTGTGTTATATGATATATGTTATGCATTATATAATTTTGTTATTAAACCCTACTTAATATTTAGAAACCCTATTTAATAAATAGAAACCCTAGTTTCAAACTGCTAAACCCTAATTGATTTGAAATCCTAATGTAAAAGTCATTCATGACTTTGAGAATTTGTTAAGTCGTTAAGTAATTACGATAATGTGATTTTTGATCGGTGTTATATGTATTAACCCTAATTAGGGAGAATCGTAATTATTCAAAATCCTTATTATTTTTCTATATTATAAACCATAATTTCAAAAGATAAAAACCCTAATTTTCTTATGGTAACCCTAATTATCGAAATTGTAAACAATAATTGCCTAATTGGAAAGGGTAATATGGATAGGGGTACTAAACCCTAATGTCCATGTAAAAGATAATTACAAACCTTATTTAATTAACAAATTTATTTTTCAAGATTTTAGAAACTAAAATCATTTTATTTTTATTTTTTTAAACTAAATTGTTATTTATTTTTAAATCCTAATTTTGGAAATCCTAGACTTTTGCTAAAATTGCTCAAACCCTAAACTAAACCCTAAATCCTAAGGGTTTGTGCAAATTACAAGATTGCCCTTAATTGTATTTTAGAAATGACATAAATGCCCTTTTGAGTATTTTTGTGAGCTAACTTGTAGTCTTGGTTATAACTTTAGTTGTTCAACAACCTTAACAACTCCATGTGACACAAATGGACAGCACACAAGCCTCTAGACAGCTCATTCATGTATCTATCATATCTATATAAAGATTTAAGGAGAGAGAAAGTTAGTTTGCTAGCCATTTTTTTACAATACTCAATCAAGAACTTCTCCAACTAGAACCAATGAAAATATATAGTATATCAGTCCCTTATATGAGCCCCACAATCATCAACAACAAATCAGAAGCACAAAATCAAAAATTTGATCAAAGAAAGGTATAAAACCCTAATCCTAGAAATCCTTTGATTTGATGTTAATTGTTGCAATTGATTGTTTAAAGTTGAGTAATAAGGAGTGTATTAATGTTCTGGGTTGTTAAATTCATGACCCATAACATTAAAGTTCTTAAAATCAAAGTTTTTCCAACTTTTGAAAAACCGAACTCTGTTATTTTTAGACAAATGTCAGGGCTTATAACTCTTTACTTGATCATGATTTGTGTTGTTTAAAAGTTGTTATAAGTAGTCTGTAATGTGGTCTTTAATATGCAAAAAGAATCAAGTTCATATCTGTTATAGATCAGGAGTTATAAACGGTCAAACAGCGTTGACCGAAACTGCCAAAAACATGAACCCAGAAAATTTTTGAGCGTTTTCCGTGGTGAACTTTGACCAGCGATTTTCGGTTGGATCTTTTATTGTTATGATGATGTTAAGTTTTAAAGTTGTAGTCCTACACGTTGTCTACACACTGTAATTGATAGATCACATAAACGTTACACGGATTTCAAGTTATAGAGGTCCAAAGTGACCCCCACGAACTGTTCTTCATGAAGAACAGCTTTGACAAGCTACTTTGATGGCTAATAACTCTTATATCTGATGTTGTTTAGCCATGATGTTTGTTGATAGTTGTGTTATTACATGAGCACTACAATTTGGAACTTATAGATCTCCCAGAAATATTTTGTACTGAAAGTTATACCCGGTCAAACAAGCCACCATGAAGCTGAGCTGTCAGTGTTCTTGAGTGAGGCTCAAGAACACCAACAGCGACAGTTACTGTCGCTAAAAGCTTTAGCGACGGTTTTATTTTATTTTTAATTTCTAGAAATTCCAAAAATGATTAAAAAATAGAAAAAAATAGTTTTTAATTATGAAAAATACAAAATAAATTATGAAAAATTATTTTAAAGTCCAAAATATAGTTTTTAATTATTTTGAGTATATTTTAACAATATTTAATATTTTTGGGAATATAAAAGGTATTTATTTATGTAGTTATAATATTAAATAAATTATTTAAAAATAGTTTTAATTAATGAAAAATCATGAAAAATTATATTATTGTGTTAGAAAATATTTTAAGTCATTTTTGATGAATTTTAATATTTTGTGATGAAATTTCATTAATTAATTAATATTAATGATGTTTAAGTTATTTAATAAATACATTAAATAAATTATGGAAAATAAAATTTATGATTTTAAAAATCATTTAAAGTATTATAAAAATATTTTAAGTTATAAAATATGACTTTTGATATTTTGTCATGAAAAATATTATTAATTTAATATTAATGATATTAATTCATTATTAGTGATATTTAGTTTATTTAATAATTATATTAAATAAATTAGTTTAAAAATGATTTTATTATTTTAAAAATCATTTTAAATGAAAATAAAGTGTTTAAAGATATTTTAAGTTATAAAATATAACTTTTAATATTTAAGGGATATTTTCATTAATAATTTAATATTAATGATATTTATTTAATAATTAATGATATTAAATTTATTTAATAGTTATATTAAATAAATAGTTTTAAAATGGTTTTATTTATTTAAAAATGATATAAGTGAATTAAAAATATTTTAAGTTATAATTAATGACTTTTAATATTTGAATAAATAGTTCATTAATATTTAAATATTAATGGTAATTATTTAATAATAATTTTAAATGTTTTAAAAATCATTTAAGGGTAATATAAATACGTTAAGAATATTTCGAGTTATTATAAATAACTTTAATATTTTGGCAATGGTTTGATTAATAGTTTTATATTAATTAAATATTGATGATAATAGAATTGTTTGATATTTAAATCATTTAATAATGATTCTGATATTTCAAAAATTATGATAAATGGTAATAATTATTTTATAATTATTATAAGGTCATGAAAAATGATATGACTGTTATTTAATTAGTCTAAATGGATATTGAACAACTGTTTAGAGTCTTAGACTCGATAATTACCCGATAAAGATGTCGGTAGACCGACATGGTTCAGAAATTGATCTGGACTTAGAAATTTAGTTAGTTAATTATTTTATTTGTGATTCAATGATGGATAAAGTTGTGTGACAATGTGATTAGGAATGAGTTGATGTTTGTTTGTGATGCAATGACTGTGAAACATGTATGACAATGTGATTAGGTTATGTGCTGACTGCAATGAGTAGTATTATGTGTTATGATATGTGATTCTAATCGATAGAATGATCTTATTAATGATAGGTTTCGGTATAACAGATAGATCTAAGTTACGTAATTGTAAGCAGCGCATCAGGCAAGTATCCTACCTTTGCATTTTCTTTATGCAATGGACAAGTGTAAGAATGTTTCAGAAATATTATTATTACTGTACAGATTGTTAAACCTATATTATATACGCCCATTGATTATCAACATGTTAGTATATGATAATTCAGATATATATTCTGTTCGTTAATTTCTATAAATGATTATACAAGTGTCCCCACTTGGATAATCATTGTATTTAATCACATGTTGATACACCTTTGATATACATATATGTTGAATTATATAAGACCTTTGTTATGAAAACCCGACAGGTATGAATATCCCGATAATGGGAAAATTTTTATGCGCTACGGCGGACAAAGGATGAACGATAATATCGTTCTAGCAATGTAGTATTGATCAATACAGGGCCCATGGACTGTACACCCTCAGGCCCGTAAGCAATGGCCGGTTTACAGATGAATTTCTGTTTAAACCCTTTCAAAAATGAAAACAATGTTCATAATATGTCACAGAAACCCATGTATAGACAATACACAGTTTTAAAAATTTGAAAGAGGGTTGTTATGTTATTGTTATTGGTACAGATTACTTCACAACTATTGACCGGTTGTAGAAGAATATTATAAAGAAAACATTTAAATTCTTTCAGCTTATATATATATATATATATATATATATATATATATATATATATATATATATATATATATATATATAATACTTGCTGGGCACTCAAATGCTCACCCTTGCTTAATTTAAATGTTTTCAGCTAAGTGTGAAGATAAGTTCAAAATTTATATTATTGTTATTATTATTAGTAATATTTCCGCTCATAGAAATGATATCGTGAAGTACCGAGTTCGGGTTTCAAGTATTCGGGTTCGGGGAATTTACATGCTTGACCTTTGTTGAAATGGTTTTCCATGGTCTGAATATCATCGGACCACCTCTGATGCTTTGCTGGATTTACTTGCCAACGACTGATAACGTCAGGGCTGCCTGACATTTATTGAATTGTCCTTCAACGGTCTAATATCATCATACCACCTTCGATGCTTTGCTAGATTTACTTGCCAATGGGTGATAATGTCAGCACTGCCTGACCTTCATTGAAATGGTTTTCAATGGTCTAAGTGTGTATGAAATTTTGTTGGGGATGAACTTCTGTTGAGATGTATGCTTATGATCACAATTACACCCAGGTTGATTGCATTGGACATTCGCAAGGTATTACCAAGGGTAGCTTTCATCAACTTTGATCATCGGTTTTGTGAACCCTGTGTTCGGGCGACTACCAATGATTGATACGTAGACCCGCAGTTTGGTCTCGGAAAATCAGGATTTCAAGATTTTTTGCTTAATCGCGTAGCGTCTTTTTTCCTGATTTAACTTTTTAGCTTGTGGGATTTCCTTTGCAACTCAAATTTGATCGAGCTGAAGGGGGTAGGAACCACCCAGGATAGCCGTAGGTGGACCCGCGGCAGCCGCAGGTACACCCGCGGCCATCCATGGGTTGTATTTCAAGGGCCTTTCCCTTTCACAAGTCATTTTCTCTTGAAGCCACACAGAGAATCCGAGAGTTCTTCTTCAGATCAACGGAGTTTGGGCTATTTTATGCAAAATCCGTCACTGTACAAGTGTTCTGCACTATCCTGGTAACGTATATATTTCTTCTTTTCCAGTTTTGACCGTTAAAAAGTGAGTTATCACATGAAATGCTTCTAAACACATAGTAGTGAATATACATGCTCAAATGACTTGATAAAAAGTATTCAACATAGTAAATGTTAGTATTTAACCATGTTAAATGTATTGATGTGAAAAAAATTGACTTTTGAAACAGTAAATTTAACACATTTTTGCTATTTTTATCCTATTTGAGGACAAATGAGCAAAGGTTTTGAAACAAAGTAATCCTGATAATTAGGATACCCTTATGGATTATGACTTTGATATTTTTTATGCATATAGGATGTTTAGGACTATTATTTGGTGTGCTACTAAATGGCCATCTAGTCATGCCTACGTGCATATGGATAGTCCTTTTTACAAAGGAGACTGGAAAAATTTTTCCAGGAGTCTAGGCATTGAATGAAAATGCATTTTTAACTCTACTGTAGTCGTATGTTAAATTAATGCATTTAATGAGCTCCATGTTAGAATTTACCACACCCTTTATGAGGTGATTTGGAGACTTTTGGCGTTATTGGCCTGTGTCACAACCGCCGATCAGTGATATCCCGTTGGTGGGAGTTGATGGCTTTGCTTTGTTAGAGGGACCATTCACTCAGGAGGAATTTTACCGCTGGTGGTTCCCTCGTACAATCGGAGCTCAGACCTGCGCCACACAGTTTATGGGGGATATGGTTCCTGGCTCCGTCATGATGGCGGATTGGATTTCCTGCGTCTGAGAGCCTACTCATCTAACGTAGATTGATAGCTTGACCCAGCAGTTGGACCGAACATATTTCTTTATCTGGTATTTGGGCAGAGATCCTTCCAAGGTGGATACTTTTGATCCTTCTAGCTCTGGGGCTGGCCCTTCAGGTGGCCCATACTCAGATGGTTTTCTCGGTACAGATTCTCTATTGTATCAGTCTAATATCCCTACTGGTAAAGATTCAGTGACTCAGGAAGAGTTACATCAGGTAGATAGGTTGGATGATGTGGACATCAACACTATTGACTTCTTCTGATGTATTTCTCACTATATCTTTTGATATGTCTCTGTTAGATATTGGGCGGCTGTGCCCCATTCCCGTTATATCTTTTGATAGGCCTCTATTAGTTATTGGGCGGCTATGCCCCATTTTCATGTATTTTTTAGCTGTATACAGAGATGATGTATTTAGATGATGATGCACTTAGGAATGTATGTATACTATTTTCCATTCCCTACATAATATTGTCATCTATTATTTATCATGCATGTATTATGTTATGCATGTGCATTTTAAGAGATGAGTTTAGCATTGACCCCTGAATGGTCTCATGACACGGTCCTACAAATGTCTTCATCAACAGTTAGCCGGATAGATCATACCCCACCAGTATTGGTGGCCTCCTGTTTGAGATTATGGTATGACAGTTTTTCCTCTTTAGATCGGGTGACCGTTGGTAACATTCTAGAATTTTAATTGTTATATTAAATATTTATTGAATTATTTAAATATTTAATGGATGTGTTTATTGTTGAATAAATAATTGTTCAAATTTGAATTGATGTGCTTAATTATTTGTTAAATAAATAATTAAGAAAAATTAATTAATTTGCTAATTTAATTTAATTATTAAGTTAGAGAATTTTGATTAATTCAATTACTATTCTTTTTATTGGAATTTGTAATTAAAAAGGATGTGTTGGTTGATTAAATAATGTTTTAATTATATAGAAATTATAATTTTGGTGGTATTGATTTATATGATGTAGTAATTTAATAAATTGTTATTACGATTAATTTAATTTAATTAATGTGTGACAAATAACCTTGTTATAAAGGAGTTACTAAAATAACTTAAAGGAGTTTTAATTCAGTTTTGCCAAACAATGCCTAAGGCCTATTAAGTCTTTAATTTATTTGAGTTTTACCAAACAAGGTGTTATGATTAATGAGTTATTTTGTTAGTGGTTAACCAAACAAGCCTTATAGCTTTTGATTTTAAAATTCACATAACTGATATCAGTTATGTTTATAATTATATTATATAATTAATATATATAATATCTATATACGTTATTTGGTTAAGATGTATGTTAGAGGAGAGAGTTTAGAGAGAAGAAAGAAAACTCAGAGAAGAAGAAGAGAAGAAGAAGAGAAGAGAGGAAGAAAGGCTAGAGAGTGGGAAGAAGGAGCTTGAGAATAGAAAGAATAGTCATAATCTTCTTCAAGGTATTACCCTATTCTTTTTAAATTTTAAAAGTTTTAGTTTCTCTTCTCCTATTTCTCTGTAAAATTCTTGTGGTAGGATAATTATTGATTTTATGTGTGTTCATATGATAACCTAGTGTAGTAAAGTTATTTTCATAGGTTATATATGATTATAATCAATGTATTGTTGTTATGTATGAAGTTTGTGAAGAAAACTTTTTTACAGAGAGTTTTTGGTGATTATATATTGTTCAGTTAAAATAGAAATTGACGTTAATTAGTTGTTTAGTTAATAAATTGACCATTTAATTTGATAGAGTATGTATAATTGTTGATAAAAACACTTTGAATTAGTGGTTTTGGTTGAAAAAAAAAGTTACAGTGTTAATTTTCATTGAAATATAAAAAAAATGAGTTTTAGCCAAAAACAGTGAATTTGGGTGTGTTAATTTTGTTGTTTATGTTGTTGTATGGGTAGAACATGAAGTCTCTATATGATTTATGTGCTAATTAGTCTGTTAGAAACGAGCTTGTAGGCCAAAATTGGCTTTTTTTGTGCTGTTGCCGAGGCTATCTGCCGAGGTCTGCAATTCAGCACCGCGACGCGGACTTGCAGTACCTTTGTGGCGCCGCAGCGCCATGCTCACGCCGTAGTGCGGCCTTGTAGCCTTGATCTCTGCGCCGCAGCGCCATGCCCACGCCGCAGCGCGACCCATAGTGTAAACTGTGGCGCCACGGTGCGAGTTAGCAGAATGGTCTGACAGTGTACTTTTTGTACACGAAATTTTAAGAAAAATTATATGATAATAGCAGGACTGTAAAATGTTGATTTTAGTATTTCTATACTATGAATAATTATGTTATTAAGGATTAACTTGTGTTATAATTTGATTATTTGATTAAAAATCCAATTTTTACATGATGAACGTACTTAGTTATGTTCGTAAGATGGTAATGACTAATTATGTCATGATGGCATATGTTTATAGGATATTCTGGTTTGATTTGTTCGGTTTATCCCACGAACAAGGCAAGTTTTCTAAACATTGTTTTTATATTGAGCAAGTTCTCTAACTCTACTTTTGTAATTGGAATCAATTATTGTTCTCACTATAGTAATGCAAGTTTTCTAAACTTTCTTTTTACATCGAGCAAGTTCTTTAACTCTACTTTTAGAATTGTGCAATCGCTTAAATTTTCTTTCAGCAAGTTTTTCTAATCCTTTATCTTGTTGAACTAATTATGGTTTTCAATTCGATTATGATATAATGATGTAAGTTATTCTTGAGCAAGTTATTCTTGTATTTAACTTGTTGTTTAGCATGCAAATTTTTATATTCTAATGTTGAACATTTTTATCGATCAAATTGTTATGCATGCTTAGCATTCAATTCTAATTAACATTGGCTTTGTATTGTTCAAGCAAGGTGTTATAATTATTCAAATTGTATGCTCTTAGATTATTCCTAAAGCATGACTTTAGTTTACTATGATTGATTCAATCACGATTATTCTATAGTGATTTGTTCTTGGTTTCATTCAACTAATCCTTAGTTGATGTTCGTTGAAATCCAAATTACCCTGAAAGCTTATCCAAACCAAACTTCATTTGGTGCGGACTTGTACTCTAAATACTGAGATAAACAACCCTAATGTTATGATTAGGGGTTAACTTACGCGTAGCGTTAAATATTTGTGCACAATACATGGTACGAAGGGCTGATCCCCCTAAGTACGAGGAGTTCTTATAGTCTTATGACTGTTAAAGTTGGAGTTGAAATATTACTCGCAACTGTGGACATAGTTCATGGTCTTATGACCCTCAGTTATATTTATTCCACATTTTGGATTTCAGTTTCTGATTATTGATGATAGAGTACTATTCATTATTGATGAGCCTTTTATTGGCAGTTATTATTACTATACTCCTGTTGATTTCATATTGTATCCAATGAGCAATTATTTTGCTCACTCTTGCATATTTTAAAACTCATTGCAGCTAAAGAAGAGAAGGTAGATGAACCTTCGTCTAAGAAAGTAAAGGAAAAAATGTGCAAGTGATAAAAACTTGTAATTTTACTTTGATTCAGATGTTTGATTTTTATTATGATGATCTTAGACTTGGTTTTAATGAAGTTTATTTAATTTTCGCATTTGAATGATTGCAATTAAAGGTTAGATAACTTGGGAGATTTTATTATGTAACCCTTTAATGGGAAATGTTTTATTTATCCAGTTTTATTGTGATTGGGTAGTTAGATATGAATGTTTGATTAAGTGAACACCAGATCCTATGGGACTGAAGTACCTTGATTTGGGGGTGTCACACCATTGATCAGTTGATGCATCACTCTATGACCCTCCTAACTTTCCAGGTTCCATCGGGTTTTGTAGAGGGCATGCTAGAGCATTGGGTACCGGATAGGTAGGTGTTCTGGAGGAGTATGAGCGTCTGACAGATTTATCGTTGGATAGGCCTTGCGCTCGAATGGCTGTCGGTGACATGAGCCGACAGTTTATGAACCTCACAGGTATGATGCGCAGAGTTGCTCTAGATGAGATCTCCTTGGGGCATGTAGTGTCCATGAGTTTTTTGATAGACAAATTTGGGTCTTTGAATAGTTATCTGCAGTACTCCAAGAATTTCACCACTTCGGAGGATGATTGGCATCTTGCCAGAGTAGATGTACTCTTAATGTGCATGACATCTTATCTGTCCGTGCTATTTTACATGAACCACTTAGACATCGGCATGATTATGGCAGTGCGGGCTCTCTGGGAGGGACATACCATTTTACTGATGATTCCGGTAGAGACCTTGAGGTCGGCCACGTATTGCCATACCCATTCTATGGGGGTATTTACAGGTAGTTTGTTCTTGTTTTACATGTGGTTTATGACACACTTGAGATCGATTGACACTTTTCGACGCCATGGGTATTATTTTTCCCACAAGATAGCCATGTCTTACTCCTTTCAGCTAGTGGAGTGTATAGATGCAACTTCATGGTCAGTTTTCTTGTCAGGGATCGAGGATCCATTTGATATTCTGCCGTGTTCAGGGCTTAGCTCTCCCTACAGCTTTATCACTCATGCAGTGGGCCTGAACTATCTTTCTCTGGCTGGTTTGAGGGGTGTGACCACTTATCATCCACTGGCTGTTATGGCACAGTTTGACCAGTTTCAAGATGTTCATCCCTTTGACGGGGCATTGGGTCAGCGTTTGTCATCTCAGCTTTTGTCAGTAGAAGATTTATCGAGGATTTATGTCCGTTGGGCCCAGCCTGAGAAGGCTGACTTTTCTACTAGGGTTGTATTCTCAGAGCCAATTATTGATTTTGATAATGGGGAGCTTATGGAGGACCTTGATTCTCCCACCGAGGATGAGCTGTTTGCTGGGTTATCAGCAGCTCTTGTTGATTCCCCCAGTATTCCTTCTGCTGTGACTCCACCTTCTGCGGTGTATTTAGAGTAGAGTTTACATCTGATGAAGTTTGAGAGGGATCAGGATAGGGCCTTGAGGTTGGCAGCTCTTTTTGGAAGAGATATCACTCTAGTTGAGAGAGATGGTGCTCTAGCTCATAGAGATACCGTTGTTGCTGAGTGGGATGTGGCTCGATCATCTAGGGATGTAACTATTTTTGAGCGGGATGGTGCTCTATCTGCCTGAGATGTCGACACTACAAATAGTATTGCATTGAGGTCTCACACTGCTGATATCATTGCAGAGATGAGCTCATTCATTGATGAGCATAGTGTTGTCGGCGTCAGGATTTTTATTTGTCCTTTTTCGTTACTTGTTCTTTAGTGTTCTCATGTTATGTGAGATTTGTTTGAAAAAACAAGTGAAAAAGGTCTGACATGTGTAATGTCGATGATTTGACTGTAAGAGTCGCCAGTTGGTGTTTTTAACTGGTTGCACCAACGCAACTGAGAAAAGGTTTGCACATTGACCCAGTGTTTTGATACTGCTAAACGGGTTTGTGAAACCGAGATTCATTTTGGGTCTAGGGGCTTGGTTATGCAGAGGGAAGGTGTTAGGCACCCCCCGAAATTCGTCTTACCACGGTGACCGCCACTTTTCAAGAAACTGTTATATGAATGTTTGTGTGTGTGGATCAACGTGCAATTTATTTGGAAGTAGTGCGAGGCCTCGTTCGCACCTATATACAAAGGGTTTGAATTTGTGTAAAATTTAGTTTTAGCAAGATATAACAATGAGGTTTTGTAAAAAGAGGTTTTTCAAACCCCGTGCTCAATAATAATTGAGACCATTTCATACTTTCATTTTATTATTAAATGTTCGGCTTGTTTGCTTTTATTTTCGAGATGCGAGGCCTCTTCGAGAAAATAATATACAGCAGTGCTGAACTCCTCATGGGCATGATAGCCATCTAAGGAAATTCAAACACTGTAAATAATGTACAAGCTGCTTACAGCTGAAAATGTCCATCACGGGAAACGAATCTAGATTCAGTAGACTGAATTTGTGATCACATGATTCCTAGGCTCACATGATGCCATAGTTTATATGAAAAGCAGTAAGTAGTTATATATATATATAAAAGATGTAAATATATATATACAAACATGATCAACCACCACGAACATTATTAAATGTTCAGCTTGTTTGCTTTTATTTTTGAGATGCGAGGCCTCTTCGAGAAAATAATATACAGCAGTGCCGAACTCCTCATGGGCATGATAGCCATCTATGGAAATTCAAACACTGTAAATAATGTACAAGCTGCTTACAGCTGAAAATGTCTATCACGGAAAACGAATCTAGATTCAGTAGACTGAATTTGTGATCACATGATTCTTAGGCTCACATGATGCCGCAGTTTATATGAAAAGCAGTAAGTAGTTATATATATATAAAAGATGTAAATATATATACAAACATGATCAACCACCACGAACATTATTAAATATTCGGCTTGTTTGCTTTTATTTTCGAGATGCGAGGCCTCTTCAAGAAAATAATATACAGCAGTGCCGAACTCCTCATGGGCATGATAGCCATCTAAAGAAATTCAAACACTGTAAATAATGTACAAGCTGCTTACAGCTGAAAATGTCCATCACGGGAAACGAATCTAGATTCAGTAGACTGAATTTGTGATCACATGATTCCTAGGCTCACATGATGCCGCAGTTTATATGAAAAGCAGTAAGCAGTTATATATATATAAAAGATGTAAATATATATATACAAACATGATCAACCACCACGAAGCACCTCCATAGGGGATCTAGAATGTAAAAATATAAAAGCGGTATATATATATATATATATATATATATATATATATATATATATATATATATATATATATATATATATATATATGGACATGATCAACCACCACGAAGCACCTCCATGGTGGATTAGAAATGTAAATAAAGCTGTAAAAGACGATCAACCGCCACGAAGTAAACTCCAGGCGGGACTAAATGTAATGAAAGCAATACAGACGATCAACCGCCACGAAGTAAACTCCAGGCGAGACTAAATGTAAATAAAGCAGTAAAAGGCCACGAAGTAAAATCCAGGCTTGACAGAAATGTTTATATATATATATATATATATATATATATATATATAAGCGGTAAACGCACAGGATGTTTCTCAATCCCGGCTTAGTTTATCATTTCAGCGATTAATCGCTATATATATATATATATATAAAGAAGTAAACGCTCCGGATATAAAATCTAGGCTCATCAAACAGAGTTCGACAACAGTTCATATATATAAGTATATATATATATATAAGCAGTAAACGCTCTGGATGTAAAATCCAGGCTCATCAGACAGAGTTTGACAACAATTATATATATATATATACATATATATATATATATATATATATATATATATATATATATATATATATATAAGTAAACGCTCCAGACATAAGTCTAGGCTCAATCGAGGTATAACTCGATAATGTTAGTCCATATATAAATATATACATATATAAATATATATATACAGACAAAAATGAAAGCCACGGACCGAAGTCCGGGCATATGCACATAACACGACTCTCAATGTGAAGAATAGTGTGTGCAAAGATGAAGAGAAAGGCTTTATAGAGTGTGAGAAGGCTTACAGTGGGCTACTAAAGCAGGCTTCAATAACTTTAGATGGATAAACACTCAGCTCTCGCCGGTAAAATATAGCTATATATGAGCTAACATGTGTTTAAAATGAGAAAGAACTCAATATGGGGTGTGTACAGAGCAAATTGGACATGACTTCCTCGCCTTTTTTCTCTTGAATTTGGCCACCCCAAGCCCTCTATTTATAGAAGGGGGAGCCGTAGGTGTACCTGCGGTAGTCGCAGATGCACCTGCGACTGCTCGGGCTGCCCCGGGCTTCGTGGGTCCCGTCATCTAGAAGTACGTGCACTTATGCACTTTGATGTCTGCTTAAACTTGCAGAACTTTAATCCGAGCATCCAAACAAGGTGTACAAGACCATCTTCGGACTGCTTTTGTCGAGAGTTACGCAATGACATGGGATTAGAGGTTGTACAAAATCAGGAAGAGGGGACTATGCCCATGGTCTTCTGTAATAACCCAGGATTTTGAATAATCCAAATTTCACGAATAAATTTATATATATATATATATATATATATATATATATATATATATATATATTAACTGTTAATATTGTACTGTGTATCTGTGATATGAGTATCGAGAAGTAGTCAATTTGTGTATTGACTAAGAAATTAGAGTAGAGTTGTTCTTAACGGAGAATAGAAACCCTAAGTCCGGATATGGATTCGATTGAAAATATTATTAAAATAATTATACTGATGAGTACGTGTTTGTACTGTATAGAATATTGATCAATAATTGGTCGGGTAGGATACAATATTGGTAAACCCTAATAAGGGATTGGAAACTCTAATCTCAAGATTTGAAATCCTAACACGTGGTTAGGAACCCTAATCGAAAGCTGAGAAACCCTAATTTTTAATTCGGGAATCCTAAACCCTAATTAGGAAACCCTAATCCTAATTAGTAAGCTCTAAAGTGATTAGTATACTTTAATGTGATTAGTTACCTTTAATGTAATTAGGGAACACTAATTATATTTTTGAAATCTTAATTTTCTATTTTAAAGATCCTAATTTAGAAAATCCTAGAAGCTAAAGTTGTAAAACTTTAGGGTTAGAGCCTTAGGGTTAAACCGTAAGGGTTTGGTAAATTCCATGTATGCCATTAAAATTTCATGTACAAAGTCCAAAATACCCCTTTACTTAGATATTAAGTTAGAAGATTTGCAAATCTAGTGAGTCATCACTTTGGATAAGACCATGTGCTTAAATTCTATATCAAATCTTATCCATATCTTGCCAACTTGCACACTTGGATTCATTACATCTAAAATATAAGAGATCTAGGAGAGAGAAAGTTCACATATTAAGCTTATTGGCTATCTAGCATCACCCAACTCTCTCTCTCATCCAAAGCTCTGAATTTGTTAAGTGATTTAGTCACTCTTTAACCTCTTAGAACACCTAGATCAGATTTGGAAAACAAGGATCAAAGATTGGATAAGAGAAGGTAAAACCCAAACTCAACCTTGATCTTGTATGCTAAGAAAACTATTGTGTTTAAGTGTTTATATGTGTGTTATAGGGTGTTTTTAGTTGATCTATGTTGATCCATAATGGATCCATAGCATCAAAGTGGGTAAAAGTTGAGTTTTTCATAAACTGTTCTTGAGTTTGAATGATGGTCTGACAAGAAATGTCAATGACCGTAGATCTTATTATGTTCATGTTTTGTAATGTTTTATGTGTTAGATTGGTAGCTTGTTATGTTGTCTTCAATCTACAAGTGGTAGTATAGCCATTAGAGGTCTAGATTCAAAGTTATTTAAGGTCAAAACCCATTGACTGACGTTGACCAAGCACAAATCTGGGCAGCCCAGAATTGTTTAAGCCGTGTCTGACAGCTTTTTAACGGCCCAAATCTGGCAGATTGTGATGTTGTTTGATGTTGTTTTTGTGACCAACTTGTAGCCTGTAATATGGACTCCAAGTACATGCCTTTAGTTTCCATAAACATCAAATGTATTGGTTTTAATGGATGGTCAAAGTAGCCATCTGAGACTGTTTTTGTACTTATTGGAATTTCCAGAAAGTTTTTGAGCAAGTTTTCTGTTATAGTTTAACCGCTTAGTACACTGTGATTTTTATGTTGTTGGACCCAGTTGTTGCTTTGGTGTTGTTCTTGACAAAAGGACTATAACATAGAACAATTAGATCACAAGAAACATGATCCGAACCTAGACTAATTTGGGCTAGAAAGTGACTGCTCGAGTTTCTGGGTTTCTGGGGAAACCCGGGTAAGGTCTGACAAGTTTTTTTCGAAGCCGAAATCTCTTTGATGTATTGTTGTATGACCAAATTGATAATTGATACTTGTAGTGGTACATGAACACTACAAAATAAAGGTTCTAGCTGGTCATGAACATGTATGGATTAAAATCTATAGTCGGTCAAAGTTGACTCCTCGTTAAGCTAATCTGTCAGTGTTCTTGAGCCAAGAACACCTAAGACAATAGTCAAGTGTAGCTAAAGGTCTTTAGCGACAGTTTTATTATTTTTTAATTTTTGATATTTTCGAAAAATAATTAAAAATAGAAAATAAATTATAGAAATTACTAAAAATGGTTTGACAAATTATTTTAAATTATGAAAAATAATTTCTGACTATTTGGGATATTTTTCATTAATTTTTATAATTATTTGAATATTAATGATATTTAATTTATTTAATTAGTATATTAAATAAATTAGAGAAAAAGGTTTTAATATTATTAAAAATCATTTTAAATAAGAATAAAGTGTTTAAAAATATTTTGAGTTATAAAATGTAACTTTTAATATTTTTAGAGAATTTTCATTAATAATTAATATTAATGATATTAGATTTATTTAATTATTATATTAAATAAATGAATTAAAATAATTTTATTGATTTAAAAATCATTTAAAAATGAGAAAAATGATTTAAAAATATTTGAAGTTATAATTAATGATTTTTAATATTTTGATGATAATTTCATTAATATTTGATTATTAATGGCGATGATTTAAAAATGATTTTAATTACTTTAAAAATCATTTAAGTAGAATATTGATGATTTAAAAATATTTTAAGTTATTAAAAATAATTTTAATATTTTGACAAATATGTTATTAATATTTTTATATTTTTAAATATTAATAATGATAATATTATTTGATAATTAAATCATTTAAAAATGATTCTGATGTTTGAAAAATTATTATAAATTATTATAATTGCTTATAAATTATTTAAAGCTTCCGAAAAATATTATAAATGATATTTGACTTATCTAAAATAATATTGAAGCTTAGAAACTGAGTTTAATTGACAATAGTTGTGTTAATTGTCGGATAGGGTGACCAGATCACCGAGAATGGACTGAAGTCCAACCAGAACGAAATAGTTAGACTTGATAAGTGTTTATCTAGGTTATAAACACTGATGTGGTTATGTGGTAATGTGCCTAGGAGAAGTTTGACTGTGAATTACAGTGTTATGTTTTATAAATTATTGTGCTAATTATGAGACAGATATTATTGGTTATAGGTCTTATGAACGCAGATAAGTTTATTGTGTAGCTGTAATCAGCGAAAGAGGCAAGTTCCCTAACTCAACCTTGAGTTAACATTGTTTAATTATTATTGATGGTTAATTGTTGCTAATTAGACCACGTCCAGGGATTTATTGTTGATTATTCACAGTTAGTGCATGCTTAATAATTCAAATTGAATTACTGATTCGAATATATATACATTCGTAGAATAACTGTTGTTGGATATACATATCCATAGAAGCTAGAATTGACAGTACAGATAATTCCTGTTTATTGTCGAATTATGTTGAGAAATGTCTTAGCCAATTATTCTGGTTAGACAAACATTTGTTAGAACTTGATAGGTTCGAGAAGAGAATTAAATTATTATTGACAGATCGATGCCAATTATTTCGGCTAGATTGAGAAGTAAATAGAATTTGAAATCACAGTATTTTGATGTAAAATAAAAATCTTGATTCTAAGACTGAGAAGATCAACCTTTTATATAAAGAGAATATTTTATCGGTCGAGTATTCGGCCTTTGCGCGCAATTAAGTATTATGCATAATATAGGGTATACTAAAGCTGATCACTTTATATACTTGCAGAGGGGTATGATTTAATCTTTATGGTTATCTGATACACCTGGGTATATCAAAGTTTAACTTTGATAGTTACTCGAAAAGAGAAGTTCAAGATCCAATGGATCGCTCAGCATAAATCTGGAAAAAATTCCACTTTGCTATTTTGTAGAATTAATTCTTGATTATTCATTTGAATATCGTAGAAAACCTTGAAAGTGTGGTACTCTTTCATTATCGAATTATTGTTGCGTAGAATGTGAGAAGGTTTGATATTGATTTCTATATCTTTATTGTATCTCTTAACTTACAGAGCAAACTTGTTGCTCACCCTTGCTATAAATAAAATTTTCAGCTAGGGACGAAGTTGTAGAAGGTACTGCGAAGAAGAACAAAGGAAAAGAAATAGTTATAAATTAGTTACGATGAATAATATTATTATTATGTAGTATTGTAAACCCTTTTTGTATATCTAAAGGGGTATGTCTGTAATGTTAAGGTTAGCAGACCTGGGACTTATGTATTAACAATTTATGTTAATGAGTTATGTATTCCTATTTATATTAAAATGTGTAGTTAGATGGTATTATATTGTGGATCGTGAACACCAAACTCGGGGGTCAGGTAACCCAGATTTGGGGGTGTCACGTCTTCAAGCTTCAAATTTTATCCGGTGTGCTGCCACGCGTAATAGTCAATCGGGATTGGAACTCCTTGGCTCTTGTGGGACATTGTTGATTGTATGTATGAAGTGTTGAGACGGTGCGCAGGGGTTGAGGTGGCAAGATGATAATTTGACTCCTCACCGGGGTTATCTTCAGTTTGAGCTGATAGCAGACGTTGCTTAGGGTTATATCTGAGATTGGACTGCTGCAAGTGTTTAAATTCTGCAAAGTCATCTGTAAGTGTGCCTGTCTTCCCGGTGTTATCTTTGGGTATTTGGTATGAGTGCCTCGGCAAGAGGTCTGAGATTGAAGCTGATCGTATGCATTTGAAACAAGCATTTCTGGAGTTATCACTGGAACTACAACAACATTCCTTGGGGTTATTTACAAGGAAAAAACTCGGGGTTATCTTCTAGGTTGGAATTGCTACTCCCGATGTGTGTTCCGCGGTTGAGACTAAACTTCCGGTAGTATCCAAAATGGATGTGAGCTGTCTCCCAGGGTTATCTCCGAAAGATGAATCTTCCCTCCTACAATGTTAGTAACAGGTGTGCAAAAAATTTCGAGTGTCTACAGATGCCCTTATTTATCATATTCATGCAATGCAAGGCATGGATGGGATAAAGAATCCTAGACACTTGAAATGCAACAATATAAACATTATGCTATGTGCAGTAACATGATGCAAATGTATGATGCATGAATGAATGATTGTCGGTTCCCTGTTAATTCTGCCGGGGATGACAATCAGTAATGTCTTGGACATGTGATCCAAGTTTTCAAGGATGTTGACGTTGGGGCTTTCACCAAAGTCCTGGATCCTTGATACAGACTTCTACTCCATAGAGGTGCCTCTTGTGTGCAAGAGATCTGTGGGGGTAAAGCTTTGTCTGTTTTGAGGATGTGTATACCATATTCCATCACCGATCCTCTCCGATGAGGATGGTCTTCTCTGGTTTATGTCACCAACATATACCATGATCTTTGTTGGAGTTACTGCCAACAATATGTATTGTCAGGGCTGCCTGACCTTCGTTGATGTGTGTATCACTGGATAGGTCCCTGTTGGGAAAACTGTCACGACTGATTGACATTCTTTGATGTATGTAACAATGATTGCATTGCATTGTGACCCTTGCTGGGGAGTATGTCAATGTTGTTTGACCTTCATTGATGTGTGTATCATTGGTTGAGAATGCGTTATAACTCCCACTGGGGATACTTTATCAATGTCTGACTTCCAACCCGCTAGGGATACGTCTTTTAGGGTTACGTCCCTGTATTTGGTGGCATCAGACATGTGTGAGGTATTACCGAGCATGATTTGCAAAAGCTGAGCTCATCGGTATAGTGTACCTTGTATTCAGGAGAATATCAATGAGTGATATGCGGAGCCAGAGTTTGGCATGTGAAAACTAGGATTCCAGGCTATTCCGCTTAATCGCGTAACGTTTTTATTCCTGGTTTGGCCTTTTTAGCTTATGAGACCTCCTTTGCAACTCAAATTGGACCGAACCGGAGGTGTGGGCCCCATGTAGGGGTGCCGCAGGTATAAAAGGCCAGTGGGTTGCTTTCATAAATCACTTTCAAGTTGCACCGCGAAGGAAATCCTAGAGCTCTTCTTCAATCTGCTGAGTTCGGGCGACTTTTGCACATTCTACCACCGTACAAGTGTTCTTCACTGTCCTGGTAACATATGCATGTATTCTTTTCTAGTTTCTATCCATTGGAAAATAATTTATCACATGAAATACACTTAGACACATAGCAGTGAATATACATGCTAATATGACTTGATAAAAAATATTCAACAAAATAAATGTTAGTTTTAAACCATGTTGAACATAATGATGTGAAAAAATTTGACTTTTAAAACAGTCAATTGGCACCTTTTACTGTCATTTCTTATTCTATTTGAGGACAAATGAGTAAAGGTAGAAAAGTAAAATAATCCTGCTAATTAGACTACACTTACAGATTTTTTACTGTGATGTATTAATGCATGTAGGATGTATGTGACGCCCCCAAAATTGATATACATCACCCATCTTGAGTCGCCAAAAACATGGTACAAAATTCAAATACAACATAATAATACATCTGTCGTGTAAAATACGACAAAACATAAACTGAGAGTTTTAATACGAATATTGTCTTCTAGACAGTATTCAAACTCAAATGGAGTCCTCATTACATTTATTATCATACTATTTAACAGAATAGTGAGGACTACTAATGCTATCATCTGGACCGTCACTCCGTTCCCCGACTTGTCCCAGCTATATTCTCATTTCCTGAAGAGAACAATGAAAGCAAAGGGTGAGCTCAACTAGCCCAGTAAGAAATATTATGACTAAGATAATGCATAATAAGTTATCGTTAGCCTTCAATAATGTTAAACTGATAGAATTTAATAGACAACAAGTTCAACTGCAGTGGAACAAGCAGTTCATTAGAAAAGTCAAGTAGAGCATAAAATCTACTATTTTCTATAATTTAAAAAGTTTTTCATCAACTTTATCGCTGAGACTCAACTTAATAAATAAAATCGAATCATCCCTGTACCACGGACAAGGATATTCATGTAATCATCAATGGTCATGATTATACCGAATAATCCCTGGTCATAATCATACCAATAACTGTCCATCAATGAACTACAGGCCAATAAGGACTTTTACCATATCATTCGTTACATTATGGTCTTCATTATACCGAATAATTCTTGGTCATAATCATACCAAGTCCATCTATGCACGTAAGCCAAAGATGACTTTCATCACAATATATGCATGATGATGATGACCGTGATATAATAATTTAATAAAACAAGTTCAAGGATAAATTTTAAAGATTTATAATTTAATTTATCTAGAAATCAATAACACCAAAATTGTCAACATGATACTGCTTTGTAGAGTAAAATTTAAGAATGCTAAGAAGAATATTTCCATAAAAAGATACTGGATGAAGCGTAAATATCAAGGATATTCTACTAATTTCATGGAGTATAGAAGCCAAAACTTTAACCAACTGAGTACAATAGAATTAATATATGAAACTGCAAATTGATTTTTACCCGCCATGCGGTAATCCACGTAGACAGATCATTTCCACAATTTAATAAGGAATGAATACGAAGGGTCATTCACCATGCATGCGATAGTCCGCGTAGACAGGTTATTCCAACAAAATAATAAAGAATGGAATAACAGAAGAATTCACCATGCATGCGGTAGTCCGCGTAGATAGGTTATTCCAACAGAATAATAAATAATGGAATAACAGAAGAATTCACCATGCATGAGGTAGTTCGCGTAGACAGGTTATTCCAACAGAATAATAAAGAATGGAATAACAGAAGAATTCACCATGCATGCGGTAGTCCGCGTAGACAGGTTATTCCAATAGAATAATAAAGAATGGAATAATAACCCTTACGGGTATTGAAAGAAAATAACTCTCTTCATGAATACGAAAGAAATAATACCCCTTACCTTAGAAGAAAACTGGATACTGGAATAGTGAGGTAGCATACTTCTCTTCTTCTTTTTCTCTATAATTTTTCTCTATAATAATTGTTCTCGTGAGACTTAGTGAATTGGTGAGAATGAAAGAAGAATGAGCTTCTATTTATAGGAAATTATAGTTTCGACAATTGCACGTTTTGGGGCTCGAAATATTACAGTATAATACCTTCCTCTTTTTCTTCATTTTTAATTTAGTCCTGCAAGTATTATCAAACTTGCAACACCTCCCCTAATAGTAAATCATGTGAATTAATAGTTCATTCATGTGACTCAATAGTATAATCATGTGAAAAAACTAATTATAGTATAGTACCTTCATCTATACCTCTATTTTTAATTTAGTCATGCAAGTATTATCAATCTTGCACCAACTCCCCTAATAGTAAATCATGTGAATCAATAGTACACAGATGTGAACACATAGTTATAGGCATGTGAATTAATAACAATTAATTGCTCATTTATCCGGTGAATTACCCGATTGGTCAATATAACCTCTAGACATCAATTATTATCGAAATAAATGTCAATTTTCACTAACACTAATAATTTCCACATAATGGAACTATCAATTTTATCTTTAATCAACATGAACTTATTCATCATTAATATTATAACTCACAATATTTAACAACCAGGTCGTTCCCAGGAAAGAGGGGGCTTTCCGATAAGGATTTTTCCTTATTGGCGCGCAATTAGGTGACCAAACCTCTCCTTGACAGAACTTCTAGACATTGTCAATATTACAAATAATAATATGAATAACTTTGTCGTCTCAATTACTGATTTAATAATATAAAATATTATGCAGATGATACTGTGACAATAATTGAATCAATAATATGAGAGATATGATGCATCAATTACTGTAGCAATAATTGAGTATAACTGAGTGACTTCTCACGTAAGCATCAATAATCAATACCATGTGCTACTATGCAACCACGCGTATTACTATACTTTTACTACAAGGTAGTTCAACAGTTTAATGGTAAAATTTTCGCCGTTATTTTTATAAAAAGACAATTCTGTCATTTTCTAACTACGACAATAGTTTCGTTGTGGGGTCCACCAATGATTGTGCCTTCGTACGAATATTCCCTGTTAAAACTAATATTCCCCGACCAATCGAATATTTTATAACAACTTGCTTACTTTGCAAAATTTGTAAATATTACCCATAACTATAACATTATATCATATCCACACCATAATATAAAATTCAAGAAAATTTAATCTTTATTCATAAAAGTTGGGGTCTTACAATGTATATGACTGTGGGTAGGTGTGCTACTGAATGACCACCTAGTCATGCCTATGTGCATGTAGATAGTCCAATTTACAAAGTGGGCTATGGCAAAAGTTTTCCAAAACGCAAGCATTGGGTACTCATGCATTTTTAATTCTATTGTAGACGTATTTTAAAATAATACATGCATGCATGTAGTCATAAAATGCATTTTGAACAAAACTCCAGGTAAGAATTTACCACGCCCTTTCAGAGGTGATTTGGAGATTTGTTGTCCAGATATTATGGATCCAGATCAGCCGAGTAGTTCTAGCAGAACCACTTCTGGTGTACGGAGGAGGGCTTCTGAAGTGCTTCGACCTCGTTCTGTCAGACAGCCTCATCGTTTGGTGGAGGCGATGATACGTCCTATCCTGGTTGAAGTTCCAGACGTAGAGGATGAGGAAGAGGATGTATCGATTGAGGTTCCTGATACAGTGGGTGAGGTAAAACAAGGGAACAAAAAATAAATGGAAAAGAACAAACCAGTTAATGAACCAGCTGTTTGTCTTCCCCCACCATTCCAGCAAAGAGTTCAAAAACAAAAATTAGATAAGCAATTTGCAAAATTTTTGGAAGTTTTCAAGAAACTTTAAATTAACATACCATTTGCAGAGGCCCTAGAACAAATGTCGAGCTACGCAAAATTTATGAAAGGGATTCTGTTAAGGAAAAAGAAATGGGAAGATTTCGAGACTGTGGCACTAACAGAATAGTGTAGTGCGGTATTACAGCAGAAATTACCACCAAAACTCAAGGACCCAGGGAGCTTTACTATTCCATGCACGATCAGGGATATGCATTTCAGCAAGTGTTTATGTGATTTGGGGGTGAGTGTAAACCTTATTCCCTTGTCAGTATACTTAGAATTGAGTTTGCCTGCACCAAGACCTATAAATATCACATTACAGTTGGCGGATAGGTCAGTCACGTATCCAAGAGGCATAGTAGAGGACATCTTAGTGAAAGTGGATAAGTTTATATTCCCCGCGAACTTTATCATTCTGGATTTTGAGGAGGACAAGAACATCCCATATATCCTAGGGAGACCATTTTTGGCTACTGGGCGGACACTCATAGATGTATAAAAGGGAAAACTCACTATGAGGGTCCAAGATCAAGAAGTGAAATTCAATGTGTTTAAGGCCATGAAATTCCCTACGGATGAGGAAGAATGTTTTTGAATGGATTTCATTGAGCATATCATTAGTGATGACATGAGCAAAAGTTTGGTGAACGATCCGTTAGAAACCACGTTATTAGGAGATGAAGAGATCGATGATCTGGAATTGGTGGATTACCTACAAATGCTAGACGCATTGCCACGAGTACCCAGATTTAGAAAACCATTTGAACCACTGCACACAGAGGAGGTAACCGTAGAAAAACTGAAACCATCATTGGAAGAGCCACCAAAGCTGGAACTTAAGCTACTTCCTAAGCACCTCAGGTATGCGTATTTAGGCAATTTAAATTCTTTACCTGTTATTATTTCATTTGCACTTAACGAATTGCAGGAAAAAAAGTTGCTGAGGGTGCTTCGGGAACACAAATCAGCTATTGGGTGGACAATCGCCGACATAAAGGGAATCAGCCCTTCATTTTGCATGCACAAAATTTTGATGGAAGATGAGGTAAAACCAACGGTGGAGCAACAACGACGACTCAATCCAATTATGAAGGAAGTTGTGAAGAAGGAAATTTTGAAGTGGTTAGACGCCGGCATCATCTACCCGATTTTTGACAGCAAATGGGTTAGTCTAGTTTAGTGCGTACCCAAAAAAAGAGGAATGACGGTGGTGCAGAATGACGATAACGAGTTAATCCCAACTAGAACAGTGATAGGTTGGCGGGTTTGCATGGATTATAGAAAATTGAATAAGGTAACTCGAAAAGATCATTTCCCGCTGCCTTTTATTGATCAAATGTTAGATAGATTGGCGGGACACCAATTTTACTATTTGTTGGATGGCTACTCGGGCTACAACCAAATAGTCATCGCTCTAGAGGATCAAGAGAAGACCACATTCACTTGCCCTTATGGCATATTTGCATTTAGAAGGATGTCGTTTGGGCTATGTAATGCACCTACAACTTTCCAACGATGTATGATGGTCATTTTTTCAGATACGGTGGAGAAAAATGTTGAGGTCTTCATGGATGACTTTTCGATCTATGGGGACAGCTTCGATAATTGCTTGAAGAATCTGGTCATGGTTTTGCAAAGATGTAAGGACACGAATCTTGTACTAAATTGGGAAAAATACCACTTCATGGTTGAAGAGGGAATAATTTTGGGCCATAAGGTATCGGCTCAAGGATTGGAAGTAGACAGAGCAAAGCTAGAAACTATCGAAAAAACTGCCTCCACCGAGCTCGGTTAAGGGTATTAGGAGTTTCTTGGGACATGTTGGGTTCTACAGGAGATTTATAAAGGATTTCTCTAAAATTGTGAAACCTCTATACAGTCTTTTAGAAAAGGATGCGACGTTCAGTTTTGATGAAGAGTGCAAGACAACCTTTGAATTATTAAAGAGAAAATTGACTACAGCCCCCGCGATAGTCGCTCCAGATTGGAGCATGCCATTCGTGCTTATGTCTGATGCAAGCAACTTCGCGGTTGGGGCTGTTTTGGGCCAACGTCGAGACAAGGTGTTTCACGCCATATACTACGCAAGCAAAACACTTACAAAAACTCAAATGAACTACACAACCACTGAAAAGGAATTGCTTGCAGTGGTATATGCGTTTGACAAATTTTGGGCTTACTTGATCGGGACTAAGGTGATAGTCTATACAGACCATGCAGCAATTTGGTACTTGATAGCGAAAAAGGATGCTAAGCCACGCCTTATCCAGTGGATTCTTCTACTTCAAGAGTTTGATTTAGAAATAAAAGATAGGAAGGGGAAATAGAATCAAGTAGCCGACAACTGTATAGGTTGGAAAACCACGGGAAAGCAAAAGATGATAGATGTGACATTAATGAGTCATTCCCAGATGAACAACTATTTGGGATTTCAGCAGACATTCTGTGGTATGGTGATTATGCAAATGTCATTATGAGCAACATTCTACCATCTGACCTCACAAGAAAACAGAAAAAGAAATTTCTTCACGATGTGAAATAGTACATGTGGGATGAACCATATTTGTTCAAGCAGCGCGCCGACAAAATTATTCGACGGTGCGTCCCATATAGTGAAGTAAAAAATATTTTGCATGAGTGTCACTCATCGGCGTATGGCGGGCATTATGGGAGTGAGCGGACAGCAACGAAGGTGCTACAATGTGGGTTTTATTGGCCCATATTATTTAAAGATGCCCACTAGTTTGTTAAACAATGCGATAGATGTCAAAGGGTGGGCAACATTTTGAAACGTAATGAGATGCCCTTACAAATGATTCTGGAAGTGGAAATTTTTGACGTATAGGGTATAGATTTCATGGGACCATTCCCCTCGTCGTTGAACAATCAATACATTCTACTCGCAGTGGACTACGTGTCAAAGTGGGTTGAAGCTGCAGCTTTACCATCAAACGATGCCAAAGTGGTCCTCAAATTCCTTCAAAAGAACATCTTCACGAGGTTTGGCACGCCAAGGGCAATTATCAGTGACGAAGGTAGTCACTTCTGCAGCAGATCCTTCACTGCTCTTTTCGCCAAGTATGGGGTCAACCACAAGATAGCGTATCACCCTTAAACTAGTGGATAAGTTGAGGTATCAAACAAGGAAGTCAAGAAGATATTGGAGAAAGTGGTTAATCCGAGTCGAAAAGATTGGTCACTTCGATTGGACGATGTATTATGGGCCTACCGGACTGCATACAAGACGCCAATCAGGATGTCACCATATCAACTACTGTTCGGGAAGGCATGCCACTTATAGGTCGAGCTACAACATAAGGCATATTGGGCTGTGCAAAAACTCAATTTTGATCAAAAAGATGTAGGTGAGAAGAGGCTACTACAATTGAATGAACTCGATGAGTTTCGCCTTCACGCCTATGAGAATGCCAAACTATACAAAGAAAAAGTCAAAAGATGGCACGACCAAAAAATTATGCATCGAACATTCGAGCCAGGCCAATCAGTACTCTTATTCAACTCAAGGCTGCGATTGTTCCCCGAAAAGCTTAAATTGAGATGGTCGGGACCATTCACGGTCAAGCAGGTATTCCCGCACGGTGCTATCGAAATTTACAATCGTAATCCACTCGAAACATTCAAAGTCAACGGAAACCGTCTAAAGCATTACTGGGATGGCGAAGCCAACACCGACGTGATCACCATCACATTGGCCGACACAACTTAAGCAGGAAGTAGTCAGGCTGAATGACTTAAAATGAAGCGCTAATTGGGAGGCAACCCAATTTTTAGTTCGTTATCATATGTTATACTCATAATTGCTTAATCATAGTTTTCATTTCAGCATTAGGTAGACGAATAAAAGAAAAATCTTGTTAATCTCTTCACAATACATCATGCTATAAATAATTCACTAATATTTCTGCTTTATGTCATGTAGGTTTGAAAATGGAGCTTTAAGTGAGCAAAACTGAATCACAAGTGCACTACAGTGAAACAAAAGATAGGGCCTGATAGTCAGCTAGCCCGCCGGGGCGGGCGATTCTAGAACTACAACCCCCGCCGAGGTAGGGGTCCATGAACTCAAAAGACAGAACATAAGCCCGCCGAGGCGGTCCTTCCTAGTCTAATATCCCCCGCCGGGGCGGGGTCCTGGAATTCAGACAGATGTGGGAATTACACAGATTTCTTCCATTCCCAATAACACCCCACTTTCCCACTACTCCATTACTCCATAACCACCACCCACCACCATTATTTCTTCCCCACATTCCCAATACCTCATAACTCCATTCCACCTCTTCAATCCACCAATGGTAGCATTCCCTCTCCCTCTATAAATACCAAAACATCTCATACAAACTCTCCCACCACACTTGATATAAAGCAAAAAGAGAGTATAGTTGTGAGCTAGAGAGATAATATTGAAAAGTTTGGGGCAGAGTTAGGGTAAAGCCAGCAATAGGGAGGATATGACTTCACAATCATCATCTAAATGCCAAAGGGGAGAAAGCTCACGGTCTGCCTAACCAACCCGCACCTTTGATCACCAAAAATTTTCAAGTGCCGCCGCCGCCGACCGGTATGACTACATGTTCACTAAAGCCCTTACACCGGAGTGGGGATTGGCACCGGATGCTAACGATGGGGAGCTTATGCCGCAAATTTACTAAAAGGGATGGACCAAATTCATTAATGAGCCAGAACCAGCCGTTGTGAACATTGTCAAGGAGTTTTACGCAAATGCTGAGGACAAAGGACCATTACGCGCTTTTGTACGAGGACGGTTGGTTCCATTTAGTGCCGACGCTATTAACACATACTACCAACTGCGGGTGCCTCGCCATTGCCAGTATGTGCACCTCCGCGATTCTAATCCAGACTTTAATGCCATAATCATGGAGATGACAAAGTCGGGGACGTTATGGATGAAAGGTCGGAAGGGAGGCACCGTGTTCCACAGAAAGGACCTTAGCTGGTATGGAAAAATCTGGTATGCCTTCCTCTTCGCGAAATTTCTTTCGTCCCAACACACTTTAGACGTCACCAAAGAGAAGGCTTTACTGTTGTACGCCATTGTACAAGATTTTATCATTGACGTCGGAGCTATCATTTGCTTCTCCATCTGTCGGTGCCTACGTGGAAATTTTTCTGGAGGCTTACCACACCCTCAATCATATGTGGGTTATGCCGTTAATCAGGTGTACGATGGTCCGACGACGAGCCCACACAAATGTCGCTCGCGTTGCTTGATTCGAGGATGATAGCGCAGTATTCTGTATGGGTAGGGGGAGAGTCACATCCGCGTGGTGTGGGGTTCATTTTTCCGTCATCGTTGGAAGACGACGTGGATGCTACAGAGGCATCGTGGGATGATGATGAAGAAATGGGCGATGAAGGGGATAAGCAGGTACCGCAGGCCGAGGCCATATCTAGTTCTCAATTCCTTGAATTCCAAAATCAACTGAAAGCACACACCAAGGCAACTCGTAGGGAATTGCGTCGATTGGCAATGAGGCAAGAGCACATGTTTGATGCTATGCACACATCTTTTGCCTCGTTGAACACAACTCTTCAAAGTTTTAACCCGACGGCATAATTTCCATACCAACAGCCCGGACCAATAGCAAGGTTCCCACTGAGTGATTCCGATGAAGAAGAACAACAACCACCTCCTCAGACTTAAGCGATAAAGAGAAGTCATCACGCCCTTATTTTGTCTATTCATCCAATGAGGACATTGTCTAACTTAGTTTGGGGGATTTAAATACATGTTTGCATGCATTTAGCTCATTTAGGTTGCATTTTTAATTTTCAATTTTTGTCATTCTCAATTAAATTTTTGTATTGCATCTTAATTTTAGTATTGCATGTAGCTTAGGTGCATTCATAGTAATTTAGGCTAATGTTTGTCATTACATAAGTAGACAATCTTTTAATGCATTTTTTATCTCTATATAAAAAAATTACTTAGTAAATATTGTGTTTGAGTAAGTCCATCAATGTTGTAGTTTATATTATTTGTGTGCCAATGATGTGATTGACAATAAGTTATCAAATACAGTATCAAGTATTAGAACTGTGACAAAATGTTTGTTTATGAATCGAATCTTGAGCTTGTTTGAAATTGGTATGAAAGCATAGCACGATTAACAAACATCTGTGTTGATTGGTTAAGTTCGAATTGATACCTAAATGGTCTCTAAAGGATAATGCTAGAGTGAATGTCAAAATGACAAGGATAGACAGTAAACAGCAAAGTTAGGCAATAGCCTAAGTTTGGGAGATGATATGTGGGGTATATAAGCTTTATCTAAAAAAAGTATGAATAAACACCGTGGCGTGCTTGTCTAGTTTTGCAGCCTTTGTTACTTGAGTAAGTAAGCCCGAGGGGATTGTCTTTACACCTAGCGCCCTAAGGTCTTAATGGTCTAGGAGTCATTGGTTGAAAGCTCATTAAGGTAGCATTGAAAAGCTTAAGGGAATAAGACATTGCATGCATGTATAAAGAGAATAAAACAGGAAATAAAGAGCAAAAATCCCCCGTGGATGCTTGTCTAGTTTTGTAGCCTTTGTTACTTGAGTAAGTAAGCCCGAGGGGATTGTCTTTACACCTAGCACCCTAAGGTCTTAATGGTCTAGGAGTCGTTGGTCGAAAGCTTGTTAAGGTAGCATTGAAAAGCTTAAGGGAATAAGACATTGCATGCCTATGTGTATAAAGAGAATAAAACGGGAAATAAAGAGCAAAAAGCCCCCGTGGATCTAAAAAAAAGAAAAAAAAGAAAAAAAAAATGAAGTATAAGTACCTTGTTTGAACCCCTGAGATTAGTGATTACTTAATTTTTCTCGGAACTATCTATTTTTGATATTTTTAAGTTTATGCTACAAGTTTCCTTCTAAAAAATTGATTATGTATTGAATTTGAGTCTGTATCGGTTATCATGGATGTTGCACACACACACTATACCAGTGATAATGGCTTGAGATTCGAGGATTAAAGTGTAATTGTAGATTGGTTTTTTATGGTTGATATTGTATAGTTACTTATTTTTGCTGAGGCCGTTAAGTAATCTTGACTCTGCGATATTGTTGGATTTGAAAGCATATATGTTAGTTAGTTTTCATTTCATCTCATTGCATTGCATGAAGTTGTTTTGGTGCTCGGGGACTAACACAGTTTAAGTTTGGGGGATTTTGATAAGTGTATTTTATATATGCGATTTAATATCCATTTCATGCTTATTTGTTGCTAAATTCTTGTGATCATGTTCAGTTTTACTTATTTTATGTTGATTCATGTGTAGGATGGTGGTTGTAGCATTTAATGTATATTTGGAGCTATTCGGTGTGATTTGAAGTCAATTAGAGCATAATTGGAGAAAGTATGAAAAGTAGCAAAGTCAGTTGACAGAAGACAAGTCTGTCGGGGCAGGCTAATTTACACTACACACCCCCGCTGGGACAGGGGGGGGTCATACTCTTCAGTTAGCAGGAAGATAGCCCGCCAGGGCGGGCTTACATAGTATATGAACCCCCGCCGGGGCGGGCGGTGGAAAATCTGAGTGTCCTATTATGTTTGCAATTCCTTTTGGGCACGAATCCTAGCTATTTGCATGGTATTGTAACTCTATTTGTAAAGAATTTGGCTGGGGGCTTTTGTGTTGGACATGATATACTCAAGGGACAACAACTTCAATAAAAGGGGAAGACATATTACAAAGATCTAAGCTCAGTTTTTAATAGCAAGTGTGGAGGAGTATTTCAAGGAGTTTTTCAAGACAATTGCAATTATAGACTACGTGAAGGGTGTTTTTCAATATTCTTCGTGTTAGATATTTAATTATAATTGGAAGAATGATTTCTATGATTTATTCAGTGTTTATTTCGTTTATTATGAACTAATTCACTTTTTAGGCTTGTGATGGATCCTTAAGTGAATCGATGGTTTTGTAAACTTTGATTTCCAATTTAATAAGCTATCTCCAGTTTATCTATATTGATTTGTGCTTGAATCTATGAATTGCCTGATCAATAATTCTTTGTGGAGTTGGATGGAATCTAGAGAGGATATTCGAATCTAGACCTAGTTAATATAACATGTATTCAAGATTTTGTTAGTAGCTTAAACTTGATGAGTGTTGTGACACCCCCAAAATAGGTCCATACGACCCATTCTGAGTCGCCAGATATCACTCCATAAAAATCAAATACAAACTTCATTTATACAACTGTTGAACTGTCGTGCAGAGTACGACAACAGATAAGCTGTGAGTTTCAATACAAAATATATGTAACTCTCATGGTGCCTCGACCACAACACCTTACAAAGGTACTTTACATAAAAGTACAGTCAATAATTGTTTTAAAAATTAAAATCTTTGGGAAATGCACAAGGAAACCTTCGTACATAGGAGGCCATGAATCTAAGTTATGATAGATATTATATGCCCAGAGAATTATCCTTGGTTGATCCAATAGATCCCAAAGAAAAACGAGAAGATTACTATCATGTTCCTTCCAATGATGAGTCTTCTCTTGACATATAATTATCGCAGTTGTCTCCAAGTGAGAATTATATTTCAAATATACTCCAAGATCATATAGGTAGTGCTCGTAGATATACTCAGCAAGTGGATGTGCACAACCATGTCTTATGATAACACGAAATTGTATGTCATTAGACATCTTGTATGATAGTGGCAAAACACCCTTCCAAAGTTGGGTTCTCATCAACCTATTGTTGTTCACTAAAATCAATTATTAAGTGACGTATAACATACGACACGCACATCTTTGGTCCTCAATGCAATTATATATTGCATGTCATGATGTTTTATAATGTATTGAGAAACTTCAACAGTCTCGGACCATCTCACTATTTCCCTGTTATTCCCGCTCGACCCAGCTACGCTCTTATTACCTGAAAGGAATTCTGAAGCAAAAGGGTGAGCACAACTATCCCAGTAAAGAATATCATGACTAAAGATAATTAAATTATCAATAGCATCCATCAGTAATAAATCAAAGATTTAGAACATATGGTAGATGATAAAACTTTTCAACCATAGTTGCAGCGGAACGAGCAATCCATTAGAAGAGTCAAATAGACCATCAGGTCTATTATCTCATCCATGTTAAAAGTCCACCAATAATATTTTATCCCTGTAACATCAATCAACAATTCCTGTTCACAATCATATAAATAACTCATAATCATAATTATGATTCTAAATTCCTCTTCGCACCCAGGATGAAGATAATTTTCATCACTTATCTTCACCTGAAACATCAAAAATTATGGTTATACCAAATCAAAATTCATGTTCATAATCATACTAATAAATTCATCTTTGCAATACGACCAAAGATATTCATTAACAATTCATCTTTGCACTACAGGCCAAAGACATACAATTGTATAACTAATAACCAACAATTCATCGTTGCACTACAGACCAAAGATATACAATTGTAAAAACCAATAATGCTGAGACTCAGCTTAATAGTATCACGACCACGAATTATCCATGCACTACGGGCCAAGGATATTCGTGTTTTCAATTACAGTCATGATTATACCGAATAATCCCTGGTCATAATCATACCAAGTCCATCTATGCACTACGGGCCAAAGATGACTTTTACCACATCATTTGTAAAATTATGGTCATGATTATACTGAATAATCTCTAGTCATAATCATACCAAGTCCATCTATGCACGTAAGCCACATATGACTTTCAACACAATATAAGCATGAAGATCATGACAATGATATAAAGGATCAATCAAATGAGATAAAGGATAAATATTAAATATTTATAATATAATTTATCCAGGATTTAAGAATATCCCAATGTTATCAATCACTTAATAATCTCATAATCTAATATCATTAATATTATAACAATATTTTAACCACTTCTTAAACTTATAAACAATTTATTTCAATTGTTTACACTTTACCACATAATGCATTTAATCATTCAAAAATGCCATACTAATAAGATTTTATCACCAATGATCAAATCCCTTATAAAAAATATGCATATACCCTATATAGGATTCCCAAGCCATAAAATTCTATTTTCTAACTTTGTTACTTCACATAACATATTTAACTCATTTACTCATAACTAGATCATTTTCATGAAAAAATACCAAATCAGTCCCAAAAATATTTTTTTTCTGGAATTTACCAGAATATAGTCCCAAAATGAACATATATTTTTCTCAGAATTTTTAAAATTCATTTATTATTTTTCAAAAATCAATTTCTAATTAATTCCTTAAGAAATTAGCTACCTCAAGTTTAACTCCATAAATTCCCAAATCTTGGCAGGATCTTACACATGTTAATGTGAGCTTCCAGTTTAAATTTCATGGTCATCGGAGTTATAGAACTCCGGTTATAGCATTTTTGTCGAAAAAACCTAAATATTGAAATGACCATAACTTGCTCATTTTAAGTCGGAATGAGCTCATTTTTGGACAGGAGGTTCTTTATACCATATACTTTCATGTCCCAAATGTGATAACCCAGGATTTTGAATAATCCAAAATTTGCGAATAAATTTTTTTTTATTAATATTAATTATCAATTTTGTGACAAGTTTCTGTGATACGTGTATCGAGAAGATCAATTTATGTATTGACTAATAAAATTAGAGTAGAGTTGTGCTTAACGGAGAATAGAAACCCTAACCCTAATTTTTTGGAACGGGATTCGATAGAAAATATAATTAAAATAATTATATTAATATGTATGTGTTTGAACGGTATAGAATTTTTGATCAATGATTGATCGGATAAAGTTGAATATTAATAACACCTAATAAGAGATTAGAAAACCTAATCTCGGGATTAGAAACACTAATGTACTGTTAGAAACCCTAATTGTACGCCGAGAAACCCTAATTTCAAAACCGGGAATTATAAACCCTAAATTAGGAAGCCCTAATCCTAATTGACAAGCCTATGTGTTCATTAAACTTAAATATGATTAGAAAGCTTTAATTATATTTTTGTTTATTAATTTTTCTATTTAGAAAACCTAATTGCATTTTAGGAATTTTATTTTCTAATTTGTGAACCCTAAATTTGAAATTTGTGGGAATTAGAATTTTAAAACCTAAAAGGTTCAAATCCTAAACCCTAATCCAAACCCTAAACCCTAAGGGTTTGTGCATTTGTCAAAAATGCCATTAAATTTAATTTTTAAAAGACCAAAATGCCCTTTATGGATATTTTATTAGATTACTTGTATATCTTGCCAAATCAAGAGTTGGTCACCAACTTTGTTGACATTGTGGCTCAAAATCTCAGCAAATCAGCCAATGCCAGCCGAATTTGATCAGATCTAGTAACAATCAAAGCAATATATATAGATACAAGAGAGAGAAAAGTCACAAAAATTGCCATTTTGCTCATTTGCTCTCACCAACTCTCTCTCTCTCACTAAAAGCTCCGAAAATCACTAGTAGATCAGTCACTTAAATAGCCCTAGATCAACCAATATCAGATTTGAGAGCTAAGATCAAGAATTTAAAGCTAGAAGGTATAAACCTATTTTTGATTTTTGATCCAAGTGGCTAATAAAAATTTCGTGTTTATGTGTTTAGATCTTTGTTAGATGATGTTTAATGATGATCTATGCTGATATAACATAGATCCATAGCATCAAAATGCTTTAAAAGTGATTATTTTCAAAACTGCCAAGAACAGAAAATGTGGTCCGACAAGCTAATGTCAGGCGTTACAGATTCTTGTTCGTTTGTTGTTTTTGTTATTTTAAAGCTTTACTTTGTAGCCTGGTATGTAGGCTTTAATCTTCAAGTGGTAGAAAAGAAATTAAATAGCTAGATTGCATGTTACAATCGGTCAAAACCCGTTGACCGGGCATGACCGAGTGAGTACTTTCTGGGAAACCCAGAAAGTTTGATTTTTGCGTCTGACAATTTTTTTAATCCTCTTGATCTGTCAGTCTTTTTGGTTTATGATGTTATTGTTGTAATAAATGTGTAGCCTGTTATCTTATCTATAGATTTATGGCTTTATATCATATATTTGATCAATAGATCGAGTGTAGCAAGCAGTCAAAGTAGGCCAAACGACCATGATTTGAATTTCTGTAAATTCCAGAAAAGTTCTTGAACGAATTTTCTGACATACTTTGACCGTTTGATAAGTTCTGATTTGTTTGTTTTTGGACCGATTTTGTTGTATGGTGTGGTTCCTTGACACATTGAATATAAGTTTGAACTTTAATAACACATAAACTAAGATCAGAACGTGTACAAATTTGGACTGCAAGGAGGTCACTCGAACTGCCTGGGTTTCTTAAAAAACCCAGGTGATGTCTGACAGTAGGTTTAGCTGCTCATATCTTCGTGTTATGTGGTGTTACGACTGAAGTGATGACTTATTATTGTTGTATTACAGTCTGGCTACATGACCAAAGTTCAAGTTAGTCCATAAACCTTTTGGATTGAAAGTTATTGTCGGTCAAAGTTGACCCTTGAAGCTGCCGGCTGTCAGTGTTCTTGAGCTCAAGAACACCAACAGCGACGCTTTCTGTCGCTAAAGACCTATAGCGACGGTTTTAATTATTTTATTTTCTGAATATTCTGAAAATTATTTAAAAATAGAAATAAATTCTAAAAATTACCAAAAATTATTTTAAATTATGAAAAATAATTTTTGACCAATAGGAATATTTTTCTTTAATATTTATAATTATTTAAATATTAAAGGTATTTAATTTATTTAATTAGTTTATTAAATAAATTAGAGAAACATGATTTAATATTATGAAAAATCATTTTAAATAAGAAAAATGTATTTAAAAATATTTTGAGTTATAAAATGTAACTTTTAATATTTTTGGAGAATTTTTCATTAATAATTTAATATTAATGATATTATATTTATTTGATTATTAAATTAAATAAATATGATAAAATGATTTAAAAATCATTTTAATTTAGAATAAAGTGTTAAAAATATTTTAAATTATAAAATATAATTTTTAATATTTTTGGAGAATTTTCATTAATAAAGTAATATTAATGATATTTGATTTATTTAATTATTATATTAAATAAATAAATTAAAAGTGATTTTATTGATTTAAAAATGAGAAAAATAGTTTAAAAATATTTTAAGTTATAAATTATGACTTTTAATATTTAGATAATAATTTCAATAATATTTATATATTAATGGTGATGATTTAAAAATGATTTTAATTATTTTAAAAATCATTTAAGTAGAATATTGATGATTTAAAAATATTTGAAGTTATTAATAATAACTTTAATATTTTGACAAGTATGTTATTAATATTTGTATATTATTAAATATTAATAATGATAAGATTATTTGATAATTAATTCATTTAAAAATGATTTAAGTGTTTGAAAAATTATTATAAATTATAATAATTGTTTATAAATTATTAAAAGCTTTCGAAAAATATTATTATTGATAATTGACTTATCTAAAATAATATTGAAGCTTAGAGACCAAGTTCAATTGACAATCAATGTGCTAATTGTCGGATAGGGTGACCAGAATACCGAGAACGGACCAAAGTCCAACCAGACTGAAATAGTTAGACTTGATAAGTGTTTATATAGGTTATAAACACTAATGTGGCTATGTGGTAATGTGTTTAGGAGAAGTTTGACTGTAAAATACAGTGTTATGTGTTATAAATGTTTGTACTAATTGTGAGACCGACATTATTGGTTATAGGTCTTTCGAAAACAGATAAGTGTATTGTGTAGCTGTAGTCAGCGGAAGAGGCAAGTTCCCTAACTCAACCTTGAGTTATATTTCATTCAATTATTATAGTGGTTAATTATTGCTAATTACACCACATCCAGGGAAGTTATTGTTGATTATTCGCAGTTAGTGCATGCTTAATAATTCAAATTGAATTACTGATTCAGAAATATATATTCGTAGAATTACTGTTGTTGAATATTCAAATCTGTAGAAATTAGAATTGACAGTACAAATAATTCCTGTTCATTGTCAAATTGTGTTGAGAAATGTCTTAGCTAATTATTCTGGCTAGACAAACATTTGTTAGAACTTGATAAATTCTAGAAAATAATTCAATTGTTATTGGTAGAATCGATGCCAATTATTTCGGTAATATCGATAAGTAAATAGAATTTGAAATCACAGTATTTCGTTGTTAAATCAAAATCTTGATTCTAAGACTGAGAAGAACAACCTTTTATATAAAGGGAACATTTTGGGTCGTGAATTCGACCTTTGCGCGCGTTTTGAGTATTATGCATAATATAGGGTACAAAGAGTTGGCCGGCTCCAAGTACTTGCAGAGAGGTATGATTTAATCTTTATGGTTATCTGATACTCCTGGTATGTATTAAAGTAAATCTTTGATAGATACCCGAGAAAATAAGTTCAAATGTGACAACCCGAGAATTTAGACAATTTATGAAAATCTTAAATGATTGATTTAAGATCAAATAATAGACCTAGATAGAAAATAAGTGTATGCGTATGCTGATATTGGGATTGAATTTTGAGGATTTCAAAATTCGATGAAGGATACAGATGAATTATTCAGGATTAAGGATTTATGTGATTATGTTCTGTGTTTATGGTTAATGATGTGTTCAGAATGTGGTTAAGGGTCATGGGTTGATCAGATAATTTATATCTGTAACAAACCCCAAGTTTATATTAAGAACGACAGCGTTCGGTTAGAAAACCCTAACGTCTAATAAGAAACCCTAGAAAATCGGTTCTGGAAACCCTAGTTTCAGTTCCGGGTGTACGAAATTCTAAATCGGATATTAAAAACCCTAGATTGGGAATGCAATATTATGAACAAGGTTAAACGTTATTAATATTGAATTAATTAGGGAAAAACCCTAATGAATTATATAAAATCTTAATTGATTGTTTGAAAACCCTAATACCAGATCTGAAAACCCTAATTTCAGAATCTGATAAAAGGAAACCCTAATCCGGGAATATAACGGAAAATTATAATGCTTATGATGTATTAATTAAGTATTAATTAGGGTAAAATGTTAATTAATTAACAAACCATAATTTCTAATTTTTGGAACCCTAATTGTTCCATTAGAAACTCTAATTGTTCAGTGGTGGAATTTAATTGCTTGATTAGCAATGTTAATTAGGAGATATAAATCCTAATTGTCAAGTTATTAGAAACCCTAATCGGATTAAGAAATCTAATTTCTAAGATAGAATATTATTTTTATTTAAAACCCTAATATGTGGTTTTGAAATCTAATGTGCAATTATGGCCCTAAGTGTTAAATTAGTAATTTTAATTAGGATAAATTAGTCCTAATTATCAAGATTGATTCATGATTAGGAGATTATGATATAATTAGGAAGTCCTAATTATAAGTTAGAAATTTAAAATTTTCTATTTTAAAATTTAATTGGAAAATTTTTGAAAATCCAAGTTGCTAATTATTTGTGGGGTAAAATCTAAACCCTAAAGGGTTAAACCCTAAACCCTAACAAGCCCTAAACCCTTATGCAAAATCTAGAAATTAAAGGAAAGGACAAAAATGCCCTTTTTGTGTATTATTTAGGTTTCTTGCAAATCTTGCAAAATCATGGGTTTGGTGAACAACCCTAGAGCTATCCTAGCCTAGCCATGTGCTAAAAAGTTCCAGCAAATCAGCCTTTTTCAACACCATACATGCATCATGCAATATATAAAGATTGGGAGAGAGAAAATGTACACATTTTTGCTTATTTGCCAAACTTGCTCTCACCAACTCTTACTTCTCTCTCAACCTCCGAAAATCTAAGTTAGATCAGTCACAATTCAAGCCCCACGTGTACCAGAAACAGATCAAAGGATCAGAATCATGGATCAAAGCATAAAAGTGGTATAAACCCTAAATCTTAAAATTTTATGATCTGATGTTTGATGTTGTAATTGATTGGTTAAAGATGTGTAATAGGGTGTCTTTTAATGTTCTGGGTTGTTGGATCATGGATCCATAACACTTAGATACACGATTTTGATGTTTTGAAAAATATGGAAAAATTTTAAAGCTGAGGTCTGACAATGAATGTCAGAGCCTCTAGATCTTTTTCTGGTAGATAATTAGTGTGTTGTATGTTATACATGTGTTCTATGTCATGTCTACTGTGCTCTGAACCAAGAAAAACAACCAGATCATGAATGGACTAAGAGATATGACCGGTCAAAGACCGTTGACAATTCACAAAAAGTTAAATTCTGGGTAACCCAGAAAATTTTCAGTGGTCTGACAACATTTTTAACGTCTCAGATCTTACTATGGTTAAGTTGATATATGATTTTGTTGGTCTTATCTTGTAGAATGACATGCAGGCTACGCATATATGCCTTTATATCACTCAGATCCGTATCCTAATCGTAGAAATTAATGGTCAAACTATCGTTGACCAAGCTGTTCAAGAACATTTCTGGAAAACCCAGAAATGTTCAAGAACAGTCCGGACTACTACTTTGACCGAGCTAGATATTTTGTTTGTGGTGTTAACTTGATGATCTGATGCTTTTTAGTTGTAGTCTGACATCTTGTCTACACGATATAACCATTAGATCACATAAAACGAACATGAAATAAAAATTATAAGGATCTGAAGCAGGCACCTCGACTGTTCTTCAATTTCTGGAAAACCCAGAAATTGAAGAACAGCATTGTCAGAGTTTTTGATGAACAATATCTCTCTGATCGGATGTTGTATGGCCATGAAACAAGTTGGTGATTGTAGTATTACATTAGTACTATAATGTTAAAACAAATTTCAGCCCAGAAAACATTAGGAGCATAGAAATAAAACCGGTCAAACTAGGTACCCTCGCATCTGTCAAGAACACTCAAGAACACCTATAGCGACAGAAAGTGTCGCTATAGGCCTTTAGCGACAGATTATTATTATTTTTCCGAAAATTAATTTAAAATTAGAAAAAAATGGTTTTTAATTATTAAAAATACATAATAAATTATGAAAAAATATTTTAAAGTCTGAAAAATAGTTTTTAACTATTTTGAGTATATTTCAAAAATATTTGGTATTTTTGGGATGTAAATGGTATTTATTTATTTAATTATAATATTAAATAAATTATTTAAAAATAGTTTTAATTCATGAAAAATCATGAAAAATTATTTTTTGATATAAGAAAATATTTTAAGTTATTTTTGATGACTTTTAATATTTTTTGATGGAATTCATTAATTAATCAATATTAATGATAATTAGTTTATTTAATAGATATATTAAATAAATTATGAAAAATTACAAATAATGATTTAAAAATTATATAAAAATGATTTAAGTGTTATAAAAATATTTTAAGTTATAAAATATAACTTTTGATATTTTGGCATGAAAATATTAATATTTTAATATTAATAGCAATTATTGGATAATGCATTTAATGGTTTAAAAATCATATAAATATGATTTTAGGGTATTAAAAATACTTTGAAATATTATAATTATATTATAATATTATGTATTGATTTTCATTAATATTTTATATTAAATGAATATTAATGATCAAGGAATTATGTGGTATTTAAGTCATTTAAATACGGTTTTAAGGATTGGAAAAATGTTTTGTCTGATAAAAAATTATCTGTGTTAATGGTTAAGTGGTTAGACAGAGTTTAATTGAACTTAAACTCGATATTTGTCCGACTAAACCGTCGGGACGATAGAATTGTGTCGGTTTCAAGTCAGACTGAAATTGTTTGACTTGATGTTATGTCTTATGTGCTGTATAAACTGATAGGCTTATGTGGTAATGTGTTTAGGTTATTCTGTGGATATAAATATAACAGTATTATACTGTGATGATATTATGCTAATATTGGAGATCTATATTATTAATACTAGGTCTTCGGATAAAGCGTTATTAATTGCGTGCAGTAATCAACGGTTCAGGCAAGTTTTCTTTTACTTAACTCTAATAAGAGTAGTTTCTTCAAGCTTATGGTTAATCATTGCTGATTGCCAAGAAAGTTGTATTCTGTACATCTTGCATGTATAATTCAGGTATGAAAGGCTAATCACCTTCATTACCAGTTTGTTCAGAAATGTTTGTTCATGTATAATACTTGTTCAGTCAAAAATTTGTTCGTGCTAGTTCTCAATTATATTGATGAATTATAGCAAGCCCATTATTCATACTCTTCAATCATGATATATATCGTTATATTGTTGTATATAAATTTGCTGGGCAACTTTCATGCTCACACTTGCTATATCATGATAAAACATTGTAGATAAGGCAAATGCGTTCGGATACAGAAAACGATTAAAGCCAAGTTCAGCTTGGGATATAAAGTGCGGCTAGTATGTAATAGTATAGTTTAATAAATGTGTTATATATTAGAAAATTTATGAATTGTGTATAAGTTAAGGTTACTCGACCTTGGGAAATAGTGTGTAATGTGATGTATAAACAATTTATGTTTATATCTTCCGCAATTAGTGAAAGAATTAGTGTACCGAGTCCGCGGTGATTCGGGGCCCGGATTCGGGGCTACTACAGTTGGTATCAGAGCTGTTGGTTATGAAGCTTAGGTAGGAATACCTGAGACCAATAACCGCAGTGATTAGGATAAGATCTAACTCACATAGAGTTAGTTGGTCGGTAAGATTCAAAGATGAATCTCGGTGAGTGTAAGACACATTGTTCCCTAACTCTGATAATAAAGTTGAACAGTAACGGTGAATAGATCGAGTCTAAAAGACTGAAAGTGCAGGGATAAGAGATCGTAAAACAAAACGATCATAGGCATAGAAATAAATCGTAATATATACGATAAGATCACCCCGTGATCTGATAAGGTTATGACAGTCAGAAAGAATCAATCTTATGATTGAAAAGTTTACAGCAAGATGCTGTGTGTAAGTTGTACTATGAAATTGTACTATGAAAATGCATGAAAGAGTTATGGATTATGAATACGAATTGAATTCGTATTGAAAAAGGGGGTTAAGATTAGGTGGGGATTTCAATGAGGACTCGTGTCAGCAACTGAGTTGTATGATTCTTAGTATGGGCGGGAAATTGTACTTGGTGTAAAAACTACTTAGTTGGTGGCATTGGTAATAATTGAAATGTTGTGTCACACTAGTTGTTATATACAGATAAATAGGTCATAGGTAGAGAATATATGATTAAGTACGAGTTCTTAGAACTCATACTTATGTGACATTCTTGACGCATAGTTATATGAAATGTTTATGAGCCCCTCAGCGAACGGACGCCAAAGGTCAGACTAGGGTAAGTTCGTAAACTCATATAATTGTGGTCAGGTTATGAACTCATAAGTGTGGTTTTATAAACTGGGTATAGTTGTGTGTGAATGGAGTGTTAAGGATTATAGGAACAGATAGATTGTTAAGCATATGATCATTAGTGGAGAATTAGGTTTTCCTAAACCCCTAGCTTTGCTAAACCTCAAATTTTGACATCAAGCTAAATACGCACTATGTGCCTTTTAAAAAAAATAGTTTTTATTTATCACTTATGTACCATGTGACCTGGTGCAGAGATGATAAAAAAATGATGGAGTTATCAATGCAGAATTACTTGGTGTTGGATGTGATCTAAGGATCGTCAGCCCACTACAGTATGATGTAGTATAACAAAGTCACAAAATGACGAAATCCTCAACGGCCTGTTAAATACAGTGCAGGCATCATGATGTCATTCTCAAAAATGTTTTCAAAAACTTCAAGTGTTTATTGAAAGAAGTTTTCTCGAACCAAATTGTTTTGCTGCGGAATCAAATCAGACTGAGGTAAGAAATTTTGTGCGCCTAAGGCGGATAAGAGGAACAAATTGTTCTGACCAGCAGTACTTGATCAGTACAGGGCATAATGGGCTAATCACCCTTTTTGTCCGTAAGTTATGACGGTTTGCGGATGAATTTCCATAAAACCTTTGCGAAAATGAAAAATAAACAGTCTATACGATTCCTCAGCACAGTTTTAAAATTTTTACCCTTGTGAGTGGTGTATTGGGTAGTATGTGATATGTGTGAATGGTGTAAGGTGCACGGTGTAAGGTGTAAGATGAATTTCGGGGACGAAATTCTTAGAAGGAGGGGTGAATGTGACTACCCGAGAATTTAGACAATTTATGAAAATCTTAAATGATTGATTTAAGATCAAATAATAGACCTAGATAGAAAATAAGTGTATGCGTATGCTGATATTGGGATTGAATTTTGAGGATTTCAAAATTCGGTGAAGGATATAGGTGAATTATTCAGGATTAAGGATTTATGTGATTATGTTCTGTGTTTATGGTTAATGATGTGTTCAGAATGTGGTTAAGGGTCATGGGTTGATCAGATAATTTATATCTGTAACAAACCACAAGTTTATATTAAGAACGACAGCGTTCGGTTAGAAAACCCTAACGTCTAATAAGAAACCCTAGAAAATCGGTTCTAGAAACCCTAGTTTCAGTTCCGGGTGTACGAAATTCTAAATCGGATATTGAAAACCCTAGATTGGGAATGCAATATTATGAACAAGGTTAAACGTTATTAATATTGAATTAATTAGGGAAAAACCCTAATAAATTATCTAAAATCTTAATTGATTGTTTGAAAACCCTAATACCAGATCTGAAAACCCTAATTTCAGAATCTGATAAAATGAAACCCTAATCCGGGAATATAACGGAGAATTATAATGCTTATGAGGTATTAATTAAGTATTAATTAGGGTAAAAGGTTAATTAATTAACAAACCATAATTTCTAATTTTTGGAACCCTAATTATTCCATCAAAAACCCTAATTGTTCAGTGGTGGAATTTAATTGCTTGATTAGCAATGTTAATTAGGAGATATAAATCCTAATTGTCAAGTTAGTAGAAACCCTAATCGGATTAAGAAATCTAATTTCTAAGATTGAATATTATTTTTATTTAAAACCCTAATATGTGGTTTTGAAATCTAATGTGCAATTATGGCCCTAAGTGTTAAATTAGTAATTTTAATTAGGATAAATTAGTCCTAATTAGCAAGATTGATTCATGATTAGGAGATTATGATATAATTAAGAAGTCCTAATTATAAGTTAGAAATTTAAAATTTTCTATTTTAAAATTTAATTGGAAAATTTTTGAAAATCCAAGTTGCTAATTATTTGTGTGGTAAAATCTAAACCCTAAAGGGTTAAACCCTAAACCCTAACAAGCCCTATACCCTAATGCAAAATCTAGAAATTAAAGGAAAGGACAAAAATGCCCTTTTTGTGTATTATTTAGGTTTCTTGCAAATCTTGCAAAATCATGGGTTTGGTGAACAACCCTAGAGCTATCCTAGCCTAGCCATGTGCTAAAAAGTTCCAGCAAATCAGCCTTTTTCAACACCATACATGCATCATGCAATATATAAAGATTGGGAGAGAAAAAATGTACACATTTTTGCTTATTTGCCAAACTTGCTCTCACCAACTCTTACTTCTTTCTCAACCTCCGAAAATCTAAGTTAGATCAGTCACAATTCAAGCCCCACGTGTACCAGAAACAGATCAAAGGATCAGAATCATGGATCAAAGCATAAAAGTGGTATAAACCCTAAATCTTAAAAATTTATGATCTGATGTTTGATGTTATAATTGATTGGTTAAAGATGTGTAATAGGGTGTCTTTTAATGTTCTGGGTTGTTGGATCATGGATCCATAACACTTAGATACACGATTTTGATGTTTTGAAAAATCTGGAAAAATTTTAAAGCTGAGGTCTGACAATGAATGTCAGAGCCTCTAGATCTTTTTCTGGTAGATGATTAGTGTGTTGTATGTTATACATGTGTTCTATGTCATGTCTACTATGCTCTGAATCAAGAAAAACAACCAGATCATGAATGGACTAAGAGATATGACCGGTCAAAGACCGTTGACAATTCACAAAAAGTTAAATTCTGGGTAACCCAGAAAATTTTCAGTGGTCTGACAACATTTTTAACGTCTCAGATCTTACTATGGTTAAGTTGATATATGATTTTGTTGGTCTTATCTTGTAGAATGACATGCAGGCTACGAATATATGCCTTTATATCACTCAGATCCGTATCCTAATCGTAGAAATTAATGGTCAAACTATCGTTGACCAAGCTGTTCAAGAACATTTCTGGAAAACCCAGAAATGTTCAAGAACAGTCCGGACTAGTACTTTGACCGAGCTAGATATTTTGTTTGTGGTGTTAACTTGATGATCTGATGCTTTTTAGTTGTAGTCTGACATCTTGTCTACACGATATAACCATTAGATCACATAAAACGAACATGAAATAAAAATTATAAGGATCTGAAGCAGGCACCTCGACTGTTCTTCAATTTCTGGAAAACCCAGAAATTGAAGAACAGCATTGTCAGAGTTTTTGATGAACAATATCTCTCTGATCGGATGTTGTATGGCCATGAAACAAGTTGGTGATTGTAGTATTACATTAGTACTATAATGTTAAAACAAATTTCAGCCCAGAAAACATTAGGAGCATAGAAATAAAACCGGTCAAACTAGGTACACTCGCATCTGTCAAGAACACTCAAGAACACCTATAGCGACAGAAAGTGTCGCTATAGGCCTTTAGCGACAGATTATTATTATTTTTCCGGAAATTAATTTAAAATTAGAAAAAAATAGTTTTTAATTATTAAAAATACATAATAAATTATGAAAAAATATTTTAAAGTCTGAAAAATAGTTTTTAACTATTTTGAGTATATTTCAAAAATATTTGGTATTTTTGGGATGTAAATGGTATTTATTTATTTAATTATAATATTAAATAAATTATTTAAAAATGATTTTAATTCATGAAAAATCATGAAAAATTATTTTATGATATAAGAAAATATTTTAAGTTATTTTTGATGACTTTTAATATTTTCTGATGGAATTCATTAATTAATCAATATTAATGATAATTAGTTTATTTAATAGATATATTAAATAAATTATGAAAAATTACAAATAATGATTTAAAAATTATATAAAAATGATTTAAGTGTTATAAAAATATTTTAAGTTATAAAATATAACTTTTGATATTTTGGCATGAAAATATTAATATTTTAATATTAATAGCAATTATCGGATAATGGATTTAATGGTTTAAAAATCATATAAATATGATTTTAGGGTATTAAAAATACTTTGAAATATTATAATTATATTATAATATTATGTAATGATTTTCATTAATATTTTATATTAAATGAATATTAATGATCAAGGAATTATGTGGTATTTAAGTCATTTAAATACAGTTTTAAGGATTGGAAAAATGTTTTGTCTGATAAGAAATTATCTGTGTTAATGGTTAAGTGGTTAGACAGAGTTTAATTGAACTTAAACTCGATATTTGTCCGACTAGACCGTCGGGACGATAGAATTGTGTCGGTTTCAAGTCAGACTGAAATAGTTTGACTTGATGTTATGTCTTATGTGCTGTATAAACTGATAGGCTTATGTGGTAATGTGTTTAGGTTATTCTGTGGATATAAATATAACAGTATTATACTGTGATGATATTATGCTAATATTGGAGATCTATATTATTAATACTAGGTCTTCGGATAAAGCGTTATTAATTGCGTGCGGTAATCAACGGTTCAGGCAAGTTTTCTTTTACTTAACTCTAATAAGAGTAGTTTCTTCAAGCTTATGGTTAATCATTGCTGATTGCCAAGAAAGTTGTATTCTGTACATCTTGCATGTATAATTCAGGTATGAAAGGCTAATCACCTTCATTACCAGTTTGTTCAGAAATGTTTGTTCATGTATAATACTTGTTCAGTCAAAAATTTGTTCGTGCTAGTTCTCAATTATATTGATGAATTATAGCAAGCCCATTATTCATACTCTTCAATCATGATATATATCGTTATATTGTTGTATATAAATTTGTTGGGCAACTTTCATGCTCACACTTGCTATATCATGATAAAACATTGTAGATAAGGCAAATGCGTTCGGATACAGGAAACGGTTAAAGCCAAGTTCAGCTTGGGATATAAAGTGCGGCTAGTATGTAATAGTATAGTTTAATAAATGTGTTATATATTAGAAAATTTATGAATTGTGTATAAGTTAAGGTTACTCGACCTTGGGGAATAGTGTGTAATGTGATGTATAAAAAATTTATGTTTATATCTTCCGCAATTAGTGAAAGAATTAGTGTACCGAGTCCGCGGTGATTCGGGGCCCGGATTCGGGGCTACTACATCAAAGATCTGGTGAGATCACTCAGCATAATCTGGAAAATATTCCTATTTGTTATTGCGTAGAATTTATTCTTGTTTATTCATTAGAATATCATAGAAACTTTGAAAGCGTTGTACTCTTTCTTTATTGAATTATTGTGTTGTATAGAATACGAGAAGACTTGTTATTGAATAACGATTTGTTCAGCTATTTCAAAGTTCTCCGAACTTTGGTTTTATTCTATCAAAATAGATAGTCTGTTGTTTTGAATTCTTATACATTTATTGTATGTCTTAACTAGCGGGGCAAATTAGTTGCTCACCCTTGCTATAAATAAAACATTTCAGCTAGGAACGAAGAGGCCAGCGGGTCAAAGAAGAATAAAGGCAAAGGCAAGATGCTGGAGTAGTTTTAAAGAACATTATTATTATGTTGTATTGTAAACCCTTTTTGTTTATCTAAGGGGTATGTTTGTAATTTAAGGTTAGAAAACCTGGGACTTATGTATTAACAACTTATGTTAATAATTTATATATTCCTATTTATATATGAATGGGTAGTTAAATGATATTATAGTGTGAATCGTGAACACCAAATTCGGGAGTCAGGTAACCCGGATTTGGGGGTATCACACCAAAAGGGCAGAATTTTTCTCACAAATTAAGTGGCCGAAAATGCCCTTTTAAAATTCTGGACAGTAGCTTTTTAAGCATTTCCAGATTTTTCATCCTTTACTAAAATCATTCCACACGAAAATCTGTAAATCCTTTGTAAGTGATTCTACTTGGATAAGTTAGGAAACTCATAGATCTAACTCTAGGACTTAACCACACTCAAAAATTTGAAATATAATAGGATATATGGTCAATTGAATTTCATGCTCCATTTTTACCAAAATCTGATTTTCAACTCTTTGTGATTTATAAGAAACTTTCATGTTTTCACATAATAACCAACATAACTCATCACAACACTTACTAATACTACATATACCCATGATTTTCATCAGTCTAATGCTTTTATTATGACTCTCATTATAATCAACGTAAACAGATCATTTCCACAATTTAATAAGAAATGAATATAAAGGATCATTCATCATGCATGTGGTAATCCACATATACAGGTTATTCCAACAGGATAATAAAAAATAGAATAACAGAAGAATTCACCATGCATGCGATAGACCGCACATACATGTTATTCTCAACAGAATAATAAAGAACGAAACCAGGTCAGGTGTAATCCGCACCGACAGGATATTCCAACAGAATAATAAATAATGGAATAACAACAGAATTCACCATACATGCGATAGACCGCACAGACAGGTTATTCCAACAGAATAATAAATAATGGAACCAGGTCCGGCGTAAACGCACAGACAGGATATTCCGACAAGATAATAAAGAATAGAATAACAATAGAAATCACCATGCACGCGATAGATTGCACAGATAGGTTATTTCAACATAATAATAAATAATGGAACCAGGTTCGGCGTAAACGCACAGAATGATATTTCGACAGAATAATAATGAACAGAATAATAGAAGAATTTCACCATGTATGCGGTACTTCGCATAAACAGGTTATTCCAACATAATAATAAAGAATGGAATAATATAAGTTCTCTTCATGAATACGAAAGAAATAATACCCCTTACTATAATAATAATAACCCTTACCTTAGAATAAAGCTGGATACTGGAATAGAAAGGTAGCTGACTTCTCTTCTTCTTTCTCTCTATAATTTCTCTCTCAAGAGTTTCAGTGAATTCGTAAGAAATAATGAAGGAATGAGCTTCTATTTATAGGAGAATGGAATGAATAGTAACTAATTCATGAACGGTTCAGATTGATTTACTTTTAAACGGACGGCCCATATTAAAACTTAAAGCAACGGTCCATACTAATTCACTATTAAAACTTTAAACCAGTGATCCATATTGATTCACTATTAAAACTTTAAACCAAAGATCCATATTGATTTACTATTATAATTTCAACCAACGATCTGAAAAATTAGCACATCTCCTCATGGAATAATATTGTACCCAAAAATGATTTGGACCGAAAAGAAATATATTTTGTTTGGGTGAATAGTATCTCGTGAATAATAACTCTTGAATAGTAACTTATGAATAGTAACTTCTTGAATAATACTCTGACACAAAAAGTGTCCCAAATACCCGATTGAACAATATAACCTCCAGACATCAATTATCATCGGAATAGATGTCGATTTCTACTAACACAAATAATCCCAACACAATGAAACTATCAAATTCATCTTTAATGAACACGAGCTTATTCATCATTAATATTATAACTCATAATACATAACAACCAGGTTGTTCCAATGAAAGAGGGGGCTTTCCAATAAGAACTTCTTCCTATTAGCGCACAATTAGGTGACCAAACCTCTCCTTGACAGAACTTCTAGACATTGTAAATATTGAAATTTAATGATATTAATAACTTTGTCGTCTCAATTATTGATTTAATAATATAACATATTATACCGAAGATACTGTGACAATAATTGAATCAATAATATGAGAGATATGATGCAGCAATTACTGTAGCAATAATTGAGTATAACTGAGTAACTTCTCAAATAAGCATCAATAATCGATACCGTGTGCTACTATGCAACGATACATATTTTACCATCGATTATTTTATAACAACTTGCTTACTTTGCAAAATTTTCATATATCACCCTTAACTTTAACCTTTATCAATTTAACCATTTACTAAATAGAATAATTATAAGAAAATTTAATACTTTCATTTCATAAAATTTGGGTTATCACAAGTGTTAAGGTAGAGATATGCTTGACATCGCATGTAATCGAATAGAGAACTTATTCTTCAACCTTCTTCAATTGTAATTCACATAGAGATATAGTGGGTTAGTTGATTAAGGTGTTTAACAGATTTCTATCTTAATTGTGGATTGATGTTAATAGGGTATTAATGCATCGAGAGGTGGTTAATGTAACGTTCGTGTTCTAGATTAATAAACTGGGATAGTGCGTTGATTTGGAATAAAGGTGTTAAAATCAAAGTGAAGCTTAGGGTGAAATCATAAGTCTAATTCTCCATTAATTGTTTGAAATTTCATATTTTGATATTCGTGGTTGTTTTGTGTTAGTTTCATTATTCTTAATTTTAGTTTCGTTAATTTCAATTACTGAGTTGATTTGTTTAATAAAACTAGGGTTAATAGAAAATTGGTAGTTGTAAGTTAAGATTATTGCTAGTTAGTTTCTGTGGCAACGATACTTTACTCATCACTTTATTACTTGTTGACCACGTATACTTGTGTATTGTGCGTAATTAGATTTTACCCATCAGTAAGCCAGTCAGTGTCATAAATTTTTGTCTTATATCACCAATAGTCATCCTAACACAAGGCCGATCCAAGGTTAAATCAATATGCTCTCATACTCCTCTAACATAGGAGTCAACTCATTGATATCAAACCTGAAGACATGTCTCTCAGGTATCCAACAAGATAGAATGCCCTATACAAAGCCCAATGGTACCTGGAATGTCAGGATGGTCATGGAATGTCTCAACATTTGATCAACTGTCACCTAATTTGTGGGAGGCAAACTATCATACCATGATCTCAAAGAATAGGCTATCAATGTGGGTGGTGTGTGCTCAATCCGACTGACGGTAGATGAAGACATATGTAGAACCGTATCATGAGACCATCCAGGGGTAAATGCTAAACTCACCTATATGAATGCATATACACGAATTAATGCATGCATCAGGATAAATGACAATGATAAATGATAATAAGATGCAATAGATAGGAAATATTACACATACATTCCTAAATACATCATCTAATAAAGATTAAATACATCATCTTTGTCTACTACTAAGAATAAAAAGTACAGGGAAATGGGGCACAACCGCCCAATATCTAACAAAGGCCTATCAAAAGAGATAATGAGAAATGGGGCACAACCTGCTCAATATCTAATAGAGGCCTATCAAAAGAGATAACGAGCCTATCCAAAGAAATCTATGATGTCTATATCATCCAATCCATCAACCTATTATAACTCCTCTTGAGTCACTATATCTCTGCCAGATGGAACATCAGGTCGATACAAAGGGGGATCTGCTCCGGTGAATATGGGCCACTAGAGGGGCCAGCACAAGAGCCGGATGAATCAAAAGAATCTGCCTCTGACAGATGTCTACCCAAATACCAGATGAAAAACTGTGCCCGGTTCAACCTTTGGGTCAAGCTATCAATCTGCTCCAAATGAGTGGGTTCTCTGAAACAGGCGATCCAGTCTATCATCATCACGGACCTAGGAACTATATCCCCATGAACTGAGTGGCACGGGTCTGAGCTCCAATGGTGTGAGGAGTCCACTAGTAATGGAAGGCATCCTGAGTGTAAGGGCCCTCTGATAAATTAAAGCCATCTAAACCCATCAGGGGAATCTCAGTGACTGTCTAAGATAAAGACCAGTGTTGTCTAGTAGGAGGAAAGAATGGAATACGAATCCCCCCTATGATGCTCCTGATAGCACGCTCTCCCAAGTAGAGCTCCCAACATCCATCAGTAAAAAAAGGGATCCGACTAGTGGATAATAAATACTCTACCCTGGTAAGAAAGCCACCCTCAAAACCTACTATCAAATGATCCTCGATGTAGGGAACCTATGTGATGATATCGACAGTCAGCAACTCCAACTGTAATCGAGAATGGGAAGACCCCTCTACTACGGGAACCTCTGCCAAATTAGAGTAGTGCCAGCACCATCCCCGTGGATTGGTCTCCAGACCTAATGTAGTAATTGGACAAAGGTAAGGAAGCCTCTCATAGGCCCAAAATTGAAAAAACAAAGATTAAATGTCATCAGTTATGAAGATTGATTGCCCGAATAGAGGAAATTGGGAGATAAAGAAACTTACTCACCAACAGAAATGGGTAAAAGCCTAAACAAGCCTCTGTCACGCCCTCTGATCATAGGCGCATCCCACGAAAAAAATAGGCAAAGGTGAATGAGCCCCAGTCAAAATCCCTGATGTGATCCACATCATGAGTGGCACTGACCAAAGAAAAAGAGATCTCGAGGAGTTATTCGCTAGGAAACAACCCCTGATGATGACCAAGAACAATCATCGAAGAATGCAATCTCTAACCTTCTGATTTACAGGCAGAGGCTCAGTCAAAGCCCCACTCGTGGCATCAACATTGAAGAGCCCAGAGCGAACAGTCCGACCTTTGAGGGTCATAGCTTGAACTCCCAAAAGGGATCAAACTGCAGCCGATGAAATGTCAGCCACCAATGGCACAGACGCCCCTATAAACTTCAACCCCGTGTTGAACCACCAATCCATGGGTGTCATAATCACCTCATAGTCTAACAAATGGAGAGACTATGTCTAGTGGAACCAGCTCTTGGATAAATCCCGTAAATAGCTCTAAGGGTAGCAATGGGGAGGAATAGAGAAGAAGACCTCGAAACCCCAAGAGTGAAAGACGGCCTGGTAAAAGGAATAAATATTAAACCAGTTTTCCCTGGGCTGGGTAAAATTGGGAACCTGCATCAAATTGCAAATCAAGATTAAACCATTGTTTCAAAAGCGGGAAAAAGAAGAATATCCAGAATAAAAGTTTATATTACATCATTAGCATGGAGATAAATCGAAGGGTGGCATCTCAAATCCTCCAAAAGATCTGTAATCATCACGCTGATAGTTGGAAGCTCCTGATGCGGGGTAGTAGAAGAAAAAGGAACGGGGTTCACAATTGGAACATCCTCCTCCTTGTCCCCGACATCCAGCCTATCAACCTGGATAGGATGAATCACTGACTTAGTCAACCGACGATGTTGTCTAGCTGGATAAGGTTGAGGGACATTAGAATCTCTCCTCCTCATGCTTGCGAAGACCTTACAAAAGTTGCTTGGTATATCTGAATCCATAACCTGAACAAATCTCCAAATCACTGCAGAAAGGGTGAGGTAAGTTTTTATCTTAAAGCTTATTAAAGTTACATCATTGCTTTATACCTAGTTTAAGTCCTAAAGCATGCATTAAGTTAACATACATCCCCAGTAGAGTTAAACTTGCATGTTCATTAAATTCTTAGGCTCGTGAAAATATTTACCAGAGTTTTCTTTGTCAAATGGATTATCCACATGCACATAGGCATGACTAGGTGGCCATTCAGTAGCACACCGACCCAATATCAAAGATATAGATATTAAACATTAAAAGTAAGTCACAATGGCAGCTAAATTACCATGTCCATTTTTTTGAAAAACTCGTGCTCATTTGTCCTCAAATAGGAGAAATAAACTAGCAAAAAAGGGTATCAAATAACTATCTTAGAAATCAATTTTTTCACATTAATACATTTAGCATGATAAAATATGAGCATTTACTAAGTTTAACAAATTTTATCAAGAAATATGAGCATGTATATTCGCTATATTATGTTTAGAAGCATTCTATATGAAATCTAACGTTCTAACGGTCTAAACTTGAAAAGAAAAGATATATACGTTACCAGAGTTGTGTGGAACGTTTGTACGGTGATGAATTTTGCAAAAATTAGCCAGAACTCAGTAAATGTGAAGAAGAATTTTTGGATTTTCTATAAAGTTCAAGTTAAAAATAACTTATGAAAGGAACGGGGGGACTAAATAAACCCGTAAAGAGCCGTGGGTCAACCCACGGCAGCCACATGTCTAACTGCGGCCACTTAGGGTGGTCTTTAACTATAAGACCCCAACTTTTATGAATAAAGAATAATTTTCTCGAAATATATTTTTGAATATTATGGTGTGGATTTGATATAATGTTATAGTTGTGGGTAATATTTACAAATTTTGCAAAGTAAACAAGTGGTTATATAATATTTTATTGGTCAGGGAATATTCATTTTAACAGGGAATATTCGTACGACAGCACAATCATTGGTGGATCCCACAACAGAAGTATTGTCGTAGTTAGAAAACGACATAATTATCTTTTTGTAAAAATAACGGCGGAAGTTTTACCGTTAAACTATTGAACTATCTGGTAGTAAAAGTACAGTAATACGCGTGGTTGCATAGTAGCACACAGTATTGATTATTGATGCTTACGTGAGAAGTCACTCAATTATACTCAATTATTACTACAGTAATTATTGCATCATATCTCTCATATTATTGATTTGATTATTGTCACAGTATCATCTGCATAATATGATATATTACCAAATCAATAATTGAGATGACAAAGTTATTCATATTATTAAATTACAATATTTACATTGTATAGAAGTTCTGTCAAGGAGAGGTTTGGTCATCTAATTGCGCGCCAATAAGGAGAAATTCTTATCGGAAAGCCCCCTCTTTCCTGGGAACGACATGGTTATTAAATATTATTTGTTATAATATTAATGATGAATAAGTTCGTGTTGATTAAAGATGAAATTGATAGTTCCATTGTGTTGGAATTATTAGTGTTAGTGGAAATTGACATTTATTCCGATATTAATTAATGTCTGGAAGTTTTACTGACCAGTCGGGTAATTAATCGGATAAATGAGAAATTAATTGCTATTAATTCAAATGGTTATAACTATTTGTTCACATGTGTGTACTATTGATTCACATTCTTGTACTATTAGGGAAGTTGGTGCAAGATTGATAATACTTGTATGACTAAGTTAAAAATGGAGGTATAGATGGAGGTACTATACTGTAATTCGTATTTTCACATGATTATAATTATTGATTCACATGATTGAACTATTGATTCACATTATTTACTATTAGGGGAGGTGGTGCAAGTTATAATACATGCAGGACTAAATTAAAAATGAAAGAAAAGTTGAAGGTATTGTACTGTAATATTTCGAGCCCCAAAACGTGGAATTATCGAAACTATATTTTCCTATAAATAGAAGCTCATTCTTCCTTCATTTCTCACCAATTCACTAAAGCTTTATAGCAATTATTATAGAGAGAAATTATAGAGAGAAAGAAGAAGAGAAGTCTGCTACCTCACTATTCCAATATCCAATTTCTGCCAAGGTAAGGGGTATTATTTCTTTCATATTCATGAAGAGAGCTTCTGTTATTCCACTCTTTATTATTATGTTAGAATAACCTGTCTATGAGAAGTACTGCATACATGTTGAAATTCTTCTATTATTCCATTCTTTATTATTCTGTTGGAATAACCTATCTATATGGATTATCACATGCATGGTGAATGATCCTTCGTATTCATTCCTTATTAAATTGTGGAAATGATCTGTCTATGTGGATTACCGCATGGCAGGTGCAAATCCATTTGTAGTTTCATATATTTTATGATACTCATTTGGTTAATGTTTTGGCTTATATACTCCATGAAATTAGTAGAATATCCTGGATATTTGCGCTTCATCCGGTATCCTTTCATGGAAATATTCTTCTGAGCATTCTTGAATTTTACTCCACAAAGCAGTATCATGTTGACAATTAGGACGTAATTGATTTCAAGATAAATTAACTTATAAATCTTTAAAATTTATTCTTGAACTTGTTTTATTGAATTATTATGTCATTGTCATCATCCTCAAGCTTATATTGTGATGAAAGTCATCTTTGATTTACGTGCATAGATGGACTTGGTATGATTATGACCATGGATTATTCGGTATAGTCATGATAAGTAATTTTATAAATGATGTGGTAAAAGTCCTCAGTAGCCTGTAGTGCATTGATGGACAGCTTTTGGTATGATTATGACCAGGTATTATTCGGTATAGTCATGACCATTGATGATTTAATGAATATCCTTGGCCCGTAGTGCAGGGATGACTCGATGATGTGGTGTATTTATTAAGCTAATTCTCAGCGATAAAAATTGATGAAAATATTTTAAATCATAAAAGATAGTAGATATCATGCTCTACTTGACTCTTCTAATGGATTGCTTATTCAACTGCAGTTAAACTTGATGTCTATTTTATTTTATCAGTTTAACATTGTTGAAGACTAATGATAATTTAGTCTGCATTATCTTAGTCATAATATTTCTTACTGGGCTAGTTGAGCTCACCCTTTCTTTCACTGTTCTCTTCAGGAAATGAGAACGTAGTCGGGACTAGTCGAGGAACGGAGTGACGGTCCAGATGATAGCATTAGTAGTCCTCACTATTCTGTTAAATAGTGTGATAATAAATGTAATGAGGACTCCATTGAGTGTGGATATTGTCAAGATAACAATATTCTTATTAAAACTCTTAGATTATGTTTTGTCATATTTTATACGACTGTTGTATAATAAAGTTGTATTTGAATTTTGTACCATGTATTTGGCGACTCAAGATGGGTGATGTATACCTATTTTAGGGTTGTCACAGTTGGTATCAAAGCTTAGGGATATGATCCCTGGCTGAGATGTGAGACAAGAACTAGGAGGGGAGAGACGGGAAATTCCTTCGCTAGTATGACCTACCTAAGTTTATTTGGTATTTAATTGGTCGGTCAGAGTATAGGGATAATATGTGATATGTTAATTAACCCTTGTTTTGTGGCAGTATTTGAAAATGGCATCCGAAAATGCCCAGGATAATGTGCAACAGGAAGACAATAATCCTCATGTAAACAATAACACCGATGAAATGGTGAACGATGGGATGTTCAGAGGCTTTATGCAATTCATGCAACATCAGGTGAAAGCGGCTCCTGTCCAAAATGCAGGTTGAAACACTGATAAATCTCGGACGGTCATCGCTAAGCAACAAGGAGCTGGGACCACCAGAGTTTTTTGGAGAGCAAAAACCACTTAAGGCAGAGACATGGATATAGCAGATCAACAAGATATTTGATGTCTTGGGATGCTCCAAGGAGCAAAAGGTTCCCTTTGCCACCTTCATGTTGCGAGCAGAGGCAGATTATTGGTAGGATTCCATAAAGCGTACTCAACCTGCCGCACTCAAAATATCTTGGGAGAAGTTCCAAGAGCTGTTCAACGACAAGTACTTTCCTGAAAGTATTTGTCACATGAAGGAAGTAGAGTTCCTCAAGCTTGAGCAAAACAATATGACTGTGGCGCAGTACGAAGCTAAATTTACCGAGTTATCTCGGTTTACGTCCCACTTGGTTGATAATGAAGAGAGAATGACGCGGATGTTTCTAAGAGGTTTGAAACCCGAGATACGTTAATACCTTATCTCTCATAAACTGTGTTTATATTCAGATGTTGTGAATAGGGCTCAATAATTGAAGCGCAATAATGAGTCAACCCAACCAAGAGAGAGCAACCGGTAAGTCGATAATACCAGTGGTAGCAGTCATCAAAGCGGTGACAACAAACGTGGAGGGAATCAACATGCCAGAAATGATAAGCACTTCGGTGGTAATCATGGCCATGACAATAAGAGTGGACATTTTAAGAAGAGGAGATTCAACAAGGATGGAAAGATGTCAGCACCAGCACCTGTTGATAAGGAAGGAGAACGACCACCGGTCGTATGTTACAAATGTGGAGGGGAAGGACACATAAGTCCAAACTGCACGATGCAGTCCAAAGCGTGTTATAATTATGGAAAAGAAGGTCACCTTACCCGATTTTGTCATGCACCAAAGTCAAGTCCAGCTGGGATGGAGGCATCAAAGGGTGTCCCGAACAAGACAAAACCGGTAGTTCAAGGGAGAGCGTTTGTCGTAACCTCCCAAAAAGAGAGGAATCTGAACGAGGTGATCACGGGTAAGCTAATCATAAACTCTAGCAAAGTTTATACTTTATTTGATACAGGTTCTACACATTCCTTTATTTCTCCTACTTGCGCTCAACGTTTAAATTTGACTCCAGAGAAATTAGACTTTGACTTATCTGTTGAAACTCCGTTGGGAGAAACCTTCATTACATCCACGGTTTATAAGTCTTGTTTGATTCAAATTGGTAACCGCACGTTACCTGTCGATCTTATTTCTTTGAAAATACTTGCATTTGATGTGATTTTAGTGTTTGATTGGTTAACTACTCATCATGCTAAAATCGATTGTTTTCGTAAGGTTGTTAGCTTTTATATTTCTAACCAAACTATTATGTGAATTCAAGCAACCAAACCACTAAAATCAATCACTGTCATATCAAGTCATAAAGCTATTCATTTATTGAAAAACGGATGTCAAGCTTTCTTAGCCCATGTCATGGATTTAAATAAAGATACGCCGGATTTGAATGATATTTCTATTGTTAATAAATTTCCTGACGTATTCCCTGAAGAACTTCCTGGCCTGCCCCCAGAGCGTGAAATTGAATTTGGTATCGACCTTGAATCCGGTACAAAACCTATTTTCAAAGCCCCATATCGAATGGATCCTATTGAACTTCAGGAGTTAAAAACCCAACTACAGGAATTGTTAGACATCGGTTTCATTCATCTTAGTACTTCTCCTTGGGGTGCTCCTGTTCTATTCGTGAAGAAGAAAGATGCAAGTATGCGACTTTGTATTGATTATCGGGAGTTGTAAGACCCCAACTTTTATGAATAAAGAATTTTTTTCTCGAAAAATATTTTTGAGTATTATTGTGTGGATTTGATATAATGTTATAGTTGTGGGTAATATTTACAAATTTTGCAAAGTAAGCAAGTGGTTATATAATATTCGATTGGTTGGGGAATAATCGTTTTAACATGGAATATTCGTACGACGACACAATCATTGGTGGACCCCACAACGGAAGTATTGTCGTAGTTAAAAATGACAGTATTATCTTTTTATAAAAATAACGGCGAAAGTGTTACCGTTAAAACTGTTGAACTACCAGGTAGTAAAAGTACAGTAATACGCGTGGTTGTATAGTAACACACGGTATTGATTATTGATGCTTACGTTAGAAGTCACTCATTTATACTCAATTATTGCTAAAGTAATTAATGCATCCTATCTCTCATATTATTGATTCAATTATTGTCACAGTATCATCTGCATAAAATGATATATTTATTAAATCAATAATTTAGACTAAAAGGTTATACATATTATTAAATTACAATATTTACAATGTCTAGAATTTCTGTCAAGGAGAGATTTGGTCATCTAATTGCGCGCCAATAAGGAGAAATCCTTATCGGAAAGCCCCCTCTTTTCTGGAAACGACATAGTTGTTAAATATTGTGAATTATAATATTAATGATGAATAAGTTCGTGTTGATTAAATATGAAATTGATAGTTCCATTGTGTTGGAATTAATAGTGTTAGTGAAAATCGATATTTATTTCGATAATAATTGATGTCTAGAGGTTATATTGACCAATCATGTAATTAACCGGATAAATGAGCAATTAATTGCTATGAATTCACATGATTATAACTATTTGTTCACATGTGTGTACTATTGATTCACATTCATTTACTATTAGGGGAGTTGGTGCAAGATTAATAATACTTGCATGACTAAGTTAAAAATGGAGGGACTGTACTGTAATTCGTATTTTCACATGTCTAGAACTATTGATTCACATGATTTACTATTGACTCACATTATTTACTATTAGGGGAGGTGGTGCAAGTTTGATAATACTTATAGGACTAAATTAAAAATGAAGAAAAGGAGGAATGTATTATACTGTAATATTCTGAGCCCCAAAATGTGTAATTATCAAAACTATATTTTCCTATAAATAGAAGCTCATTTCTTCATTATTCTTCACCAATTCACTCAAGCTATAGAGCAATTATTATAGAGAGAAATTATAGAGAGAGAAGAAAAGAAGTTTGTTACCTCTCTACTCCAGTATCCAGTTTCTTTCTAAGGTAAAGGGTATTATTTCTTTCGTATTCATGAAGAGAGCTTCTGTTATTCCATTTTTTATTATTATGTTGGAATAACCTGTCTATGCGAAGTACTGTATACATGGTGAAACCCTTCTATTATTCCATTCTTTATTATTCTGTTGGAATATCATGTCTGTGCGGATTACGCTAGACCTGGTTCCATTCTTTATTATTCTGTTGGAATAAACTGTCTGTGCGGTCTATCACATGTATGGTGAATTCATCTGTTATTCCATTCTTTTTTATTCTGTTGGAATATCCTGTCTGTGCGGATTACGCTAGACCTGGTTCCATTCTTTATTATTCTATTGGAATAACCTGTCTGTGCGGTCTATCACATGCAGGGTGAATTCTTCTGTTATTCCATTCTTTATTATTCTGTTGGAATAACCTGTCTATGAGGTCTATTACATGCATAGTGAATTCTTCTGTTATTCCATTCTTTATTATTCTATTGGAATATCCTGTCTGTGCGGATTACGCATGACCTGGTTCCATTATTTATTATTCTATTGGAATATCCTGTCTATGCGTTTACGCATGACCTGGTTCCATTATTTATTATTCTGTTGGAATAACTTGTCTGTGCGATCTATCGCATGCCTGGTGAATTCTTTTGTTATTCCATTCTTTATTATACTCATTTGGTTAAAGTTTTGGCTTCTATACTCCATGAAATTAGTGGAATATCCTTTATATTTGCGCTTCATCCAGTATCTTTTTATGGAAATATTCTTCTGAGCATTCTTGAATTTTAATCTACAAAGAAGTATCATGTTGACAATTTGGACATTATTGATTTCTAGATAAATTAGATTATAAATCTTTAAAAATTTATTCTTGAACTTGTTTTATTGAATTCCTATATCATTGTCATCATCCTTATGTTTATATTATGTTGAAAGTTATCTATGGCATGTAGTGCATAGATGGACTTGGTATGATTATGACCAGGGATTATTCGGTATAATTATGACCGTAATGTTACAAATGATGTGGTAAAAGTTCTCATTGGCCTGTAGTGCATTGATGGACAGTTGTTGGCATTATCATCACCATTAATGAATACACAAATATCCTTGGCCCGTAGTGCATGGATAAATTATGGTCATGATACTAAATAATATCATTGGCTGTAGTGCAGGGGTGATTCAATGATGTGGATTATTTCTTAAGCTGAGTCTCAGCGATAAAAGTGATGAAAAACCTTTTAAATCATTGACGATAGTAGATTTTATTCTCTACTTTACTCTTCCAATGGATTGCTTGTTCTGCTGCGGTTAAACTTGATATTTGTTAGATTGTATCAGTTTAACACTGTTGTAGGCTAATGATAATTTATTATGCATTATCATAGTCATAATATTTCTTACTGGGCTAGTTGAGCTCACCCTTTTGCTTTCATTGTTCTCTGCAGGAAATGAGAACGTAGCCGGGACTAGTCGGGGAATGGAGTGATGGTCCAGATGATAGCATTTGTAGTCCTCATTATTCTGTTAAATAGTGGGACAATAAATGTAATGAGGACTCCATTGAGTGTGGATATTGTCTAGATGACAATATTATATTTTGTCGTATGTTACATGATAGTTGTATAATTAAGTTTTAAATTATATTTTGTTCCATGTATGTGGCGACTCAAGATGGGTGATGTATACCTATTTTGGGGGCGTCACAGTTGGTATCAAAGCTTAGGGATATGATCCTTGGCTGAGATGTGAGACAAGAACTCGGAGGGGAGAGATGGGGAATTCCTTCACTAGTATGACCTATCTAAGTTTATTTGGTATTTAATTGATCGGTCAGAGTATATGGATAATATGTGATATGTTAATTAACCCTTGTTTTGTGACAGTGTTTGAAAATGGCATCTGAAAATGTTGATATCAGCAATGAAGCACATGAGACCGTTGAGTCACCAACGATCAATACCCAGGATAATGTACATTAGGAAGGCGACAATCCTCATGCAAACAACAACACTGACCAAATGATGAACAATGGAATATTCGGAGGCTTTATACAATTCATGCAACATCAGGCGAGAGCGGTTCCTGTCCAAAATGCAGATGGAAACACTGGCAACTCTCGGACGGTCACCGCTAAGCAGTTCAAGGAACTGGGACCACCAAAGTTTTTTAGAGAGCCAAAACCACTTAAGGCGGAGACATAGATAAAGTAGATCTAAAAGATATTTGATGTCTTGGGATGCTCCGAGGAGCAAAAGGTTTCCTTTGCCACCTTCATGTTGCGAGCAGAGGCAGATTACTGGTGGGAATCTATAAAGCGTACTCAACCTGCCGTACTGAAGATGACTTAGGAGAAGTTCCAAGAATTGTTTAACGACAAGAACTTTCTCGAAAGTATTCGTCACATGAAAGAGGTAGAGTTCATCAAGCTGGAGCAAAACAACATGACCGTGCCGCAGTACGAAGCCAAGTTTGCCGAGTTGTCTCAGTTTACGTCCCATTTGGTTGATAATGAGCAGAGAATGACTGCGAATATTTCTACGAGGTTTGAGACCCGAGATACGTCAATATCTTATCTCTCATAAACTATGTTTGTATTCAGATGTTGTTAATAGGGCTCAGTTATTGGAGCGCGATAATGAGTCAACCCAACCAAAATAGAGCAGCCGGCAAAATGATAATACCAGTGATATCAGTTATCAAAGCGGTGACAATAAGAGTGGAGGGAATAAACATGCTAGAAATGGTAACCACTTCGTTGGTAATCATGGCTAAAATAATAAGAATGGACATTTTAAGAAGAGGAGATTCAACAATGATGGAAAGACGTCAGCACCATCACCAGTTGTTAAGGAAGGAGAACGACCACCTATCATATGCTTCAAATACGGAGGGGAGGGACACATCAGTCCAAACTGCGTGATGTCGTCCAAAGCGTGTTACAATTGTGGAAGAGAAGGTCACCTAGACCGATTTTGTCGTTCACCGAAGACAAGTCCAGCTGGGAAGGAGGCGCCAAAGGCCATCCCAGAAAAGTTAAAGCCGGTAGTGCAAGGAAGAGCGTTTGTTGTGACCTCCCAGAAAGCAAGGAACCTGAACGAGGTCATCATGGGTAAGCTTATCATAAACTCTAGCGAAGTCTATACCTTATTTGATAATGATTATACCCATTCTTTTATTTCTTCTACTTGCGCTAAACGTTTAAATTTGTCTCCGGAGAAATTAGACTTTGAATTATCTGTTGAAACTCCATTGGGAGAAACCTTCATTACATCCACTGTTTATAAGTCTTGTTTGGTTCAAATTGGTACCCTCACATTACCTGTCAATCTTATTTCATTGAAAAAACTTGCATTTGACGTAATTCTAGGGATTGATTGGTTAACTACTCATCATGCAAAAATTGATTATTTTTGTAAGGTGGTTAGCTTTCGTATTCCTAACCAACCTATTATGAGAATTCAAGCAACCAAACCATTAAAATCAATCATTGTCATCTCAAGCCATAAAGCTTTTCATTTATTGAAAAACGGATGTCAAGCTTTCTTAGCTCATGTTACGGATTTAAACAAAAATACATCAATTTTGAATGATATTTCTATTATTAATGAATTTCCTGACGTATTCCCTAAAGAACTTCCTGGCCTACCCCCAAAGTGAGAAAATGAATTTTGTATCGACCTTGAACCTGGTATATAACCCTTTTCCAAAGCCCCATATCGAATGGCTCCTATTGAACTTCAGAAGTTAAAGACCCAATTGCAGGAATTGATAGACATTGGTTTCATTCATCCTAGTACGTCTCCTTGGGGTGCTCCTGTTCTATTCATGAAGAAGAAAGATGGAAGTATGCGACTTTGTATTGATTATCGAGAGTTGAATCATGTCACCATCAAAAATAGGTACCCATTGCCTCGCATTGATGACCTATTTGACCAGTTGCAAGGAGCCAAATTCTTTTCAAAGATTGATCTTCGTTCCAGATATCATCAGTTAAAGATTAAAACTGATGACATTCTAAAGACTGCTTTCAGAACTCAGTACGGACATTATGAATTCTTAGTCATATCTTTTGGATTGACTAATGCTCCTGCTGCCTTCATGGATATGATGAACCGAGTATTCAAGGAATATTTGGATCACTTTGTGGTCGTCTTTATTGATAACATCTTCATATACTCCTAAAGTCGTGAAGACCATGAGCAACACTTGAGGCTGATACTTAAAAAGCTTCGTAAAAACAAGTTTTATGCCAAGTTGAAGAAATGCGAGTTCTGGCTTGAGGAAGTTGCATTCCTTGGGCACGTGATATCAAATCATGGAATATTTGTTTACCCGGCAAAGATTGAATCAATTCAAAGCTGGGAGCAACCAAAATTAGTGACCGAAGTACATAGCTTTCTTGGCTTAGTTGGTTATTATCGGAGATTCATGGAAGGATTTTCTCGAATCGCTACTCCATTAACTCAGCTCACTCAAAAAGATACAAAATTCGGTTGGAGTGAGGAATGTGAAAATAGTTTTCGAGAACTCAAGAGGAGACTCATTTCAGCACCTGTTCTGACAATACCATCTAGCTCAGAGGGATTTGTCATCTACAGTGATGCTTTAGGAAAAGGGTTAGGATGTGTTCTCATGCAACATGGGAAAGTCATAGCCTATGCCCCTCGACAACTCAAAGAATATGAGAGGAATTATCCTACTCATGATCTAGAGTTGGCAGCAATCATTTTTGCGCTTAAGATTTTGAGGCATTACCTGTATGGAGAGAAGGTGGAGATCTATACGGATCATAAAAGCCTCCAATATTTCTTCACTCAAAAGGAACTCAACATGCGGCAATGACGATGGCTTGAATTGTTGAAAGATTATGATCATACCATCCAATACCATCCTGGAAAAGCGAACGTAGTAGCTAAAGCATTGAGTAGAAGATCATATCTGGGTATGAGTGTAATATTGTCAACGCAAAGACCCATTTTGTATGACTTGGAAAGGATGGAAATAGAGTTAAAGACTCTAGGGACCCATGTGATGATGGTGAATATACGAGTGGAATCGACTTTAATCGATAAAGTTAAAGCTGCTCAAACTACAGACCTGGAGCTGATGCGTATGAAGAAGAAAGTGCAAGAAGGTGCTATTCTGGAAGCAAGAATCGATGAAGAGGGAATACTTCGAGTCAACTCCAGACTTTGTGTTCCTAACGATTCTGACTTGAAGTATAAAATCATGATGGAGGCGCACAACACACCGTTTGCAATCCATCCTGGGAGTACCAAAATGTATCGTGATCTTCGACATACATTTTGGTGGAGCAATATGAAGAGAGAGATAGCGGGGTTTATCTCAAGGTGTCTAACTTGTCAACGAGTCAAGGCAGAGCATCAAGTGCCAAAAGGTCCATTGCAACCACTTGAAATTCTAGAATGGAAGTGGGAGCACATTACCATGGATTTTGTTACTGGTCTTCTCAAGGTTTCTCAAGGCATAGATGCTATTTGGGTCATTGTTGATAGATTGACCAAGTCTGCTCATTTCTTATCGATACGAGAAAATTTTACACTTGAACGTCTTGCTAGTATATACATTAATGAGATCGTAAGATTGCATGGTATGCCAGTATCTATAGTTTCTGATCGAGACCCAAGATTCACTTTAAGATTTTGGGTTAGTTTACAAAAAGATATGGGCATGGATTTATGATTTAGTTCGGTATATGACTCAAATGAATGGGCAGTCAGAAAGGACTATTCAAACTCTTGAAGATTTATTAAGACTATGTGTCCTTGACTTCAAGGGAAGTTGGGACAAGTTCTTACCATTGGTGTAGTTTTCCTACAACAACAGTTATCAAGAAAGTATTGGCATGGCTCCATTTGAGGCGTTGTATGGAAGAAAGTGTCGTTCTCCAGTATGCTGGGACGAGGTGGGTGAAGCAACGTTGTTGGGACCAAATTTGGTACGTATGACTACGGAAAAGATTTAAACGATCCGACAACGTGTAAAAATCTCACAAGATCGACAAAAGAGTTATGCTGATCTTCATCAAAAGGACGTCGAATTCAATATTGGAACTGTGGCCTCAATATTGGAACGTGGAATTCAATATTCAAAAGAGTTATCCTCGATTCATTGGCCCATTTTTAATCCTCGATGGAGTAGGAACTGTGGCTTGTAGACTCGCCTTACCGCCAAGTTTATCTCCTGTTCATAATGTTTTTCACATATCTATGTTACGTAAATATGTGAAAGACCCGAACCATATTATTAAATTAGAACCAGACGAGATAGAGGAAGATTTAATGTATGAAGAGTTACCTATTAAAATCATGGATAAGAAGGATCATATTCTATGCTCTAAAGTTATATCTCAAGTCAAAGTTTTATGGAGAAACCACGATGTGGAGGAAATGACATGGGAGTTAGAATCTGAGATGAAATCAAGGTAACCTCACCTCTTCGACATCCCAAGTACGCACCCTAATTTCGAGGATGAAATTTCATAAGAAGGGGAGGTTGTAAGACCCCAACTTTTATGAATAAAGAATAATTTTCTCAAAATATATTTTTGAATATTATAGTGTGGATTTGATATAATGTTATAGTTGTGGGTAATATTTACAAATTTTGTAAAGTAAGCAAGTGGTTATATAATATTCGATTGGTCGGGAAATATTCATTTTAACAGGGAATATTCATACGACGGCACAATCATTGGTGGACCCCACAACGAAAGTATTGTCGTAGTTAGAAAATGACAGAATTATCTTTTTATAAAAATAATGGCGAAAGTGTTACCGTTAAAACTGTTGAACTACCCGGTAGTAAAAGTACAGTAATACGCGTGGTTGCATAGTAGCACACGTTATTGATTATTGATGCTTACGTAAGAAGTCACTCAGTTATACTCAATTATTGCTACAGTAATTGATGCATCCTATCTCTGATATAATTGATTCAATTATTGTCATAGTATCATCTGCATAAAATGATATATTTATTAAATCAATAATTGAGACGACAAAGTTATTCATATTATTAAATTGCAATAATTACAATGTCTAGAAGTTCTATCAATGAGAGGTTTGGTCATCTAATTGCGCGCCAATAAGGAGAAATCCTTATCGGAAAGCCCCCTCTTTTCTGGGAACGACATGGTTGTTAAATATTGTGAATTATACTATTAATGATGAATAAGTTTGTGTTGATTAAAGATGAAATTGATAGTTCCATTGTGTTGGAATTATTAGTGTTAGTGAAAATTGATATTTATTTCGATAATAATTGATGTCTAGAGGTTATATTGACCAATCGGGTAATTAACCAGATAAATGAGCAATTAATTATTATTAATTCACATGATTATAACTATTTGTTCACATGTGTGTACTATTGATTCACATTCATTTACTATTAGGGGAGTTGGTGCAAGATTGATAATACTTGCATGACTAAGTTAAAATGGAGGTATAGATGGAGGTACTATAATATAATTCGTATTTTCACATGTCTAGAACTATTGACTCACATGATGTAATATTGAATCACATTATTTATTATTAGGGGAGGTGGTGTAAGTTTGATAATACTTGCAGGACTAAATTAAAAATGAAAGAAAAGTTGAAGGTATTGTACTGTAATATTTTGAGCCCCAAATGTGCAATTATCGAAACTATATTTTCCTATAAATAGAAGCTAATTATTCCCTCATTTCTCAACAATTCATTAAAGCTTTAGAGCAATTATTATAGAGAGAAATTATAAAGAGAAAGAAGAAGAGAAGTCTGCTACCTCACTATTCCAATATCCAGTTTCTTTCTAAGGTAAGGGGTATTATTTCTTTCGTATTCATGAAGAGAGCTTCTGTTATTCCATTTTTTATTATTATGTTGGAATAACCTGTCTATGTGAAGTACTGCATACATGGTGAAATTTTTTTATTATTCCATTCTTTATTATTCTGTTGGAACATCCTGTCTATGCGGATTACGCTAGACCTGGTTCCATTCTTTGTTATTCTATTGGAATAACATGTCTGTGCGGTCTATCGCATGCATAGTGAATTCACCTGTTATTCCATTCTTTATTATTCTGTTGGAATATCATGTCTGTGCGGATTAAGCTAAACCTGGTTCCATTCTTTATTATTCTATTGGAATAACCTGTCTATGCGGTCTATCGCATGCTTGATGAATTTTTCTGTTATTCCATTCTTTATTATTATTATTTTTCGCTAAATTTGTTTGTATATTGAGAAGAAAAAGAGATAAAACAATCGCAAAGGGCATACCCCCAGAAGATTTAGGATTGAACCACCTGGGACAACCCCCAGAATGGACAACTAAAGGCTAACAACCAAGCCAAAGCAACAATGAACATTACAAAACAGAGCTGCAAGCATAAAGAAGCAAGCCAAAGCCTGAACAACCAATCAGCTGAAACTAAGCATCCAAATGAAACAATCTAGTGACGAAATGAAGCTGCAGAACTGCCATTTACAAAGCAGAACTGCTGAAGGCAACAGAATCAACCGAACTATAGCCCAGATCCCCCAGCTTCCCAAGACTAAACCAAGGAGCCGAACCCAAGCTACAAGGCTAGCCCATCACTGACCCTATAAGACGAACCGTTAGCCAATCCGAAAGGAGGCAGCATCCAAACCAATCCGCACTTAAACAATTGACGAACCAATCCGAACTAAAGCGGCCGCCGAAAACCCGAAGCAGCCGAAGTTGTGAATGCTGAACCCTTGAATGAATTGCGAGCGCCAAGAAGCCTAAACCAATGAACACTCGCCCACCCACCTCCAAATCCGGGAGCCCCGAGGCCCAAACATCTCAAGAATGGACTACCGTACCGAACCGAAGAGGGAGCACCGAAGCCCAAAACCAGAAGACAGCAACCAGCACTCTACCAAACGACCCCCCCCCCCCCCCCCCCGAAGCCATTTAGGGGTCCCCAAGCCCCAAAACGAAACCAGCGAACACCCCTAGTCGGGCCATGAGAACGTGCCAAGAGACCGAACCAGCCCTTCATTGTCCCAAGAGCCGAACCCCTGTTGCTAAAGAGACCGAACTGCCAGAGAAGCCGAACTGCCATCGCAGACATCAACGAGCTGAAGATGCTGCTAGAGCCAGCAAGCCAAACCCAGCAGAAGAACTGAAACCCTCTACCTCCAAACAACCCCGGAGGCCGAACTCCCTAATGCCTGTCCTGCCCAACCCCTAGGCAGACCCCGAAGCTTAGGCAGACACCGAAGCTAAGATTGAACCAGTGGCCAGAAGGCGCGTAGGCCAACCCCTATAATGACCAAGCATAATAAACATGAGCGAGTACCGGAGAGACACTGCCAACTTTGAACTTGCCAAAAACCCCAGCCGAAGCAATAGCTAACATACGCTATGGAGACGAGCCCAGCCACCTACTCTCCCGGCAGCGCTGAAGCGGCGGAACAGTCGACACCCCATGAACTGTACCCAACCCTACAACCACCCCCAGAGGTTGGGCCTATTTTGGACTTTTTTAGAAAAAACAGAGGAGGAGGAGGAGGATAACCTAGCCTTAATGACATTGGTTATCTCCCTAGAGAGAGCCCCCATAGGCATCTTGGATTTGTTATGGACAATGGAGTTCCTGACTGACCAGATTTTGTATACTGTGGTGGAGAGAACCAGCTTTAGAATATCCGACCTGAGTTTGCTCCCTCGATATTGGATAATGTAGTCCACAAGGTTGTCCCAATTCATAGGAGCATTAGTCCAGGCACCCACTGCTAAAGTAGTGGAGAGAACATAGGAAGAATAGGGGCATTCGAAGAACAAGTGAGGGAATGTTTCCACATGGGAATCACAGAGGGGGCAAGTCAGCTGGCGGAAGCTAGAATAGCTAGAAAATCTATCATTCGTGGGTAATCTATGCCGAAGGCCAAGCTAGAGAGTAAAGGAAAATCTTGGAATGTGAAGAGAATGCCATAGCAGAGCAGCCCATGGAACTAAAGGAGCACGTGGCCGAATAGAGTCCCAAATGAGAGAGGCCTTGACATATTTCAGCTCACAGGATTCCCATAAGATCTTGTCATCAGCAGCAGTCGGAGCAGGAAGAGAAGTGATAAGGCCTCGGAGTTGTTGCACTTCATGATGATTGCTTGCCAGTAATGCCCAAGCTCCCGAAGATATGACAAAAGAGACAAGAGCATTTACTGGGATTCGTGAGTTGGAAAGCAAATACGGAGAAGGGATTAATAATGCCTGGCCATTCAACCATGGGTCATGCCAGAACCTAAAGGAATTGCCATTCCCAACTTTATAGATTATAAAAGTTAAAGCTAAAGGTCTCAGTTTAAGAACCTTACGCCAAATTCAAGAGCAGTCCGAAGGAGTAGAACAGTGCCAGAAATTAATCTTTGGAAGAACTGAGGCTTTGACCCACTTTGCCCATAATGAAGTAGGGGAAGGGGAAATAACTCTGAGCAAATGGGATAAAATGAGGGCTGAGTTCCAATCGGCAAGGTTTTTTATAGCAAGGCCTCCCTCCGCATAGGGGGTAGACAAATCCTTCCAAGCGACTTTAGAACCATACCTTATTCTGTTGGAATAACCTGTTTGTGCGGTCTATCGCATTCATGGTGAATTATTCTGTTATTCCATTCTTTATTATTCTGTTGGAATATCCTGTCTGTGCGGATTACGCATGACCTGGTTTCATTATTTATTATTCTGTTGGAATATCCTGTCTGTGCGTTTATGTATCACTTGGTTCTATTATTTATTATTCTGTTGGAATAACCTGTCTGTGAAGTCTATCGCATGCTTGGTGAATTCTTTTGTTATTCCATTCTTTATTATACTCAGTTGGTTAAAGTTTTGGCTTCTATACTCCATGAAATTAGTGGAATATCCTTGATATTTGTGCTTCATCCAGTATCTTATCATAGAAATATTCTTCTGAGCATTCTTGAATTTTACTCTACAAAGAAGTATCATGTTGACAATTTGGACATTATTGATTTCTGGATAGATTAGATTATAAATCTTTAAAAATTTATTCTTGAACTTGTTTTATTGAATTCCTATATCATTGTCATCATCCTCATGTTTATATTATGTTAAAAGCCATCTGTGGCATGTTGTGCATAGATAGACTTGGTATGATTATGACCAGGGATTATTTGGTATAATCATGACCGTAATGTTACAAATGATGTGGTAAAAGTTCTCATTGACCCGTAGTGCATTGATGGACAGTTGTTGGCATGATCATGACCATTAATGAATACACAAATATCCTTGGCCCGTAGTGCATGGATAAATTGTGGTTGTGATACTAAAGAATATCCTTGGCCGTAGTGCAGGGGTGATTCGATGATGTGGATTATTTATTAAGCTGAGTCTCAGCGATAAAAGTGATGAAAAACCTTTTAAATCATTGAAGATAGTAGATTTTATTCTCTACTTGACTCTTCTAATGGATTGCTTGTTCTGCTGCAGTTAAACTTGATGTTTGTTATATTGTATCAGTTTAACACTGTTGTAGGCTAATGATAATTTATTATGCATTATCTTAGTCATAATATTTCTTACTGGGCTAGTTGAGCTCACCCTTTTGCTTTCATTGTTCTCTTCAGGAAATGAGAACGTAGCCGGGACTAGTCAGGGAATGGGGTGACGGTCTAGATGATAGCATTAGTAGTCCTCACAATTCTGGTAAATAGTGTGATAATAAATGTAATGAGGACTCCATTGAGTATGGATATTGTCTAGATGACAATATTATGTTTTGTCGTATTTTACACGACAGTTGTATAATTAAGTTTTTAATTATATTTTGTACCATGTATTTGGCGACTCAAGATGGGTGATGTATACCTATTTTAGGGGCGTCACAGTTGAATCATGTCACCATCAAAAATAGGTACCCATTGCCACATATTGATGACATGTTTGACCAGTTTTAAGGCGCCAAATTCTTTTCAAAGATTGATCTTCGTTCCAGATATCATCAGTTGAAGATTAAAACTGATGACATTCCAAAGACTGCTTTCAGAACTCGGTACGGGCATTATGAATTCCTAGTCATGACTTTTGGATTGACTAATGCTCCTACTGCCTTCATGGATATGATGAACCAAGTATTCAAGGAATATTTGTATCACTTTGTGGTTGTCTTTATTGATGACATCCTCATATACTCCAAAACTCTTGAAGAATATGAGCAACACTTAAGGCTGATACTCCAAAAGCTTCGTGAAAAAAAGCTTTATGCCAAGTTGAAGAAATGCGAGTTCTGGCTTGAGGAAGTTGCATTCCTTGGGCACGTGATACCAAATCATGGAATATCTGTTGACCCGGCAAAGATTGAAGAAATTCAAAGCTGGGAGAAACCTAAGTCAGTAACCGAAGTATGTAACTTTCTCGGCTTAGCTGGTTATTATCAGAGACTCGTAGAAGGGTTTTCTCAAATCGCTACTCCATTAACTCAGCTGACTCGAAAAGATACAAAATTCGGTTGGAGTGAGGAATTTGAAAAGAGTTTTCGAGAACTCAAGAGGAGACTCATTTCAGCACCTGTTCTGACAATACCATCTGGCCCGGAGGGATTTGTCATCTACAGTGATGCTTCAAGCAAAGGGTTAGGATGTGTTCTCATGCAACATGGGAAAGTCATAGCCTATGCCTCTCGACAACTCAAAGAATATAAGAGGAATTATCCTACTCATGATCTAGAGTTGGCAGCAGTCGTTTTTGCGCTTAAGATTTGGAGGCATTACCTGTATGGAGAGAAGGTGGAGATCTATACGGATCATAAAAGCCTCCAATATTTCTTCACTCAAAAGGAACTCAATATGCGGCAATGACGATGGCTTGAATTGTTGAAAGATTATGATCATACCATCCAATACCATCCTGAAAAAGCGAACGTAGTAGCTAAAACATTGAGTAGAAGATAATATCTAGGTATGAGTGTAATATTGTCAACGCAAAGACCCATTTTGTATGACTTGGAAAGGATGGAAATAGAGTTAAAGACTCCAGGGACCCATGTGATGATGGTGAATATACGAGTGAAACCGACTTTAATCGATAAAGTTAAAGCTGCTCAAACTATAGACCTGGAGCTGATGCGTATAAAGAAGAAAGTGCAAGAAGGTGCTATTCTGGAAGCAAGAATCGATGAAGAGGGAATACTTCGAGTCAACTCCAGACTTTGTGTTCCTAACAATTCTGACTTGAAGTATAAAATCATGATGGAGGCGTACAACACACCGTTTGCAATCCATCCTGGGAGTACCAAAATGTATCGTGATCTTCGACATACATTTTGGTGGAGCAATATGAAGAGAGAGATAGCAGGGTTTATCTCAAAGTGTCTAACTTGTCAACGAGTCAAGGCGGAGCATCAAGTGCCAAAAGGTCCATTGCAACCACTTGAAATTCTAGAATGGAAGTGGGAGCACATTACCATGGATTTTGTTACTGGTCTTCTCAAGGTTTCTCAAGGCATAGATGCGATTTGGGTCATTGTTGATAGATTGACCAAGTCTGCTCATTTCTTATCGATACGAGAAACTTTTACACTTGAACGTCTTGCTAGTATGTACATTAATGAGATCGTAAGATTGCATGGTATGCCAGTATCTATAGTTTCTGATCGAGACCCAAGATTCACTTTACGATTATGGGTTAGTTTGCAAAAAGCTATAGGCATGGATTTATGATTTAGTTTGGTATATGACTCAAACGAATGGGCAGTCGGAAAGGACTATTCAAACTCTTGAAGATTTATTAAGACTATGTGTCCTTGACTTCAAGGGAAGTTGGGACAAGTTCTTACCATTGGTGTAGTTTTCCTACAACAACAGTTATCAAGCAAGTATTGGCATGGCTCCATTTGAGGCGTTGTATGGAAGAAAGTGTCGTTCTCCAGTATGCTGGGATGAGGTGGGTGAAGCAACGTTGTTGGGACCGGATTTGGTACGTATGACTACGGAATAGATTCAAACGATCTGACAACGTATAAAAATCTCACAAGATCGACAAAAGAGTTATGATGATCTTCATCAAAAGGACGTGGAATTCAATAGTGGAGATCATGTGATGTTATGTGTTGCTCCATGGAAAGGAGTTACAAGATTTGGAAAGAGAGGAAAGCTCAATCCTCGATTCATTGGCCCATTTTTAATCCTCGATCGAGTAGGAACTGTGGCCTATAGATTCGCCTTACTGCCAAGTATGTCTCCTGTTCATAACGTTTTTCACATATCTATGTTACATAAATATGTGAAAGACCCGAACCATATTATTAAATTAGAACCAGACGAGATAGAGCAAGATTTAACGTATGAATAGTTACCTATTAAAATCTTGGATACGAAAGATCATATTCTACGCTCTAAAGTTATACCTCAAGTCAAAGTTTTGTGGAGAAACCATGATGTGGAGGAAATGACCTGGGAGTTAGAATCTGAGATGAAATCAAGGTAACCTCACCTCTTCGACATCCCAAGTACGCACCATAATTTCGAGGATGAAATTTCATAAGAAGGGGAGGTTGTAAGACCCCAACTTTTATGAATAAAGAATAATTTTCTGAAAATATATTTTTGAATATTATGGTGTGGATTTGATATAATATTATAGTTGTGGGTAATATTTACAAATTTTGCAAAGTAAACAAGTGGTTATATAATATTCAATTGGTCAGAGAATATTCGTTTTAATAGAAAATATTCGTACGATGGCACAATCATTGGTGGACCCCACAACGGAAGTATTGTCGTAGTTAGAAAACGACATAATTAACTTTTTATAAAAATAACGGCGGAAGTTTTACCGTTAAATTGTTGAACTTCCCGGTAGTAAAAGTACAATAATATGCATGGTTGCATAGTAGCACACGGTATTGATTATTGATGCTTACGTGAGAAGTCACTCAGTTATACTCAATTATTGTTACAGTAATTGCTACATCATATCTCTCATATTATTGATTCAATTATTGTCACAGTATCATCTGCATAATATGATATATTATCAAATCAATAATTGAGACGACAAAGTTATTCATATTATTAATTTATAATATTTACAATGTCTAAAAGTTCTGTCAAGGAGAGGTTTGGTCATCTAATTGCGCGCTGTTGTGTAAAATCTAGTTACACACAACACGCAAGTATACGTGGTCAACAAGTAATAAAGTGATAAGTTGAGTATCGTTCCCGCAGAGAATTATTTAATAAAAATCACCAAGTATTAACCCGTAACCAACTCAATCTTATTTAAACGAATGAATTACAAACTATATAAATTAACTACTATTCCACTAATTAAATTAAGACTATGGAGATTTAAGATCACAACTTCACTTATTGCTTCATTTAAGTTAACACACTTCTCATCAATTATTCTCTATCCTGAATTGTTAATCAAGAACACTAGAGTAGTATTAACCACCTCTCGATGCACTAATACCGTATTAATGTCAATCCACAATTAAGATTAAAATTCGTTAAACACCTTAATCAACTAACCCACTATATCTCTATGTGAATTACAATTGAAGAAGGTTGAAGAATAAGTTCTATATCCGATTACATGCGATGTCAAGCATATCTCTACCTTAAGACTCATTAAGTTTAAGCTATTAACAAAATCCTGAACACATGCTATCATGATTAGATCTAAATCTATACTTCATCTCTCGAGTTCATATAGATTATCACGGTAATTGATGACCAAACAATTAAACAATTAAGTCCAAATCACAATAGACAATCCTCTCAATAGAACATAATAATTGGTAATGAAGCATATTAAAATAAACTACACAATAAGATCCAATGTAATCTCAAACAAAGAATTAGTTCATGATTATTGAATTTAAACTAAGAATTCACAATTGAATAATCATTAAAAGACAAAAATAGAAGAAGTAAAGAAGATAGAATCTATTGTCTGTAGATTTGACGCTCCCTCCTTGCTCCTACTTTGAATTTTCAATGATATCCAAGTTGCATCAATCTCCAAATATCATAAAAACTAGCGTTTTGATCTAATTTACTCTAATCTAATCTAATAGAATTCTTCCAAAAACTCCCTAATCTATCAATAATCCCCTCTAATCTGTGTTATTCTCCTCCTTTTATAAGCCTTTGTACATGTCTTTAAGTCCTCTTGGAAGTCCTTGAATCAAGTAACTCGAAACAATCCTTTTCGAACTCAAATTTGGACAAAAACTACTCATTTTCGCGCATACCCAGCCCCGGCTGGGTATTTCCTTTGTAAAACCCCAGCCCCAGATTGCTAGGCTACTGATTTCACGCCCAGGAGACCCAGCCCCGGCTGGATCCTAAGGATAAAAACGTCCAACCCTGGCGAAGGTGCAAACTGCGAATTAATTTTCTGCTGGAACCTCCTTTGCTAAAACTTCCATAACTTTTAAACCGAGAGAATTTACGGGGCTCGCAACCTATCAAATCGAAACTATCGACGAGATATACAACTTTCATTCTCTGAGCTTTCAGAAATAACAAACGCATGATGGTCGAAATTGGACTGCAAGTGACTGCTATACAAATGACCACCCAAAACGGTGAAGTTCAACGTCCGTTGGTAGAAATGTCATAACTCTTTCATCCGAACTCCAATTTGAATGATTCAAGATGTTCCGAAAAGCTAAGAAAACGCTCTACAATATAGTATAAGCTCCATGCCAAGAATATGAATTGAACATGAAAGCATAAACGATGTCCGGATTGCTTTTTCCTTGCATTTTCCTTGCTTTTTCTTACCAATAGTCGCTCACACCGCTCCCAAACGTATAACCTACAAAATGAACATGAAATTCATGAAAAGTAACTAAGAAACATGAGTTTAAGCAACATATTCAAGTAATAGATACCGGATAAGTAGGTATAAAACCTACTTATCAAATACCCCCAAACTTAAATCGTTGCTTGTCCCCAAGCAACACAACATAATTCAATGCAATGCAATGAAATGCAACTAATCTAAATGACTACGAATCCAGCAGTATTGATAAACACAAATCTATTCACTCGGCCTTAGAGCAATCAAGCAAACATTATAATACATCATATCAAAACCAATCAACAATTTCCTTGTCAATCATCAAGTCTTAAATTGTTATCACTGGTATAGTGCGTGTGTGCTCCACAACAATGTTAACTGATATAAAATCAAATTTAACACATAACAAGTCTCTTCAAAAATCATCATATAGTGTAAACACAAAAAATTCACGAACAAGCTAGATCCAACTAAAGTCAAACATCCACCAAGTTCAAGAGTCCAATCCGGGATACTTATGCTTTACTTTACATTATGGGGGCTTTTTGCTCTTTTCCCGTTTTATTATTTTTTTGTCTTTTTTTTTACTTTTTAACCATGACTGTGCAATGTCTCATTCCATTAGGCTAACAGTGCTACCCCTTAACGAGCTTTCGACCAACGACTCCCAGACCATATAAGACCTTAGGGCGCTAGGTTTTAAGATACCCCTTCGGGCGTACTTACTCAAGTAACAAAGGCCCCGAAACAAGACTAGTCACGATATATATATATTTTTCATCATTTTTTCTTTTTTTTCCTTTTTTTTAAAGCTTATATATCCCAAATTTTTCCCCCAAACTTAGGTTCTTATCGAACTTTAATCATCACTACTTATTCTTCTCATTCTTTCATTCAAACTAGCATTATCCTTTAGAGTCCCATTATGTATCAATTTAAACTCAATCAATCAACAAGTTCTTTTTACTGTGTTATCCTTATTATAACAGTTTTAAACAAAAAAAAATTCAATTCATAACAAGAAATCACATCAAAGCTCTAATAGTCAGTATTATGCTTGCCTACTCAATCCTAATCTCATCATTGGCCAAAATACACTGTAAATATCAAATAGCTGGACTCATGCAAGATGAACATAGTAACTAACTATTATTTTTGAAATTTTTTTTTTGATTTATTTTTAACAAAAAAATAAAATAAATGCAAACTATACTATTATGCAACTACTTATGCAATTGTACTACATGAATGCAAACAACATGAACCTAAACTAAATTAACAACGTATGCAAAATAACATAACATAAACATGAAACTAAACATGCAATAAAGAACTAAACTAAACTCCCCCAAACTTAGCAATTACAATGTCCTCATTGTAAGAATATAGCGATAAATAGAAGAGAACTTTCCTATAATCAACTAAGCGTGAGTTGATGGTGGCGATGGCTGCGACGATCATTTTGCTATCCATTAGACCTCCAATACCTGCAATGAAGAGAGACAACATGGATTAGATTATAAGAAAGCTTAATAAGAAAATTAATTCCTATCTACTAAATAAACTAGTAAAGCATATAAATATAAAAATTCTTGGGTTGCCTCCCAGTCAGCGCTTGATTTATAGTCTTTCAGCCTGCCTTTGTCTGGTCAATGCTATCTAATTCCTCTTCGAAAGTTGAGGAACCCTGCATCCATCGAAAATAATATAGTTTTGGTAGGTTCCCATTTGTGATAGCCATCGAGTTAAAGTCGCCTAACATGCTTTGTTTAGATAAGATCACATTCAAGAACGTCCAGCATCTAGGTGTTTTCTCCATTGTGTATGCGAATAGATTCTGACATTGAGGCTTGTCAGACACAACAATCTCTTCTTCTATCTTCTCCAACTCATCGCACCATGGCTTCGAAGTTGTACTCACTTTTACGTCACATAGAGTATTGCCAATGACATGACTACCAATTGGATAAGGTTTTGCAAATCTAATCGGATTCTTGAACTGTGGAGGAAAAGGCACTTGAGGCATAAATAACATCGGCTCATCATCGTTGGTTCTCACAATTAAATCTTCACCGACCTTGTTGTCATTATCCCCACTTGTCTCCTCTTTTTCAACATCTCGAGGCTCATCTAGTTGTAGATTTGGTTCAGGTTCTCCGTCAATTTCGTCATCCATGTCATAAAGCCAAGTGTTTGGAGGAAGGTTGCTTACGGCTTCGGTCATTTGCTCTATCTGATCCGCAAGATTTTGATTTTCCCACGCTTGATTACTCATCTTCTCCTCATATACTATGAACTTGGACAATAATTCCCCCAGCCTTGAACTTTCTGTTTCAATCTCGGAAGCCATGTATTGAGGACCATTGGTTGAGGCTGTGAAACGTTTTTCCATCCAATTATTAAAATTTTGGATTGACAGCTCCTGACTATTTATAAACTCTTCTTTTTCTGCTATAGCCCTTAACATGAATTCCATAAACTCTGATTTGTCTTCTTGTCGCATTGGAGGTGAATATGAGAATTCTGGCGTGTATGTTGGATTTGGAGCAGAGTATTGGTCTTGATAGTTGTAGCTCCATGAAGAATCCGGGTGATACCCCCAAACTTGAAGGTAATTATCACATGCATACTGGTTGAGGTATACACCACCTTGTTGTCCCCGCCCAAAACTAACGGTGCATTGATGACTCGGATGGTTGCCAACACAATAGTCACACATGATTGCCATCCTTCGACTCTGTTGGGCTGCGATAACGTCCAACTTCCTCGAAAGTTCTTTAATTTGTGCTGACATTGCGGAAAGTGTCGCGAGTCTGTCAATCTCCGTTTCTTTTGGTTGAGTCATGTTCGTGTATGGCCATTGATAGGCAAAGTCATCCATGGTAGCTGAAAAGAGAGAAATATAAGAAGAGAATTAAAAATAAGAATAAATATGTTTAAATTAAGACTAATTTGATTGAAACTAATATTGGCAAAGAGATATTAAACTGATTCCCCGGCAACGGCGCCAAAAACTTGTTGTGTAAAATCTAGTTACGCACAACACGCAAGTATACGTGGTCAACAAGTAATAAAGTGATAGGTTGAGTATCGTTCCCACAGAGAATTATTTAATAAAAATCACCAAGTATTAACCCGTAACCAACTCAATCTTATTTAAACGAATGAATTACAAACTATATAAATTAACTACTATTCCACTAATTAAATTAAGACTATGGAGATTTAAGATCACAACTTGCTTCATTTAAGTTAACACACTTCTCATCAATTATTTTCTATCTTGAATTGTTAATCAAGAACACTAGAGTAGTATTAACCACCTCTCGATGCACTAATACCGTATTAACGTCAATCCACAATTAAGATAGAAATTCGTTAAACACCTTAATCAACTAACCCACTATATCTCTATGTGAATTACAATTGAAGAATGTTGAAGAATAAGTTCTATATCCGATTACATGCGATGTCAAGCATATCTCTACCTTAACACTCATCAAGTTTAAGCTATTAACAAAATCCTGAACACATGCTATCATGATTAGATCTAAATCTATACTTCATCTCTCGAGTTCATATAGATTATCACGGTAATTGATGGCCAAGCAATTAAATAATTAAGTCCAAATCACAATAGACAATCCTCTCAATAGAACATAATAATTGGTAACGAAACATATTAAAATAAACTACACAATAAGATCCATTGTAATCTCAAACAAAGAATTAGTTCATGATTATTGAATTTAAACTAAGAATCCACAATTGAATAATTATTAAAAGACAAAAATAGAAGAAGTAAAGAAGATAGAATCTATTGTCTGTAGATTTGACGCTCCCTCCTTGCTCCTACTTTGAATCTTAGATGATCTCCAAGTTGCATCAATCTCCAAATCTCATAAAAACTAGTGTTTTGATCTAATTTACTCTAATCTAATCTAATAGAATTCTTCCAAAAACTCCCTAATCTATCAATAACCCCCTCTAATCTGTGTTATTCTCCTCCTTTTATAAGCCTTTGTACATGTCTTTAAGTCCTCTTGGAAGTCCTTGAATCAAACAACTCGAAACAATCCTTTTCGAACTCAAATTCGGACAAAAACTACTCATTTTCATGCATACCCAGCCCAGGCTGGGTATTTCCTTTGTAAACCCCCAGCCCCAGCTTGCTAGGCTACTGATTTCATGCCCAGGACACCCAGCCCCGGCTGGATCCTAAGGCTAAAAACGTCCAGCCCCGGCGAAGGTGCAAACTGCGAATTAATTTTCTGTTGGAACCAAATCTGCTAAAACTACCATAACTTTTAAATAGAGAGGAGTTACAAAGTCCACGACCTATCAAATCGAAGCTATCGACGAGATCTACAACTTTGATTCTTTGAGATTTCAGAAATAATAAATGCATAATGGTCGAAATTGGACTACAAATGACTGCTATGCAAATGACCACCCAAAACGGTGAAGTTCAACGTCCGTTGGTAGAAATGTCATAACTCTTTCATCCGAACTCCGATTTGAATGATTCAAGATGTTCCGGAAAGCTAAGAAAACGCTCTAAAATATAGTCTAAGCTCCAAGCTAAGAACATGAATTGAACATGAAAGCATAAACGATGACTGGATTGATTTTTACTTGCATTTTCCTTGCTTTTCCTTACCAATAGTCGCTCACACCGCTCCCAAACGTATAACCTACAAAATGAACATGAAATGCATGAAAAGTAACTAAGAAACATGAGTTTAAGCAACATATTTAAGTAATAGATACCAGATAAGTAGGTATAAAACCTACTTAACACACGCCAATAAGGAGAAATCCTTATCGGAAAGCCCCATCTTTCCTGGGAACGACCTGGTTGTTAAATATTGGTTGTCATAATATTAATTATGAATAAGTTCATGTTGATTAAAGATGAAATTAATAGTTCTATTGTGTTGGAATTATTAGTGTTAGTAGAAATCGACATTTATTTCGATATTAATTAATGTCTGGAAGTTTTACTGACCAGTCGGGTAATTAATCGGAAAAATGAGCAATTAATTGCTATTAATTCACGTGATTATAACTATTTATTCACATGTGTGTACTATTGATTCACATTCTTGTACTATTAGGGGAGTTGGTGCAAGATTGATAATACTTGCATGACTAAGTTAAAAATGGAGGTATAGATGGAGGTACTATACTATAATTCGTATTTTCACATGATTATAACTATTGATTCACATGATTGAACTATTGATTCACATTATTTACTATTAGGGGATGTGGTGAAAGTTTGATAATACTTGCAGGACTAAATTAAAAATGAAAGAAAAGTTGAAGGTATTGTACTGTAATATTTCGAGCCCCAAAACGTGCAATTATCGAAAATATATTTTCCTATAAATAGAAGCTCATTCTTCCTTCTTTAGGAAATTATTATAGAGAGAAATTATAGAGAGAAAGAAGAAGAGAAGTCTGCTATCTCATTATTCTAATATTCAGTTCCTTCTAAGATAAGGGGTATTATTTCTTTCATATTTATGAAGAGAGCTTCTATTATTCCACTCTTTATTATTATGTTGGAATAACCTGTCTATGCGAAGTACTGCATATATGGTGAAATTCTTCTGTTATTCCATTCTTTATTATTCTGTTGGAATATCATGTCTATGTGGATTATCACATGCATGGTGAATGATCCTTCGTATTCATTCCTTATTAAATTGTGGAAATGATCTGTCTACATGGATTACCGCATGGCGGGTGAAAATCCATTTGCAGTTTCATATATTCTATGATACTCATTTGGTTAAAGTTTTGGCTTCTATACTCCATAAAATTAGTAGAATATCCTAGATATTTGCGCTTCATCCGGTATCCTTTCATGAAAATATTCTTCTGAGCATTCTTGAATTTTACTCCACAAAGCAATATCATGTTGACAATTTGGACGTAATTGATTTCAAGATAAATTAACTTATAAATCTTTAAAATTTATTCTTAAACTTTTTTTATTGAATTATTATGTCATTGTCATCATCCTCATGCTTATATTGTGATGAAAGTCATCTTTGGCTTACGTGCATAGATGGACTTGGTATGATTATGACCAGGGATTATTTGGTATAATAATGACATATAATGCTATAAATGATGTGGTAAAAGTCCTCAGCAGCCTGTAGTGCATTGATGGACAGTTTTTGGTATGATTATGACCAGGGATTATTATGTATTGTCATGACCATTGATGATTTAATGAATATCCTTGGCCCGTAGTGCAGAGATGACTCGATGATGTGGTTTATTTATTAAGCTGAGTCTCAGCGATAAAAATTGATGAAAACATTTTAAATCATAGAAGATAGTAGATATCATACTCTACTTGATTATTCTAATGGATTACTTATTTCGCTGCAGTTAAACTTGATATCTATTTTATTTTATCAGTTTAACATTGTTGAAGACTAATGATAATTTATTCTGCATTATCTTAGTCATAATATTTCTTACTGGGCTAGTTAAGCTCACCCCTTCTTTCACTGTTCTCTTCAGGAAATGAGAACGTAGCCGGGACTAGTCGGGGAACGGAGTGACGGTCTAGATGATAGCATTAGTAGTCCTCACTATTCTGTTAAATAGTGTGACAATAAATGTAATGAGGACTCCATTAAGTGTGGATATTGTCTAGATGACAATATTCTTATTAAAACTCTTAGATTAAGTTTTGTCTTATTTTACACGACTGTTGTATAATTAAGTTCGATTTGAATTTTGTACCATGTATTTGGCGACTCAAGATGGGTGATGAATACCTATTTTGGGGGCGTCACATTAACCCTTTCGGCTTGATCAAATTTGAGTTACAACAGAGTTCTTGAAGCTGAAAAGTCAATATAGACACTCAAAATTTTACATTCCTGTTACTAACCATGCAGGAGGACAAAATAGTCTTCCAGAGATAACCCTGGAAGTCGCATCAATTCCAACCCAGAAGATAACCCCGAGAGATCAAGTTGCAGTCCCAAAGATAACCCTGGGAGATCAGTTTCCAGTCCTGGAGATAACCCCGGGAGATCCAGTTTCTAACGCCAGAGATAACCCCGGGAGATCCAAGTTCCAGTCCCAGAGATAACCCCAGGAGATTCAGTTTCTAATCCCGAAGATAACCCCTTGAGACCCAGTTTCAATCCTAGAGATAATCCCGGAAGATCAAGTTCCAACCCTGGAGATAACCCCGGGAGATTCAAGTTCCAGTCCTAGAGATAACCCTGGGAGATTCAGTTTCTAACCCCAGAGATAAACCAGGGAGAGTCAGTTATAACCCTAAAGATAACCTCGGGGGATCAATTTCAAAGCCTCTAGTCAACCCTGGGAGGTCAAACCAACCTTAAAGACAACCCTGAGGACTATCAGACACATCAACAGGCCAATATCGGAAGTAACCTCAGGAAAAGACTGCTAAAACTTCACCAAAGCCAGAGACAACCCCGGGTGGGGTACAGTTGTCATTTTTCCATCTCAACACATTTCAACTCAAACTGTACCAAAAAATGTCCCATAAGAACCATAACTTAAATCTCGAGTGACAACTACACTAGACAGCTCAACGGATAGATTGCAAAGACTTGAAGATCTGGTCATGGAGCCATCTTCCAGGATTCAAGCAATGTCTAATCCCATGTCATTGTGTAACTCTCATCAATGGCTTTCTGAAAAGGTACAACACGCCTCCATCGGATGCCCAAATTCAAAGTTATGAAGGTTTGAGCTGATAACATGTCGTCCGAGTGCATGTACTTTGAGACGACGGGACCTGCCAAGCCCGGGATAGCCCGGGCAGCTGCAGGTAGACCCACGTCACATTTGAACTATAAATAGACCCCCCCATCAGCCATTTCAGTTTCAATTCCCCAAAAGCTATCTGAAGTCTTCTTGGCAGCCTAGGAGCCATGAGATAGAAGATTCAGCCTATGAATCTAGATCTGGTTCCCATGATGGACACTTTTTAGCTGCAGCCAGCTTGTACATTGTCTACGGTGTCTGGACATCTTTGGATGGCTCTCACGCCCATAACGATCCCGACATTGCTATGTATCTTATTTTCTCGAATATGCTTCGCATCTCGAAAATAAAATCAATCAAGCCGAATACGGAATAAAATGGAAGTATCAAAGGCCTTAATTACTATTGAGCATGAGGGTTTGAAAACCTAATTTTAAAAACATCACTGCTATATCTTGCCTAAAACTAAATTTTTCTACAAGTCAAACCATTTGTATATAGGTGTAAACGAGGCATAACACTACTTCCAGATAATTGCACATAAGCCCAATAAACACACACACACATACAGAAATTAGGGTAATTGAAAAGTTACGGTAACCGTATTTTCACAGAATTTGGGGGTTGCCTAACACCTCCCCCCCCCCCCCCCCCCCGCTTAATCAAGCTCCCGAACTCAATGAATCTCTGTTTCCAAGGCATGTTAAACAATGTCCAACCTTTTCAAAATCGGTTGAGTTGGTATAACCATTTCAAAACTACCAACTGGCGACTCTGATTTTTAAATCGTCGACATTTACATGTTGGACCTTTTCAAACTCGCCTTTTTAGAAAAAACTCAACCAATTGAGAACACAAAAAGACAAGAATAGAAAGGGGTACAATTTTTCCAACATCGACAGGCAGCGACTCTGCTAGGGAATGTAGAGGGCTTAAGCTATTGTTCAACCTTTTCAAAAACCCTTTTTATCTGCTTATGTGATTGTTACATTTACATTGAATAGATGTATACTAATGCTTTATTTACTGCACTTTAGTGCTTCGCACCATATCTGCCTGTGATATTAGTGCTTTGCACATGTCATCATTTTCATACGGTGAGACACGATGTATGTGAATGTATGCTGTGTGATTCCTCCACCAGGAGGCAAACCCGTCGGTGTTTGATTACTGGACTCAATGCAGACTAATCCCGTGAGGTTCAAGAAAGGCACCACCCAGATTCGCTTCAATTAAAAGATCGGATTAACTTCCCATCTAGTAAATTGCAATGATCTGGGGACATTCATGCAGAAACGCCACGAGAGTAGCCTAAGATAGGCCAGCCTTTGATAAACCAAATGCGAAGGAAAGTCTCTTCATACCTTCCCCTTTCAATTATATGTAAATTCAATTCCATTTAAATCTAAATGTAATGGAGAATATAAAGGAAGATGTAAATATGCATTCCTTTCCATATCAAGACCTCTCATCTTATCCTATCATCTAAACAACTGACATCTATTTTGCAGGAGAACATTAAAACACTCCTAAAAAAGACATATTGCATAGCATACAACCTCTTCATACCCAGACTAAACTACGTAGTCTCTTTGTAGGGAAATAATTGGTCCCGTCACCCGTTCAAAGTCCAAAAAGGCACTAAGTCTACCTTCAGACATGGCTACAAGTGCCCAACCTGATCCTACTTCAGTTTCCCGAGAAGAGTTCGAAAGATTAAGGAATCAGATAACAGAATTGGTTATCCTTCTGAAAGAACTAAACAAGCAAACTAAGGGTCCACAAATGCCCGTTCAAACAGAATCCTCTACATAAGGAGGAATCCAAGGTACTAACAAAGAAGTCCAGATACTTGAGTCTTAGAATGAAAAGTCCAATAAAACCCCTGAAATCACCCATCTTAAAGAAGATCATGACACCGGTGATATTCGAAAGAAAGTCCAGCAAATAGAAGAGACCATCCGGTCAATCAAGGGGACTGGAACACATGGAAGTGTTACTTACTCAGACCTTTGCATCTTCGCCAGGGTTTATTATCCAGACAAATTCAAAACTCCCGATTTTTAGAAATATAACAGATTAGGAGATCCTTACACAAAAGTCTTCATTGGAGAACTCAGATCCTATGCCGAGAATAAAAAACTGAGAATGCAGTTATTTCAAAAGAGTTTAACTAGAGAAGCCAGAGCACGGTAATGCAGACTGGACAATTACAAAATCCATAGTTGGGAGGAATTGGCCCATAATTTTCTAAATCAATACAGCTTCCAAACATAAATGGCTCCGGATAGATATCAAATCACCAAGGTCAAAAAATAAAACACTGAGTCATTCAGAGAGTATGCCCAAAGATGGAGGTGTTTGGCTGCTCAAGTGATCCCATACATGATAGAAAATGAGATGGTAATGACCTTCATTGAAATTCAAGAAGCTCCATTTTATGAGAGGGTCCTAGTAGGTAGGAAAACCTTTCTCAAAAATGATCAAACACGGAAAAATGGCTGAGATGGGGTTAAAATCTGGGAAGATTCAAGACCTCGTTACTTTAAAAGTTGTGGCTGAGCATATCTAAGCTGGAAATTATGGAAACAACCCCTGGAGTGTCCATAAAAAGAAAGAAGAGGATGTCTCCTTGGTGCTGCAAGGACAAATTTAGAGAGGCAATCAAAACTTTCCCATTCAAAGGAGAAACTATTCCCCTTTTCAAGCACAATCCTCAAACCCTCTATTATCAAAAGGTGGAGAAGTCAGATGTCCAAGAGTGTTCACACCCTTAGGGGACTCATTGGAAAACATACTCAAGCTTCTGACAGCGTAGAAGAAAATTATCCAGCTCCTTCCACCAGCCAATCCAAGTGGAAAGAATTTTAATACAAGCAAGAAATGTGTTTACCATTCTAGAGCTCCGGGTTACGACATCGAAGATTGTTGGGGCCTTAAGAACAAGATCTAGGATTTGATAGACAGTGGTGAGATTGTTGTGACAAAGCCAGAACAACCACATGTTCAAGATAACCCTTTCCCTCAACACAAGGAAGAAAATGTCAACATGATCAATCAAGGGAGTGGTGAAAGTTCTAATTACCTCAGATATGTGGGTGGTTCTCCCCAAACCAGTAAAGATAATTATGATAAGTGGGATTATTCAGAATTCTGGTTTATGATAAAATAGGAAATGAAGTCTATCAATGAACGGGTTAATCCACTGGCAGAACTGGTGATACATCAGTACCAAGTTATATGGAAGTTACTCGGGCAGGAGCATGCAAGTCTCTACTCCCTTATCACAAAGAATCAACAATAAGCCCAAGAGAATGAAACCTTAGAAGAAAAACTTGCAAGAAAAGTAGGATCCCAGGCTCGTCAGGACTATGCCAACCAAATGGAGTTCACCCATTTAGGTCAGCCAATGGAAAAAATCTTACAGATGCTAATCAATGAAGGGAAGATCACAACACTGCTGCCCCAAATCAATCCACGTTCAAAGAGATTTGATGCTATCGGGGTCTATCAATACCACTCCAATACTCATGGTTATAGTAATAAAAGTTGTTGGGCACTTTGTCATCTCATCTAAAATATGATTGATAGCGGTGACCTATAAATGGGAGATAATGACACCGTAATTCCTAAGAGTGTAAAGATATTTCCTCCAGGAACGCAAAGATGGAGGGAAGTCATAGCAGTTATATCCTCTGAGGGAGACTCTTCTGTAACACCTCTTACAATTAAAGGAGTGAAGCTCGAAGGAGTTGAAAACCTTTTAAAAGTGGTTGTACCAGAACCACTGGTATTTCCATTCAGGCCGCAGTATCCTATCATTAGCCTAAAATAACTCTCATGGACTTATGGGGAGGTTGAGGGATCAACGTCAAATCAAATTGATGCGGTATCAAAAGAAAACCCACTCTATCTACCTCAACGAGTGATGAGTCCAGTCATCAAATCAATGGGTAAAGTGCCCGAGGAGAAAATGGAAGAATTCCTCCGCAAGATGGGACATCATGAATCTTAGGTGGTGTAAAGCTTGAAAGAAGAACCTCAACATATATTCATTCTGGACTTGGTATTCTCTTCTGAAGATCACCGCAAGGTCTTAATAAAGATACTAGAAGAAGCGCACCTACCAAAAACGGTGGATGTTAAAAAAATTTCATCATCTGGGAGATCACATTTTCAACAGCAATGTGATATCTTTCACTGATGATGACATGCCCCCCGAAGGGACGAGTCATTGCAAGCTACTGAATATAGCAGTGATTTCTTCAGGATATGTGGTTGGAGGTGTGTTAATTGATGGAGGTTCTTCCTTGAACATCTACTCTTATGCCACGTTAGAAAGAATGAAGATCAATCCCAATCGGATCAGAAACAACCATATAGTCATATGAGCGTTTGATGGTTCTCGACGCAATGTTATAAGAGAAATTGAATTGCCAGTGGAGATCAGTCCACATACCTTCTACATATCCTTTCAAGTACTCAACATCACTACAGGATATAATTTACTGTTGGGAAGACTTTGGATCCATATGGCAGGATCCGTTCCATCCACGCTTCATCAACATGTCAAGTACATCATCAATTGGTCATTGTCAATGCTGAACTAGAGTATCTTGTCCATGTACAAAGTGATATGCCTCTAATCAGTTTTAATGAAGGAGTTGAACCTGTCAGCTTCCAAGCTCTCAAGGTGAGCAAAACTCACTATCAACCTATCGGGGCTCCAGCTTTGAAACCCAGAGTTTTTTTCGAAGTAATGTCGGCTAGTCAAGAAATGATATCCTTAGATTTCCATCCTGGACAAGGGTTAGGGAAATATTAGCAAGTAATCATAAGTCCAATTCAAATTCCCAGCCAGACAAGGAAGGCTGGATTAGGCTATTCCTTTTGATCAAATCGTCGAAACATGCACAAGCATACATCAATTCCTTCATTTATAATTTTATTTCCTAACCCTACAGATGTAGGATCTGTAAGGCCTCTGAGGAAAATTCATGTTTCCATGGCTGGTATGCTGATTCCTAAGCCTAGATCGGCTAATGGGAAAGAAGTCCTAATTCCAAACCTAAACATTGAGGAAAGGCATCAGAGACACAAACAAGACGTGCAGAGATAATTACCAAAGATATATTTCCTAGTATATACTGAGGGTATGAACGAGAATATCTTAGATAATGACTGCTTAGAAGATCAGATCCTCACCCCTCACATCAATAGGGCTAAGGAGAATCAGTCAAAGGAAAAAACTGACCCTGACGTGAACTTAGTCATGGTCATCATCATAGAGGAGGAGGATGACAACTGCCCATTCATCATAGTTGTCCATCGGGACTTAACCATCGGTAATTGGAACATCACTCCTTGCATTTGCCAAAAAGGGTAAAAAGGGTAGAAAATCCCTCTGCCCTGCTATGTAGTTATCATTAACTGCTTACTTTTGTTGCATAGTACTAGTAGTTACTTTTGTCATGATTTTACTAACACTTGGTATGATCAAACAGTTTCATATATTAAGTGAAAGTATTTTGTTTTTAGGACTCCAGAGTTAGGTTTGTCTAAACTTGCTGATGGAATGCCAAATCTTCACAGTGACTACAACTTTGATGTAAAGTTGGACTTTGACTTGATGGAGATTGAGCAAGAGGACTATGAGGTGCTTGAGGAGCAAAGAATAGGTCAAAGATAAACCCAAACAAAACCTTGATCAAACCACCTTTGTTAACATCAGAACCTCAGAAAACCCTAAACAAATCAAGATTGGCATAGACCTTACTCTAAGCCAAAGGAAAGACATGGTTGCTCTATTGACCCAGTTCCAGGATGTGTTTGCATGGTATCATGAAGACATGATCGGTTTGTCTACTGATATCAGTATTCATCAACTTCCCATTAAAGAGGAATTCAAGCCAATCAAATAGAAGCTCGGACGATTAAAATCTGAGTGGAGTTTGAAAGTTAAAGAAGAAATTGTGAAACAATTCAAAGCCAACATCATCATGGTATCAACCTGCCCTGAGTGGCTATCCAATATAGGTCTCGTACCTAAACCCAGAGGGAAGGTGCGAGTACGCATGGATTACAGGGATTTTAACAAAGCTTATCTCAAAGACAATTTCCCAGTACCTTTTATCCACATACTTATAGACAACACGACTTAGTATGGTATGTACTGTTTTGTAGACTACTTTGCTGGGCACCATCAAATCATGGTTGTTGAAGAGGACTGGGAGAAAATAGCATTCATCACTCCTTGGGGAACCTTTTATTATAGACGCCTGTCATTTGGTCTCATCAATGCTGGTGCTACCTATCAGCGAGCCATGATGGCTCTTTTTCATGAATTAATGCACAAAGAAATAGAAGTCTATGTGGATGACATCATCATCAAATCCTGGAGGGAGGAGGACCACATAGACCATCTCAAAAATCTTTTCAACCGGTAATGCAGATACAACTTGAAGCTAAATCAGGCCAAGTGTGCCTTCGATGTTAAGTCAGGCAAGTTGCTGAGATTTCTAGTGAGCCACAAAGGTATTGAGCTAGATCTTGCCAAAATTTAAGCCATCATTGAGATGTTTATGCCCTGCATAGAGAAGAAAATATAGGGATTTTTGGGGAGAATTAATTTCATAAGTAGATTCATCTCCCAGCTCACAGCAACGTGTGAGCCCATCTTTAAGTTGTTAAGGAAAAACTCCTCCCACTACAAAAAAATAGGGCATTATCGACGGGAGTAATACTGATGGCAGAAACGCCGTCATAAATGACCATACTGCCGACGGCATGGCCGTCAATAATGGGTACTGTCGCCAATGTGTACTTGTTCCTTTTCCACGCTCAATTTTCCTCTTCCCGGGCACGCGAAAAATATAGGTCGACAGACTTATGTCATAGACGACGACATTGATGTCGAGATTGATATTAGTATCGACAGTGGTATTGACGATGGCCTTGTCGTCGAGATTAAGTTTGTATTTAATTTGGTCAGTTTAATTTTTCATTCCGCTCTTTCATTTTTTCCTTCCTTCCTTCGCGATTCTGCTTTCCCTTCCTGTCGTCGCCCTCTTCCTTCTTGCCATCGCCCTCTTGCTAGTTCTAGCTGTCGCCACCATCCTCTCTTCGCCATCACCGTCCCTCTCTGTCTCTCGAGAAGCAAGGTATGTTTTCCCAAATCCAATTTTCCCCCAAATGTAACCTAATTATCTATTTTTCTACACTTTCACTCTATTTTTCCCCAATTGCAGTGTATTACTTCATTCTATTTTGCGTGTTTGGATGTATATATCTCTATAATTTCAGACTTTTCTCACAAGGACACACTAGTGTTAAGTTAATTTAATCAAGAAATAAATTGTAATTATATGTTATTAATATATAGTATTCGAAAAACCTTGTGAAAATAGTTGAGTTTAGATGTGTTCATTTAGCTTTTTATCAACTAAACAACTTTAATTATCTGGTACTCCCTCCATCCAAACCCAAATTTCCTTTTCTTTCTTCTCTATTGACGTTTAAAAAATAATATATATATATATATATATATATATATATATATAAAAATTAAAATGGTTATGGTTATTAAATCTTAATATTATCCTTTTAGAATTTATTGAAAAAATGAAAGAGAAAGACTTTAGTGTTAATACAAGGATAATATAAAAAATTAAGTCATTAATATTTACTTACCATGACATCTGGGCAATCATCGTCTAGGGTGTATCTATTTGTATATTCATCATGAACAATGACGCGGATGCCTGCCATCATCAAGGCAAGGTCATGTTTATGTTTCCATTCCTTTTCTTCCACTTCGGGATGAGGAATCAGCACCTCTTTAGCTTTGATTGGCACTGGTTTCAGAAATAGCATAGCCACAGCATGGGCTGGCACCTTTATTGGAGATTGCATTAACTTATGAGGTAAAGGTATAGAAAATCATCGTGCGACAGAAGCTTGAGGAACCTGCTCGTGCTTATGAGGATTCTTGTTTTTAGAACTAGAAGAATATCCTAGCTCGGCTGTTCCAATTTGACTGGATATTTGGATAGGGTGCTTAATACCCTGTTGATCCTTACCAAGCCCTTGTCCAGGTTGATGACCCAATAACATCATTTCTTGAGTGGCCAACATAACCTCGGCAGAAAACATGGGTACGGGAAGTGGCGCTCCCATAGAATGGTATTGTGTGTTACTCACTTCCAAAGTATGGAAACTGGCCGGTTCAACTTCTGAATTGAAGCTGATAATTGGTAGAATTCCTTGTTCAGGACAATCCGGCTCAGCATTGACAGTGACTGGACTGTTGTTGATGATGTATTTGAGTTATTGATGTAATGTGGATGGAACAGCTCCAGCCATGTGTATCCATGGTTTCCCCAATAGCAGGTTGTATCCTGAGTCTATCTTGAGGACATGGAAGGATACATTGAATGTATTTGGACCAATCTCAATTGGCAATTCAATCTTTTCAACGGTATTTCATCGGGATCCATCAAAAGCTCGGATGACTGTATAGCTGCTTTGGATCTACTTGAGATTGATATTCATTTTAACCAAGGTGGCATAAGGACAGATATTTAGAGATAAGCCTCCATCTATCAATACTCCTACTAGCATTTACCCGAAAGACAACACTGCGATGTGCAATGACTTTCAATGACCGGTCCCTTCGGGAGGTATATCGTCATCAGTGAAGGATATCACATTGCTATTGAAAATGTGATCAACCAAATGTTGAAATATTTCCACATCCACTGATTTTGGCAAGTAGGCTTCTTCTAAAACCTTCAACAAGATCTTCCGATGATCCTCAGAAGAGAAAACCAAATCAAGTATTGAAATCTGGTGTGGCGCTTCTCGCAAGCTTAAAACCACTTTGGCTTCATTATGACCCATAGTACGGAGGAATTTTTTAATCTTCTCCATGGACAATTTCCCCTTTGCTTCGCAAGTAGGTTTGATAACCCGTTGAGGAAAGTACAGTGGATTTTTTTTTCAACACTATAGCAGTAGTATGAGACGTAGATCCTTAGCTTCTCTATAATTCCATGGAACTTTATCCAAGCTGACAAAAGGATGTTGTGGTCCGCAAGGTAAAGGAATTGGCTCTGGTGCGGCCACTTTCAAAGGATCATTAGCTCCTTTGAGTTGAATTGGTTGTATAGAAAATACTTTGACAGTTTCATCATCCACTTCGGAGATAACTGCAACTGATCCCTTCCATTGAGTAGGGCATGCATTCCCACCCTTGAGTTGCACAGTGTAATCATCTGCTATTTGCAGGACACCGATGTCAATAAGATTCTGAATAAGATGACGAAGTGCCCAGCATTCTTCTGTGTTGTGACCGTGAGAATGTGAATGATATTGACACATTTCATCATGATTGAACCGCTCTGAATGGGGATTGATTGGAGGGAGAAGGAATGTGATTCTTCCTTCATTGATCAACATTTGAAGTATATCCTCCATAGACTGGCCCAGATAGGTGAATTCCCTTTGATTGGCAAAATCCCGACGGGCTTTAGTACTTGCTCGCTTTGCAACCTTATCCTCCATAGCTTCGCTTTCTGAAGCTGTTGATGGAGCATTTATAATAAATGGAAGGAGATGTGCATGCTCCTGCCTGTTTAATTGGTGTGTGACTTGATGCTGATGGGTCACCAGTTCCGCCAATTGCTCAATTTTTTTGCAAAGAGCTTTCATCTTTCGTTCCATGGTAAACTGGAACTTTGCATAATCCCATTTGTCAACACCGTCTTTGATGGGTTAGGATGATTCGTCATTGGAATCTTGAACAGTGCTCCAACTGATCATGTTGACCTCTTCTTCTTTATGTTGAGGAAGAGGGTTGTCTTGCACATAAGGTTGATCTGCCTTGGTGACTACAATCTCACTGTTGTCTATCAGATCCTGAATCTTATGTTTTAAGGCCTAACAATCTTGAGTATCATGTTCGGGTGCCCTGGCATGATAAGCACACTTTCGAGTAGCATTAAAACCCCTACCATTAGGGTTGGCCGGTGGAAGAAGATGTGTAATTTTCTTCTGAGCAGTCAGAAGAGCAAGAATGTTCTCGAGCGGATCCCCTAAGGGTGTGAACGTCTGAGGTCTCTCTACTTCTCCACTTTTAGGCAATGGAGGGTTTGAAGATTGTGCTGGAAAAGAGGAGTAGTTTTTCCTCTGCATAGGCATGCTTGGATTGCCTTTTTATCCTTGTAGTATCAAGGAAACATCCTCCTCTTTCTTTTTATAGACCCTCTGGGGGGTTGTTTCCATAAGATCTAGATTGGATGTGCTCAGCAACAGCTTTAAGAGCGGCTAGGTCTTGAATTTTACCGGACTACAATCCCATTTCAGCCATCTCGCCGTGTTTGATCATTTTAGAAAATGGTTTTCCAATACCAGCTAGAACTCTTTCATAAAAAGGATCTTTATGTACATCTACGAAAGTCATGACCATTTCTGATTCTGTCATGGAAGGAATAACTTGAGCAGCAAGGCGCCTCCACCTTTGAGCGTACTCTGTAAATGACTCATTAGATTGTTTCTTGACCTTGGTGATTTGGTACCGGTCAGGAGCCATCTGAGATTGAAAACTGTATTGAGTGAGGAAGGCGTGAGCCAGCTCTTCCCAGCTATGGATCTTAGAGTTATCTAATCTGGTATACCATGAACGGGCTTCTTTAGTCAGACTTTTCTAAAAGAACTGCATTCTGAGCTTTTCATTCTCTGTATAAGATTCGAGTTCTCCAATGAAAACCTTTAAATGTGTGTAAGGATCCCCTAATCCGTCATATTTTTCAAAATCAGCGGTCTTAAATTTCTCTGGATAATGCACACCAGGAAATATGCAACGGTCTGCATATGAAACACTGCCATGTGTTCCAATCCCTTTGAGAAAGAGAATGGTTTCCTCCATTTTAAGGACCTTCTTCTTGATGTCACCGGTGTCTGGATCTCCTTTGAGATGGGTGCCTTCAGGGTCTTTGTTGGTTGAATCCAACTGATGTTCTGGAATTATTTTTTCCAGACCTTGAACTCCCCCTTGTGTAGAGGATTCTGTATGTGTAGGTATCTTCGTACCCTGGGTAGACTGGTGATATTCTTTTAGTAGAACAGCCAAGTCTGTGATTTTTTTACTCAATCCGTTAAATTCTTCTCGGGAAATAGGATTAGACTGTTCAGAAGAGGACATGATTGGCTGTAGGCTCGCAACCTTTTTGGATTTTGACCGGGTAACAGGCCCAATTGCTTCCCTACAAAAGACTTACGTAGTTTAGTCTTACGGTAATGTAAATGTTATCATAACATGTCTGTTTTAGGAATTTGTCCTACAAAACCGGTTGTTTATTGATAACATGTCATGCATGCACATATATTCTTCATATTTTCCATTACATATGGATGAACATGGAATAAAATTATAAGTAAATGCTTTTACAAGTAATTAAAAATGGAAAGAATGAAGAAACTTTCCTCCGCGTTTGGTTTATCAGAGGTTGACCTATCCTAGGGTTTCTCTCACGGCTTTTCGGCATGAAGGTTCCCAGATCATCGCAATCTACTTGACAGGAAGTTAATCCGATCGTTCAACTAGAGAGAATCTGAGTGGTGCCTTTCCTGAGCCCCGGAGAATTATTCTTCCCACGAGTCCAGTAATCAAACATCGATAGGATAGCCTCCTGGTGGAGGGACCACACAACATACATTCACATACAACGTGTCTCACCGTTTATGCAAAATGATGACATGTGTGAAGCACTAATATCACAGATAGATATTTAGAAGTGCAGTAATTAAAATGCATTCGTACACATTCATCAAAAATGTAAATGCAACATTCACACACAAGCATATAACAATTTTGAAAAGCTTGCAATAGCGGCTTAAGCCCTCTTACTGGAGTCCCCAGCAGAGTCGCCACCTGTCGACGTCGGGATTTTTGAGTGTCCCTTTTTATTATTTGTTCTTTGGTATTCTCATGTTAATGTGAGATTTGTTTGAAAAAACAAGTGAAAAAAGTTCGACATGTATAATGTCGACGATTTGACTTTAAGAGTCGCCAGTTGGTGTATTTAACTGGTTACACCAACACAACCGAAAAGGCTTGCACATTGACCCAGTGATTTGACACTGCTAAACGGGTCTGTGAAGCCGAGATTCATTTTGGGTCCGAGGGCTTGATTATGCGGAGGGAAGATGTTAGGCACCCCCCGGCATCCGTGTTACCACGGTGACCGCCACTTTTCAAAGAAATTGTTATATGAATGTGTGTGTTTATGTGTGTGTGTATGTGTGGATCAATGTGCAATTATTTGAAAGTAGTGTGAGGCCTCGTTCGCACCTATATACACAAGGTTTGAATTTTATAGCAAAATTCAGTTTTAACCAAGATATATCAATGACGTTTTATAAAAGAGATTTTTCAAACCCTGTGCTCAATAGGAATTGAGACCTTTTCATACTTCCATTTTATTATTAAATGTTCACTTATTTGCTTTTATTTTCGAGATGCGAAGCATTCTCGAGAAAATAATATACAGCAGTGCCGAACTCCTCATGGGCATGACAGTCATCCAAGGACATTCAGACACTGTAAAATAATGTACAAGATACTTACAGCTGAAAAATGTCCATCATGGGAACCGAATCTAGATTCAGTAAACAGAACCTGTGATCACATAATTCCTAGGCTCACATGATACTGCGATTTGTATGGAAGCAGTAAGCAGTTATATATATAAAAGTTGTAAATATATATATACAGACATGATCAACCACCACGAAGCAACTCCATGGGAGATCAGAAATGTAAATATATAAAAGCGGTAAATATATATATATATGGACATGATCAACCGCCACGAAGTAAACTCCAAGTGGGACGAAATGTAAATAAAGCTGTAAAAGCGATCAACTGCCACGAAGTAAACTCCAGGCAGGACAAAATGTAAATAAAGCTGTAAAAGGCCAAGAAGTAAACTCCAAGCCTGACAGGAATGTAAATATATATATATATATATATATATATATATATATATATATGTACAAATATATATATATATAAGCAATAAACGCATCGGATATAAATCTAGGCTCATCGGATATGTCCGACAGCAATTATATATATATATATATATATAAAAACGAATAAACGCACCGGATGTAAAATCCAGGCTCTTCAGATATGTCTGACAACAATTATATATATAAGTGTATATATATAAGCGATTTAAACGCACCGGATGTAAAATTCAGGCTCATCAGACAGAGTCTGACCACAGTTTATATATATATATATATATATATATATATATATATATATATATATATATATATAAGCAATTAAACGCTCCGGACCGAAGTCTAGGCTCAATCGAGGCATAACTCGATAATGTTAGTCCATATATATGAAATAGATATATATATATATATATATATATATATATATATTAGTATATATATACAGACGGAAATGAAAACCACGGACCGAAGTCCGGGCAAACGCACACAACACGACTCTCAATGTGTATAACAGTGTGTGCTATATGAGAAGAAGGCTTTATAAAATGTAAGAAGGCTTACAGTGGGCTACCAAAATAGACTTCTATGACTTTAAATGGATAAACACTCAGCTCCTGCCGAATAAAATATAGCTATATGTGAGCTAACTAGTGTTTAAAGAAGAGGAAACACTCAAAAGATATGTATGTAGAGTAAAATGGACAGGGCTTCCTCGCCTTTTTCCTTCTCTCTCTTCTCAAATGGCTGACCCAAGCCTTGAATATATAGACGGATGGCCGCAGGTACAGCTGCGGCACCCACAGTTGTACCTGCGGCTGGTCGTGGTGGATCCGAGCCTCGCAGGTCCCGTTGTCTCGTTGTACGTGCACTCATGCATTGTAATGTCTACTCAAACTTGCAAAACTTCAATTCGATCATCCGAATGAGGAATATATGACCTACTTTGGACCGTTGGTGTCGAGAGTTACGCAATGACATGGATTAGAGGTTGTACGAAGTCAGGAAGAGGGGTCTATGCCCATGGTCTTCAAGCTTCAAATTCTATCCAAAGTACTACCACACATAATAGTCACTCGGGATCGTCACTCCTCAGCTCTTGTGGGACATTGTTGGATGTATGTATGTATAAAGTGTTGAGACGACGTGCCATTTGTCGAAGGAACAAGATGACGTTTGACTCCTCGTCGGGGTTATCGCCGATTTGAGTTGAAAGTAGACGTTGCTCAGGGTTACAGCTGAGATTGGACTACTTATTGGTATGCCGCGATATCATCTTGTTGACATGGTATGATGACGTTATGACTCCTCACCGGGATTATCGCCGGTTTAAGCGGAAAGCAGACGTTGCTCAGGGTTACATCTGAGATTGGGCTGCTTGTTTGTATGCATCACTGTCATCTGTGGATGTTCCTGTCTGCCCGTTGTTATCTCTGGGTCTGAGGTGTGTGTGCCTCAAAAGGATGTCTGAGGTTGAAGCTGATTGCATATGTTTGAAACAAGCATTTCTGGGGTTATCGCCAGAACTGTAATGGCATCCCTTGGGGCTATCACCAAGGATGGTGTTGCTACTCCCAGTGTTGTCTCTGGGACGGGAACTGAACGTCGCGGTGTTATCGCCGAGACAGAACTGTCCTCTCCGGTGTTGTTGCCGGTCTTTTGATCTGCATATCTCAGGGTTATCTCTGAGATCAGAAATGATGTTCCCGATGTGTGTTCTGGGTTGAAATGACGTTCCCGGTTTGTGTTCCGGGTTGGAACTGAACTTCCGGTGGTATCCGGGATGGATGTAAGCTGTCTTTCAGGGTTATCTCCAAAAGACGAATCTACCCTCCTGCAATGTTAGTAATAGAAGTGCAAAAAATTTTGAGTGTCTACAAAGTCATTAGTCTCACAACTCAAAAGTTGACAAGAGTTGGAATAGGATGTTGTGACATACTATAATTGAGCAAAATGAATTTGAAAGAAGCACTTCAAGCGTTAATGATGAGTGAGTTTTATACCCATGAATTGGATACATTCGGGCTTAATTTATTGTTGTTCTCAAGTCTTTTAGAATAGTTTTTAAGTGTTTGTGTCCATTCATGCATGTTTTACATTGTTTTGTAGGATTTGGGATAAAAGTTACTTGGATCGACGTTCGGGGTGGCTAGATTCACGTTTTCGGCTAGCCATTTACATAACAGTCACTTCAGAGCCAATTTAAGTATAGCTCCTGACCATATTTTGAAAAACATAAATAATTAAAGTTGTAGATCTACTTCTCCTCTTTTCGGATCATCTTGAATCATTGAAATCGGAGTTCAGACGAAGAAGTTATGGCCATTTTTCCAAAGGACGTCGAAGCAGAAAATGTCAGAAAAAGTGACAGCGCCGGGGCGCCCAAAACAGGCATATGTCCAGCACCGAGGCGGTGGGGAACAGTGTTTGAGCGTCAAGCCCAGTGCTGGGGCGCTGGGGAAGGGCTTGGTGATGGCCTGGACGCGTTTTTGGGCGAATTTTGACACCTTTTTGACTCCAAATTGGATTAGGATTGTTCCTAAGCTAAAAATTGGACTTGTAACCTATAAATACATGATGTAAGGCATAAAATAAAGGGAGATTACATAGATTAGACTAGATTAAACACTCCATTAGATTAGAATCTAAACCCTAGTTCTTAATTAGCCATTGAAGATTGAAGCAATTTGAAGAACAATGAAGATCAAGAGCAAGAGCAAGAGGAGAGCATCAGATTTGCTGACAACAGATTCTATTATCTTCTCTTATCATACTTTTATCTTTTAATGTCTATTCAATTGTGGATTCTTGGTTTTAATTCATTAGTTATGAACTAACTCTTTTATTAAGATTCCAATTGAACCGTATACTTGGTGAAATTCTTCTGTTATTCCATTCCTTATTATTCTGTTGGAATAACCTGTATATGCGAAGTACCACATACATGGTGAAATTCTTCTGTTATTCAATTCTTTATTATTCTGTCGGAATATCCTGTCTGTGCGTTTACGCATGACCTGGTTCCATTATTTATTATTTTGTTGGAATATCCTATAGGTGCGAATTACGCCTGACCTGGTTCCGTTCTTTATTATTCTGTTGAGAATAACCTGTCTGTGAGATCTATCGCATGCATGGTGAATTCTTCAGTTATTCCATTCTTTATTAATCTTTTGGAATAACCTGTCTATGTGGATTACAACATGCATGGTGAATGATCCTTTGTATTCATTCCTTATTAAATTGTGGAAATAATCTGTTTACGTGGATTATAATGAAAGTCAAAATAAAAGCATTAGACTGATAAAAATCATGGGTATATATAGTATTAGTAAGTGTTATGATGAGTTATGTTGGTTATTATGTGAAAACATGAAAGTTTCTTAGAAATCACAAAGGGTTGAAAATCAGATTTTGGGAGAAAATGGAACATGAAATTCAATTGACCATATCTCCTATTATATTTCGAGTTTTTGAGTGTGGTCAAGTTCTAAAGTTAGATCTATGAGTTTTCTAACTTATCCAGGTAGAATCACTGGAAAAGGTGTTGTAGATTTTTGTGTGGGCTGATTGTAGCAAAGGAGTCAAAAGCTGCAAATTATGAAAAAGCTACTGCCCAGAAATTTAAAAGGGCATTTTTGGCCACTTAATTTGTGAGAAAAATTTCGGCCTTTTGGAACATGGAAATTTATTGTATAAAGTACCTCCTGTCCAAAAATGAGCTCATTCCGACTTAAAATGAGCAAGTTATGACTATTTCGATATACAGGTTTTTCCAATGAAAAACGCTATAACCGGAGTTTTATAACTCCGATGACCATGAAATTTAAATTGGAAGCTCACATTAACATGTGTAAGATCCTGCCAAGATTTGGGAATTTCTGGAGTTAAACTTGAGGTAGCTAATTTCTTAAGTAATTAATTAGAAATTGATTTTTGAAAAATAATAAATGAATTTTAAAAATTTCGAGAAAAATATATGTTCAATATAGGACTATATTCTTCTAAATCACAGAAAAGAAATATTTTTGGGACTGATTTGGTATTTTTCATGAAAATGCACTAGTTATGAGTATATGAGTTAAATATGTTATGTGAAGTAACAAAGTTGAAAAATAGGATTTTATGGCTTGAGAATCCTATATAGGGTATATGCAGATTTTTGATGAGGGATTTGATAATTGGTGATGAAATCTTATGAGTATGACATTTTTTGAATGATTAAATTCATTATTTGTTAAAGTGTAAACAATTGAAATAAATTATTTATAAGTTTCAGAAGTGATTAAAATATTGTTATAATATTAATAATATTAGATTATGAGTTTATTAAGTAATTGATAATATTTGGATAAATTTAAAGTCTTTAATATTTATCTTTGTTTTCGTTTGATTAATGCTTATATTATAGTCATCATTCTCATACTTGTGTTGTGTTGAAAGTCATCTGTGGCCTGTAGTGCATAAATGGACTTGGTATGATTATGACCAGAGATTATTCGGTATAATCATGACCGTAATGTTATAAATGATGTGGTAAAAGTCATCTTTGGCCCTTAGTGTATAGATGGACTTGGTATGATTATGACCAGAGATTATTCGGTATAATCATGACCGTAATTGAAAACACGAATATCATTGGCCCGTAGTGTATGGATAATTCGTGGTCGTGATACTATTAAGCTGAGTCTCATCATTATTAGTTTTACAGTTGTATATCTTTGGCCTGTAGTGCAAAGTTGGACTGTTGATTTACTTGATTATAAATATGAATTGTGATTTAATTATAATCTGTGGTGGTTCAGGTGAAGACAGGTGATGAGAGTTCTCTTTGTCTTGGGTATAACCAAGAACTGTTGATCAGTATTACATAAATGAAATATTAACGATGGACTTTTAATCTAGGGGAGATAGTAGACATTATGTTCTACTTGATTCTTCTAATGGATTGTTGATTTCGCTGCTATCATGGTTGAAAACTTTTATCTTTTACCATATGTTTTAAATATCTGAATTCTTTTGATAATTTAATTATCTTAAGTCATGATATTTTTTACTGGGCTATTTGTGCTTACCCTTTTATTTCACCACCCTTTTTAGGTAATAAAAGTGTAGCTGGGACTAGCAGAGAGAACATGAGTATAAAATGGTGATACAAATTAGTCACAAGCCTAATCAAATTATGAAACGGTGTGACATAATAATTGTATTGAGAACTTAAAATGTGTGTGACATGTTTTATACATCTTTTGATATTTAATTTTGGTGAACTATAATAGGGTGAGGCGAATCAAAATTTGGAAACGTCGAAGGTTCACTCCATTAAAATGAGGAGAACAGAAATCTTCTCATTATGATTATCTTCGTCCTGGGTGCGAAAAAGAATTCAGAATCACAACTATGATTATGAGTTATTCATATGATTGTGGACAATAATTGTTGATTGATGTTACAGGGATAAAATATTATTGGTGGACTTTTAACATGGAGAAGATAATAGACCCAATGGTCTATTGACTCTTTTAATGGATTGCTCGTCCCGCTGCAACTATGGTTGAAAAGTTTTATCATCTACCATATGTTCTAAATCTCTGATTTATTATTGACGAAAGCTAATAATAATTTAATTATCTTTAGTTATGATATTCTTTACTGGCTAGTTGTGCTCACCCTTTTGCTTCACAATTTCTTTCAGGTAATAAGAGTGTTGCCGAGTTAAGCGGGGATAACAGGGGAATATAACGGTGGTCTATAGTTATTGAGGTTCTCCCTAAATACTATGAAAATAATTTTATTGAGAACTTTAGATAAGTGTATCGTATTGTATACGTCATTTGATATTTAATTTTGGTGAACCGAATAGGGTGAGGTGAACCCAACTTTGGAAGGGTGTTTTGCCACTATTATATAAGATGTCTAATGACATACAACCTTGTGTTATCATAAGACAGGGTTGTGCACATCCACTTGCTGAGTATATCTACGAGCACTACCTATATGATCTTGGAGTTTATTTGAAATATAATTTTTACTATGAGACAGTGGAGATAGTTATATGTCAAGAAAAGACTCACCATTAGAAGGAACATGATAGTAATCTTCTCATTTTTTTGGGGGTCTATTGGGTCAACCGAGGATAATTCTCTAGACATATGATATCTATCATAACTTAGATACATGGCCTCCTATGTACGAAGGTTTCCTTGAGCACTTCCCAAAGATTTTAATTTCTAAAACAGTTTTTGACTATACTTTTATGTAAAGTACCATTGTAAGGTTGTGGTCGAGGCACCATGAGAGTTACATACATTTGTATTAAAACTCACAGTATACTTGTCCTTGTATTTTGCACAACAGTTGTATAAATGAAGTTGTTAGTAGTGTATTTTCTGGCGACTCAAGATGGGTGATGTATACCTATTTTGGGGCGTCACACCGGGAGTATCAATTCCAACCTCGGAGATAATCCCGAGTTTCATCCTTGAAGATAACCCCAAGAAATGTCGTTGCAGTTTCGGCGATAACTCCGGAAATGATTATTTCAAATGCATGCAATCAACTTTAATCTCAGACCTCCTGCCGAGGCACTCATTCCTAAGACCCGGAGATAACATCGGGGAGACGGGCACACTTGAAGATGACTCTGTAGAATTCAAACACTTGTAGCAGTCCAATCTCAGATATAGCCCTGAGCAACGTCTGCTATCAATCCAAACCGGAGATAACCCCGGTGAGGAGTCGTCTCAACATTTCATACATACAATTCTACACAACAATGTCCCACAAGAGCCAAGGAGTTCCAATCCCGAGTGACTATTACGCGTGGCAGCACACCAGATAGAATTTGAAGCTTGAATACCATGGACATGGTCCCATATTTCTGACTTTGTACAACCTCTAATCCCATGTCGTTGCGTAACTCTTGACAAAAGTGGTTCAAATAAGGTCTTGTACACCTCGTTCGGATGCTCAGATTGAAGTTCTGCAAGTTCGAGTAGACATCACAGTGCACAAGTGCACGTACTTCGAGACAACAGGACCCACGAAACTCGGGGCACCCCGGGAAACTACATGTGCATCTGCGGCTGCCGCAAGTACACCTGCGGCCACCAGCTCTATAAATATAGAGCTTGGGGTGGCCATTTGTAAGAGAAAAAGAGGCGAGGAAGCCCTGTCCAATTTGCTCTGTACACAGCCCATATTTTTTTTTGCTAAATTTAAACTGTATATAAAATAAAGGAGAGAACAAAAGATTGGAAAACCCCAATCAAAATATGGCAAAGACATCATAGGACATGCCCTATGATGTCATAACTATATAAAATTGTAGGCCCATAGCCAAACAAAACTAGACCTGTCAATACAGACTATTACAATGAGAAAGCACTCAATATGGGGTCCGTGTTCTCACCCCATATTGAGTGCTTTCTCATTTTAAACACCTGTTAGCTCACATATAGCTATATTTTTACCGACGGGAGCTGAGTGTTCATCCATTTATAGTCGTAGAAGTCTTCTTTGGCAGCCCACTGTAAACCTTCTTACACATTATAAAGCCTTTCTATTCATCTTTGCACACACTATTCTTCACACTGAGAGTCGTGTTGTGTGTGTATGCCCAAACTTCGGTCCGTGGTTTTCATTTCTGTCTGTATATATATACTTATATATGTATATATTTTTATATATGGACTAACATTATCGAGTTATGCCTCGATTGAGCCTAGACTTATGTCTGGAGCGTTTACTGCTTATATATATATATATAAACTGTTGTCGAACTCTGTTCGATGAGCCTGGATTTTATATCCGGTGCGTTTACTGCTTTTATATATATATATATATATATATATATATATATATATATATATATATATATATATATATAACAACAAATCACTGAAATGATAAATCGAGCCAGGATTGAGAAACATCCTGTGCGTTTACCGCTTATATATATATATTTACATTTCTGTCAGGCCTGGAGTTTACTTTGTGGCCTTTTACTGCTTTCTTTACATTTAGTCCCGCCTGGAGTTTACTTCATGGCGGTTGATCGTCTTTACTGCTTTCTTTACAATTAGTCCTGCCTGGAGTTTACTTCGTGGCGGTTGATCGCATTTACTGCTTTATTTACATTTCTGATCCCCCATGGAGGTGTTTCGTGGTGGTTGATCATGTATATATATATATATATATATATATATATATATATATATATATATATATATATATATATTCCTGCTTTTATATATTTACATTTCTGATCCCCCATGGAGGTGCTTCGTGGTGGTTGATCATGTCTATATATATATATATATATATATATATATATATATATATATATATATATATTTACCGCTTTTATATATTTACATTTTCGACCCCATGGAGGTGCTTCGTGGTGGTTGATCATGTCTGTATATATATATTTATAGCTTTTATATATATAACTGCTTAATGCTTTTCATATAAACTGCGGCATCATGTGAGCCTAGGAATCATGTGATCACAGATTCAGTCTACTGAATCTAGATTCGGTTATCGTGATGGACATTTTTAGCTGTAAGCAGCTTGTACATTATTCGCGGTATTCGAATTTCCTCAGATGGCTTTCATGCCCATGAGGAGTTCGGCATTGTTGTATATTATTTTCTCGAAGATGCTTCGCATCTCGAAAATAAAAGCAAACAAGCCGAACATTTAATAATAAAATTGAAGTATCAAAGACCTCAATTACTATTGAGCACAGGGTTTGAAAAACCTCTTTTGCAAAACCTCATTGCTATATCTTGTTTAAAACTGAATTTTTGTATAAATTCAAACCTTTTGTATATAGGTGCGAACGAGGCATAGCACTACTTCCAACTAAATTGCACATTGATCCACACACACACATTCATATAATAGTTTCTTGAAAAGTGGCGGTCACCATGGCAACACAGATGTTGAGGGGTGCTTAACACCTTCCCTCCGCACTATCAAACCCCCGAACCCAAATGAATCTCGGTTTCACAGACCCATTTAGCAGTGTCACATCACTGGGTCAATGTACAAACCTTTTCTCGGTTGCATTGGTGCAACCAGTTAAAAACACCAACTGACGACTCTTATAGTCAAATTGTCGACATTATACATGTCAGACCTTTTTCACTTGTTTTTTCAAACAAATCTCACATAAAATGAGAACACCAAAAAACAAGAATAGAAAAGGGACAAATAAAAATCCCGACGTTGACAGGTGGCGACTCTGCTGGGGACACCAGTAAGAGGGTTTAAGCCGCTACTATAAGCTTTTCAAAACTGTTATATGCTTGTGTGTGAATGTTGTATTTACATTTATGATGAATGTGTACGAATGCATTTTAATTACTGCACTGTAATATATCTATTTGTGATATTAGTGCTTCGCACATGTCATCATTTTCATAAACGGTGAGACACGTTGTATGTGAATGTATGTTGTGTGGTTCCTCCACTAGGAGGCTATCCTGTCGGTGTTTGATTACTGGACTCGTAGGGAGACTAATTCCAACGAGGCTCAGGAAAGGCACCACCCAGATTCGCTCCAGTTGAAAGACCGGATTAACTTCCCTTCAAGTAGATTGTGATGATCTGAGAACCTTTATGCCAAAAAGCCGCGAGAGTAACCCTAAGATAGGTCAGCCTTTGATAAACCAAACGCGGAGGAAAGTCTCTTCATGCTTTCCATTTTCTATTAGTTGTAAAAGCATTTACTTGTAATTTTATTCCATGTTCATCTTTATGTAATGGAAAATATAAAGAATATTTGCACATACATGACATGCTATCAATTAACATCTGTTTTGCAGGATAATATTCCTAACACGGGTATATTACATAACATGTAAATATTTACATCATCCCTAAGACTAAACTACATAAGTCTTTTATAGGGAAACAATTGGGCCTGTTACCCGCTCAAAATTCAAAAAAGCCACGAGCCTACAGCTAATCATGTCTTTTTCTGACCAGTCTAATCCCGTTTCTCGAGAAGAATTTGACGGATTAAGTAAACAAATTACAGATTTGGCTGTTCTGCTTAAAGATTGCATCAGTCTACTCAGGGCTCAAAGATGCCTACACATATAGAATCATCTACACAAGGAGGAACACAAGGTTTGGATAAAATAAATCTAGAGCTTCAGTTGGATACGAGCAACAAAGACCCTGAAAATACCCATCTTAAAGGAGATCCAGACACTGGTGATATCAGAAAGAAGGTCCTTCAAATGGAAAAAACTATCCATTCTCTCAAAGGGATTGGAACACATGGAAGTGTTTCATATGACGACCTTTGTATATTCCCTTGTGTTCATTATCCAAAGAAATTCAAAACCCCTGACTTTGAAAAATATGACGGATTAGGGGATCCTTACACACATTTAAAGGTGTTTATTGGAGAACTTAGATTTTATGCGAAAAACGAGAAGCTCAAAATGTAGTTGTTCTAGAAGAGTCTGACTGGAGAAGCCCGTTCATGGTATACCAAATTATACAACTCAAAGATCCATAGCTGGGAAGAGTTAGCTCATTCCTTCCTCACTCAGTACAGTTTTCAATCTCAAGTGGCTCCTGATCGGTACCAGATTACCAAGGTCAAGAAACAATCTAATGAGTCTTTCAGAGAGTATGCTCAAAGGTGGAGGCGCCTTGCTGCTCAAGTTATTCCTTCTATGACAGAGTAAGAAATGATCATGACTTTCATAGACATACAAGAAGCTCCTTTCTATGAAAGAGTTTTAGCTGGTATTGGCAAACCATTTTCTGAAATGATCAAGCACGGAGAGATGGCTAAGATGGGGTTGAAGTCAGGAAAGATTCAAGACCTAGCCTCTCTTAAAGCAGTTGCTGAGCACATCCAATCCGGATCTTATGGAAACAACCCCTGGAGGGTCCATAAAAAGAAAGAAGAGAAAGTTTTCTTAATACTACAAGGTCAAAAAGGCAGTCAGAACATGCCTATATAGAGGAAAAACTACTCCCCTTTCTAAGCACAGTCTTCAAACCCTCCATTACCTAAAGGTGGAGAAGCAAAGCGCCCTCGAACGTTCACACCTTTAGGGGACTCGCTCGAGAATATTTTTGCTCTTTTGACTACTCAAAAGAAAATCACGCATCTTCTTCCACCAGCCAACCCTAATGGGAGGGGTTTCAATGCTACTCGGAAGTGTGCTTATCATGCCTGGGCACCTGGACATGATACTCAAGATTGTTGGGCCTTGAAACACAAGATCCAAGATTTAATAGACAACAGTGAAATCGTGGTTATTAAACCAGATCAACCTCATGTGCAAGACAACCCTCTCCTTCAACACAAAGAAGAAGAGGTCAACATGATTAGTTGAAGCGCTGGACAGAGTTTCAATTTTAATAGTGAATCATCCTAATCCATCAAAGATGGGATTACGCAAAGTTCCAATTTGCTATGGAACGAAAGATGAAATCTCTTTGTAAGCAAATTAAAAAATTGGCCGAACTGGTGACCCATCGTCATCAAGTCACACGCCAAATAGTCAGCCAGGAGCATGCATGTCTCCTTCCTTTTGTTATGAATGCTCCATCATCACCTACAGAAAGTGAAGCTATGGAGGATAGGGTTGCAAAGAGAGCAATTGCTAAAGCCCGTCGGGATTTTGCCAATAAAAGGGAATTTACATACCTGGGCCAACCTATGGAGGAGATATTTCAGATGCTAATCAACGAAGGAAGAATCACCTCCCTTCTACCTCCAATTAATCCCCGTTCAAGACAGTTTAACTCCGATGGAGTATGTCAATATCATTCACATTCTCGTGGTCACAGCACAGAAGAATGCTGGGCACTCCGCCACTTTATTCAGAATTTGATTGACAGCAGTGTCCTGCAGCTGGCAGACAATGACACTGTACTACTCGAGAGTGGGAATACCTGTCCTACCAAATGGAAGGGATTAGTAGCAGTTATATCCCCTGAGGCTGATGAGACTGTCAAACTATTTCCCATACAAATAATTCAACTCAAAGGAGCTGACAATCCTTTGAAAGTGGCTGCATCAAAACCAATTTCTTTACCCTTCAGACCACAGTATCCTGTTATTAGCTTAAACAAAGTCCCATGGAATTATGGAGAAGCTGAAGGATCCACGTCTCATACTACTGTTACAGTGTCGAAGGAAAATCCACTATACCTTCCTCAAAGGGTGATGAAGCCAGACATAAAAGCAAAGGGGAAGATTCCCATGGAGAAAATTGAAAAATTCCTCTGTACTATGGGCCATAATGAAGCTAAGGTGGTTCTAAGCTTAAGAAAAGCTCCACATCAGATCTCAATACTAGACTTGGTTTTTCTTCTAAGGACCATAGGAAGATCTTATTGAAGGTTTTGGAAGAAGCCTACTTGCCAAAATCAGTGGATGTGGAAAAATTTCAACATTTGGTTGATCAAATTTTTAACAACAATGTGATATCTTTCACTGATGATGATATACCGCCCGAAGGGACCGGTCATTGCAAGCCATTGCAATTGCAGTTTTGTCCTCCGGATATATGTTAGCTGGAGTTCTGATAGACGGAGGTTCATCTCTGAATATTTGTCCTTATGCCACCTTGGTGAAGATGAACGTCAATCTCAAACGGATCCGAAGTAGCCATACGGTAATCAAAGCTTTTGATGGATCCCGACGAAATTCTGTTGGAGAGATTAAACTGCCAATTGAGATTGGTCCAAATACATTCAATGTATCCTTTCACATCCTCAAGATAGATTCAGGATACAACCTGTTATTGGGGAGACCATGGATCCACATGGCTGGAGCCGTCCCTTCTACACTACATCAACAACTTAAATACATTGTCAATAATAGCCTAGTCACTGTCAACACTGAGCCGAAATGTCCTGAATAAGGAGACATACCCATCATCAGCTTCAATTAAAAAGTTGAGCCAGCCAGTTTTCATACTTTGGAAGTGAGAAATACGCAATACCGTCCTATTGGAGCGCCACTTCTCGTACCCAATATTTTTGCCGAGGTTATGTCGATCAGTCAATAAATGATGTCATTGGGTCATCAGCATGGACAAGGGCTTGGTAAAAATTAGCAGGGTATTAAGCACCCAATTCAAGTGTCCAGTCAAACTGGGACAACCGGACTAGGCTATTCTGCTAGTTCCAGTCATAGGAATCCTCATAAGCATAAACAGGTTCCTTAAGCTTCCGCCACACGACGATTTTCTCCACTCGCACCTCATGAGCTGATACAGTCTCCAGTAAAGGTGCCAACCCATGTTATGGCTATGCTGTTTCCCAAACCAGTACCCTTTAAAGCAAAAGAGGTCCCGATCCCTGATCCTGAAATGGAAGAGAGGGAACAGAAACGTAAACATGACATCACCTTGATGATGTCAGGCATGCGCATCATTGTCCATGATGAACATACAAACAGATACACCCCAGACGATGATTGCCCAGATGTTATGGTCATCATTCGGGAAAAGGAGGACGATGACAGCCCCTCCATCACTGCAGTCCATCAGGACTTTATCCTCGACAATTAGAGCAGCACTCCATGCATTGGTCTACGAGGGTAAAACAGGCAGAAATCCCTCTACCATGTAGATAACTTTAATTGCTTACTTTTCTGTACAGTATTAGCAGTTATTTTATCAGTACATGCTAACACTTTTGTATGATTAAACAATTTCATATATTAAGTGAAAGCATATTTTATTTCAGGACACTGAATTTTCCTGTACTTGCTGATGAGGTGCCTTTTCTCCACAAGGACTATAACTTTGATGAAAAGTTAGACTCAGACTTGATGGAAATCCAAGAGGACATTGAGATACCTCAAGAGATTAAGGAATGGGTTGAAGACAAACCTAAACCTAATCTTGATCAAACCATTCCTTTCAATCTTGGAACCTTAGAAAGTCCTAAGCTAATCCAGATTGGTTTCGACCTAACCCCAAACCAACGGAATGACATGGTTGTTGTAATACCCCAAAATAAATAAATAAATAAATTACATTTAAAATTATATTTTAATTAGGCTTTTCTTATATTTGGGCCAAATTGTATTTAATTTAGATGGACAATAATAAGTAAGGGATTCCATTAATTTGGGCCTTTAAAACTTATTGGGTCTAATTTATATTTATGTAATATTAAAATCCTATTAAAATTAGGAGACACAAAAGATATATAAACAAACTAGTAAAACCTAATCTTCCTTGCATACAATTGTTACGAACTGGCTGAGGAAAAGAAGTGAGAAGGCGGCTGAAGGAACAAGATGAATTGTTATTCAGGTGAGTTATTCCATTAAATATTTTTAGCCGACATATAGTAATTAAAGAGTATCAAATTCAATAAGAATAAAAAAAACTCATGGGATGAAAAGGGTAAAATTTTTATTCCGATTGTAGCTTTTGTCATGACATCATATAGAGAAGAGAAGTAACTTCATAATTTAAATAATAAAACAGCATGTGAGTATGGTTTTTGATCTGAATATATTCAAAGTTTATGAATTGAATTATCACTACTTTGTTTGAAACGGATGTTACTTTATTCTTATATATATATATATATATATATATATATATATATATATATATATATATATATATATATATATATATATATATATATATATATAAAAGGTTTGTACCTAGAATAAACTTATAATTCAGATTTTTTTAAAGATTATTTCAAGAAATCAATTGTTATAATGTTATGGTATTATATTAAACTATTTGGAAGTTTAAATTGAGAATTTATGTGAATATAATAATAATAAAAAAAATACTAATAATAATAAAAATAACATGAATAAAAAAACAGAAGAAGAAATTGGTAATTAGACACAAAGTTTATTAATTTGTGTAATTAATTCGAACGAAGGGGATTTAAAGAGTTATAATTGGAATATAAATTTTGGAGTATTAATAATTGATATAAGGCGATGATTAAAGGCATATTAAATAGATTATGAATTATTTTGGGAATTATTAGTTTGGATTATTTTAATTTGAGGTGAATATGTTTAGGTTGTGAATGATGTTTCGTATTTGATATTCAGCGATACTCTTGTTAAATTTGATTTGTTCGTTTGTTTTCTCATTTCGAATTCTGTTATGATTTCACATAATTGTTTCCTGTGAAATAAATATATTAGTTTCATTTTAGAGTTGATACATATGACTCTTATTTGTATTCTTTGAATTATGTTATCATGTTTAGTACTATTTATTTTGATAATTGTAGAGCGGTACATGTTGCTACCTTCTTTTTGAAACCTTGTGACTATAATTTGATTTGGTTCAACAAGTACATATAGAACTCTTTTGTTGTTATTATGTCGCATGTGTTGTGACATGGTATTTTTGTTAGAATATACCGTAGGGTATACCTGAGCTATAACCACCTGTGGGGGTACCACAGGCATGCCATCTTGGCACGAGAGGCATGACACTCTCCGTGGCGGTGTGATTAGTCCACGGCGTCTCCGTTTGGGCTCCGGAGGAAGTGGGCCATTTGGTATTTTATTGTGGGAGGCGTATGGGTTAACCCTTGTTTTCTGTTCTGCGGATTGGTGATGTTGTGCCAAACACACCTATCCAATTTGCATACATTTAGATTTGCGGTCTAATGTATGATTTGCCTGTGTGACATTATTTTGGTTGCCTGTGTGAAATTATTTTGGCTTGCCTATGTGGCATTGTTTTGATATGCCTGTGTGGCATTGTTTTGACTTGCCTATGTGGCAATGTATATTTCTGAGCTCATTCGGTATGAAATAACACCCAACCATTTGATTCAGCCTATTATTTCATGTATTAGTTTTGTTTGTTTCTATTTAGTCCAATTCATTGAGTTAGTTACTTCAGTTCATTATTTCTTTACTCCTTTACTGGTTTCGTTTAAACTGTTGATTTGGATATATTCTATCCAAACTTTGGATATCATATTTTCTTCGGTCTTTAAGCTTGAGGCTTTGTTAAGTATGTTGCTTCAGTTATTTTCGTATTTCAGTTATACATCTTTGTATTATCTGTATCCGTACTGGGCAATTGGCTCATGCTGTATTTTTCTTCCGGCAGGTTTGTAGGGGTTATTCAGGGCTAGTATGATGAGAGACTTGTTTTTGACTATCTAGGTTGATTCGAATTTTAAGTTTTGATTATTTTGACTTTGTTTGAAGAATTGTATTTAGTACTTTATTAATGGATCACCACTATTAATATCTTGATGTTGTAAGTGTTCTGTTTATTTATTTTGAGGTTCGTTGTGCTTTGCACGTGACCTCCCTTTCCTGTCCGGGAAGGGGGTAATTAATTCGAACGAAGGGGATTTAAAGAGTTATATTTGGAATATAAATTTTGGAGTATTAATAATTGATATAAAGCGATGATTAAAGGCATACTAAATAGATTATGAATTATTAGTTTGGATTATTTTAATTTGAGGTGAATATGTTTAGGTTGTGAATGACGTTTTGTATTTGATATCGTTGACATTTGAGGCTAAGATTTGGTGGAGTGTGCTATAAATAGTTTGGAAGTATCAGGTACGAATTTCGTACTACATTCCTTTGATTATTGTTGCATTCTTTATATCTCATGATATCTTGTCATTCGTTTCATTTTCTTATAATCCTATTGGCATGCTTAAATAGAAATTTGATCTTTAATACTTTGGCTTTATTCAGTAATTTAAACTCTTTTTCTTCTATTACAATTTGTACATATTCTATAATTTTTCAGCGATACTCTTGTTAAATTTGATTTGTTCGTTTGTTTTCTCATTTCGAATTCTGTTATGATTTCACATAATTGTTTCCTGTGAAATAAATATATTAGTTTCATTTTAGAGTTGATACATATGACTCTTATTTGTACTCTTTGAATTAGGTTATCATGTTTAGTACTATTTATTTTGATAATTGTAAAGCGGTACATGTTGCTACCTTCTTTTTGAAACCTTGTGACTATAATTTGATTTGGTTCAACAAGTACATATAGAACTCTTTTGTTGTTATTATGCCGCATGTGTTGTAACATGGTATTTTTGTTAGAATATGCCGTAGGGTATACCTGAGCTATAACCACATGTGGGGGTACCATAGGCATGCCGTCTTGGCACGAGAGGCATAACACTCTCTGTGCCGCTGTGATTAGTCCACGGCGTCTCCGTTTGGGCTCCGGAGGAAGTGGGCCATTTGGTATTTTATTGTGGGAGGCGTATGGGTTAACCCTAGTTTTTTGTTCTGCGGATTGGTGATGTTATGCCAAACACACCTATCTGATTTGCATACATTTGGATTCGCAGTCCAATGTATGATTTGCCTGTGTGGAATTATTTTGGTGGCTTGTGTGGCATTATTTTGGCTTGCCTATGTGGCATTGTTTTGATGTGCCTGTGTGGCATTATTTTGACTTGCATGTGTGTCAATGTATATTTTTGAGCTCATTCGGTATGAAATAACACCCAAACATTTGATTTAGCCTATTATTTCATTGTATTAGTTTTGTTTGTTTCTGTTTAGTTCAATTCATTGAGTTAGTTACTTCAGTTCGTTATTTCTTTACTCTTCCATTGGTTTCATTAAATCTGTTGATTTGGATATATTTAATTCAGACTTTAGATATCATATTTTCTTCGGTCTTTAAGCTTGAGGCTTTGTTAAGTATGTTACTTCAGTTGTTTTCGTATTTCAGTTATACATCTTTGTATTATCTGTATCAGTACTAGGCAATTGGCTCATGCTTTGTTTTTCTTCTGGAAGGTTTGCAGGGGTGATTCAGGGCTAGTGTGATGAGAGAGTTGCCTTTGACCATCTAGGTTGATTCGAATTTTAAGTTTTGATTATTTTGACTCTATTTGGAGAATTTTATTTAGTACTTTATTAATGGATCACCACTATTAATATCTTGAGGTTGTAAGTGCTCTGTTTATTTATTTTGAGGTTCATTGTTCTTTGCACGTGACCTCCCTTTCCTTTTCGAGAAGGGGGTGTTAGAGAGATGGTATCAAAACTTAGGTTCTTTCTTGTAGAAAACCTATTTAGATTTGATCTGTGAGTTGTGGGTAAATCATTGGGTAGACGTAGGAGTTTGATTTGATTTTGTTCTCTGTTTGGTTGGTTTTATTTTGACCAAGTGTTTTTAGTTCTTTAAGTTGTAGTTGATTTGAGAAAGGCGAGATAATTTGTTAAGATTATTATTGTAATATGCATTGGAACAATAATATTAGTTAAGGATTGTGATTTGATCATTAAGGAGAATAATGTCATATTTTGTTCAGTTAAAAATTGATTATACGATTATGATATGAGCATTTGTATAAGTAAGTTTTGATATTGGAGAATTATTTGTTAAAAGTTATTTAAGGTAATTACAAATTATTATGATTTTGGAATTGAGGATTTTATTTGGGTTAGATTCTGATTTTTGTTAAGTTGTGAATAATTTGAAGTATGTGAATCGGTGGGATAATATGATAAAGTGAAAACTATTAAGTACAAAGGATCTCTTGTAATTTTGAGTTGTTGTAAAGATTCTAGGTAATTAGATTAATCTTTTGGAGTAAATGAATTTTGCGATTATTTTTCTAGTAGAATATTGGAGTTATCTTATATGAAATTTTGAGTGATAGTACGAGGAGATCTTGGAATTTGTTGGGTTAAGGTTTGCACTAAGAGAATGATTGATTTATTGAATGATTAGATATACAATAAGTGATGAATCTTTAAGAGATTTTGAAAGCTATAGTTTGCTTATTCAGATAGTATGATATATGATTTGGAGTTTGGTATGACGATGAAGAGATCTTAGTAGAAATATATTTTTGGTATTATAATATTTGAGAACTAATTTGATTTGAGGTTATAATATTTTGAAATTCTTGAGGACTTAGTGAGAGTTGGTGATATAATTTAAGTTGTTTTGTTTATTTGATGCCCTTAGAGCTTTGCACGAATTTATGTAAAATTTAATAAAAATAATTTGTTAAATCGTTGTCATGTGTGGAACATAAACATTTTACGAGTTAAAAATAATTCTAAATATTTTGGGTATTCGAATTGTATTTAGAGGAAGAAAATTTTTTGTGATTTCGAATTATGTTCCAAAGGGTACGTTTACAAGAATTAAACTCAAAATATATTAGGGACGACCTGCACCAACAGTGGATCATGTGATTTAACGCGAAGAACCTTACCAAGGCTTGACACGATAGCTGATGAATCTTTTACGAGTACATGGATAATTGTGTGGACCGATGGACTTACCAGGCTTATTCGTTACAAATGGCGGCGCTACATCTTAATTAAAGTTTATGAATAATTATGTAATTTAAATAAAAACTGAAATAAAAATTTATGTAACTTATTTGAATTCCGAGGACAAAATTATTTTTAAGGAAGGAAAAATGTAATAATACGATTATTTTTTTGTTAATAATTAAATATTTATTTTATTTTTCTTAAAATTATCCGGAGCGCAAAGTTACTTAGGAGATGGAGGAGTCTATTCGAGCTGAGTATCTGCATCTTTTTGATAATTAGGTACGTTCATTCTTTTGATTCTGGGGACGGAGTCCTTTTTAAGAGGGAGGTAATGTAATACCCCAAAAAAATAAAAAAAATAAATTACATTTAAAATGATATTTTAATTGGGCTTTTCTTATATTTGGGCCAAATTGTATTTAATTTGTATGGACAACAATAAGTAAGGGATTCCATTAATTTGGTCCTTTAAAACTAATTGGGTCTAATTTATGTTTGTGTAATATTAAAATCCTATTAAAATTAGGAGACACAAAAAAAATATATAAATAAACAAGTAAAACCTAATCTTCCTTGCATACAATTGTTACGAACTGGCTGAGGAAAAGAAGTGAGAAGGCGGCTGAAGGAACAAGATGAATTGTTATTCAGGTGAGTTATTCCATTAAATTTTTTTTAGCCGACATATAGTAATTAAAGAGTATCAAATTCAATAAGAATAATAAAAAAAAACTCATGGGATGAAAAGGGTAAAATTTTTATTCTGATTGTAGCTTTTGTCATGACATCATATAGAGAAGAGAAATAACTTCATAATTTAAATAATAAAATAACATGTGAGTATGACTTTTGATCTGAATATATTCAAAGTTTATGAATTGAATTATCATTACTTTGTTTGAAATGGAAGTTACTTTATTCTTATATTTATATATATATATATATATATATATATATATATAAAAGGTTTGTACCTAGAATAAATTTATAATTCAGATTTTTTAAAGACTATTTCAAGAAATCAATTGTTATAATATTTGTTATGGTATTATATTAAACTATTTTGAAGTTTAAATTGAGAATTTATGTGAATATAATAATAATAAAAAATACTAATAATAATAAAAATAACATGAATAAAAAAATAGAAGAAGAAATTGGTAATTAGCAATTTAACACAAAGTTTATTAATTTATTTTATTAATTTGTGTAATTAGTTCGAACGAAGGGGATTTAAAGAGTTATACTTGGAATATAAATTTTGGAGTATTAATAATTGATCTAAGGCGATGATTAAAGGCATATTATATAGATTATAAATTATTTTGGGAATTATTAGTTTGGATTATTTTAATTTGAGGTTAATATGTTTAGGTTGTGAATGACGTTTCGTATTTGATATCGTTGGCATTTGTGGATAAGATTTGGTGGAGTGTAAATGGTTTGGAAGTACCAGGTACGGATTCCGTACTCCACTCCTTTCATTATTGTTGCATTCTTTATATCTCATGCTATCTTGTCATTCGTTTCATTTTCTTATAATCCTATTGGCACGCTTAAATAGAAATTTGATCTTTGATATTTTGGCTTTATTCAGTAATTTAAGCTCTTTTTCTTCTATTACAATTTGTACATATTCTATAATTTTTCAGCGATACTCTAATTAAATTTGATTTGGTCGTTTGTTTCCTTATTTCGAATTCTGTTATGATTTCACATAATTGTTTCCTGTGAAATAAATATATTAGTTTCATTTTAGAGTTGATACATATGACTCGTATTTGTACTCTTTGAATTAGGTTATCATATTTAGTACTATTTATTTTGATAATTATAGAGCGGTACATATTGCTACCTTCTTTTTGAAACCTTGTGACTATAATTTGATTTGGTTCAACAAGTACATATAGAACTCTTTTGTTGTTATAATGTCGCATGTGTTGTGACATGGTATTTTTGTTTGAATATACCGTAGGGTATACCTGAGCAATAACCACCTGTGGGGGTACCACAGGCATGTCGTCTTGGCACAAGAGGCATGACACTCTCCGTGGCAGTGTGATTAGTCCACGGCGTCTCCGTTTAGGCTCCGGAGGATGTGGGCCATTTGGTATTTTGTTGTGGGAGGCGTATGAGTTAACCCTAGTTTTCTGTTCTGCGGATTGGTGATGTTGTGCCAAACACACCTATCCGATTTGCATACATTTGGATTCGCGGTCCAATGTATGATTTACCTGTGTGGCATTATTTTTGTTGCCAGTGTGGCATTATTTTGGCTTGCCTATGTGGCATTGTTTTAATGTGCCTTTGTGGAATTGTTTTGACTTGCCTGTGTGGCAATGTATATTTCTGAGCTCATTCGGTATGAAATAACACCCAACCATTTGATTTAGCTTATTATTTCATTGTATTAGTTTTGTTTGTTTCTGTTTACTTCAATTCATTGAGTTAGTTACTTCAGTTCATTATTTCTTTACTCTTCCATTGGTTTCATTAAATCTGTTGATTTGGATATATTCTATTCAGACTTTGGATATCATATTTTCTTCGGTCTTTAAGCTTGAGGCTTTGTTAAGTATGTTACTTCAGTTTTTTTCGTATTTCAGTTATACATCTTTGTATTATCTGTATCTGTACTGGGGAATTGGCTCATGTTGTGTTTTTCTTCCGACAGGTTTGCAGGGGTGATTCAGGGCTATTGTGATGAGAGAGTTGCTTTTGACCATCTAGGTTGATTTGAATTTTATGTTTTGATTATTTTGACTTTGTTTGGAGAATTGTATTTAGTACTTTATTAATGGATCACCACTATTAATATCTTGAGGTTTTAAGTGCTCTGTTTATTTATTTTGAGGTTCGTTGTGCTTTGCACGTGACCTCCCTTTCTTTTTCGGGAAGGGGGTGTTACAGTTACGCTATTAACCCAATTCCAGGATGTGTTTGCATGGTCTCACGAAGACATGGTGGGTTTGTCCACTGACATTGTCCTTCATCGCCTTCCCATTAAGGATGGATTTAAGCCAGTCAGGCAGAAGCTTAGGCGATTGAAACCTGAGTGGAGTTTAAAGGTGAAAGAAGAAATTGTGAAACAATTTTAAACTGGCATTATCATGGTGTCCACATATCCGGAATGGGTATCCATCATTGTTCCCGTGCCTAAACCAGGTGGAAAGCTGCGAGTTTGCGTGGATTACCGGGATCTGAACAAAGCTCGCCTTAAAGATAGCTTTCCCGTGCCCTTCATCCACATTCTTATTGACAATACTGCTCAATACGACTTGTACTCCTTTGCTGATTGCTTTACAAGGTATCATCAGATTATGGTCGCTGAAGAGGATCGTGAGAAAACTGCTTTCATCACGCCTTGGGGAACCTTCTGCTATAGACGGTTGTCATTTGGCCTTATCAATGCTGGGGAAACCTATCAGCGAGCTATGATGGCTCTTTTCCATGATTTAATGCATAAAGAGATAGAGATCTACGTGGATGACATCATTGTCAAGTCCCGAAGGGAAAAAGACCACTTAGACCATCTCAAAAAGCTATTCAACAGGTTGCATAAGTACAACTTGAAGTTGAATTCAGCCAAGTGCGCCTTTGGTGTTAAATCAGGCAAGTTGCTAGGTTTCCTAGTTAGCCACAAATGGATTGAGCTGGATCCCACCAAAATCCAGGCCATCAAGGAAATGCCCATTCCTTTGACAGAGAAGGAAATACGGGGATTTTTGGGAGGAATTAACTTCATTAGTAGGTTTATATCTCAACTCACAACAACCTGTGAGCCCATTTTCAAATGGTTAAGGAAGAACTCCTCCATGAAATAGAACGATGAGTGTCAGAAAGCCTTCCTTACAATCAAAGAGCAGATAGTTAACGCTCCTGTTTTGGTACCTCCTTGGGATGACGTTCCCCTATTTATGTACCTGTCCATTAATGACAATGCTATGAGCTGCATGCTGGGGCAAAAAGACGATAGAGGCCAAGAACAAGCTATCTATTACCTTAGTAAAAGATTCAGCAGCAGTGAACACAAGTACACTCTTATTGAGAAGACTTGTTGTGCTTTAGCATGGGCTTCCATGAGGTTACAACATTACCTCCATGGTCACACAACCCATCTTATATCCCGTATGGATCCTCTCAAGTATGTGTTCAGTAAGCCCATACTAAATTGTCGGCTGTCCAGATGGCAGTTGATCCTACAGCAGTTTGACATCGTTTATGTGACGCAAAATTCTATCAGAGGTCAAGGAAATGCGGATCAATTGGCCGCCGCACCTAAAGGGGATTATAAACCCTTAGAAACATATTTTCCCAATGAAGGGGTAATGACAGTTCAGCAACACCATCAGTACGATGCATGCCACACATGGAAAAAGTATTTGGATGGAGCTGTTAATACAGGAGGTTCTGGAGCTGGAGCAGTTCTAGTATCCGATACGGGGGAGCAATATCTCGTCGTCGTCAAATTGCTGTTTGTCAACACCAATAACACAACTGAGTATGAAGGCTGTATCATGGGGCTAAAACTTGCCCGTTCAATGGGCATCAGGCGGTTAACTGTCTTTGGGGATTCAGAGTTGGTAATCAAACAATCCACAGGAATCTATCAAACTGAAGAACTACATTTGCTGCCTTACCATCGGCAAGTTTTACAGATGGCTTTGGAGTTCGAAGAAATCTCCTTTCTACACATTCCTCGTAATAGGAATGATTTTGCGGATGCACTAGCAATGTTGGCCTCCTTGATTCACATACCTGACAAGGAAAACATGCCAAGCATTACATTTGCCTTGCAAAAGGCCCCAGCTTATGGGAACTATGTTGGAGAAGTATCGAATGAGCTACCTCCCATCCACAACCCTTGGTATCAATATATCAAGGAGTATCTTAGAGATGGATCTATACCCGCTGAGGCGAGCCTGACTGAAAAGAGGCGGATCCATCGAATTGCTATGAAATTCTACCTGAGCGGAGATGCACTCTACAAAAGAGATGCAGGATTAGGTCTCCTCAGATGTCTGGATAAAGACTAAGCTCAGAGGCTCATGAATGAGATCCATGGTGGAGTAAGTGGCCCATACATTAGCGGACCCCTACTTGTTAAGAAGATCCTCAGAACAGGGCATTATTGACTTATGCTCAAAGCTGACTATGATGATCACGTCAAGAGGTGCTATCAATGCCAAATTCATGGAAATACTATCCACGCCCCTCTAAGGGAACTCTACAATATGAGTTCGCCATGACCCTTCTCAATGTGGGGAATGGACGTGATCGGGGCCATCGAGCCCAAAGCCAGTAATGGACATCGATTCATATTCACCATGATCGACTACTTCACCAAATGGGTAGAAGCAGCCTCTTTCCCCAGGGTTACCAAAGAAGTCATCATTGTTTTCATCAGAAACAATATCGTTTGTCGATATGGACAAGCAGAGGTCATTATGTCAGACAATGCTAAAAACCTCAACAACAAAATGATGGAGGAGTTATGCAGTAAATTCCACATCAAACACCTTAACTCTGTCATCTACCGTCCAAAGAGGAATGGTACTATTGAAGCGGTTAATAAAAACATCAAGAAGATCATACAGAAAATGTCTGCCAATAACAAAGGATGGCCTGACCTCTTGCCTTTGACTTTATTAGCCTACAAAACTTCAATGCGTACTTCCACTGGGGCAATCCCCTACTCATTAGCTTATGGGATGGAAACAGTGCTCCCCATAGAGGTGGAAATGGAATCCCTCAGAGTGTTGATGGATGCTCAGCTGGATGAAGACCAATGGTTACAAGACAGGTATCACCAATTGTCTCTAATAGACAAAAGACGAACCGCAGCTATCTTCTATGGTCAGTTATATCAGCAAAGGATCGCAAGATCCTACAACAGAAAAGTCTGACTACGGCAGTTTAAACAACATGACTTGGTTTTGAAGAAGATCATTGACAACCAAGATCAATCTAAGATAAAATTCCTTCATAATTGGGAAGGCCCGTTTGTTGTCAAGGAGGTATTGACAGGAGGTGCTCTTAGACTACAGGAAATGGATGGCGATGAATTTCCATAACTCATCAACTCGAACACCGTGAAACGGTATTATGTCTGAGGATATCATCAAGAAAACATCCTGGTTTTGGATCATCAGATCACCAGTCATTCCGATTTTCTAACCCTTTTTACATACTTTTCTGCCCCTCAGGGAAACATACATTTCAAACCAGCAGCCTAGTTTCACTTCATTTTAAACCTTTCACACAATTTTGGTTATCCCCCCCAGGGATTGAACCTTTCACACCTGCAGTTTATCCTGAAGACGGGATTAAACCTTTCTACACTTGCAGTTTGTCTTGAAGACGGGATCAAACTTTTTCACACCTGCAGTTTGTCCCAATCATGGGATCAAACTTTCTTCTCCCCGCAGTATAGCCTGCACATGGGATTCATACTTCTCTTCGGCTACAATTCGTCCTGAGGGGCGAATTACGTCGACCTGATCTCCTTGATACCCGGGAGTACGTAGGCAACCATATTCTATATGGCCTGGTCGTAATAAAAAAAACAAAAACATTTCTGCCCTTTTTCTACAAAAACAAAAACCACTAAAACACTTCTACACCCTTCTTCATCAGTAAAGCTTCTACTCCCATTTACCTTTCACATTTAGCGTTGAACCTCTTACACCAGGTTCGAACTACGCAGACCTGATCTCCTCTTCAATAGGAGTACGTAGGCAGCCATTTATGGTTCGGTTTAACCCCCTACCAGAACAAAAAATACTTGTCACACGGTACTGAGATCAAACTTCAATCCACCACATTACATCGGCTTCAGACCAAAGGATGGAACTACCTAACATCTCTTCACAAATAAGAGATTCGATGACCATTTAAGCTGCGGTTGTGCCTCAAAGAGAAACACCAATCCATAAGAGATGGAATTAACTAGGCTTCTCATAAATAGGAGTACTGACGACCGTCTGTGGTGCGGTCAATCTCAGAGAGGAAAAGCCACTCTCCACATCTACATACAGAAACCAGTCCCAAGACACCAAAGATGGTAGGGATACACACAGATCAATGATCCGTTCTAAAAGATCCTGCGAAATCTCAATGTCCACACATCAAGGATGAGTTCAGAATGCATCAAGATCACAAGCCCTGAAGAAATAGGCAAATATCAAGCAAGTATCAAGGCACAACTGAAAGGGAAGTGAATCAAAATATATTTCCTTGCCATATATAATACTGTTTGATATATACAATATGTGGTACATGAAAAAATGGCTAAGCTAGTCTATGCAGGAAAAATACAAGTCTATCTATGGATCTGTGTATATGCGGACTATCAGATCTAACATAGCACCCCTCTCCGAAGAAGGAGGTAACGCTGTAAGCTCCTACCCAATGGTATCTACACGAGCTAGTAGATCTAAGGCTAACTGCATGGTGGCATGATGCTCATCAATGTATGCACTCATATCAGCAATGATGCCAGTCGTAAGGGATCTCACTGAACTACTGTCTGTGATAGTCACATCCCGGGCAGATAGGGCCACATCCCACTCTACAATCAATGCATCTCTAGCTGATCTAGCCTCGTCTCTCTCTAATAGAGCTGTGTCTCTCCCATCAAGAGCTGTCAACATCAAGGCCTTCCTCTTCTTTCTTGTTCTTCATTTTTCTTCCCTCCTATCATTCCTTTGTGCGGTTCCTGGTTCTATGATGGATTACTCCCACCTCTCGGGGGGAAACTCCTTGAGTAGTTCCTCTAGGGTTAGCTCTTCAGATTTGGGGGTTTCTATCCCTAGCTCAGAGACCTCGGTTGGGTATGATTTAATGGCTGGTTCGGCCTTCAGGTCTGGTCTTGGGGCAGATTTTCGTCCTCTTTCTCTATTGGTTGAGCCGGTTATGGCTGAGTCTAACGTTAACCCTTGCAATGTTCCGGTTGAATCTGATGATTCAGATGTTATTAGTGAGATTGAAGCAAGCTTAGGGATTAAACACGGTTCAGCTTTGAAGGAGATTTTTAGTGCTGCTCAGCACTTTTCTAGTCGAGGTCATGTAGAAGCAGCAGATGAGCGTAAGAAGAGTAATACTCTTCTGGACTTTATACTCTCTAAGGGGTTTAATATCCAGGAGGTTGCTGAGTTCGCTAATGGGGGTCGGCATATTCGTCAGGTTAATGAGCTTAATATGTTTGATATATGTCCTGTGAGAGAAGGCTATTCTGGAATGTTGCCAATGGGTTCAGGTGTGGGTGTTGGATCTCACAAGTCAGCTGAGGCCGGGTTAGGAGAAGGGGAGCTGCCCTGTTCGTCTCAGTCTGCTGGTGCTGTAGCTGCTGTTGGGACTGGTTCGCCTAAGTCTGCTAAGTTTATGGAGAACATTGCTGCAGTTGTTGTTGGGGCTGGCTTAGCTGGGCATTCGGGCTCTCCTAGTGTAGTGAGGAAATCTTGGAGCTCAGTCGTGGCCCAGGACTTTCCTAAACCAGGTATGGTTCTAGAATTTTTTCCCCCTACTCCTCCTGTTATTGAAAAAGGTTCTATCCTTATTAAGCCTCCCTCCGAGGTCTTTCAGTTAGGCAATAAACTTTGGAGCTCTTGTCTTGTTGGTAGTTTTATCCATTCTAGGCTTCCTTTCAAGCTTGTGGAAGATAGTGTTCATAAACTGTGGGATAAGTTTGGGTTACAAAAGGTGTTCCTCCAGGATAAAGGACTGTTTATCTTCAAGTTCTCTTCCCATGAGGAACGTGACAATGTTCTTGCCTTGGGTCCGTGGTATATTTCTAACAAGTTTCTGTGTCTTAAACGTTGGAAGGAGGGAATGGATTTTCAGTCTGAAGCTTGTACTCAAGCCCCGGTTTGGGTCAAATTTCATAATGTCCCTATGTCATATCTCTCGGCTCTTGGGTTGAGCTATATTGCTAGCGGTATTGGCAAGCCGCTATCTGTGGATAAGGTTACTGAAAAACTAGAACCTATGAACTTTGCTAGGATGTGTGTTGAAATATCCTCCTCTTCTACCTTCCCTCCTTGCCTGGATGTCGTTGTTCTAGATGAGGAATCAAAAGTGGAGAAAGTTGTGGTGGTTAAAGTTGAATATCAAAATAGGCCTCAATTATGTTTGCATTGTCTGTCTTTCGGGCATTCTTTTGTTCGGTGTCCAAATGCAAACTATAAATGGATTCCCAAAGCCCCTTCTCTAACCCCTGAGTTTGTGGCTTCTGGATCCTTAGGGGATCTCATTGCTACCGATACTCCTCCTATTGGGGATTCTGAGTGTTGGACTATAGTCACTAAAGGTCCAAAGCCTCAAGTTGGCCCATCTGTGCTCAAGGGATCTTTTCCATCCTCAGTTGGACCATGCCCTAATCCTTTTAAGCCTATATCTCCTTTGGATGGAGGCATTTGTGATAGCTATTCCGACACTGATATTACTCCTATTCCTAATCCTCTTGTGGATAAGCTGAAACAAATTGATGAGAAGGAGGTCAAGGATCTAAAGCATAAAGCAAGATTATCTCGGGATGTTATACAAGCTTCTAAGAAAAAGATCAAGGGAGAGGGGAGCAATAAGTCCCCAGTGGGACATTTTTAAATTTATTATGTTAAATTTTTGCTCTATGAATATTAGAGGTGTAAATATGTCACCTAAGCAGGATAGTGTCCGTGCTATTATTAGTAAACATAGTCTCTCTTTTGTCGGCCTAGTTGAAACCAGGGTCAAGTGTCATAAAGCTAATTCAATTTCTAAAGCTATTTGCAGGAATTGGCAATGGCATTTTAACTATGAGCATCATGTTAATGGTCGTATTTGGGTTGGTTGGGATCCAATTCTTTGGAATGTTAATATTATTTCTAAGTCTTCTCAATTTATTCACTGTTATATTTCCTCTGTCAGTCTTGACTTCCATTCCTTTGTTACCATTATTTATGGGCTTAATACCCCGGCTGAACGTAAAGCTTTGTGGAATGACATAAGGGCGCTTGCTGCATATATTGATAAACCTTGGACTCTTCTGGGGGACTTCAATGTTGTTCAATCTCTTTCTAAAATTGATGGAAGGGGTGGTTTGTGGGATTATGGGATGCAGGATTTCAAGGATTGGCTCAATGACTTGCATTTGGTTGATCTGAGGACTGTTGGTCCTCATCTCACTTGGTGGGATTCTCAAGTATCGAATCCTACTTACAAGAAACTTGATAGAGCTTTGGTCAATAATCTCTGGCTGGATTATTACCCTAATTCTTTAGCTAACTTTACTCCTCGGGAGCTCTCTGACCATTGTCCAGTAGTTATCAATTCTGGTTTGGTCATGTCTTATAGTCCTAAACCTTTTCAATTCTTTAATTTTATGACGGGGCTGGATAATTTTCAAGAAGTAGTGCAGGCGGCTTGGAGTACTCCATGTTCTGGTGACCCCTTGCAAATCCTTGCAGGAAAGCTTAAAGTGGTGAAAAGGGCTTTGATTGATCTGAACAAGCTTAATGGGAATCTTGCTTCAAATGTTGAGCTATTAAGGGCGAGTCTTCACTCTACTCAGCTAGCTCTTGCCTCTAACCCTACTGATTCTAGTCTCCTTGATCTTCAGCAGACCCAATCTTCTAGCTTGTGGGCTGCTCTCATTTGTGAAGAGAAATTGATAAAACAAAAATCTAGAATCCAATGGCTTAAGGAAGGGGATAAGAATACTGGTTATTTTCATAACCAAGTTAAAAACCGATGGAATCAGAATAAAATTTTGGCTATTGAGAACTTAGAAGGTGAAATGTGTTATGGGTATATGGATGTCCAAAGTATTGCGGTTGATTACTTCAAATCCCTTTTAGGTTCTCCTTCTCTTGTGGATGGCCATTTTTTACATGATTGGGAGTCTGCAGAGCATAACTGTGTTTCTCCTCAACAAGCTTTTTTACTTGAAAGGGTTGTCTCTGATGATGAAATTCTGAGCACTTTAAAGCACATGAAGCAGAATAAAAGCCTTGGCCCGGATGGGTTTAATGTGAATTTCTTTATCCATACCTGGGACATTGTTGGAAATGTTTTTACCAATGCTGTTCAATCTTTCTTCCGGCAGGGCTGTTTGCTTCGTGGTACTAATTCTACAGCGATTGTTCTTGTCCCAAAAATTTCTAACCCCACTTCTATGAATGATTATAGGCCCATCTCTTGTTGCAATACTACTTATAAATGCATATCAAAGATTATTGCTGCTAGGCTTAAATGTATCCTCCCGAATCTCATTTCTCCTAATCAATCGGCCTTTATTCCGGGAAGGAGAATAGGAGACAACATTCTCTTGGCTCAAGAATTATTCAGGAACTACCACCGACCTTCGGGTCCGGCCAGATGTGCTATGAAAATTGACTTAAGGAAAGCTTTTGATTCTATTTCTTGGGACTTCTTATTAGCAGCCCTTAAGCTCTTTAAGTTCCCCCCCAAATTCTTGTATTGGATTAAGGCCTGTATTACTACGACAAGTTTTTTTGTGAAGGTTAATGGTGCTTTGTGTGGCTATTTTAAAGGGGCAAAAGGTCTCAGGTAAGGCGACCCGCTATCTCCTTATCTTTTCGTTATCGTTATGGAGGTCATTTCTTTCATGCTCGCGAAGGCTTCTAAGTTTCCTGCTTTTCATCATCACTGGAAAACTGCTCCCATTTCTCTTACTCACCTTTGCTTGGCGGATGATCTCATTATTTTCTGCCATGGAGACCTTAATTCGGTAATGATAGTTAAGCAGTGTCTTGAGAAATTTGCTTCCTTTTCGGGCTTATACACAAATGCTTCGAAGAGTATGTGTTTCCTGTCTCATGTTCTTCCTAAAACTGCGGAGTCTATTATCCTTGCTTTGGGTTTTCAGTTAGGGATATTTCCTGCTAAGTTCCTGGGAGTTCCCTTGCTCACTTCCAAGTTAAGTATTGCGGATTGCCAACCTCTGCTTGAAAAGGTTAAAGCTAGAATAAGCTCGTGGACTAACAGATTTTTGTCCTATGCTGGTAGACTTCAGCTACTAAAATCTGTTATTTATACCACCCAAGATTATTGGTCTTCTCACTTTATCCTCCCTGCTGCTGCTTTAAAAGACCTCCATTCTACTATGTCTAGATTTTTATGGAAGGGCCCTTCTATGCTGAAATATGGTTCCAAGGTTGCCTGGAACAAGATCACTCTCCCTGTTTCGGAAGGGGGCCTCGCTATTAAGAACCTTAAAGATTGGAACAAAGCTATGATCATGTTGCATCTTTGGAAAATCATCAATCCTTCTTCTACTTCTATTTGGGCCTCTTGGGTTCGTGAAGTTCATCTTAAGAATAAATTTTTCTGGACTACCCTTTTCCCTAATGATTGCTCCTGGATTTGGAGAAAAGTTCTTCAACTTAGGGGCCTAGCTCGTAGATATCTATCATTTCGCATTGGTAATGGTGCTAACACTAGTCTCTGGTTTGATCCTTGGCTAGGGGATCCTTTGGCCTCCTCTGTGCACTCTCCCTTGATTGTAAATTCGGGTCTTGGGCCTACTGCTTCTGTTAGTAGTATTATTCATGATTCTGATTGGGTCCTCCCTAGCTCCAATTACTGCGAGGTTATTGAGTTTCGGTCTTCTTTTGATCGTACTAGGAATTGTAATTTGGACTGTCAGGATGAGCTTATCTGGGATGGTACTGCGGTTAAGAACGTGAAAGCTTCTACCATATGGCGCTCCATTCGCCGTGTTGGGACGACTGTAGGGTGGCATAGTTTAGTGTGACATAAGATTGTGCCTCCTCGTCACTCTTTTCTTCTATGGCTTGCATTCCATAATGGGTTTCGTACTCTGGATAGACTTCTTAATTTTGGTCTTACGGTTGATCCCCTATGTGTTCTCTGTTCCAACGATAGGGAAACTTTTCATCACTTATTTTTCCACTGTAGTTATTCTTTCCAGATTTTGGTTGCGGTCCTTAGGCGATGTGGTTGGAGAGGGTTGAGTCGTAGCTGGACTACTATCACCGATTTTATTACTAACAGCTCTTGCCCCAAATTTCTAAACAGTCTTCTGCATTTTGGTTTTGCAGTGGTGGTCTATAGGATTTGGCAAGAACGGAACGCTAGAATTTTCACTCAAGTAGTTATCCCTGCTCGGATCATTATCCAAGATATTATTCACTTGCTTAAGTGTGGTCTCCATACAAATGCTTGGTTTCAAAAAATTAAATCCAAGTTATGCTATCAACATCTTGCTCTGTAATCTGTAATTTGTCATCGGTTTCTGATTTATGGTTTCCTTGTCCGGCTGTTGAGTGATGTTGTATGCTCTGTTCTGGTTTGGGGAATTGCTGTAGTCTGCTGCTGGTCGATTGCAGTCTGCTGCAGTGGCTAATGGGATGCTTCTGTTGATATTGTTGGTTTTGGCTAAGGGAGTAGCTGCTTCTGGTTGTCTGATTGTTGTTTAGGGCAGTGATCTGATATGAATGGGTTTGAGAAGTCTTTGTTGTTGGGTGCAGCAGCAGGTTGGCTTTATCCCTGATGTAGATTTGGGCCATGCTGGTTCGCTGTTGTGTTCTAGCTGCTATCGCTGTTTGCTGTGTGGGAGGGCTGCTTGAGCTGTGGATTGGTCCTGGTTTAGCATTAGTGCTACAGCTGCAGCTGCAGTTACAGCTGCTTGCTTTTATGGGGTTCTTCTGGTGGTTTGTTGTTGCAAGGTGTTGGTTTGCTGTTGAGCTTTGCTGGCACTTCTTCGGATGTGCAGCTTGTTTATCTGCTGGTATGTCCTACTGGAGAGGCTGTAGCATGTTCCCTTGTCTCTGCTGCTGAGCATTATCATTTATGTGTCTGCTGCTGAGCATGATCATTTATATTTATGTGTCTGCTGCTGATCGATGCTGACTGCTTGGCGTTGGTTTGGTCTGGTTTCTGGCTGTGGTCCTTTGGCTATCTCATGGCTCTTCGTGCAGTCAGTGGGAGTCTTTTCTTTGGATTCAGCCTTTCCATTGTTGTCTCTTCTAATATAGATTTGCTGCAGCTGGTATTTGGCCTTTGGGGCTGGTCTGCTGTCTGAACGAGCTAGGCTATTTTGTGATGCAGGTCTGTTGTTGTCATGTCTTAGACAGAGGGGTCTTCTTCGTGCAGGACAATGGTCTAATACAAGTCTGGTGTTATGGCTGGTTTTAGCTGGAATGGTCTTGGGTCTGCTATGTTGGATCTGCTATACTGGTCTGCTTTATTGGGTATGCTATGTTGGGTCTGTTGGGTTTTGTTGCCTTTTAATGGTAGGGTTGGAGTTAAGCCTGCTATGGTTATTATTGATGGCTCCTGTTCGTGGGGCTGATATGGTAGCTGCTGTTAGTGCTGCCACTCTGCTGCTTCTGCTCCTATTTCTGTTGCGTCCAGCTTTA